>JARQOD010000004.1:46889695-46973759 GCA_033576555.1 Oophaga sylvatica | reverse complement strand
AAAAGGCCAAGAAAGCAAAAATTCTGCCGGGTTATGTAAACGTTTGAGCACAACTGTATGTACTGTGAGACAGTGAGAGTATGTGTGTTGAATGGGGTGTACATTTCACCTAGATACTTTGCTGACTGGTATAAGGAAATGTATGGCTTTGTAAACCTAGTGGTAGAGAAAGGTCACTACACCTTACATTCAGTACACACTTGCAGCTCAGGCCTAAAACCACTCAGCTGTTAATTAGGAGACCAGAAGTAGGTGTCTGCGAACACAGACAGAGAGCTCGCTTAGTCTGGACAAGGAGTCCAGGCACAAGAAGGAGTCTCCAGGAGTATGAGCTGTCTCAGTCTGGGTGCTCGATGTACCCCGGACACAGAGTAGTCTCTGTGAGAATCCATGCGGATAGCTGCTGAATAGGAGGGGGAGCTCTCTCAAGTCTGGACGTTGGATATGCCTTCAGACACAAGGAGGAGACTCTGTGAAACTCCATGCTGGTAAATGCTGAACATATGTGTTGTTTTGGGGACAGGCTGTTAGAGTCTGGTCCCGGATAGAGAGGGAAATCTATCTAAGTGTAGTAAGTGGCTGGACAAGCCCAGGGCTTATGTTTATGATTTGGTTTTGCTTATGTTCTGTTTGCTGTGGACTTTAATAAAAACTGGTTGCGGCCAGCTTTTGCCAGAACTGCTGTCTGTGAATGAACTGTTTCCGTGCCACTCCGTCTACCCGGACGGCGATCCCAGAGCTATATCCCCTGAAAAGCTTACAGTACATACTAAAAAAAACGCAATCTCTGACACCTGCTTCTTAGAGGGGGAATTTTTTTTTCTTCTCCAGTAAGATGACGCCACCAGCACATGCGCAGTAGCAGCAGCTATTGGATCACAGCTATATAGACCAATAGGTGCTACTGCTCAGGCGCAGAGGGCGCCATTTTCAAATTGATTTTTTATTTTTTTTCTAGCTGAATAACATCAAGAACATGTATTATTGGGACATGAAACATGCAATTATGCTGCAAAGCAGATGCCATGTTGAAAGTTTCTTTTGTGTTTTTTTAAGTATCTACAGATATTCATCTGCATTATGTCTATCTAAACAGAGCACCACATGAAGACCCCTCACAGGCCACCCGGGGCACAAGCATATCATTAACTAAATACTAAAAACAGAGAATAAAGAACAAACACAAGATGGATTTAATAAAACAAAGCATAATTTTTATCAGTGTAGCGGCACCAACCTGACACTGTCTGTAGGTTAGTGTGCACAATCCTGCTGATAGGTTCCCTTTAAAGACCAAGACAGACATTAATAGTTTTTTAATTTTATTTTAACAGTCTGTGTTAAGTTATGTTACGTTAAGTTGTGCTAAGTTATCAGAAAAGATTATGGGAACTGTCTAGATATAAATTGGTATATATACAGTGGCACGTAAAAATGGGGGCAACCCTGGTCAAAATTACTGTTATTGACAACAGCTAAGCAAGTTGAAGATGAAATTATTTATATTATTATTATTATTATTGTTTTTATTTATGTATTATTATACACCATTTATTCCATGGCACTTTACATGTGAAAAGTGGTGTACATAATAAAAACAAGTACAATAATCTTAAACAATACAAGTCACAACTGGTACAGGAAGAGAGAGGACCCTGCCCTCGAGGGCTCACAATCTACAAGGGATGGATGAGGACACAGTAGGTGAGGGTAGATGTGGTCATCGAGCTGTTTGGTGGTTCCTGCAGATTGTAAGGTTCTCAGAAGAGGTAGGTCTTCAGGTTCCTTTTGAAGGTTTTCATGATAGGCGAGAGTCTGATATGTTGTGGTAGAGATTTCCAGAGAAGGGTGATAACACGGGAGAAATCTTGTATGCGATTGTGGGAATAGGAGTTTAGACAGGAGTAGAGAAGGAGATCTTGTGAGGATCGGAGGTTGCGTGCAGGTAAGTATCGGGAGACTACGTCCCAGATATATGGAGTAGACAGCTGTGGATGGCTTTGTACGTCCTAGTTAGAGTTTGAACAGGAGTCTACGAGTAATGGGAGCCAATGAAAGGATTGACAAAGGGGAGAGGCCGGATTAGCATGGAAAAGTGGATTAGTCGGGCAGCAGAGTTAGAATAGATTGGAGGGGTGTGAGAGTGTTAGAAGGGAGGCCACAAAGTAGGAATTTACAGTAGTAAAGGCAGAAGAAGATGAGTTCATGGACTATGGTTTTTGCAGATTCTTGGTTGAGGAATGTACAGATATGGGAAATGTTTTTGAGTTGAAGTTGTCCAGAAGTGGAAAGGGCTTGGATATGTGGTTTAAAGGAGAGACAGAGTCAAGGATTACCCCCAAAGGCAGTGAGCTTCTGGGACTGGGGAGAGTGAGCATCCACTTATCTTTAAATTGATAGGTCTGTTTGGGGGGTTGAGTGAGATGGGGAAAGATGATGAATTCTGTTTTATCCATATTAAGTTTTAGAAACCTAGCGGAGAAGGAGGGTGAAATAGAGGACAGACATTGTGGGATTCTTAGTAGGGAGGTGATATCTGGTCCAGAGAGTTAGATATGTGTATCATCGTTAGATTCTATGAGCTGTCACAGGCCATAGGTGTAAATGGATAAGGGCCCTAGGACTGAACGTTGTTGGACTCCAATAGATAGGGGGCTAAGTGAGGAGGTGGTGTATGAATGGGAGACACTGAAAATCCAGTCTGTTAGGTATGATGAGATCCTAGCAATGGCCAAGTATATGATGCCAAGAGATGAGAGGGTCTGTAGTAATAGGAATTGGTCCACTGTGTCAAAGGCAGAGGACAAGTCAAGGAGGAGGAAAGAATAGTGTCGCTTGGCTTTGGTGGTTAGTGCTTCATTGGTGAGTTTAATCAGGGCAGTTTCAGTGGAGTGATGCAGTCAGAAGCCAAATTGTAAGTGGTTGAAAGAGCAGGAAGAGAGGTGGTAGAACAGTTCAAAATGGAAGTGTTGGTCCAGTAGTTTTGAGACACAGGAGAGTGATATAGGGCGATAGCTAGATACAAAGGAAGGGTCAAGAGAGGGCTTTTTGAGGATGGGTGTGATTGAGGCATGTTTGATGCATGAGGGAAAACACCAGTTGTTAGTGATAAGTTGAAGAGCTGGGTTAGGATTAGGATGAAGACTGTGGTGAGATTTGGGATGAATTTTTGGGATGAATTGGGATGGGATTGGGTCAAGTACATAGGCGGGGAGATGTGATCTTGACAGTAGAACGGAAAGTTGATCTTCCGTAATGATGGAGAAGTTGGTTTTGGAGGAGGAGGGCTGAGGAGTTAGGAAGAGGTGTTGGGGGGTTGTAGGTCAAAGTTTTCTCTGATGTTATCAATCTTCTGCTTGAAGACTGAGGCAAAGTCTTTAGCTGAGATGAGTGGAGGGAGAGAAGGTGCTGGGGAAGGAAGAGAGAATTGAAAAAGTTTTAAATAGCTGTGTAGGGTTGTTAGACAGTGAGGATATGAGAGATGAGAAGTAAGTTTGTTTTGCTGCAGCAAGTGTGGCCTTGAAAGTAGTGAGGGTCTTTTTGAATGCAATGAAGTGCTCATTGGAGTGGAATCTTTTCCATCTCAGCTCAGCAACCCTGGAAGCCTGCCTCAATTCTTTGGTCAGGCTGGTGTGCCAGGGTTGTCTGTTTATTTTGCCAGCTTTGGTATGTGAGTAGGATGACTGATTCGAGAGCTACAGCTATTGCAGTGTTATGTAAAGAGACAGATGCATCAACATTGTGTAAGGAACTTATGTCTGCAAGAGGAATAAAGGATTCAGAGAGTGTGTGCATCGAGGTGTTTAAGATTTCAGGGTGTGCAAGTTTATGGAGTAGGAATTGTGGACCTGAAGAGGAGAGGGAAGAGAATGTAAGTAGGTTGTGGTCAGAATGAGGGAGCGGTGAGTTAGAGAGGTTTGATAGGGAGCATAAGCGAGTCAAGATGAGCTCCAGTGTGTGGCCATTTTTGTGAGTGGCTGGAGAACACCATTGAGCGAGGCCGAAGGAGGAAGTGAGAGATAGAAGTTTAGTGGCAGCTGAGAGGAATGTGTCAATGGGGATGCTAAAGTCACCCATGATGATAGTGGGGATGTCAGCTGAGAGGAAATGAAGTAGCCAGGTGGGGAAGTGGTCCAAGAAGGTGGTGACTGGCGCTGTAGGGTGGTGCACCTCAAAGGAAGGATGTGTAATAGAGGGTGGCAGTGGGATTTGGGTGAAGGAACAGTTATCTGACAGGGAAATTCAACTCCTCTGCCATGCTTGAGGCTGGGGTGCGACTGTGGGAAAGGTGGCATAGTGCAAAAGGAGAGGCTGCGTCAGGGGTGACCAAGGTTTTGGTGATAGTAAGGAAAGAAAGTTTATTTGTCATAAAAAGATCATGGATGTAGGAAAGTTTGTTGCAGACAGAGTGAGCGTCCTATAGATTTCCTGTTAGTTGGACTGGGGAAGCAGGGTCTGGGTGAATGGGTATAAAATTAGAGAGGTTGCGGAAAGTTGTGATAGATCATGGATGGCAGGTAGAAATTACTGTGAGGATGTGGTTAAGAGGACCAGGATTTGGAGAAATATTAGTGAGGAGGAGCTGAGAAAGTGATAGCAGGTGGGAGCAGGAGAGGGCATGAGGTAGCTGTCTGTGTTTGGAGACAGAGGATTGCATGTTGAGGAACAGATCTGAGGGGGAGGTGAGATGGATGGGGAGGATGGAGGGAGATATGACCAGTTCCTTGTTATGTGTAGGGATTATCCAGTTACCTTCAGTTCCCTTCTGGTTCAATTCTGCGTTAATTCATAGCTCCACGCTTCTTTCTTGCACTGACGTCCTTGTATGGTTTGGAATATATTTTCTAGCAATGAATTCAGGTGTGGAACTGAGGGGAGTAGTCTGTGCTCATATTGGGCAGATAATTAAGACTGAGCCAGATGCATGAGATTAAAGTTAAAGGAGGTCATAAATAACATTGGGGGTATAGCAGTGGTTAGTTGAAAAACATACCAAGAAGCAGACGTAGGGAAAATCAGTGTGAAAGCTGGATGACGTGCCAAGTGGTTGCTAGTAGCAGAGGTAGGGAAAATCAATGTGGAAAGCTGGATGATCTACCTGTAGGAAGAATAGATAAATGAACGCCTTCTGATTATGATTAGTCAATGTCATTCAGGGGGAAAAGTACCCACTTCAGAGAAGAATCTTTGCTAATGCCCCCTTGGAATTAGCAAAAAAGCATAAAAAATTTATTTGCCAATATCTTGGCAATAGGGATGAGAAATTAAAAGCATAAAAACTATGTTATATTCAACTTTGCAGCCTCGATTTTATGATGTATCCAGTTTAATAATCTAGACCTGGTGAAATGTTCTTTTTGAATGCAGTGACAGTGACATTTAAGCACCACAATCCAGCCCGACCATTTTATTAGTGGAGCCATTAAATCCCTTCTCCTCGCATTACAATCACACGGAGTTGATGGGTCGTTACGATAGTCAACTTTTCTTCTGTGATGTCCAGCCACTTGCTCAGCATCATAGGAGATTGTAATGTTTATTATATACAGCAATACTGTAGTGTTGCTATATATAGTATAAGTGATCAGATGAGTACACGTTCAAGTCCTCTATGGGGACTTAAAAAAAGCAAAAAGTAAAAATTAAATAGTTTATAAATAAAATACAAAAATAAATTTATTTCTTCAGATTTATTTTCAACACCAGTATAGTAAAAAAAACTATTCGTGTTTGATGTCAACATAATCATATTGACCTAAAGAATTATATTATAAAGTCATTTTAACTGTGCAATTAACAATGTAAAAATGAAACCCAAAGAACAATGCTGGATTTTTTTTTCCAATCATTTTACAGCCCTTAGATTTTTTTGTCATTTTCTTACATTTTCTGTAAAATTTATGGCGTCATTCAAAAGTACAACCCGTTCTACAAAAAACAAGCCCTCGCATAACTAGGTCAGAGGAAAAATACAGGAAAAGTTAGGGTGATTTGATAAATGAGAGACTAAAAAGTGAAATGCAGAAAAGAAAATTCACAGCATCCTTAAAGGGTTAATATTGAATTTAATTTGGTTAGTGTAATTGTTGCATATCACCATGTAGCTCCATCCTAAAATAATATTAGTGACATAGATTTGTCTCAAATGCTGTATACAGACCACAATTTTTCTACACTTCTTCAGCTCTGTACGTGAGTATTATGTAATTATGATTGTGTGCATGAGCATTAGCCTTACACGTCAAAAAGAAAGAAGACAACAGAAATTGCTTTTCAATTTCAGTTTTACCTTGAATTTGTCAGAGAAAAATTCATTGTAGAAAAGTTCTAGTGAGAAGAGATAAGATAGGACTATGGATAAAAATAGTAAGAGAACCTGTTAGATGATGGAAAGATACCCCAGTAGGCTGTTTGATGTAGTAGTCTTTCTCGAGAAACTTGAAAGTTTCCATAATCACAGCAAGGTAACTATTACATGTGATTCCAGAAGTTAAAAATTCTGTATGAATTTTTTTTCTCTACTCATTTACTGAATGAAGGCATTAAATGTGTTATATACATCTCATCCACATTCGACGTGTGTGCAGTGCTTGCTGGGTGAAATGAAGGACATATCTAGTAATAGAAATACCGTTATGGTTCAGTAGAGCGCATGATACACAATAATTACCGTAATTCTCAACATTTCTTAGATAAGTTGTCCATGACTTCATTTTAATTAGCCCTCTATGTCCACGTCAAGCACTCAACAGTAGAAACATTTGGATGGCCAACATGTTGGAAATACTGTATGCTTGTGTCCCAAATGCCAGTGGGACCATTTAAGTGCAGAATTTGGAGCTACAACTGATTTTATTCTTGTGTTATAGTGTTTGTATTATTCTTATTTTTATGATTTTTTTTTCTTTCACAGGAGACTACGTGGTAATGACAGTGTACTTTGATCTAGCCAGAAGAATGGGTTATTTCACGATACAAACTTACATACCTTGCACCCTTATTGTTGTGCTGTCGTGGGTGTCTTTCTGGATTAACAAAGATGCCGTTCCAGCTAGGACATCGCTAGGTAAGTGACCATTTGCTTCCAATTTGTTAAATAAACATGAAATGTATTAGCTTAGTTTAAAGAAATTACATTAAAATATGGTATATACAAAACTTGTGGTTTCTCCAAATGTTGCAAACATAGTAAATGGTTAAAGATTCTGATCTATTGTGTGGGACCGGCATATACTGATATGAACAGGAAGTCTCCCAAAATTTTGGGACTAAAGATGAGCAAATTGATTTGCAGGGCCTTGGCCACTGGTCACATCAATATTCTGTGGCCACTGGATGGGACCTCTTAAACTGAACCTGACAGAAGATACATGCTGCCCAATCTGTGGGTAGCATGTATCAGGCACTGGCTGTGTGATCTCAGTCAAGTATGCTTGACTTTGAAATGCTGTGGTGTTACAGAGAAAAACATATGGACATTCTGTAGACCACACTGTAGAATAGTCAAACAGGCGGGCCATGGTGGCTTATCTCCACCCGCTGCCTCAGATTGACAGGTTTCTCCCTAAACAAGCATGTGGGCAGAGACCTCTTTCTCCAGGGCAATGGATGAGAAGAAGCTTCCAGGGACCCGCACAAGAAGCAATGGAATGAAACTGAAAATAAGAAGACACAGATTAGATATTATAAAAAACTTTTTGACTGTGAGGTTGGACAATGAGTTTAACAGGCTGCCATGAGAGGTGATGAGTTCTCATTTAATGGAAGTCTTGTTGGAAATATTTCAGCTGAAGCTGACACATGTAAAGAGTTATTTATGGTGGGACAGTGATTAGAAGAATTTTAATTCATTGTATGGACCAGAATCTATACATTAATGATAAAGAAGAAATCTCCCATAAATCCCAAGACTAAGATGAACAAACTAATTTGCTGGGTTCTCATCCAGAGACCACGTCAGTATTATGTGGCTACCAGACAGGAGCCAGGTAAAATGGCTCTTATCTGCCATCATTCACTGTGTCTCTCCTGATTATAGTAGGCCTGGCACAACTTTGTCATTGTGGCATGTTTCATGCAAGACTTTAGGCTAGGCCTACAAAACAGAAGAAGTACTGTAAATCAATTTAATCATGTCTACCAATGATATTTAGAAATATACTTTTATAAATGCTTATACTATTGTATTTATTGGTTCACAATTCTGTTAATGATTCATTAAATAAGAATCTCTCAGCTTCAGACTTACCGTTGTTGTTGGAAAAATGGCCACAAACTCAAACAATAAAGAAATAGTCTTCAACAAAGTCTGTAACAAACATCTGTAGCCTACCGGAGGTTGTACTGACGTTTCTGTATGGAGCGCTCTTTGGATCTCTTTGCTAGCAGTTTATGAGAGAAAATTGGTAGTTGTGTGGAACAAACTGTACATGGAGATTTTTGCATCCCCTTTTGAACAGTTGGAATTTTTAGCATTCGGTAGCAAGCATATGGCATCTGACAGAGCTTGGCATGACTCTTTTTTACACGGTGGCACATGAAGTGTGTACAGTAGAATATTCTTACAAACCTATACACTGTACAGAAGCAGCTGTAAGATAAATTCATACTGCTATAGGACTGTAAAGCTGCATGCTTGTATTTTATTGTAGTCAAAGAACTGATGAAGAATTATACAACTAATTAAATGTAATTGACTTGCATTACCTAATAGTAAAAACGTTTAAAGTTAACCCCTTCCCTTGTAGTAAAACTGGCATTTGATAAAAACGTGTGTGTGTGTGTTTGTATGTGTGTGTGTGAATGCTTATGTCTGTGTGTGTGAGAGTGTGTGTATGTGTGTGTGTGTGTGTGAATGCTTATGTCTGTGTGTGTGAGAGTGTGTGTATGTGTGTGTGTGTGTGTGTGAATGCTTATGTCTGTGTGTGTGAGAGTGTGTGTATGTGTGTGTGTGTGTGTGTGTGATTCTATGTCTGTGTGTGTGCATGTGTGTGTGAGAGTGTGTATATATGTGTGCGTGAAAGTGTATGTGTGTATGTGTCAATGTGAGTATGTATGTATATCTACGTATGTGTGTATGCATGTATGTGTGTGTGTGTGAGAGTCTGTGTGTGTGTGAGAGTCTGTGTGTGTGTGTGTGAATGTGTGTGTGTGAAAGTTTATGTGTGTGTGTATATGTGTGCTTGTCTCTGTGTGTATGTGAGTGTGGGTGTCTGTGTGTATGCTTGAGTGTGTATATGTATGTGTGTGTGTGTGTGAGTGTCTGTCAAAAATAGTTGTTTTTTGTGCATATATTTTTAAAACAATTTTGGTTGTTCAAATCTTTTTTTTTTTCTGTCTAAAATAGCAATTTTTTACACAAAAACCATCTGTCTATGTGTAAAAACGTTCATGTGAACTGCTATGTTGACTTGTATTGGTAGTTGTGCTGTCCTTATGCTACTCCCTAATACACTCATCTGAATGAACCCTAAAGTGGATCTGTCACAAGATTTCATAATATTTTTTCTTATTTTGACTCTTTGTAGTGATGATACAGTATTAGCAATCACAGTACTGGCATCTAATAAGTTAATTTTAGCAAATCCAAGTGGGTGTCATCAGATAACAACTCATAGAGGGAGAAGTACAGGAGACAACACTGAAAAGTTTCTAATACACCCACTCAGGTTTAACTAAAGTTAACTGTTTAGGTGCCAAATACTTTGCAATACTTTGATTGCATATATCAAGGGAAATGAAAATGGCATCTACAGAATGGGAGGAATAAAACGAATCAAAAGCACGTGTGAAAAAGACTTGGGTATACTAATAGATCACAGTCTGCACGTGAGTCAACAGTGTGATGCAGCAGCAAAAAGGCAAAACATTTCTTAGATGTATTAATTGAAGAATACAGTCTAGATCACGTGAAGTAATTATCCCCCTCTATTCCTCCTTGGACAGGCCTCACCTGGAATACAGTGTTCAGTTCTGGACACCACTTTTAAAAAAGACATTAAAAACTGGAGCATGTTCAGGGAAGAGCTACAAGGATGGTGAGCGGACTGCAAAGTATGTCCTATGAGGAAAAGTTAGAGGATTTGGAAATGTTTAGCTTGCAAAAAAGAAGGCTAAGAGGAGACTTAATAGCTGTCTACAAATATCTCAAGGGCTGTCACATTGTAGAAGGATCATCATTATTCTCATTTGCACATGCACACATGAGAACCATTGGAATGAAAATGAATGGGAGGAGACACAATTTAGATATTAGAAAAAACTTTTTGACAGTGAGGGTGATCAATGAGTGGAACAGGCCGAGTAGTGGTGAGTTCTCCTTCAATGGAAGCCTTCAAACAAAGGCTGGACAGACATCTGTCTGGGATGGTTTAGTGAATCCTGCATTGAGTCGGGGGTTGCACATGATGACCCATGAGTTCCCTTCCAACTTTAACATTCTATAATTCTATGATTTCAGCAACGGTGAGACGAAATAATAAAAAGTTTTATTGTCTGCAGCCACTATAACAATGTGTCCAGCTCAACATAAAAAATATTGTGAATGTTCTTCTATCATGCATAGGCTCTGGTCTGTTTTATAGCCTACCGTGTTACTCAGAGGATCTTATGAAAATCTAGTATGTGATATGTATCATTCACAGGGTGATAAAACAGTGTAGTACTATAATATTAGGTATTTTGCTGTTAAATGTAAAAGATCTCGCTTTCTATTGTAATGAAACGTAACTGCTTTTCTCTAGGTATCACAACCGTCCTGACAATGACCACTCTTAGTACTATAGCTCGGAAATCTTTGCCTAAAGTGTCCTACGTAACAGCAATGGACCTTTTTGTCTCTGTCTGCTTCATTTTTGTATTTTCTGCCTTGGTGGAATATGGAACACTTCATTATTTTGTCAGTAACAGGAAGCCAAGTAAGGACAAGGAGAAAAAGAAAAAGAATCCAGTGAGTATGGTGAAAATACAAATAATTTCATACCGTAAGACCCAAAAATATCTATTGACTGGTATTAATATATTAAATTTTAATGCTTAATATATATAATTAAATTATCAGTGTAATCAGTAATGTACATGTAGCATCAAATGTATATTCTGCTGCCTCTTCTCCCCACTTAGGCACTGATACAGAAAGAGTGCAGATGCAACGCCCTTTCATTTCTGTCTAGCGTTCACTGTAAAATTCTAGACGTGTTTTTCAGTTTGTGGGCGTTTTGAAAACATTTCTACTTTTTAATATGTCCTCATATACTAGTGATATAAATATGAAAGTATTATGGTAATACTTTAAAATAATTGTATTTCAATTAAATATCTGTATATGTAAAATGTCCAAAATAAATGGTTTCATAAGATTCTGCTATGATCTCTCTTAGACATTATAGGTAGTGCCAAACCATTCTATTTGTCTGACATGTCTCAATGGAGAAGAATCATTAATGTAATTTCTCAAAGCACCCCTTCAGATTTTTTTTTATATCAGCACTGGAGTGGTGCTACTAATGCAAGATCCGTGCACCTAATATTATACTCACCACTTGCTGTCTTCAGCTCTTCCCAGCACCGCTGTGGTCTTGTGCCGCCATCCTGTGACTGTCTGGAAGTTATAATAGTGACAAGCTCTCAATGTAAGTCTATCAGTGTCAGAATAAGGCTCTCAAACACCTGCATTGGAAATTGACCTTGATCTCTTTCCAGAAAGCACAGGTGCAATCCGAGAGGTCACAAACTGCTTGAGATCAACAGGAGCAAAGCTGATAAAAGTTGAAGACGGTGGCTGGTAAGGATGATAGTAGGGGCAGGGAACTTACATTAGCAGCATCACTGCAACTCTGCAACAAAACGCTGGGGTGGGGGTTTGAAAAATTGGTGGAAATGTTTTTGCACAAGAATTGAGCCTGCCATCCTACTAAAGGTACAAGAATTATGTATTTTAATAATGGTTGTTGATTGAAGTTGTCTGCATCTACCATAGTAAATATAACGTCGGACTGTTCAAAACATAAGTTAATTCAGATTTCTGTTTCCACTCATGCCCAGAGTCAGATGTTCTTATAGTCTGTTCAAGGGTCTCATATGATAGATATCTCCAATTAAAACACCAAGGACCTCCAGAATATGTAACATCCATGGTAATAATCCTCTGCTGCTTCTTCTATATAAAAAAACAAGCATCCAACTATAGTATAAAACAGTAAAAATTGATTTCATTTAACGCCAATGTATTTTTTTTCACATAAATAGATAAAACAGCCTATATAGTAATTGAAAAAATATGATTGTGTACACAATTAGTCAATGAAATAGCATCAGTTTTTGTGAGGCTATTTAAACAATTAATTCAGTACTCGCCGAAATGCTCTGATAAAGCCGTAAGGGCGAAACCTTGGGTCAGACAGGCGTGCTGCTTTACGGAATATAAATTATCTTAAAGTACTGTTTTATTTACTTAGTTGAGTAAAATAAATTAGAAGTTAATAAATAATTTTTTACTGGTTTATACTATGGTTGAATGGTTGATTTGTTGTATAGAAGATGCCCCATTTGATTATTCCCCTGAATGTTCCATATTGTGGAGCAATGGACTCCACTTCATTGTGGGTTTTAATGGAGACTTCTATCTTATAAAACTCATGAACAGACTATAAGAACAATTGACTTAGGTGTTGTATGGATACCAAAATCTGTATTAACTCATGTTTTTTAGTGGTCCAAACTTATACAGGAGGGTGCAGAAGTAGACATAGTTAATATAATAGTTGTATTATATTCTTGTTATGAAATGTGTATGTTTTTCTTGACTATACTTAATCTTTTATAACTCCCCAAAATAAAAAGTCCATCTAGTAAGGCTGGTGACCTCTGTGATGACTCAAGCAGGCCTCATTTACATACCCACCTATAATAAAATTATTATATGATAGACATTATTTATTTTATTTTTGTTTTACTCATTTATATAGCGCCATTAATTCCACAGCGCTTTACAGACATTATATGCCTACTTCTGCACCCCCTGTACTTATTACAACTTTTCCTTGAGAACTTTTTTGGCTCAATGAAGTGCACCTGCTCCATGTATCTATATATTTTGTGAGTATACTTCAGCATTATTAATAATGATTTTTTTATCCTCTGTACTCTTTATTTTTTTTTAATTTTTGCTGCAAACTATATTTGTTATTTCCATATTGTCTAATCAGCTATTATACAATTAATTTTATGTTTCAAATTATTTTGCATGAAGAATCCATATAACGGAAAGACATTTTTGTTTTCCTAAAATACAACTGTTTTAATGATGTGGCAATAGGTAGACATTTGCTTTAAAAAATATATTAAATATTCTAAGTTTGCATCTGTAATTGGTACACCATTCATCATATGTGTGAAGACATGTTTTGTCATAATGCTAAAAAAACAATTTCTATTATAAATCATGATGTTGTGTGAAACAGGTCTGTTGGAAGTAGCGATCCTACAAGTCACAATCAACCCTTTAACAAGTCTTGCAATATGACTTATGATAAAAGCCAAATCAGTATCTCATTTTGCAGACACAGTGTTTCGGGCTATTGGCCCTCATCAGTGCAAAGCATGAGAACTGCTTTAGCTAGGTGAGAGGTCTGGACTGAGGTCTAAGGGGTAAGTTTTTCCTTGTGGGGAGCTCTGGCTTGTCACGGTAAGGAGGATTGCTACTTCCAACAGGTGGCGCTATAGAGTTCAAGTGCTCTTATTCTCTGAAGAGGCAATTTGCATATAAAATTTCCCAGAGGAGCATTGCATGGCAAACAAGCCTCCTTACCTTGACAAGCCAGAGCAGGTATGTCACTCTCCACCAGGAGAAACCTTACCCCTATATAATGTTTTATCTGTGAAAACCACGAATAGAACATGTGCATCCAACACGGAAGACGGAATGAGGCCTAATAATGTATTTATTAAGTGTTTGTATGAACACTCGTTCCTGCCCATGTAAATTATCCAATAAATAAGCAAAACATTCATTGTATGATCAGATCGTTTATGCTGGCAAATAATCATCGTAATTGACAGCACATTGCCCTGTGTAAACAGATGATGAGCTGCTGATAACATGATGCCGTAATGGACACAACGATCTTACTATTGAACATTTTTATCCCAATCATTGGCCTGTGTAAACAATTTCCAGATGCCTGGAATTTAGTAAATTGGCTCTCGTTTAGTGGCCTGAAAACAGCATTGTAAATGGACCATTAGGGAGCTGCAAGGGAAGATTATTGCCATGGGTGTGGTAGACGTTAACCAGATACTGTACAGGTGCATATGTATGCATTTAGGATCTATATCTAATCATATGTAAAAAATGCTCCTCTGTAGAGTAAGAGCTTACAAAAATCTAAATCTAAATAGTATTGCAGTCGGTGACTAGAGAAAACTGCAAATGAATACTAACAATTTTTTTTGCCCCTACTGTATGCTCAGCATAGTTACAGTAAAGACCTGGGTAAACGGTCTCGACCAATTTGCCATTTGCCATGTGTTGCCGAATAACATCCATTTCAAATGTCACTCTTTTAAAAAAGTAAAGAAACTTCTTGCTTGCCATAAATACAAAAAAGAGTTTTGATTTATTTGATCCTTTTGATGTGAATTGCTTTTTAAACATGTGCAAATGCTCAGATCAGATCATTTTATACAGTCATCTGTAATACTCCTATTGTTAATGGCTATATGGACAGATCTTTACCAACCGAACTGGATGCAGATAATCGTTTACAAAGTTCATTATTCATGTTCAACCTACACATAGCATATACATTAATAATAATATTGCAACCTTAGTGGTTAGCGCAAGTCAGCATTATCACGTTCCTCACTTTGTTTCTCTGTAATATAATAACTAAATTATTTGAGGGACTGTTGTACCAGTAATTCGTTAAAAAATGAACATAAATTTAGGAACCAGGAGACAAAAAAATTGCTCATGAATGAGTCTATGTTCACAGCATTCAACTTGTAATTACTCCAAGGTAATAAATAGTTTGAGATGACTAATAAAAAAGAGTACGTACGCAATATGTCTTAAAGAAATAGTCATGACCAAGCTGGAAGAAAATTGCAATGCATAATTTACCTGTTATATTGTTTTATTTAGGAAAATTACTACAAGAATTGATCAAGTAGTCCAACATATTCTATCACTTCAATTACGTAGCTGCATTTGATTTGCTAATTACAAATAATTTCTTTACATTTTGTGGTTGTCCTTAGTACAATATAATAGAATTACACATATACATTGCCACACAATATTTAATTCTCCATTTGTGGGAAATATTGAGTTCAAGACTGACCTCAAAACCTGAAGAACATGTTTTGGCCCACATCTCCATAAACACCACTCTTTAGAGATCCATAATTCAATGCAAAGACAGTCCCATGAAAGCCTAGACATAATTTAGTAAAACTGTTAAACAAAATAGCACTGTTACTATTGATCTAAGAAGATTAGTTTAGAAAACAGCCATACTTATGCTTTTATTCTCGACTTTCTGCCCCAGCCCATTCACCTGAGTACAGTCATGGCCAAAAGTTTTGAGAATGACACAAATATTAATTTTTTACAAAGTCTACTGCTTCACTTTTTCTAATGGCAATTTGCATATACTCCAGAATGTTATAAAGAGTGATCAGCTTAACAGCAATTACTTGCAAAGTCAATATTTGGCTAGAAAATGAACTTTATCCCCAAAACACATTTCAACATCATTGCAGCCCTGCCTTAAAAGGACCAGCTAATCTCTTTTCAGTGATTGCTCCATTAACACAGGTGTGGGTGTTGATGAGGACATGGCTGGAGATCAATCTGTCATGATTAAGTAAGAATGACACCACTGGACACTTTAAAAGGAGGCTGGTGCTTGGCATCATTGTTTCTCTTCTGTTAACCATGGTTATCTCTAAAGAAACACATGCAGTCATCATTGCAATGCACAAAAATGGCCTAACAGGGAAGAGTATCGCAGCTAGAAAGATTGCACCTCAGTCAACAATCTATCGCATCATCAAGAACTTCAAGGAGAGAGGTGCCATTGTTGCCAAAAAGGCTCCAGGGCGCCCAAGAAAGACCAGCAAGTGCCAGGACCGTCTCTTAAAAGTGTTTCAGCTGCGGGATCGGGCTACCAGCAGTGCAGAGCTTGTTCAGGAATGGCAGCAGGCAGGTGTAAGTGCATCTGCACGCACTGTGAGGCGGAGACTCTTGGAGCAAGGCCTGGTCTCAAGGAGGGCAGCAAAGAAGCCACTTCTCTCCAGAAAAAACATCATGGACAGAATGATATTCTGCAAAAGGCACAGGCAGTGGACTGCTGAGGACTGGGGTAAAGTTATTTTCTCTGATGAATCCCCTTTTCGATTGTTTGGGACATCAGGAAAACGCCTCATTCGGAGAAGACAAGGTGAGCGCTACCACCAGTCTTGTCTCATGCCAACTGTTAAGCATCCTGAAACCATTTATGTGTGGGGTTGCTTCTCAGCCGAGGGAATCGGCTCTCTCACAGTCTTGCCTAAAAACACAGCCATGAATAAAGAATGGTACCAGAATGTCCTCCAAGAGCAACTTCTCCCAACCCTCCAAGAGCAGTTTGGCGATCAACAATGCCTTTTCCAGCATGATGGAGCACTTTGCCATAAAGCAAAGGTGATAACTAAATGGCTCAGGGAACAAAACATAGAGATTTTGGGTCTATGGCCTGGAAACTCCCCAGATCTTAATCCCATTGAGAACTTGTGGTCAATCATCAAGAGACGGGTGGACAAACAAAAACCTAAAAATTCTGACAAAATGAAAGCATTGATTGTGCAAGAATGGACTGCTATCAGTCAGGATTTGGTCCAGAAGTTGATTGAGAGCATGACAGGGAGAATTGCAGAGGTCCTGAAGAAGAAGGGTCAACACTGCAAATATTGACTTGCTGCATTAACTCATTCTAACTGTTCAATATAAGTTTTTGTTACTCATGTGTTTGCAATTATATTTCTGTCTGTGATAAAAACATCTGTCAAACACACACATAAAAACCAGAGGGCAGCAGATCATGTGAAAATATAATATTTGTGTCATTCTCAAAACTTTTGGCCATGACTGTAGTTTAGTTTACAAAAGAGCCATGCTTAGACTTTCATTCTCGACTCGCTGCTCCAGCCCATTCATATGAATAGTTTAATGTAGAACACAGCCATGCTTATGCTTTCATTTTCCTATTACTGCCATAGCCCATTCACCTGATTAGTTTAATTTAGAACAGATCCATGCTTAGGCTTTTTTGGGAACCCTGCATAACGTCTCCTACTTGCTGGCTATGTTGTCTGGTGTTACACTTTAAGTATCCATCTCTAGCATACTCTTCATCTCTTCAGTAATTCATTTTAGTGGTTGTACAGAAGGTCATCCCTAGCTCTCCACTGGGAGTCATCACTTTTTTTCCTTTTATGCTGCCGCAGCTCTTTGGTTGAGTAATGTGAATTCTTGATGGATCTGTGCTACGTTTTAGAAGTTTGAATTGACTTGTTTTAACTCAGTAAATGTATCATTCCACAACTTTGCTGTTTTATGGCTCACAAATCTTAATTTGTTAATAGAGCATTAAAGAGATAATATGGCCTTACGATATTAAAGACCTATCCAAGAAATAGCACACATAGGGAAAAGTCAGCATATTGCTTGTAGAAGAGGTCATGCTTGAGCAAAGGACAATAGTCCTGTAATAAAGTAGTGTAAACCTCAGCACCGAAAAGACAAGGGTAGAAATACAGGAAAGAAGATGAAGGGTTGCACTACGTGGACTTAGATGGGTGAAAAAACTTCTGTATTTGTTGCATAAAAAATACATGGAAGTTGGAGAGCATGGGTGACTGTGTGTACAATGGCTGTTTGCGTACACACTACACTTCAACGGTTGAAACGTCCGTTGTCCACATAGTCCCCCTTACTCCCTTGCTACTATGTCTTTTTTGTGCAACAAATAAAGAAGTTTTTTCACCGATCTAAGGCTACTTTCACACATCAATTTTTTTGAATCAGGCATAATCCGTCCTATGCCTGATAGGACGGATCCGGTGCTGATTTAAAAAACTGATGCAACTGATCAGGTATTTTGCCTGATCCGTCCTGACCCTTTCAACCCGGAAATATAAAATTTCCATGTTGAAAATGCAGACTTGAATGTCCGGACCGAGGAGAGAGAGAGAGAGAGAGACCTTGGACTCCGGATCAGTTTTCTGACGGATTTGTCAAGATACTGGTCCGGCTCCATAGGTTTACATTGTTTCCGGCCGCCTGAAGTGCCGATTCAGGCACTGTCAGGCGGCTCCGGAAAAAAAAGAAACGTTGCAGCAAGCGTCTTGTCCGGCCGCCGGAATGTACATTTCCGACGGATCCGGCCAAAAACGGATGCAACGCAGTGACATCAGGCGCGATCCGGCGCTAATGTTAGTCAATGCTAAAAAAACGCATCCGGTACCCGGATCCGTTTTTTTAAAAACACGCCGGATCGCGCCTGATTCAAAAGCCAGAAGTGTGAAAGTAGACTAAGTCCACATCTTTCCTGCATTTCTGAATGAGCTCATCTGTGAGTCTTCGTTTCAAGAAGCAATCTGTCTGAAAGCTGAATTTTACGCTCCCCAATGTAAGCTTGTTTAGTGACGGTTTTTCTTCTCCTTTCAAAAGTGTAGAAATACTTGGTGCAAAAGTGGTTTATTTTGATCTGGCACCAAAGAAAAGCCAGATGCTTGTCCAAGTGGTCTTTCTCAAGAACATCTGTATAGGTATTTGCTGGGGAGGTAGGGTTCGTAAGTAGTCATGTAACCTGGCAATTACCTACACAGATGTCCATGAGAAAGACCACTTTTTGATCTTAACATTGGAAATAAATACCTTTACTTTGGTGTCAGATCAGAATAAATAACTTTTGCAACAAGAATTTTTATGCTTGTCTTTTCAGTGCTGAGGTTTGCACTATGGTATCCAAGATATAGGTCATCAATCAAACTGGTAGAAGTTCAATACCCAGCACCCCTGCAACCCTACAGATCCACTGTTTTCAGCTTCGACAGAAGCCAGATATAAACAGTGAACTGAGCTGGAATTCTCTGGTAGCCAGATGTGAACAGTTCACTGTGTAGTGGCCATTGCTAAAAAAAATGATGAGTGTGTGATAAGTAGAGATGAGCTAATTTGTTTGGATTCGGTTCCGAATATGATCGGAACTGAATATTTTTTTTTACATAGTCGTCGAACACAGCCGAACGTCATCAGGGTCAATGGGAGTAGAAATTACCGAATATGTTCGGAGCCAATCATAAGACAAACATTCGGCACAAATATTGTTCGAATATGACTCGAATATGTCAAAATCAAATTTGGGGACAAAATCCAAACAAATTCACTCATCTCTTGTGATAAATACTGTATTTAATAGGAAAGGAAAAAGTAGTCATTAGCATTGGACTCTTTTAATCACTGGGATGCAAAACTTAAAGATTTCTTTTTGGGAATATACATTGATGATGATGTGTGACCATTAGGGGTTCTGGAATTCAGAATACCATTGGTCACACATACAAGGCCCATACTGACATGATTTGCAGTACCAGATACAGGTGCTCAATGTGACACTGAAGATGGATAATTTAGTAACATCAAATGGGATCATGAGGTTCAGATTCCTAATTATAGTCAAACTTAAGCATCAGTCCTCAATGTGTATTCTTAGAAAACCTTGTTTTAAGTGTTCTCGAACGTATTGTTGATGGCACCTTAAAAACATTACGTTTCATATTTCTTTACCAAAACAACTGTTTCCTCTTTTTTTCTTTCATTATGATTTTTATGTTGTTTTCTCCTAAAGTCTGATTTTCTTTTCTTATCTATACAACAAAAGCTTCTCTGGATGTTTTCCTTCAAGGTATATTGCTTTTGGAATGGACATTCACTGCATGTGTCTGCTGAATTGAACTGATCCAAAATTGTGATTGTTTTAGCAAGCTATTTGCTTCTTACAAGACCCAGACAGGATTTTTCTGTTACCAAACTACTGTATACATTTTAGTTGTCGAAAGTTGATTCAGCAGCATTACTGGAACGTCACTCTTGTTAGAAAAAGTATTTGATATTGATAGTAATCATCTATTTTTATGACACACAGACAACTTATCATCTCATCCTTGTTGCACCACAGAAATGTGCCATCATAGGAATGATGCAAACCTGTAAAACCTTATGTCTATCATTTGCAAAATCTTGCCTGCAGCTCTATATGGAATATATTAGGGAATCACATAGCGTGTATTTTGATTCCATTGATTCATTTTCAGTAAAACTTCCTTTAGCCAAGGAAAGACTGAATATAAAATGGAATTATTCAGTAAATTTGTTAGCAGTGGCATGTACCCAAGGCCAACCTCAGGGCAGCACATGAGGAGCAGCTTTTGTGGTCCCAGTCTAGCCATCTTAGAACATGAGTTACCTACAAGAACAACAAAACCTACTATGTTTTTCCTATTTTCCTATTTTTTTGCTACATCATGTTCAACCTGTACAGCTCTGTAAGTGTACGGAGACCTATAGGGGCAGTTTTTTTACTCAATTGCATATATTTTTGACAACAAAGAATTTTATGAAGTTTTGTTAAGTATTTTGACTTCTACTGTCTCTGTGTACCAAGTACATACCAGGCTGAAGAATAAGTTAGGCTCGCAATTATTGATAAATTATTGATAAATTGTTAGAGAGACTTATTGGGGTGCAGGGCTATGATGCATGGAGCTTTGTGTCTTAGTCTGTTGTTAAGCACCCTTTTGGACTTGGTTGACAATTGATTGCCTTCCAAACAAATTTTTGAGGCCACAGATAGCGTCCTACATTTCTGTATCAATGGGCAGTAGGGTCCCAGCAATATCTGATTGCAGCCCTGCCTGTAATTCCCTATTTGTCTACACAGCGATCGTTTACTGCAGACTAGCTAATTTTCGTGATTATGTTTCCATGGCTAAAGGCAGTAATGTTATCATAAAATAACTTTTTAGGAAATTTCCTAGTATATTTTTTAGAGCTTATCCTCTTCCTTAAATGTTTTATTTAGTGTTAATGACTTTTCTCTCATTTAGGGCAGCGTCATCGATTTTTCAGCAGTGTCATTGTCAATATACCTACATAGGTATACATCAATCTTAGATGTCAATGGAGAATGTACATTAGTGACCTCTCCATTTAGTCAACAGTAACTAAAATGTTACTAAAAAACATTACAAAGAGTGATATTTAGAAAACATCTAACATGGCAAACAAAATGTACTCAATCCTTCGTCTTGTATAAGGGTATTTTGTGAGCTGAAATAAATATTTTATTTTACAAGATCAAGAAGTTATAGCAAAATTTATTCTCCAATAACTCATAAGACAAAAGTGACTATGTGGTAAGCCACAGCTGAAAAATCAGAATGGTGATGCTACCATACGGCAGAATTGCAGATGATAGGTGTTATGACTGGATCTGCAGAGCACCTTGGTCATTACATTCATTCCCCCTCTAGTCTTCATAATCCGTATGGGCGAATTCTTGAAATCAGAACTCTGATGTTACTCATATACACCTAAAACTGGTGGATTCATGATTATTCATCATATTCTACTTTTTTAATGAACTAAAATGCCGGAAAAACTGCATTCGCCCATACTTTGCCACAGTTAGAGTAGACCTGCACTAGTGATTCTTTTTCAAACAACCTGGTTGTATTCAGTAATATATGATGGTTATATATGAGAAGAGTTTGTGTTTGAATTGCTTTTGTTATTTTTATTAAAACTGTATGTTAAAAAAAATGCTGAACCAATTGGTCTGATGTATAATCTACTACATTGTTTTTTTTTTATCTGCGCTTTTTCAAACACTTTTCATTTAAGTTATAATTATAATTGAAATATTATTTTTTTTAGCCGGAATTGTGTATTTTGTTCTCAAACACAATGTTCTCGCATATATTTTTTTAAAGTAAGATGATCATTTAATGTAATATATGAATATATGAATGCAAAATGTTAATATTATTGGCTTTGTTCATCTCATTTTGACTACATTGGGCCTGCACCCTCAGGAAAACTCCTGACATGCCCACATAGACCTCCATTACCACACAGAAGCCAAAAAATTGTCATTTTGAAATCTGTCTTGTTAGTATATTCCTGAAAAGCATCAAAAGTATAATATTGTGTGGTAATATTGGTATTAAAGGGAACCTGTCAGGTCCCCCACGCCCTTCAACCCAGCAGCATTCACCTATGTGTGATAATACTCCCTCCCTAATCAGCCCTGTATAGCATCATTCCTATGCTAAAGAGGGCTTTGACTAGTCCATGGGGCGCTAGTTTCCCAAGACTGATCAGCCCTCTTTCCATGCTATCACACCCCTATGGGTGTGATAGCATAATTTGCATGAGTGGCATCATCACCATCTCTTGCAAATCTGCACACGTGCGCCACTCATTCCGGCAGCGTCACTGCATGTCTGAAGCCAGGTGTATGCTTCCCGACTTCAGAGGCGCACTGCGCATGACCGGAAGCCATCTTCTGAACTTCCAAACATGTGCAATGCGCGTCTCTAAAGTCGGGATGCATACACCTGGCTTCAGAGATGCGGTGACATTGCTGGAATGAGCGGAGAGCGTGCAAGCGCAGATTTCCATAAGCTGGCGATGAAGCTGTCTTGTGCAAATTATGTTATCACGCCCACAGGGGCATGATAACATGGAAAGGGGGCTAATGTTATGAATGTGCTAGAGATGGTTTCTGAGCAGAGGCTCCCTCTGGTGGTTACAGACAGTACTGAACCTTTCAACGCGGAATGGCAATCTGGGATCACGGACTGGTCTGATATAAGGGAGGTTCCCTCCCATGATGGTTGCCAGTGATCAATTGTTCTTGTTTCAATTGTGGTTCCTGGTTCATTTGGAAGTTTGCTGAGTCTTGCCTGCATCTTCTGCTATCAGATAAGATATTTTCTGCTTTTATTTTTGTGCTTACTATTTGCATTGTTTTCTGCACATTTGTGGAGGACAGCCGGGTCCCCTCCTGGGGCCTGAGCTCCTCACAGTTTGTCTGTAGCCTCTGTTGTTTTTTCATTTGCTTTTTCCTGCTTTTTCAGCGGCTGCAGCTTGGTTTTGTTCACACTAAGATCTGATTTAGTGGGTGGCGAGATCGTGTGTATTTTTGTAATCCGAATTGTTGGATTTTTGTAGGGTTTTCTGGGTTGCAGAAAGTAATCTATCCTGTCCTTTCCTATTTAGTCAGCTTGTGGCCCCAGCGTTTGCTCAATCTGTTTTCTGCCAGCGTTTGTGTTTTCATCTTGTCTATCCGCCATTATATGTTTGGGGGCTGCCTATTCCTTTAGGGCTCTACTCCGGGGCAGTTAGCTTTCCTGTTTCTATCTTTAGGTATATATAGCTAGCTCTCAGGCTGTGACGAGGCGTCTAGGATCAACGTAGGAACGCTCCACGGCTACCTCTAGTTGTGTGGTTAGTTCAGGTTTCTACAACCCATTAATTACCAACATCTCAGGTGTTCGGCTGCCCTGCTGTTGTTCCTGTCCTCCTCAGCTACCGTACATAACAGGCTAACTAGTCCGGAGCAACTAACGTCCCATCGACTAGTCAAAGCCCTCATTAGCATAGGAAAAGACGAGGTTATAAATGTTTTTTTATAGTATTTATTTAACTGATTATGCTATACAGGGCTGGTTAGGGAGGCAGTGTAATCATACATGTGTGAATGCTGCTGGGTTGGAGAGCATGGCGAACTTCATTGGTTCCCTGTAAGAAAAATAAAAACCCTTTGCTTAACAATTGCCATAATAACCCATGGATGATAACTGCAACTATATGTCATCAGTTAGAACTCCAAGATCCCAGTGTTACTTCCTCATATCCTGAGATGTGTTATTGCCCCCAAAACGTCATCCACTGCTTTGCCAGCCCAAAGCCAGCCCCTGAAGTTTGCATATCATCTAGGGGCATATGTTGGGAATTATTACCCATCCAGGTTAGATGAACACTTGTAATTTGACTCTTTTGATGCAATCAATCTTCATCTCTTCCATGTTACTTCACACTATCACACAGAGGTGCTTTCTGTTCCAACATTGATGATGGGCATGCAGTACAATCCCAATCCTCTTAGTACAATGGAAATTGATGATGGGTATGCAGTACAATCCCAGTCCTCTTAGTACAATGGTGTCCATTATTTTAGATCTGCTGTTGTGGACAGCATAGTAGACAACAATTCTAGCCAGGCAGCTGGATGTTAGGTCAGGAGAAGGACAGAATTTTTTTCTTTTATAAGAGTTCATGAGAAAGTGGTGATGATCAACATTGCAGTATTATTTGTTAAGTTTATGATAAAAAAAACCTCTCAAAGATTTTACTGGTATTTTCTAAATGTTTTTAGTGGGATAAGTTACAATTGGGTAAAGAAATAATTAGACATTGGTACCAGTGAAGGTTGAACACTATTCAGATGGCTGATACTGTATATGGATTTGGTAATCATTCATATATTGATATGTGTAATTTTAAATACATGAAATATTATTTTTCCAGATATTTAAAAATGCTCCATCTCGCAGTGATAATTTAACAGATAACTTTTACAAAACTAAACATAGCTATTGTAAAAGTTTTGGATTTTAAGTTCACCAGTGTAAGAATTAATTTCTCATGAATTGTCTAAAAACAAAAAAAAAAAGGAAATACGTTTCCAATTCAAAAGACAATAATGCATCCAAAAAGTATAATACATTACTTAAAGTAAAATCATGGGAAAATCACTGGTGAAATGCTCAATAGAAATAAAAAAAAATACCACTCATAAACAATATATTGTATTGCCACACAAATTCTGCAAATAAATTACTCATTCACTCTACGGATATAATTTTGTGATACCTTTGCAGTATCGCCCACAAGCTCGTTATATTGTTTAATTTACAAAAACACAATTTTACATAAAACCGAAGAGAATGCCATATCCCTAATACGCTATTAAGATTATGAGGCAGCTTTATATTTTTGTGTAAGATGTTACCTAATTTATTTCTTTAAAGAATAACTAAATCCTTTTTACTAAATAAGACTTATTAGCACAAGTGTTGAGAACAATGGGCTAAAAGACTACTTTCTAGCTAAAGTCAGATCTGAACTTCTAGACTATGGGATTCCAGTGTGCAGTCCGCGATCCCAAAACCCTCCATGGCCTGGCCACTGTTTTGTTAAATAAAAAAGGCAGCCTCAGACAAGTGATCGGTTTTCTTCAAAGGGGACCTGTAGGATGATTACTGCTGTCTCAACCACATGCGGCATAAAAGACAGGCAGGCTTTTCTATTGCAAACATCCATATTTTTTCTGAAATGATGCAAGGTTTCAAAGAAAATATACTTGGTACAAAGAGGTAGGAAAGAGGTGTCAAGAAGAAGAATTGTCGAGATCGGGTAGATCCCACTGGTTTCTCCATGCATGTATGTGCTTGACTGATAGGATTCTCCCTATGTGTGATTATAGTGAGAGACCTGTCAATTAAGTCGAGTGGTGTGTAGTCAGCGAGACTCATCCCCCTTGACTAGATGTATGTGCTTGACTGACAGGATTCTCCATATGTGTGATTATAGTGAGAGACCTGTCAATTAAGCCGAGTCGTGTGTAGTCAGCGAGACTCATCCCCCTTGACTAGATACCTTGTTCTTCTCTAAAGAATGGATATTTGTAATGATGTAGCCTGTCTCTAATTAATGCTGCTTATGTGTTACTGGACAGAATAAATCACCTGACAATATGTTTTTAATGTAATTTTTTATTACTTAATTTATTTGTATTCATCAAAGAATGGACATTCAGCTTACAAACTAATATGAATGTACTCTTTTCTTAATGAAACCAAACAACCAAAAAATAGAACAAAATATCTTGGTCTAATGTCCCTGATCTTTTGTAACTAATTAGACACTCTCCAAAATGTGGAAATAGATGAAGTCATGTTTATTTAACCCAGATGATGGGACTCACTTAGTAGCTACACTGCTGGTAAAAGAAAATCAAGTTGCTGATAGGGATGAGCAAACCTGTGGAAGTTCGCGTTCCGAACTTTAGCCCAAGGTTCACTTTGGGTACTAGAACTGTACCGGAACTTGAACCAGAACGTGAACCCATTTAAAAAATTGGAGACCTGAACTTTGGATCTTGGAAAAAAAATCTCTCCCTCTCTCTGCCTTTCTGCGGCAAACTTCCCTTGAAACTCCAAACATTACAACGGACTTCCGGGATAAGTCCGCGTTCTGCGTTTAGCATCGGAAACTAACTTTCGAGTACAAACCTTGAAGCTTTAAGTTCAGGTTCACACATCTTTAGTTGTTGACGTACAAGGATAATTGGAGCTTTATTCTTGATGCAGTAATACAGTAATGTTTACTGCATAATGCAGTTATGTTACATGTATAGATAGGTGGACACACTGCCTTAGAAAACAGAATACATAGGAGTGAAGAAAAAATAGTTTATATTCCTTTCATCATTGTATCATACACTTGCCACGTTAAAAATTAAATGACGGTCTCCATACTCTTCTTGACTTACGCACTTTTAATTCATTCATTCTTCATTGTTTGGTACTTTCAGCTTTCTGAAAAAGTCTGTTCACTCATCTTTTTCCATAGACACATTGTCATTCCACCATCATTATATCATGTTGACAATGGTTTGTATAGAATATTGTTTGACATGATTGCTGTGGCTCTTATTATTTTCTTACTATTCTATCTGTATTTACATCATGATCTTTTAATAGAATACACCCACTTTGTGATATCACAACCTTTTGTCACCTTTTTAATGTATTTAAGCTACAATGTGCAATATTACTGCATAATATTTCATCCTGATGAAAATTTAGATGTGAACATGCTGAAGAAATTTTCCATTTTTCCTATGCATCAGCGACTTATTCATTCTTTGCCATCAGCGCAGTTACTCAACAAATCCTACTTTTGGGTTAAAGAAAAGACTCCATTAATCTCTGTATGAATAGTAGGCTTTCCACTAGCCAATACTGGACTGGCAGCAGTATGAGAAAATATACATGCACATACAGGTGTTGTGGTCTTAAAACAATGTAAAAATGTGATTGGGCAATCAAAAATGGGAGGACACACAATCCTCATCCACCCAGATCAACCTGCAAAATAGAGATTTGATCAGCTGACACATACCCCTAACAGCCACAGGTGGAATTGCAATCCACCCGTGGCTGTTAACATGTTTAATGCCTCTGTCAATCTTTGACAGAGGCTTTAACATTTGTGCCCCCGGAATGCATCATAAACCCCACCTATCAGCGCCAATGTCATATGATCGTGGGGCGCTGATGGGTTGGCATGACAACCGGGGCTCTGCCGGAGACCTCCGTGGTTGTCATTGCAGATCTGCTTTGAGCGCCGTCCCGTGGCCGGCATTCATAGTGAATGATCATTTCTACTACACATAGCAGGACTGGAGCACTGCTATATGCTGCACAGGTGATAAGAAGATCACAGCTTCAAGTCACCTAAGGGGACTATTGAAGCAAGTGAAAAATTTTTAAAAATATACAAAAATATAAAAGTTCAAATCACCCCCCTTTCGCACCATTCAAAATAAAACAATAAAAAACCAAAAACATACATATTTTGTATTGCTACACTCATAAACAAAACATTGAAAACATTCAAAATATAAAAATAATGAATCTGAAAAAAATCAAAACAACAGAATTAGGTTTTTTGGTTGCCATAACATAGCAATAAAATGCAAAATCAGGTGTTCAAAAGATTGTCACATGTAACTCCTGAGTCACTGGTAGGGAAAAAATATTTTTGCCAATACTCATAGTTGTCAAATTCCATAATTATTCCAATGTTTTTCAGGGTTACTTTGCAACTTCCTTTCACATGTAACCTGTTGAAAGAATGTAATTTTGAGAATTAGGGTCTAATTTATGTTAAATTGCCTTATCTTGCTATTGTTGACCACTTTGAAGTTACTTCTGAAATGGGAATAAAATCTCTAGCTTATCTTGATCATTGATAAAATGTGATGTATTGGAATTTCATCTTGAATGTAGACATGTTTTTCCATCCCTAACACATTTTCTTTACTTGATCATGTGACATTAGGCTCCAACTATCGATATTCGGCCAAGATCGGCAACGATTCAGATGAATAATGCCACACATCTGCAAGAGAGAGATGAAGAATATGGTTACGAGTGTCTTGATGGAAAAGATTGTGCCAGTTTCTTCTGCTGTTTTGAGGATTGCCGAACTGGTGCTTGGAAACATGGAAGAATACATATTCGTGTTGCAAAAATTGACTCGTATTCCCGAATTTTCTTCCCAACCGCTTTCTGCTTATTTAATTTGGTTTATTGGGTATCATATCTTTATCTTTAAAAGGAAATGAAAATTTGCCACTGAAATGGATATGTGACACAGGCCTTATAAAGCATAACTATTTTTCATTTAAGAAATTATATGGTTTGTGTATAGCACCAATGCACATTTTATCAGTTTATTCAATTTACTGAGTGCCATAGGCTGATATTACATGAAAACTGAGACAGTGGATCTGATTGTTCAGATCTCAGTTTAGTCTTTTACAATGGATAAGCATTACAGAAGATATATTGCGGAGATGATAGAAAGCTTCTATGGAAATGCACTTTGGCAGATACACATCAGGCCAACATACGAACATCATATGTAAATCTAGCATTTCAATAGTGGTACTTATTACATCTTGTCTAGATTGGTGAAGCTTAAAAGACTTTTTATAACATTAAAAGCTATTCACTGTCCAGTTGGAGAGCACATGTAAAATGATGTAAATACTTCAATACCTTAATCCCTGTAGTGCACAAGTTAATGCATGCATCAACTGAGGCCAACACAAAGCAAATGGACTTTACCTTACCATACAGTGTTATGTTTTCGTTGTATGTCTGCCTGTGCTATTTTAGCTAAATGTTCTTATGAATTCATTTAAATGCTCAACCATAGCTACCTATGTTCATGTCATGCATGAAAATGAAATTATTCTGCACTTTCCTGGCTACCATTGCATATGCCTTAAGGATAAGAATATAATGCTATCAGCATTACTGGGATATTATATTTAGAATCTTAAAATACCTGCCAAAGGGATAACCCAATTAGGTGAAATTATTGTGTTTTGATTTCTTATATTATCTTATATACGTGATTTTAAGTACAGAATTCGATTGACAGGTTAATCCTGCAAGTTGCAACTCTTTTGTGTAGCCACATATCAAGCCAACCAATGTAGTATGATGCAAATTTTGGTAAAAATGGCTTCATTTTGGTTGGTCGATTACTGAACCTTGAAAGCACCACCTTTTCCAATTTCTCTCATTATGGGGTGTTCATATGCATTATTTTGCATATTATCAGAAGTCCACTGCTTATACATAATCTTTTATCTGCAGATGAAAATAACCAACTCTTTCTCTGGTGGACTCAGCACAACCATGTAATACTTGGTTGCTTAAAGATCTTAATGGTCTATATGTAATACTACATTTTCTTTTGGTGAAAACTTTAGGAGAGAAGTATGACTGCCCACTGCTTTAACTGGTGATACCTGATCATTTCAGCTGGAGGATTCTTGGATATCAACTGATCCCCACATTTTGAGATGGGACGCCTCTATTAATTTTGAAAGGATTTCAGAGCTACATAAATGAGGAATCAAAAATTAGTCAGAATACCCTAAATGAAAAAAATTTGATGCTTGCTTTTGGAATTTTCTATTACCTGACGCCACAACAGTTAAAGGGAACCGACCAGTTTTGTGACTCCCCCAAAATCATCACTTCATTGTTCCAGTCTTTCATATGTAAAGCATAATTCTTTTAGATACACTGTATAATATTTAATGTAAAAGTTTTAACCATGAGCGTGCTGTATGTTAGCTACTACCTAATAGTCATCTGGGCAGTGCCATTTATGTCAATAGTTACTCAGTACAGGATGACGCAATGCCTCCTTGGCATGAGCAGTAAATTGAACTGTACATTCCTTGGCTTTATCTGAACACTGTACATACATACCAGGCGCTGGCAGACTAAGTAAAAGAGCATGCCAAGGCAAATATTCTTTGATTTACATGCTTATATCCAGGAGACATGTCTTTGGTCTGAACTGAATTATTCTGCACAGGAACATTACTACCTCGATGACTAGTAGGAGGTAGTGAGCATGTAGTATATGCATGGTTAGAACTGTTATTAACCCAAGGTAATATAATACAACTTATCTAAAAGCAGAAAGTAGAATAGACTAATTCACAAGAAAGAAGTAGACTATGTAGTGGTATATAAATTGTGCCAATATGCTTCAAAGTCACAAGCCACAACTCCAGTATTACCATGTTGAATGTTGATTGTATTGTATTACACTGATAGCTATTCTCTTAAAAAAGGCTTACAAGTTAATTAATTTTAAACAATATAGTATAAATAGATTATAGAAATATTTGATATCCTTAGGAATCTAATTACATTTGGCTGCATAGTACAGTGAAGCCTCTTCGGGTTGGCTAGCAAAAATGGTATTTAAAATGGGTTCTACATAGATGACCTTCTCAAAGGCTTTGTCAAAAACCAAGAGTTTAAAAACCAATATAGATAAGAGTGGTCTTCTGAAATAATTTGTCTTTTTTTTTGCCGCAGATGTACTTTATGTGCCAAAAATACAGCCAAAGCAGTATCAGATACAACTTAACTCCTTAGATTAATCAGAAGACATAGATTCAATTAATAAGATTAATTAGTTTAATATTATTTAGTAGTGATGAGCGAGTATACCCGTTGCTCGGGTTTTCCGAACATGCTCCGGTGATCTCCGAGTATTTGGAAGTACTCGGAGATTTAGTTTCTGTTGCCGTAGCTGCTTGATTTGCGGCTATTTGACAGCCTGAAAACATGTGGGAATTCCCTAAAAAACAGGGAATACCCACATGTATTCAGGCTGTCAAGTAGCCGCAAATCATGCAACTACGGCAACAGAAACTAAATCTCCGAGTACTTCCAAATACTCGGAGACCACCCGAGCATTCTCTGGGAAAACCCGAGCAACGGGTATACTCGCTCATCACTATTATTTAGTAAGTTATCAGTACAAAGTGATTGCTTTAATCCTTATTTTCTGTATTGTTTTATATTCAGCTAGTGGCTGAAGAAAAACCTGTGCCATGTTTTGCAGAAAATCTACATGATGCATTATCATTTTTATTAGAATTTTCTGAATTCACTTATAATTTATTAATTTTTTTCTTATTTCTTCCCTAGCTGAGGTTTATACGTCAAACTAATTTTGTTTTCTGCCTTACTTTTCTCAGAAAGTTCAAGAAAATACAGTAATCCCAAAATTTCTCCTATTCTACTATTCCTGTCAAATAAATCCAGAAATGCCTTACCTCACCTTACCTCAACCCGTAAATACTTTATCTTATTTACCTCAGTGACTTACCATGTTGCCAAAAAAACTAAGCTAAGTTTTGCAAACGAGCAAGGCACAGGCAGATATCTTTAGTGAACAGCTTTTGTCTGTCTTCTCCCCGCCTGGTTAGCTTATTGCTTGTTTGACAGGTTTTGCCCCATTTCCATTTAAGAAGGGACCTATCAATTAGGTGTCTATAGGAAATCAGAAGCAAGACTTTTCTCCCATGCTTATTTTTTTTGTGATGTAAGCCTCTGTTGATATTCCATAATGCCCTTTTTAAGGCTACCTGAAATTAGTCATGAATGGTGCCAAGATCCTTTAGGGTTCTGATACACATTTCTTTTTCTCTTTTTTTCACATTTTTTCTAGTTTTTTTTAAGGTTAAATCAGAATTAGATTAGAAAAGGAGAAAATAAATAAAGAATAGTTATTGATTCTTATTTATTTTAGTCCACTTTTTATTTGAGCATTAGGACTGAGTATAAAAAACAAAAAAAATCAATGAAAAGTTGAAATTCATACCAGCATTGTAACAGTAAAAAAGCTGCTTTATAGAAGCGAGCAATTCTATTCACGTTGCCTTGGACCTCCTCCAGGGTGGTCTTTACTTTTTCATGCCAGGCACAGGATTCTGGGTGTAAAATTGAACACTGATTGCAATGAGGGAACAGACTTTGTGCACGGCAAATCAAGTTGTTCATCTTTATTGCTTGGCCCACTCAACAGGATAATGTCTGCCATCGAGCAATCTGTGCTCCAGCTAAAAAGTGGGACCATACTGAGTAATCTCACAGAAATAGACCTTTTGAAAATTAAATACACATGGAACTGAATCATGGGAGCGTCATACAGAAAGGAGCCATAAACAAATCCTTTGGAGAGTCCTCATCATGGATTCATTTTTACTTAATATTTGGTGCAATAAAGAAATCATAAGCTTTTCAGCTTCTCTCAATGGCACTGTTTCTAGTCAGTAACTATCACTTGCAGTTGCCACTATTGTCCTACAGAATTTTCCAGTGTGTCATTAATTTCAGTTCACATCAATATCAATATTCTTACTTGCACTTAGGATTCAATTGTTGAAGTAAATTTTGATGTTTTATCCATAAAATTCCACTATGACATTACTGGCAGGTAGTAGTTTTGAACTGGAGGCTGGGCAATGGATCATGTTCACATTTCAAAAAGTCTGGGTTATGTAACATAGGGTAGATCAAGGCAAAAAGAAATTAGCAAATTTGTTGGTTCACAACAAGGAAACACTTCAAAAGGACTAAAATGTAAGTACACCACAGACTTATAACACTACAGTAACATCCACTGATTGATCTCATTGTTTTATAAAATACGAGGTGTATATTTATGCAAAAAATTAAAATGGCTCATCATAGGCTGGAATTTCCATTCACTATCTTAAAATATTCAGCCATTGAGCTTTACGCTATGCTATCTTGATAAACCCTCCTCAGACCCAGAAGTCCCAGAACCCAGGAACCGTTGTACACTGCAGTGTACACGAGGTCTAAGGAGGATACTTTACCATTAATTGAATTACAATACCTATTTTTAATTTTTTGCTGAGAGAACCCTTTGTACCTAATTAAAATTGGCTAAAGATTCTAATAGGTTATCCTTTATACGGTTATGTTTCTAGGTCATGCACAGTAAACATTTTGGACACTCACCATTGTTTAATGGTAGCTCAATATTTTGTAACTGAAAAATAGGAAGGAGAGGAAACTGAGGACTGGACAGGAACAGGACTCGAAGATCCAAAGGTTGTAGTTGCAATGGAGCCTAGGATTCTGAGGTGGCCCAATTGGCTCCCCTGACCAGTAAAAACAGATTAGTCCTATTACACTTTGAGTTATCCCACTAAACAGAATACCTTATGAGTGTACATAATAAGACAAATTTAGGACAATTATACTGTAAGCATTATTTAATGTAACTCACTGTCACAAAAAATGCATTTTATATGATTATATAATTGTGGTCTGAAAGAAATGCCCTTTAAAGGGAATCTGTCACCGCATTTTCACCCTATGAGATAGGGCCACCGTCATCAGGGGCTTAGCTACAGCATTCTGGAATGCTGTAGCTAAGCCCCCGATGTTACCTGAAAGTGAAGAAAAACGAGTTATATTATACTCACCCAGGGGCGTTTCACCGTCGTTCGGGTCAGATGGGCGTCGCGGTCATGTCCGGGGCCTCCCATCTTGTGACAAAGCCGGCCTCTTCTTTCTGTCCCGTCACGGCTCCTGCGCAGGCGCACTGCTCTGCCCTGGAGAGGGCAGAGCAGAGTACTACAGTGTGCAGGCGCCGGACCTCCCTGACCTTTCCCGGCGCCTGCGCACTGTAGCACTCTGCTCTTCCCTCACCAGGGCCGAGCAGTGCACTGCCTGCGCAGGAGCCGCGACGAGGCAGAAAGAACACTCCGGCTTTGTCACAAGAGGGAGGCCCCAGACATGACCGCAACGCCCATCTGACCCGAACGGACGGCGAAACGCCCCTGGGTGAGTATAATATAACTCGTTTTTCTTCACTTTCAGGTGACATTGGGGGCTTATCTACAGCATTCAGAATGCTGTAGATAAGCCCCTGATGGCGGTGGCCCTATCTCATTGGGCGAAAATGCGGTGACAGATTCCCTTTAATACATATTTTGTCAATAAGTGTAATGTCTACCGATAGCTCCTATCAACATTCTTGCATCTCCAAATAAAAAAAATGGGCAGATAGGTAAAAAATATTTTTAATTGTGTTGACAAAGTGCAACATTTGTATAATCCCTACTATCTACTCCTCTGAAGTATGACAGATGAGAAAAGACGATTGACAAACACTTTTTAGAAAATGGCCAATATTTGACATCCCTATTTAATTTATTAAATGTAATATACACTCTCCTGTTGTTATTTATCACTCACTATCTTTTTTTGGCTGATTGAGTTGAGACGCTCAATCCTTACGGATAGCTGAAATCACCTTCATGTCAAAATGAATCTGAAATAATATTAATATGAAAACTGGAATAATCTGTCCAGCTGGATTATTTTTCATGCCGTGCTATGATACACGAGTGACCTTTACCAGCATGCTTATTCAATGAAGATCATGATCCGTGACCTTTGGTCATCATCCTTTTTAGGAACTGAAATCATTTTATCACTTAAATTTCACCTTCCATAGATCTGCATTAAAATATTCGACATAATGGGCTACTTTGGTTGATAAGTTTGCATTACTGCCCATAAGTGTGTTGTGCTCAGAAGAATGTCTAAAGTCATGGAATAATTAAAATTAACTTTGCCTCAAATTATTTTCTGGTAGGATATGTTGAAATATACAATGTTTTATCAATCTGACAAGTGAAAAACAGATAGTTGGCCAACATTTTGACTTTAAATGGTCTTTCTCAAAGTTTATCTAAATACATGTAATACAATCTAGTGAAAACATGGTGACCACATATAACATCAAATAAAGCATATACATTGATAAACACTTAGGAAACGTTCACATACATGTCCCTTATTAGATACAGAGATAAGTATAATGCTTGTAATTTTTTTCTTTTTACCTGTTGGATCAATAAAGCATCCAGCATTTCTACATATCCTATTGGAAAATAATTTGTGCCGAAGCTAATTTGAATAAAGGGCTACTCTGTCCACACTTATTATTACAGATCTAAAGTTACACATACATGAAACTGGTAAACTCAGTGCCATTTAAAGGATTGCACTTATATTTTATAGGGAGATTCAGTATCTAATACTGTCGGCAAAATACAGAAGTCTCTGTTCTACTGACAGTTTTTTTTCCTGTTGCTTCTTTTCAGTATTAACTGCATTAGCTAATAAATAATTATTGTAAAACAATAATAAAAAAGGCAGTATTTGCAGACCCCTATTAAAATTCCATTTACTTGTTCACCAAAAAGAAGGCAAGGTTTTACTGTAAACTGTACAAAAGTGATTAATTGCATGGAATTATATTGTGGGTAGAGATGAGATAATTTGTTCGAATTTTGTCCCCACTCTGATTTTGACATATTCGAGCCATATTCGAACAATATTCGTGCCAAATGTATGTCTTTTGTTCGGTTCTGAACATATTCGGTAATTTCTACTCCCACTGACTGTAATGACGTTCGGCTGTGTTCGACGAATATTGCAAAAACAGTAATAGATTCAGATCGTATTTGGAACCGAATCCGAACAAATTCACTCATCTCTAATTGTGGGCACCTATCATGCCTACCCAGGTATCTCAGGCCGTTTTCGCATTACATTTGGCACATCTCGTCTATAGATTCTCTTTTTTTATTTGATCTGATTATGCTTTTCATTAAGAAAAAAAAACAGTTGGGAGAGTAGATTTTCCAAAAGGTAACATGATGGGATCCTTCGTTCAGATTGCTTGATTGCAATGGTCCTGTTATCTTCAGTCTGCATAAATAGCTACTGCAGCTCAAATAGCTAACAAACCTTAAGAAAGTCAGTATTATGTAGCTTTGATATAAATCATGATGTCATATGTATATCTCATGTTTATAATTGATCATCAACGTGCACTATACCTTTATACAATATTAAGACAATATTTTTTATCATTGGCAATCATGAGTGTACATACTGTAAAGGTAGGCCTTGTAGATGCTACGAAGCCCATAGTGTTAACACACTGTTTTCTTGACTGTAAGTGTCCATATCCAGTGCAGGTCTCACCATTTCAAAGGTGAGAAAGGTGATCCACTAAGTCAAAGAGACATATAGTAGAATGTGTAGGGAGGAAACACAAAGTCTTGTAATGTACACCACCTCAAATAGACACACAAGTATTCAACCACTTGCATGATATAATATCAGTACTAAATTATAGATCATTTTTTTATACATATGTCTGTAGTATTCTGTCCTTCAACGTGTGGCTTACAAACAAGACTAATTGTGACGGACTTTAAGTAAATGTTCTGCTTCATTTGAGGGAATGTTACTGCTGAACAGCAAAGCGTTGCAGGGAAACTTACAAAGAAATGTATTCTCTATAAGTAATCCTGAAGACGTCTGGAGTTTTGCTTGCCTTTCGCAAAGACTAATGCTTGTGCAAGGTGGAACGCCTTGATAAACTTGTACCAATACAATTTCTCCGTCTTTTTTGATAAATGACATTATTAAAAGACCAGAGATAACTTGCTTTGTAAAAACTTTAGTTTTTTTTCATTACCATAAAGTATATTTTTGTCCCTTTTCCTGTTATTTGTACATAGGCATAGAAAGCGCTGATGAAAGTCAAAGGCCGGGATCACACATGTGAAAAACTCACACGATTCTCGTGCGAGTCTCTCGCATAAACACCCAGCACTACCGCTGGCACTCGGACCAGAGTGTGCGGCTGCATGTATTTCTATGCAGCCACACGCTCCGTTCCGAGTGCCGGCGGCAGCGCCGGGTGTTCATGCGAGTGACTCGCACGAGATTGGGTGAGTTTCTCGCATGTGTGATCCCGGCCTAAAGGTGGAGATGGTTACAGCACATTTTTTCTCTTTTTTTTTATAGAAAACGATGAAGAAACTTACGTGTACTTGTAATTGTTATTGTCTGTGTTAGTTTTGTGTCACATGTAATGTTTAAAACTTTTTGGTGTAAAAAGAGCAATATTCTGAAATGCTGCTTTTTGTTTCAAAGCCTATGTAAAATTTCATTAATTTTATTAAATTGTGTGACCCAATAGTAAATATTCACTATGTACAAATGATGATGTATCGATTATTTAACTATATTGCTAAACAATAGGGAAAAATGAGTGCACTTGCAATTTTCTTTAATCAATTGATCTCAGTCCATTAATATAGCATGTTATAGTAGCCAACATGATAATCAAAAGTGTTATAAGCTTTGGGTACAGTTTTTAGTCAAACCACTTGACACAGTGTATAGAAAAAATGGCTGCCTATATTGTGTATGCGGAACATATTGAAGTGACTAGTTTAAGCAAATAGTTTTAAACAAATATTATAAGCTCCCAATAATAAAAATTCTTAAACCTGTCACTTGAAAAAAGCTATTAACCTGCAGATATGGGGTTAATTTGCAGGTTAATAGCATTGTAAACCTGTCTGGTGCCAGCACTTAGACTCCCACTGCCCGGAAGAAATGAACTTTATTCCCCCTGACAGCATTCTGGTTTCAATTATGGTTATAGCGAGTGATGGCTGTAGCCACTCACCTTGAACTGACTGACAGCAGTTCAGTACTGAAACCTTGTTGGCACCACCTCCTTGACTTAAACCGGAATGCTGCCAGGGGAATAAAGTTTATTTCCTCCCGGCAGCGGGGATCTAAAGTGCCAGCACTTGGCAGGTCCACTAAGCTATTAACCTGCAGATTCACCATGTAACTGGAGGTTAATAGTGGATTTTTTTCAGATGACATGTTCCCTTTAAAGTCAAGACCACCACTGAGACAATATAGGTGGCACTGTTGTCATGAGCTAGGTAAATAACTGTAAAAATAGTTCTATATTCCTTTTTTCCTTTTATCCTTTGCTCTACCCAGACATTCTGAAGTAAAACTTGTTGTGTCGAGGAAACAAAATTACATACTCCACATGGTAAAAATTGTATGACCTAAACCATAAAGATCCCCAAAGTAAATATGGTCCAAGAACTACTAGGATTGATGGCAGCTCAAAAGTATTCAAATTTAGATATATGCACACTGCTATAATTGAGCCACAAAAAGAAGTTTGAGAAGAAATCAGAAAGAATGCTGGTAGCTGTTAGATTGGTTGTATACGATCAAATTTATATGTAAGCTTTTTTAAGAGCTAAGAGCTGTAAGCAAGAGTATGATGTCATAACAGAACATTACATATATGTTTTATGTAGTTGTGTATAATACCTGTTTGCAAATTGGTATTGAAAAAAGTTGATGCATCAACAAAGGACTTGAATGCAAGTTCATGTTTAATAACTTTAGCATAGTCCTTTAGCAACCCATTCACAGACCATGTCTTCTAGGTCAAGAAATATTGGATGCCGACCTGATCCACACTTCCCTTCTACACTTGTTGACTGAGGTTATCCTACTCTGCTCACCATTTTTGAACCACTCGGACATCTAACATCTTTTTTTTCAGAAAGCAGTAACAATTTTGCCCAATGTTCCTTTCTTGTACCGCCAGAATTTCTCTTTCTTTTTTTAACTCATGTTGTCGGTCAATCAAAATGTACAGGACCAGTACAGTATGTTTCTTGTTCCTCTGCTTACCGGTACATACGGTACTGTACCATAGTAAATGGGGGATGTCTATTAACCAAGAAAAGCAGAATCGGTAAAAAAGTGTCCAGGCAGTTAAGATACCTGTATATATGTAGAAAAGTTAATCAGATCTGCGGTATTCACAAATGAGGTATAGCCATGAATAAATTATAAAGTACTCCTCTTGTTTTTAACTTTTTGTGATACTTGATTTAAGTAATAAAGATAAACTTTTATAATTTATTCATGGCTATACATAATTTGTGAAAAATACTACTATATTTGATTTTCAGCCACATTTATGGTAAAAAATTTCCAGGGTGTCATTTTTGATACTACAGTGCACACTAGCTTTACTGTAATTACATGATACTTTTAAACCCTATATAAAAAGAATGACTTCTTGTCTCCCTAAAGCACCTCTCTGCTGGCTGAATTTTTGTTATAGTCAATGTAAAAATTAAAATATGGAAGAATACAGCAGGACCCTTCAACAATTAGAGATGGCAAGTGTCGATAGTGGATGGGCTATCACACACAAATCTGCATCAATATTACGTCCCCCTGCGTTCTACAGCTTTTGACTCACCCTGGTCATCTAAAGCAGACATAATGCTTGAGCTTGGGAATGGAGTGATACTGGTACCCAATCTGAGTATGAAAGCTGCAGTCCATTGCAGCTGGAATGCCGAGGGACCTGTGTGTGACAGCCTATCTATCATAGGACCTGCCGAGTCTAATTGGTTGTGGTCTGGTGAGTGCGATTCTTTTTAGGGTGTCTGCTTTCTTTTGGGATGTCAGCTTTTCTTGATAAAGGGTCTTGCTGTATTCCTTAACTTTTTTTAGTTGCCTGGACACTTTTAAATTGAACTGTAACTAGGGCTTATTTTTGGAGTAGGGTTTATATTTTAAGCATACTCAAACAATGCTGAAAAATCATGCTAGGGCTTATTTTCGGGAAAACAGTAAATATATATATACAGTACAGACCAAAAGTTTAGACACATCTTCTCATTTAAAGATTTTTCTGTATTTTCATGACTGAAAATTGTACATTCACACTGAAGGCATCAAAACTATGAATTAACACATGTGTAATTATATACTTAACAAAAAAGTGTGAAAAAAAAGTGTGAAACAACTGAAAATATGTCTTCAAAGTAGCTACATTTTGCTTTGATGACTGCTTTGCACACTCTTGGCATTCTCTTGATGAGCTTCAAGAGGTAGTCACCGGAAATAGTCTTCCAACAATCTGAAGGAGTTCCCAGAGATGCATAGCACTTGTTGGCCCTTTTGCCTTCACTTTGCGGTCCAGCTCACTCCAAACCATCTCGATTGGGTTCAGGTCTGGTAACTGTGGAGGCCAGGTCATCTGGTGTAGCACCCCATCACTCTCCTTTTTGGTCAAATAGCCCTTACACAGCCTGGAGGTGTGTTTGAGGTCATTGTCCTGTTGAAAAATAAATGATGGTCCAACTAAACGCAAACCGGATGGAATAGCATGCTGCTGCAAGATGCTGTAGTAGCCATGCTGGTTAAGTATGCCTTCAATTTTAAATAAATCTCCAACAGTGTCACCAGCAAAGCACCCCCACACCATCACACCTCCTCCTCCATGCTTCACGGTGGGAACCAGGCATGTAGAATCCATCTGTTCACCTTTTTCGGCGTGCAAAGCAGTAATCAAAGCAAAAGGTGGCTACTTTGAAGAACCTAGAATATAAGACATATTTTCAGTTGTTTCACACTTTTTGTAAAGTGTAATGTATAATTCCACATGTGTTAATTCATAGTTTTGATGCCTTCAGTGTGATTCTACAATTTTCATAGCCATGAAACTGCAGAAAAATCTTTGAATGAGAAGGTGTGTCCAAACTTTTGGTCTGTACTGTATGTTTGAAGCTTAATACTTGTCTTGATCTCTAAATCTGCAGCCAAAACAAAGGTTGTAGGTGGTTTTCCTTATCATGGTAGTCAATAGACTAAATAGGTGATGTATTAAACTAACTACTAGCAATGCAATAATGTTGATGAAATAATGAAGACACACTTTTTCTACAAAGCTGCATGAAAGGTGTCATAAGTAATTACAACCTCCTCTTGAAAGTTAGAGCAAATCAGCAAATTTAAGTATCATATTCGTTTTCAGCACCACAAAATTAGTTGAGTGAAACTGTTTTTGTCTCTGAACCAATTTGGCTGTAGAACAGTGTAATTGTAATCCTGCATATGAGGTTGGAGGAATTTTAGCCAATTCCTCCCTACCAAGAGCTTCATCCATGCTATGTTGGTGACTTTTATCCAATTAACTGCTCACTTCATTCCCCTCCATAACATTTCTATAAGATTCAGGTCTGAACTTTGACTTTGCGATTTCAAAACTTTAAATTAACTCTTCTTTAACCATTCTTTGGTAGAACGACTTGTGTGCTTTGGTTGTTATATTGCTATAATGATCATGAATTTTCTCCATTTGTACACAATCTGATTTTAGATTGGTTGAAACCATACTCTTTAGAGATGGTTTCTTAATCTCTTCCAGCCTGATGAGCGTCTATAACTCTTCTTCTGAAGAACTTTAAAATCTCCTTTAATCATTTCATGATACACTTTCACAAACATGTTGTGAAGACAAATCTCTGTAATTTTAATAAAGCAGATCACTCACACGTAATAGTTATCCCATTGATTGTAAATACCAGACTCTAATTTCCCCTTCAAATTATCTGCTAATCCTTAAGGTTCACATACTATTATACTCACAGTTATATTGGATCATTTTTCTCCATAAAATAATTACTTATGTCTTTTTTTGAATAATTAGTTTAATCTGGTTTTCTGTTTCAACAAACCAACTTTCAAGCACTACATGTACATGTATGTATATGTATGTGTATGTGTGTATATGTACATTGTGTCTATATATGTATATATATAGACACATATAGCTACAAGAAAGGTTATCACATTCTTTGCGCTCCTCTATCCTGTTTTAGCGCAGCACACGTATTATTTTCGTTTATGAAAGCAAGCTAGAGAAAAAGAGAAAATGTACCATCAATAATGGCATAGATTATGGCTGCAATGAACAACTTCTGAAGTGAGTCAGTAACAGAAGCAAGCTGGTGGGGTGTCATGATGGATTCGGAATCTCAGCAGTGGTAAGAATTTTATAATTTTAACAGTGCAAAGTGCAATGTAGAAATATTGTTTGGAGACACATTTTTTAAATAAAAAGTAATTTCTGTAAAACTGTGTAATGTGTAGATGATTATTTCCTTTCAATAATTTGAACGTAAGAAAAATAGCAAATGCAAATTTATTCTTTAAAAGTCCTTCACAAGGTCTATAATATGGAGTAAATAATACTACTAGACCTATTTCAAATAATAAAGAACTTCATACACATTAGACTAAAGTTGGACAAACCCACCAATAATTGACGGGAGCGGTCTACAATGTAATGCCTCCCAACTTTCCTTGACAGATGACATCAAGGGAGATAAGGGTTAGACAGTTAAACCCCTTTCTTATTCTGTCCTTTCAAAACACTCGAGTGCTCAAACAAGCACATCCTTCATGTCTATAAGAGCGTGGAAAGACAATAGCTGACTACTGAATTATCATTCTACATACATATTAGTCCATAGAAAACCTTCAACAAAAAGAGGTCACACTCCGTATCAATATGTCAACATACTTCCCTCTACCAATAATGGAAGGCACAGGAATGTATAAAAAACAATTTTATTAGACACATATACAATACAATTCATAAAAGGGATGCCTCATATCCATAGTGACTTAGTAAATCTACTGCAAAATATATACACATAGGGCCTGTAAATCCCAGTATAAAAAAATATTATTTAAATTATTAAATTGGCCAAAAAACGGCTAAATAAATACTTATTTAACACCATGAAAATTTCATATTGCATTTTTATGACCACCATAACTATATATCAAATACTAGGACAACTAATTCAATTACAGCATTAATAATAATTCTTACTCATAATTAGTGTTGAGCATTCCGATACTGCAAATATCGGGTATCGGCCGATATTAGCTGTATCGGAATTCCGATTCCGAGTTCCGATATTTTCGTCTTATCGGATACCGGAATCGGGATGTCACTGTCACTGTCAGTGTCCGTCTGTCGGGTCTGTCAGGAGTCAGCGGCACTTACCTGGCAGAAGATCTCCGGCGGTCACGTCCTGGACTGCTTCATGGCCGCCATCCTCTTCTCCCCGGCGGTCACATGCAGTTTCTCGCGATAACTGCAGTGACTGCTGGGTAATCCCGGCCGTAAAGCAGTCAGTCCGATGACGTCACCGCCGGGGAAGCAGGTAATCAGCTGTGCTGCGTTGCAATGACAGGCTCTGCCTGTCATTGCGATGTAGCAGAGTTGGATCGTCGTGGGACAATCGTTACTATGGACTGCGTCGGACAGGTGGTATACTGTTGGTTTGTTTTTTTTTCTTTTTTTACAGGAGATCGATGGCGTCGCAGGAATGAGAGTATAATAAAAGAAATGAAAACTGTGTTGTCTCTTTTATTTCATTAAAATACTTTTTTCTTGCTTTGTCTTTTTTTTACACATTTAATAACTTTGGGATTAATAATGGATCGGTGTCTTATTGACACCTCTCCATTATTAACCGGGCTTATTGTCACCGTGCAATCAACGGTGTCATTAACCCCTTATTACCCCGCTTGCCACCGCTACAGGGCAAGTGGGAAGAGCCGGGTAAAGTGCCACAATTGGCACATCTTTTGATGCGCAAATGTGGGGCTGCTGTAGCCTGGTATTATCAGGCTGTTGAGGGCCAAAATCCATGGGCCTTGACAGTCTTTTAATACCAGGCCGCAGCAGTCTGCATTTTACTTGGCTGGTTAACAAAAATAGGGGGGATCCCCACGCCGTTTTTTTTTCGAGGGGATCCCCTATTTTTGTTAACCAGCCAAGCTAAGCAGACTGCTGTGGCCTGGTATTATCAGGCTTGCAAGGTCCATGGATATTGGATCCTTACCAGCCTGAAAAACCAGGCCTCAGCGGTCTGCTTCATCTGGCTGGTTAACAAAAATAGGGGGGACCCCACGCCAATTTTTTTCGAGGGGATCCCCTATTTTTGTTAATCAGCCAAGATATGCAGACTGCTGTGGCCTGGTATTATCAGGCTGGCAAGGTCCATGGATCTTGGCTCCTTAACAGCCTGAAAATCCAGGCCTCAGCGGTCTGCTTCATCTGGCTGGTTAACAAAAATAGGGGGGACCCCACGCCATTTTTTTTTTCGAAGGGAACCCCTATTTTTGTTAATCAGTTCCCTCTGACGTCACTGATTGTGTCCCTGGCTGACCTGAAGTGAAAGTGGAAAGCAATCAATTAAGCTTTCCACTTAAGGGCCCGTCTCACATAGCGATATCGCTACCGAGATCGCTGCTGAGTCACTAGTTTTGTGACGCAGCAGCGAGCTCACCAGCGATATCGCTGTGTGTGACATTCAGCGACGATCAGCCCCCCTGCCGGGTATCGCTGATCGTCGCTGAAATGTCAGGACCTTTGATCGCTGGTTTCCCGCCTGTCACACGCAGCGATGCGTGCCTGTCAGAGGGAAACCAGCGATCAAAAAAAGGTCCTGACATTTCTGCGACGATCAGCGATACCCGGCAGGGGGGCTGATCGTCGCTGAATGTCACACACAGCGATATCGCTGGTGAGCTCGCTGCTGCGTCACAAAACTAGTGACTCAGCAGCGATCTCGGTAGCGATATCGCTATGTGAGACGGGCCCTTAAGCGATGTTACCCGCAGTGTCGCTGTCCCAGATCGCTGCCTGAGCTGCCTGTTTGGCAGCTCAGCAGCGATCATGTAGCGATACACCAGCGATCCTGACAAGTGCATATCGTTGTCGGGATCGCTGGTGTATCGTTATGTGACACCCAGCCTTTACTCTCCTGTCAGGCAGGAGAGGAACTCATTCATTTGGGGTTTACTGTGAGGCTGCAGCATTAGCTGCGGTCCCTGCAGTAAACATTAACCCTTTCTGAAGGATTACACCGTGGGACCTGACTGTGCATGGGATAGGTAAGAATAATTTTGCTTTTTATTTTATTTTTATTACAGGAAATGGTTTTTGCAGTAAAATAAAAGATGGTCAAAAACATGTGTCTTTATTTCATTAAAATGATTTTTAATTAAAGTGTGTGTGTTTTATTTTTATTTCATGCAATAGGATTAATAATTGATAGTTGTCTAATTGACAGCTCTCAATTATTAACCTGGCTTAAGGTCACCTTTCAATAGCAAGGTGGCTTTAACCCCATATTAACCCATTCGCCACCGCTACAGGGCAATGGGAATAGACGGGCAAAGTGCCAGAAAGGGCGAATCTAATTATAGATTTGTCTTTCCTGGGGTGTCTGGGGGCAGATGTTAGTAGCCGGGGGGGGGCAAAAATAATGGTCCCTCTCTGGGCTATTATTATCTGCCCCCACTCACTGGCTTTGTCTGTCTGGTTGCGAAAATAGGGCGGGAGCCCACGCATTTTTTTTCAGCAATTTTACACCTCATATATATATATACATGTCATTGAATTTGTGACACATATATATATATATTTATATTTGTAGTTCATACACTTCTACATAGTATAATAGCCGCTAATTCAATTGCCGGCTTTTGTGAAAATGCAGAACCCGACATGAAATGACACTTGGTGTACATAGGGTTAACCATGTCTTTTCATGTCCTTTGCTATCTAATTTGCACAAACAATTAAATCAGACTATGTGTGCAAAATTTCACACCTCTAGGGGTTAATTAAAGGTGTAAATTCGTAGCAAAAAAGTCCGGTTTTTTTACAACGAATTTACACCTTTAATTAACCCCTAGAGGTGTGAAATTTTGCACACATAGTCTGATTTAATTGTTTGTGCAAATTAGATAGCAAAGGACATGAAAAGAAATGTTTAACCCTATGTACACCAAGTGTCATTTCATGTCGGGTGCTTCTGTCTTTTCACTGAAGCCGGCTTTACCCGGCAATTGAATCAAAGGATATTTTACTATGTAGAAGTGTATAAACTATACATATATGTATATATATATGTCACAATGACATGTATATATATATATATGTATTCTATGTGTGTATATTTAGTGTTTACAAGGAAAGAATGGGGTTTTTTTAGTTGCGATATTTTGTTCCCATAGACTTACATGGGACTTCCGGTATCGGTATCGGGTATCGCCGATATTTTAGTGATATCGGCGATACCATTCCGATTCCGATACTTTAGCATATCGGAAAGTATCGCTCAACTCTACTCATAATGAATCCACCACATAAATAAATAAATATTTCATAAATGTATAAATATAAAGTGCTCACTGTGCATAAGAGATTATAACAGAGGTAAATATGTATAAATCATTGCTGTGACATTGCTATAGCGATAATTGGCAAGTGCCTATCATATCCCCCAATCAAATCTCAACTCACAAGATTCCACAAAGAATGATCATGGACTAGTTAAAGTGCACAATAGTGTCCCAAAGCCATGATACAAAATCGGTGTTATATATTCAAACTAAATAGAAACAAAGAAAAATGCTGACATAGTATTACCTTAGTGGTTTAGCAGAGAAGCGCCGTGTCACCCACCCCAACGCATGTTTCGAATGCTCTTCTTCGGGGGCGTATGAATTATCATTCTGTCGACAGCTATCTAATGTGTATTAGAATCTTTACAGCAATCATAGAAACAAGCATTAGATCTCACATAATATTGATTTAGTTTTTAACTTGAAAAGGAAATACTTAGAAAGTTAAGTAAGCATCCTATTGCCTACCATGGGTTATGATGCTGTTTTATCACTGCACTTTTTTATTACATTTTCTAAAACTCGTTTAGAGGTTTTGAAACTTGAAGTTATTGTTGGGGGGGAGGCAAATGGTAGAGGTTTTAAAAACTGGACTGACCAATCTTTAAGACATGTATGGTATAGTAGATCCTGCGGAGGATCTTCTCTTAATTTTAACTATTTCTACTTCACAAATACTGTAGCTTCATCATACTAAGATTACAGTAACAGAAAATGGTAGAAAACAGCTTAAAAAGCATAAAATAACATGAAAGCTGTATGGCAATAGTCTTACATAAAATCAGAAATACACTTCATGAGAACCTTCATAAGAAGAATGATTTCATTCCCTATTTTTTTGATAAAGTGGTCATCTATGAGCAGTCGTCTTATGAAAGTAATGGGACTCACAGAACCGCAAGAGTTGCAACCAGTGGAGCTATTCATGATTAGAGATGAGCGGTGTTCGACTAGAACTGTTCGCCAATCTCAAATTCGAGCTGTTTTGGGTGGTGTTCGAGCCGTTCGACGAACCCGAACGATTTGGAAAAAATCCGGCTGTTCGAGGTTATGTTCGATACTGTTCGTGCACCTAAATCGTGACTGGATTTTTTCATAAAATCATTTTTGATCGCTGGTCTCCCGCTGGCCAGCATGTATCACTGCGTGTGACAGGCAGGCAGGAGACCAGCGATCAGCTGGTAACCAAGGTACACGTTGGGTTTCCAGGTGCGGGGCTGTGCTTGGAAACCCGATGTGTACTTTGGTTACCAGCTCCCTGCATCAGCGGGCTGGTATCCAACGTACACAGCCGGTAACTAAGCGACGTGTGTCGCTTGTTACCGGCGTACTCCCTGTCCTGACATAGCGACGCAGCAACGATCCTTATCTGGTCGCATCGCCAGTGGCATCGCTGCAGCGTCGTTATGTGAGATTGTGTGCCGGTGTCTGCGTGATCAGTGTATGTGCGGGATCGGTGTATGTGCGGTGGTGTGCGGGATCGGTGTATGTGCGGTGGTGTGCGGGGCTGTGTGTGTGTCTCCGCGTATGCAGGCATCGTCGGATGGGACTACAAGTCCCATCCGGCTATGCCTGTTACAGTGACAGTGACTGACACATTAGCCAATGATGGGACAGTAGTAGTCCCATCATCCGGCTAATGTGCTCTATGTAAAAAAAACAAAAAAAACAAAAACATACATGACATACAACATATAACATACACATGACATACAGAACATACAATGACATACAGAACATACAATGACATACAACACATAACATTGAGCACATACTCACCTATTCCCCGACACCATCCATCTGTGTACCGCTCTGCCGCCGGTAGAGAATGACGTCACTTCCATTCATTCTCTCATGGCAATGCTGGGTGAGAAAATTCCCACGCAGCATTGCCAAAAATTGAGACAATGAACTCAGGTAACCTCAGTGATGCACTGCAGGAGCCATTGTCTCCTGTCAGTGTATCACTGGGAGGCCCTACAGTGCAGTGGCATCACCTGATGTCACTGTTCTATAGGGGAGACCGTCGTGGGACATTCGTTATTAATTGGACTGCGTCGGACAGGGAGTATACGGTTGTTTTATTTTTTTACGTTTTATTACAGGAGATCGAGGGCATCACTTGGATCTGAGCGTATAATAAAGATATGAAAACGTCTTGTGTTTTATTTCAATAAAATAATTTATTCTTGTGTGTGTGTTTTTTTTAACCCTTTATTAATATAAGATTAATAATGGATAGGCGTCTTATTGACGCCTCTCTATTATTAACCGGGTTTAATATCACCTTACAATAGCAAGGTGATATTAACCCCTTATTACCCCATATCCCACCGCTACAGGGGAGTGGGAAGAGAGGGGCTAAGTGCCGGAATTGGCGCATCGTACAGATGCGCCAATTCTGGGGCGGCTGGGTGCTGGTATTTTTAGCCAGGGGGGCGCCAATATCCATGGCCCCTTCCAAGGCTATGAATACCAGCCCGCAGCTGTCTGCCAACCTTTCTGGCTATAAATTATAGGGGGACCCCACGTCATTTTTTTGGGGGGTCCCCCTATTTTAATAGCCAGTGAAGGCTAGCTGTGGGCTGATATTCATAGCCTGGGAAGATCCATGGGTATTAACCCCTTCCCAGGCTAGAAATATTGGCCCCAGCTGTTGGCTTTCCCCCTCTGGCACAGAAAATTGCGCGGGAGCCCACGCCATTTTTTTTCCTATTTTTTTGTTTATTAACTATATTGCTTTAAGATTTTGTGTGTGTGTGCGCGTGTGTCTTTATTTATGTACCATTTTATCTATCATCTATCTACCTATATATCTTTCTGTCTATCTACATATCTATCTTTCTATATATATTTCTATCTATTATCTATCTATCTATCTATCTATCTATCTATGTATTTTCTATCTATCTATCTATCTATCTATCTATCTATCTAACTTCTGGTATCTATTATCTATCTATCTCTATCTGTGTGTGTGTAATGTAGTGTGGGTTGGACAAATGTAAAAGAGGAGGTTGGACAAGAAATGACATCACAAATCTTTTTTTTTGTTAAATAACATATCTTTATTTAGCTGTCAAAAACGCATACAAAAATGCATGAGAAAAAAGCATTAAAAGCTGCATCAAAACCGCGTCAAAAAATGACATTTGTTTTCTGCCAAGAGGTGTGGATTCGGCTAGGAAAAATCCCCAGGCAAATCCGCAACGTGTGCACAGGCCCTACGCACCGGTGTCCCTTGAAAAGCCGGCAATTCATCCCCGGCTACTGTAAAATCACACTGACAGCTCACAAAACACTACATATATACACATAGAATACATATATATATATATATACATGTCATTGTGACATATATATTTATAGTTTATACACTTCTACATAGTGTAATAGCCGCTAATTCAATTGCCGCCTTTTGTGAAATTACAGAACCACTCGACATGAAATGACACATGGTTTACATACAGTTAACCATGTCATTTCATATAGTTTGATATATGGTTTTCACTAACAAAAAAATCAACAAATTTACACCTTTAATTAACCCCTACATGTGTGAAATTTTGCACACATACACTCATGTAATTGTTAGTGAAAACCATATATCAAACTACATGAAATGACATGGTTAACTGTATGTAAACCATGTGTCATTTCATGTCGGGTCTGTAATTTCACAAAAGCTGGCAATTGAATTAGCGGTGTTATGATTTGGTAGCTGAGGAGAGCAGGCAAAAAAGGAAAATACACCAGAGCAGTTGGAAACTATGAGATTGCAGTACCCTGACTAACCACCACAACTAGAGGCAGCCGTGGAGCGTTCCTACGTTGGTCCTAGACGCCTCGTCACAGCCTGAGAAACTAACTACACCTAAAGATAGAAAGAGGAAAGCTATCTGTCCCGGAGCAGATCCCCAAAGAACATAGAAAGCCCCCAAACATGTAATGGCGGTTAGACAAGAAGAAATACTGACACAGACAGAAAATAGTATGAGCAAACGTTGGGGCCCAAACTTACTAAATAGAAAAGGATAGGAAGGGCACTTACTGCAATCCCAAAAAACCCTGAAAAGCACCAACTCTACTAATTTCAAAAACACCTGAGATCACACGACCTCTACCACCTAAATTAGTTCTCTGGTGTAACCAAAAACAAAACAGCAGCCACTGAAAAAACTGGAAAAAGCAAATGTACAAACATCAGTGGCTGAACTGAACTGAGAGGGCAAAAGCCCCCAGAAGGGACCCTGAAGGCCCCACAGAATTGCAGGACAAAATGCAAAAATCAAGCACAAAAACAAAAAGAAGAAAATGTCTTATCTGTTAGCAGGAGGTTCAGACATGACACAGCAGGCTACCAAGGAAACAGGAATCAAGGATTGAGACCAGAACAATGATCACCGGCAACCCTGATGGGAAGGCGACTCCCTTATATAAGACCAGTCAGTAACACCTGATTCCCAATCCTCACAATCTTTACTGGACAGTCCAGTACCGTTTGTAACCACCAGAGGGAGCTTCTGCTCAGAACTCATTTCCAGCCTATTCACAACAGTACCCCCCCCTTGAGGAGGGGTCACCGAACCCTCATTTGAGCAACCAGGTCGGTCAGGATGAGTTCTATGATAAGCACGGATGAGTCTCCTAGCATGGATGTCCGAAGCAAACACCCAAGAATTGTCTTCCTGACCATAACCTCTCCATTTAACCAAATACTGGAGTTTCCGTCTAGAAAAACGAGAATTCAATATTTTCTCAACCACATACTCCAGATTGCCCTCAACCAAAACAGGGTCAGGAGGCACAGTAGTAGGAACCACTGGCTCAACAAACCTCTTCAACAAGGACTTGTAGAACACGTTATGGATCTTAAATGTCCCTGGAAGAAGTAAACGAAAAGAAACAGGATTAAGAATCTCCATGATCTTATAAGGTCCAATGAACCTAGGCTTAAATTTAGGAGATGCCACTCTCATAGGAATATTTCTTGAGGACAACCAGACCAAGTCCCCCACTTTAAACCGAGGACCATCAGTCCTATGCCGGTTAGCAAACTGCTGGGCCCTCTCCTGAGAGAGGGACAACCTCTCCACTACCTGGTCCCAAATCTGTTGCATACGCTCCACAACAGAGTCAACACCTGGACAGACAGAAGCCTCCGTCTGTCCTGAAGAAAATCGAGGGTGAAACCCAGAATTACAGAAAAATGGAGACATCAAAGTGGCAGAGCTAGCCCTATTATTAAGAGCAAGCTCAGCCAAAGGTAAAAAAGAGACCCAGTCATCCTGATCAGCAGACACAAAGCATCTTAGATAAGTCTCCAATGTCTGGTTTGTTCTCTCAGTTTGACCATTGGTCTGAGGATGAAACGCCGAGGAGAAAGACAATTGAACACCAATTTTAGAACAAAAGGTCCTCCAAAATCTGGAAACAAACTGGACTCCTCTTTCAGACACAATGTTCTCAGGAATGCCGTGTAAACGAACTACGTGCTGAAGGAACAAAGGCACCAATTCAGAGGAGGAAGGCAACTTAGGTAATGGCACAAGATGTATCATCTTGGAAAACCTATCGCAAATCACCCAGATGACGGTCATTCTCTGAGAAACAGGGAGGTCGGAAATGAAATCCATAGAGATATGGGTCCATGGTCTCTTGGGCACAGGTAATGGCATCAACAAACCACTAGAACGAGAGCAAGGCTTGGAGCGAGAGCAAGTCCCGCAGGACTGCACAAACTCCCTGACATCACGAGACAAGGTAGACCACCAAAAGGACCGACTAACCAAGTCTCTGGTACCAAAAATTCCTGGATGACCGGCCAACGCGGAACAATGAATCTCAGACATTACACTCTTTTTCCACTGGTCCGGGACAAACAATTTCCCAACAGGGCAGCGCTCAGGCTTATCCTCCTGACACCCCTCCAGAGCCAATCTCAAATTGGGCGAGATGGCGGAAAGAACTACACCCTCTTTCAAAATAACAGAAGGATCAGATAACTCAGGAGAGTCCGCCAGGAATCTCCTCGAGAGGGCATCCGCCTTAACATTTTTAGTGCCAGGAAGAAATGAAACCACAAAATTAAAACGTGTGAAAAACAAGGCCCACCTGGCCTGTCTAGGATTAAGTCGCTTGGCAGATTCCAGATAAACTAGATTCTTATGGTCCGTAAGGACCACCACCTGATGTTTGGCTCCCTCCAGCCAATGTCTCCACTCTTCAAAAGCCCACTTCATGGCTAATAACTCCCGATTACCCACGTCATAATTACGTTCAGTGGGAGAAAATTTTCGAGAGAAAAAGGCACAAGGGTTACTTTTAGAGGTCTCTGGATCTCTTTGGGACAAAACGGCACCTGCCCCAATTTCAGAGGCATCCACCTCCACCTGAAATGGTAGAGAAACATCAGGCTGCCGTAGAACAGGAGCAGAAGTGAATCTCTGCTTAAGTTCCTGAAATGCAGAGACTGCCTCAGGAGGCCAATTCACCACATCAGAACCCTTCTTGGTCAAATCAGTTAATGGTTTAACAATAACAGAGAAATTACCAATAAATTTACGATAAAAATTGGCAAAACCCAAGAATCTTTGAAGAGCCTTTAATGAAGTAGGTTGGACCCAATCACAGATGACCTGAACCTTGACCGGGTCCATTTCAATAACAGATGGGGACAAAATGAATCCCAGAAATGAGATCCTCTGAACGCCAAAAAGACACTTCGATCCCTTCACATACAGAGCATTCTCTCTCAAAATCTGGAACACAGTCTGAACATGTTTTACATGAGAGTCCCAGTCATTGGAAAAAATCAAGATATCATCCAAATAAACAATCAGAAATTTATCCACAAAATCCCTGAAAATGTCATTTATGAAGGACTGGAAGACAGAAGGAGCATTAGTGAGCCCAAAGGGCATCACAAGGTACTCAAAATGCCCTTCAGGGGTATTAAATGCCGTCTTCCATTCATCCCCGTGCTTAATGCGAATAAGGTTATATGCCCCCCTGAGGTCAAGCTTGGTAAACCAAGTAGCGTTTTTCACCCTGGAAAACAGATCAGAGATCAAGGGTAACGGATATTGATATTTCACAGTAATATTGTTCAAGAGACGATAATCAATACACGGCCTTAATGAACCATCCTTTTTGGCCACAAAGAAAAAACCGGCACCTAAGGGTGAAGAGGATGGTCTGATATGACCCTTCTCCAATGACTCCTTGATATAAGACCGCATAGCGTCATGTTCAGGTACAGACAAGTTAAAAAGGCGACCTTTAGGGAATTTACTACCAGGCACTAATTCAATAGCGCAGTCATAGCTCCTATGGGGAGGTAAGGATGCAGATTTACTTTCGCTAAACACATCAGAAAAATCAATCAAAAAGTCAGGAACATCCTGAGCCTGGGGGGAGGCAGAAAAAACAGGAGTGTTGGTATTAACACATTGGCAGCCCCAACTGGTAACAGACACAGATTTCCAATCCAAAACAGGATTATGAGACTGTAACCAAGGGAAACCCAGTACGATAATGTCATGCAGATTATACAGAACCAAAATTTGCAACTCTCCTGATGATCAGGTTCTACCCTCATTATCACCTGAGTAGAGAACTGAGGTTTATTCTCAGCCAAAGGGGTAGAATCGATCCCCAGTAGGGGAATAGACTTCCGTAGGGGTATCAAGGGAAATCCACAACGTTTAGCAAAATCAAAATCCATCAGGTTAATAGCTGCTCCAGAATCAACAAAAGCCTGAGCAGAAAATGAGGACAGAGAGCATATCAGGGTAACAGTTAATAAAACTTAGTCTGAACACTACCCAAGACAACTGAGCGTGCAAAACGTCTTCCCCGCTTAGGGCAGACTGAAATAGCATGAGAGGCATCACCACAGTAGAAACATAACCCATTGCGCTTTCGAAATTCATGACGCTGTGCCCCAGAAGCCACTCTATCACACTGCATGGATTCAGAAGCAGTTTCACAAGGCAACATTATTCCACGCATACCTTTCCGCTCACGCAAACGTCTGTCAATTTGAATCGCTAATGACATAGAATCATTGAGACCAGAGGGAACAGGGAATCCCACCATAACATCCTTTATATTATCTGACAGTCCCTTCCGAAAAAGAGCTGCCAAAGCGTCGTCATTCCATTTGGTCAGGACTGCCCACTTATGGAATCTCTGACAGTATAACTCTGCGTCCTCAAGCCCCTGACTTAATGCCAACAAAGTTTTTTCAGCTTGATCAGTGACATAAGGCTCATCGTACAATAACCCCAAAGCCTGAAAAAACGCATCAACATCACTCAAAACAGGATCCCAGGTGTCAGGGAAAAAGCCCAATCCTGAGGGTCGCCGCGCAGGAGAGAGATGACAATTTAAACCTGCTGCGCTGCGTTCCTGAGGACTTAGATTTTAAGGCAAAAAACAATTTACAGTTATTTTTGAAATTTAGAAACTTAGCTCGATCCCCTAAAAACAAATCTGGCATGGGGATCCTAGGTTCCACAACAGGCAACCTAGCAAGATAGGTAGCAATACTCCAAACTTCAGTGGCAAGCTGATCCACACGGCCAGAAAACTGTGCAAACTCCATTGAGAGAGAAAAAAAAATCCTCCTCAGCACCCAGAGATACAGAGGGAAAAAAAAATGCAACAAACAGAAAAAAAAAAAAAAAAAAAATCTCTGACAACTCTGACAACTTTTTTCTTTCCACAATATTTTTCCCTTCTGTGAGTACCATATAATTTTCAGTTTAGGCCGGTGATACTGTTATGATTTGGTAGCTGAGGAGAGCAGGCAAAAAAAGAAATACACCAGAGCAGTTGGAAACTATGAGATTGCAGTACCCTGACTAACCACCACAACTAGAGGCAGCCGTGGAGCGTTCCTACGTTGGTCCTAGACGCCTCGTCACAGCCTGAGAAACTAACTACACCTAAAGATAAAAAGAGGAAAGCTATCTGCCCCGGAGCAGATCCCCAAAGAACATAGAAAGCCCCCAAACATGTAATGGCGGTTAGACAAGAAGAAATACTGACACAGACAGAAAATAGTATGAGCAAACGTTGGGGCCCAAACTTACTAAATAGAAAAGGATAGGAAGGGCACTTACTGCAATCCTAAAAAACCCTGAAAAGCACCAACTCTACTAATTTCAAAAACACCTGAGATCACACGACCTCTACCACCTAAATTAGTTCTCTGGTGTAACCAAAAACAAAACAGCAGCCACTGAAAAAACTGGAAAAAGCAAATGTACAAACATCAGTGGCTGAACTGAACTGAGAGGGCAAAAGCCCCCAGAAGGGACCCTGAAGGCCCCCACAGAAGTGCAGGACAAAATGCAAAAATCAAGCACAAAAACAAAAAGAAGAAAATGTCTTATCTGTTAGCAGGAGGTTCAGACACGACACAGCAGGCTACCAAGGAAACAGGAATCAAGGATTGAGACCAGAACAATTGATCACCGGCAACCCTGATGGGAAGGCGACTCCCTTATATAAGACCAGTCAGTAACACCTGATTCCCAATCCTCACAATCTTCACTGGACAGTCCAGTACCGTTTGTAACCACCAGAGGGAGCTTCTGCTCAGAACTCATTTCTAGCCTATTCACAACATAGCGGCTATTATACTATGTAGAAGTGTATGACCTATATATATATATATATTTCTGTCACAATGACATGTATATATATATATATATATATATAATATATATATATATACAGTACAGACCGAAAGTTTGGACACACCTTCTCATTCAAAGATTTTTCTGTATTTTCAAGGCTATGAAAATTGTAGAATCACACTGAAGGCATCAAAATTATGAATTAACACATGTGGAATTATACATTACACTTTACAAAAAAGTGTGAAACAACTGAAAATATGTCTTATATTCTAGGTTCTTCAAAGTAGCCACCTTTTGCTTTGATTACTGCTTTGCACGCAGAAAAGGTGAATGGATGAATTCTACATGCCTGGTTCCCACCGTGAAGCATGGAGAAGGTGGTGTGATGGTGTGGGGGTGCTTTGCTGGTGACACTATTGGGGATTTATTCAAAATTGAAGGCATAGTGAACCAGAATGGCTACTACAGCATCTTGCAGCGGCATGCTATTCCATCAGGTTTGCATTTAGTCGGACCATCATTTATTTTTCAACAGGACAATGACCCCAACACACCTCCAGACTGTGTAAGGGCTATTTGACCAAGAAGGAGAGTGTTGGGGTGCTACGCCAGATGACCTGGCCTCCACAGTCACCAGACCTGAACCCAATCGAGAGGGTTTGGGGTGAGCTGAACCGCTCACCGCTTCAATTTTGAATAAATCCCCAACAGTGTCACCAGCAAAGCACCCCCACACCATCACACCACCTCCTCCATGCTTCACGGTGGGAACTAGGCATGTAGAGTCCAGCTGTTCACCTTTTCTGCGTGCAAAGCAGTAATCAAAGCAAAAGGATGCTACTTTGAAAAACCTAGAATACAAGACATATTTTCAGTTGTTTCACACTTTTTTATAAAGTGTAATGTATAATTCCACATGTGTTAATTCATAGTTTTGATGCATTCAGTGTGATTCAAAAATTTTCATACTCATGAAAATACAGAAAAATCTTTGAATGAGAAGGTGTGTCCAAACTTTTGGCCTGTACTGTATATATATATGAGGTGTAAATTTGTAGAAAAAAAATGCGTGGGCTCCCGCGCTATTTTCTTAACCAGACAGACAAAGCCAGCGAGTGGGGGCAGATAATTATAGCCTAGAGAGGGTGCTGTCTCGAGAGTACAGCTGACCGAAAATGTACTGGGTAATCTCGGCCAGCTGTACTCTCGCGACAGCTGGCCGTGAGAAACACAGATGACGTCACCGCCAGGGAATCTACACCGGTAAGCAGCTCTGCTGAAAGAACAAAGGCACCAATTCGGAGGAGGAAGGCAACTTAGGTAATGGCACAAGATGTATCATCTTGGAAAACCTATCACAGATTACCCAGACAACGGTCATTCTCTGAGAGACAGGAAGGTCAGAAATAAAATCCAAAGAAATATGGGTTCATGGCCTCTTGGGTACAGGTAATGGCATTAACAAACCACTAGAACGAGAGCAAGGCTTGGAACGAGAGCAAGTCCCACAGGACTGCACAAAGTCCCTGATGTCACGAGACAAAGTAGGCCACCAAAAGGAGCGACTCACCAAGTCTCTGGTACCAAAAATCCCAGGATGACCAGCCAACGCGGAACAATGAATCTCAGACATCACACTCTTTTTCCACTGGTCTGGAACAAACAACTTCCCAACAGGGCAGCGCTCAGGTTTATCCTCCTGACACCCGTCCAGAGCCAGTCTCAAATTGGGCGAAATGGCAGAAAGAACCACACCCTCTTTCAAAATAAAATCAGGATCAGATAACTCAGGAGAGTCTGCAAAGAAACTCCTCGAGAGGGCATCCGACTTGACATTCTTAGTGCCCGGAAGAAAAGAAACCACAAAATTAAAACGTGTGAAAAACAAGGCCCACCTTGCCTGTCCAGGATTAAGTCGCTTGGCTGATTCGAGATAAACCAGGTTCTTATGGTCCATGAGGACCACCACCTGATGAATGGCTCCTTCCAGCCAATGTCTCCACTCTTCAAAGGCCCACTTCAAGGCCAATAACTCCCGATTACCCACGTCATAATTACGTTCAGTTGGAGAAAATTTTCGAGAGAAAAAGGCACAAGGGTTACTCTTAGAGGTCTCTGGATCCCTTTGGGACAAAACGGCACCTGCCCCAATCTCAGAGGCATCAACCTTCACCTGAAACAGCAGAGAAACATCAAGCTGCCGTAGAACAGGAGCAGAAATGAATCTCTGCTTAAGTTCCTGAAACGCAGAAACTGCCCCAGGAGGCCAATTCACCACAGCGGAACCCTTTTTGGTCAAATCAGTCAATGGTTTAACAATACCAGAGAAATTACCAATAAATTTACGATAAAAATTGGCAAAACCCAAAAATCTCTGAAGAGCCTTCAGTGAAGTAGGTTGAACCCAATCACAGATGGCCTGAACCTTGACCGGGTCCATTTCAATAACAGACGGAGACAAAATGAATCCCAGAAATGAGACCTTCTGTATGCCAAAAAGACACTTTGATCCCTTCACATACAGTGCATTCTCTCTTAAAATCTGGAACACAGTCCGAACATGTTTCACATGAGATTCCCAGTTATTGGAAAAAATCAAAATATCATCCAAATAAACAATCAGAAATGTATCCACAAAATCCCTGAAAATATAATTCATGAAGTATTGAAAGATGGAAGGGGCATTAGTAAGCCCAAAAGGCATCACTAGGTACTCAAAATGCCCCTCTAGGGTATTAAACGCCATCTTCCATTCATCCCAGTGCTTAATGCGAATAAGGTTATACGCCCCCCCTGAGGTCAAGCTTGGTAAACCAACTAGCACTTTTCACTCCGGAAAATAGGTCAGAAATCAAAGGTAACGGATATTGATATTTAACAGTGATCTTATTCAGGAGGCTATAATCAATACACGGCCTCAATGAACCATCCTTTTTGGCCACAAAGAAAAAACCAGCGCCCAAGGGTGAAGAGGATGGTCTGATATGACCCTTCTCCAATGACTCCTTGATATAAGATCGCATAGCATCGTGTTCAGGCACAGATAAATTAAAAAGGCGACCTTTAGGAAATTTACCACCAGGCACTAACTCAATAGCGCAATCATAGCTCCTGTGAGGGGGCAAGGATGCAGATTTATTTTCACTAAACACATCAGAAAAATCAGTCAAAAAGTCAGGGACATCCTGAGACTGGGGAAAGGCAGAAAAAACAGGAGTGTCAGTATTAACACATTGGCAGCCCCAACTGGTCACAGACACAGATTTCCAATCCAAAACAGGATTATGAGACTGTAACCAAGGGAAACCTAGTACAATAATGTCATGCAGATTATGCAACACCAGAAATTTGCAACTCTCCTGATGATCTGGTTCAACCCTCATTATCACCTGAGTAGAAAACTGGGGTTTATTCTCCGCCAAAGGGGTAGAAACAATGCCCAGTAAGGGAATAGACTTCCGCAGGGGTATCATGGGAAACCCACAACGTTTGGCAAAGTCAAAATCCATCAGGTTAATAGCTGCTCCTGAATCAACAAAAGCTTGAGCCGAAAATGTGGACAGGGAGTAAATCAGGGTAACAGTCAACAGAAATTTAGTCTGAACACTACCCAAGACAACCGAGCGTGCAAAACGTCTTCCCCGCTTAGGGCAGACAGAAATAGCATGGGAAGCGTCACCACAGTAGAAACATAACCCATTGCGCTTACGAAACTCATGACGCTGAGCCCCAGAAGTCACTCCATCACACTGCATGGGCTCAGGAGCTGGCTCACAAGGCAACACTATCTCACGCATACCTCTGCGCTCATGCAAACGTCTGTCAATTTGAATAGCCAAAGACATAGAATCATTGAGACCAGAGAGAACAGGGAATCCCACCATAAGTCCTTTACTTTTCTGACAGACCCTTTCGAAAAAGGGCTGCCAAAGCATCATCATACCATTTGGTGTTGTGAATAGGCTGGAAATGAGTTCTGAGCAGAAGCTCCCTCTAGTGGTTACAAACGGTACTGGACTGTCCAGTGAAGATTGTGAGGATTGGGAATCAGGTGTAACTGACTGGTCTTATATAAGGGAGTCGCCTTCCCATCAGGGTTGCCGGTGATCAATTGTTCTGGTCTCAATCCTTGATTCCTGTTTCCTTGGTAGCCTGCTGTGTCGTGTCTGAATCTCCTGCTAACAGATAAGACATTTTCTTCTTTTTGTTTTTGTGCTTGATTTTTGCATTTTGTCCTGCACTTCTGTGGGGCCTTCAGGGTCCCTTCTGGGGGCTTTTGCCCTCTCAGTTCAGTTCAGCCACTGATGTTTGTACATTTGCTTTTTCCAGTTTTTTCAGTGGCTGCTGTTTTGTTTTTGGTTACACCAGAGAACTAATTTAGGTGGTAGAGGTCGTGTGATCTCAGGTGTTTTTGAAATTAGTAGAGTTGGTGCTTTTCAGGTTTTTTTGGGATTGCAGTAAGTGCCCTTCCTATCCTTTTCTATTTAGTAAGTTTGGGCCCCAACGTTTGCTCATACTATTTTCTGTCTGTGTCAGTATTTCTTCTTGTCTAACCGCCATTACATGTTTGGGGGCTTTCTATGTTCTTTGGGGATCTGCTCCGGGGCAGATAGCTTTCCTCTTTCTATCTTTAGATGTAGTTAGTTTCTCAGGCTGTGACGAGGCGTCTAGGACCAACGTAGAAACGCTCCACGGCTGCTCTAGTTGTGGTGATTAGTCAGGGTACTGCAATCTCATAGTTTTCCAACTGCTCTGGTGTATTTCCTTTTTTTTTGCCTGCTCTCCTCAGCTACCAAATCATAACAGTATCACCGGCCTAAACTGAAAATTATATGGTACTCACAGAAGGGAAAAATATTGTGGAAAGAAAAAAGTTGTCAGAGATTTTTTTTTTTTTTTTTTCTGTTTTTTGCATTTTTTTTTCCCTCTGTATCTCTGGGTGCTGAGGAGGATTTTTTTTCTCTCTCAATGGAGTTTGCACAGTTGTCTGGCCGTGTGGATCAGCTTGCCACTGAAGTTCGGAGTATTACTACCTATCTTGCTAGGTTGCCTGTTGTGGAACCTAGCATCCCCATGCCAGATTTGTTTTTAGGGGATCGAGCTAAGTTTCTGAATTTCAAAAATAACTGTAAATAGTTTTTTGCCTTAAAATCTAAGTCCTCAGGGAACGCAGCGCAGCAGGTTCAAATTGTCATCTCTCTCCTCGCCGCTCGGATTGGGCTTTTTCCCTGACACCTGGGGATCCTGTTTTGAGTGATGTTGATGCGTTTTTTCAGGCTTTGGGGTTATTGTACGATGAGCCTAATGTCACTGATCAAGCTGAAAAAACTTTGTTGGCATTAAGTCAGGGGCTTGAGGACGCTGAGTTATACTGTCAGAGATTCCGTAAGTGGGCAGTCCTGACCAAATGGAATGACGACGCTTTGGCAGCTCTTTTTCGGAAGGGACTGTCAGATAATATAAAGGATGTTATGGTGGGATTCCCTGTTCCTGGTCTCAATGATTCTATGTCATTAGCGATTCAAATTGACAGACGTTTGCGTGAGCGGAAAGGTATGCGTGGAATAATGTTGCCTTGTGAACCTGCTTCTGAATCCATGCAGTGTGATAGAGTGGTTTCTTGGGCACAGCGTCATGAATTTCGAAAGCGCAATGGGTTATGTTTCTACTGTGGTGATGCCTCTCATGCTATTTCAGTCTGCCCTAAGCGGGGAAGACGTTTTGCACGCTCAGTTGTCTTGGGTAGTGTTCAGACTAAGTTTTTATTAACTGTTACCCTGATATGCTCTCTGTCCTCATTTTCTGCTCAGGCTTTTGTTGATTCTGGAGCAGCTATTAACCTGATGGATTTTGATTTTGCTAAACGTTGTGGGTTTCCCTTGATACCCCTACGGAAGTCTATTCCCCTACTGGGGATCGATTCTACCCCTTTGGCTGAGAATAAACCTCAGTTCTCTACTCAGCTGATAATGAGGGTAGAACCTGATCATCAGGAGAGTTGCAAATTTTTGGTTCTGTATAATCTGCATGACATTATCGTACTGGGTTTCCCTTGGTTACAGTCTCATAATCCTGTTTTGGATTGGAAATCTGTGTCTGTTACCAGTTGGGGCTGCCAATGTGTTAATACCAACACTCCTGTTTTTCCTGCCTCCCCCCAGGCTCAGGATGTTCCTGACTTTTTGATTGATTTTTCTGATGTGTTTAGCGAAAGTAAATCTGCATCCTTACCTCCCCATAGGAGCTATGACTGCGCTATTGAATTAGTGCCTTGTAGTAAATTCCCTAAAGGTCGCCTTTTTAACTTGTCTGTACCTGAACATGACGCCATGCGGTCTTATATCAAGGAGTCATTGGAGAAGGGTCATATCAGACCATCCTCTTCACCCTTAGGTGCCGGTTTTTTCTTTGTGGCCAAAAAGGATGGTTCATTAAGGCCGTGTATTGATTATCGTCTCTTGAACAATATTACTGTGAAATATCAATATCCTTTACCCTTGATCTCTGATCTGTTTTCCAGGCTGAAAAACGCTACTTTGTTTACCAAGCTTGACCTCAGGGGGGCATATAACCTTATTCGCATTAAGCACGGGGATGAATGGAAGACGGCATTTAATACCCCTGAAGGGCATTTTGAGTACCTTGTGATGCCCTTTGTGGCTCACTAATGCTCCTTCTGTCTTCCAGTCCTTCATGAATGACATTTTCAGGGATTTTGTGGATAAATTTCTGATTGTTTATTTGGATGATATCTTGATTTTTTCCAATGACTGGGACTCTCATGTAAAACATGTTCGAACTGTGTTCCAGATTTTGAGAGAGAATGCTCTGTATGTGAAGGGATCAAAGTGTCTTTTTGGCGTTCAGAGGATCTCATTTCTGGGATTCATTTTGTCCCCATCGGTTATTGAAATGGACCCGGTCAAAGTTCAGGCCATCTGTGATTGGGTCCAACCTACTTCATTAAAGGCTCTTCAAAGATTCTTGGGTTTTGCCAATTTTTATCGTAAATTTATTGGTAATTTCTCTGTTATTGTTAAACCATTAACTGATTTGACCAAGAAGGGTTCTGATGTGGTGAATTGGCCTCCTGAGGCAGTCTCTGCATTTCAGGAACTTAAGCAGAGATTCACTTCTGCTCCTGTTCTACGGCAGCCTGATGTTTCTCTACCATTTCAGGTGGAGGTGGATGCCTCTGAAATTGGGGCAGGTGCCGTTTTGTCCCAAAGAGATCCAGAGACCTCTAAAAGTAACCCTTGTGCCTTTTTCTCTCGAAAATTTTCTCCCACTGAACGTAATTATGACGTGGGTAATCGGGAGTTATTAGCCATGAAGTGGGCTTTTGAAGAGTGGAGACATTGGCTGGAGGAGCCAAACATCAGGTGGTGGTCCTTACGGACCATAAGAATCTAGTTTATCTGGAATCTGCCAAGCGACTTAATCCTAGACAGGCCAGGTGGGCCTTGTTTTTCACACGTTTTAATTTTGTGGTTTCATTTCTTCCTGGCACTAAAAATGTTAAGGCGGATGCCCTCTCGAAGAGTTTCCTGGCGGACTCTCCTGAGTTATCTGATCCTTCTGTTATTTTGAAAGAGGGTGTAGTTCTGTCCGCCATCTCGCCCAATTTGAGACTGGCTCTGGAGGGGTGTCAGGAGGATAAGCCCGAGCGCTGCCCTGTTGGTAAATTGTTTGTCCCGGACCAGTGGAAAAAGAGTGTAATGTCTGAGATTCATTGTTCCGCGTTGGCCGGTCATCCCGGAATTTTTGGTACCAGAGACTTGGTTAGTCGGTCCTTTTGGTGGTCTACCTTGTCTCGTGATGTCAGGGAGTTTGTGCAGTCCTGCGGGACTTGCTCTCGCTCCAAGCCTTGCTCTCGTTCTAGTGGTTTGTTGCTGCCATTACCTGTGCCCAAGAGACCATGGACCCATATCTCTATGGATTTCATTTCCGACCTCCCTGTTTCTCAGAGAATGTCCGTCATCTGGGTGATTTGCGATAGGTTTTCCAAGATGATACATCTTGTGCCTTTACCTAAGTTGCCTTCCTCCTCTGAATTGGTGCCTTTGTTCCTTCAGCACGTGGTTCGTTTACACGGCATTCCTGAGAACATTGTGTCTGATAGAGGAGTCCAGTTTGTTTCCAGATTTTGGAGGACCTTTTGTTCTAAAATTTGTGTTCAATTGTCTTTCTCCTCGGCGTTTCATCCTCAGACCAATGGTCAAACTGAGAGAACAAACCAGACATTGGAGACTTATCTAAGATGCTTTGTGTCTGCTGATCAGGATGACTGGGTCTCTTTTTTGCCTTTGGCTGAGTTTGCTCTTAATAATAGGGCTAGCTCTGCCACTTTGATGTCTCCATTTTTCTGTAATTCTGGGTTTCACCCTCGATTTTCTTCAGGACAGACGGAGGCTTCTGTCTGTCCAGGTGTTGACTCTGTTGTGGAGCGTATGCAACAGATTTGGGACCAGGTAGTGGAGAGGTTGTTCCTCTCTCAGGAGAGGGCCCAGCGGTTTGCTAACCGGCATAGGACTGATGGTCCTCGGTTTAAAGTGGGGGACTTGGTCTGGTTGTCCTCAAGAAATATTCCTATGAGAGTGGCATCTCCTAAATTTAAGCCTAGGTTCATTGGACCTTATAAGATCATGGAGATTCTTAATCCTGTTTCTTTTCGTTTGCTTCTTCCAGGGACATTTAAGATCCATAACGTGTTCCACAAGTCCTTGTTGAAGAGGTTTGTTGAGCCAGTGGTTCCTACTACTGTGCCTCCTGACCCTGTTTTGGTTGAGGGCAATCTGGAGTATGTGGTTGAGAAAATATTGAATTCTCGTTTTTCTAGACGGAAACTCCAGTATTTGGTTAAATGGAGAGGTTATGGTCAGGAAGACAATTCTTGGGTGTTTGCTTCGGACATCCATGCTAGGAGACTCATCCGTGCTTATCATAGAACTCATCCTGACCGACCTGGTTGCTCAAATGAGGGTTCGGTGACCCCTCCTCAAGGGGGGGCACTGTTGTGAATAGGCTGGAAATGAGTTTGAGCAGAAGCTCCCTCTGGTGGTTACAAACGGTACTGGACTGTCCAGTGAAGATTGTGAGGATTGGGAATCAGGTGTTACTGACTGGTCTTATATAAGGGAGTCGACTTCCCACCCAGGGTTGCCGGTGATCAATTGTTCTGGTCTCAATCCTTGATTCCTGTTTCCTTGGTAGCCTGCTGTGTCGTGTCTGAATCTCCTGCTAACAGATAAGACATTTTCTTCTTTTTGTTTTTGTGCTTGATTTTTGCATTTTGTCCTGCACTTCTGTGGGGGCCTTCAGGGTCCCTTCTGGGGGCTTTTGCCCTCTCAGTTCAGTTCAGCCACTGATGTTTGTACATTTGCTTTTTCCAGTTTTTTCAGTGGCTGCTGTTTTGTTTTTGGTTACACCAGAGAACTAATTTAGGTGGTAGAGGTCGTGTGATCTCAGGTGTTTTTGAAATTAGTAGAGTTGGTGCTTTTCAGGGTTTTTTGGGATTGCAGTAAGTGCCCTTCCTATCCTTTTCTATTTAGTAAGTTTGGGCCCCAACGTTTGCTCATACTATTTTCTGTCTGTGTCAGTATTTCTTCTTGTCTAACCGCCATTACATGTTTGGGGGCTTTCTATGTTCTTTGGGGATCTGCTCCGGGGCAGATAGCTTTCCTCTTTCTATCTTTAGGTGTAGTTCGTTTCTCAGGCTGTGACGAGGCGTCTAGGACCAACGTAGGAACGCTCCACGGCTGCCTCTAGTTGTGGTGGTTAGTCAGGGTACTGCAATCTCATAGTTTCCAACTGCTCTGGTGTATTTCCTTTTTTTTTGCCTGCTCTCCTCAGCTACCAAATCATAACAATTTGGTCAGGACTGCCCACTTTCAAAATTTCTGACAGTACAGCTCAGCGTCTTCACGACCCTGATTTAATGCCAACAATATCTTTTCAGCTTGATCAGTGACATTAGGTTCATCGTACAATAACCCCAGAGCCTGAAAAAATATATCAACATCATTCAAAACAGGATCCCCAGGTGTCAGGGAAAAAGCCCAATCCTGAGGGTCGCCGCGCAGCAGAGAGATGACAATTTGAACCTGCTGTGCCGCGTTCCCTGAGGACTTAGGCTTTAAGGCAAAAAACAGCTTACAGCTATTTTTGAAATTCAAAAATTTAGACCGATCCCCCAAAAATAAATCTGGTATGGGGATCCTAGGTTCCACAACCGGCAACCTAGTGAGATAGGTAGAAATACTCTGAACCCACAACCGGCAACCTAGTGAGATAGGTAGCAATACTCTGAACCTCAGTGGCAAGCTGCTCCACATGGCCAGACAACTGTGCAAACTCCATTAAGAGAAAAAAAAATCCTCCTCAGCACCCAGAGAAAAGAGGGGGAAAAAAATGCAACAAACAGAGCTTCCTTATTACTATTTTGCCCTTCTGTGAGTATCATATAATTTTCAGTTTTGGGCCGGTTATACTGTTATGTTTCGGTAACTGAGGAGAAATAGCAAAAGTGGAAATACACCAGAGAGGCTGGAACCTATTGGATTGCAGTAACCTGAACTAACCACACAACTAGAAGTAGCTGTGGAGCGTACCTACGGTGATCCTAGATTCCTCGTCACAGCCTGAGAGATAACTACACCTAAAGGCAGAAAGTGAAAGTTATCTGCCCCGGATCAGATCCCAAAAGAAATAGGAAGCCCCCAAACATTTAATGGCGGTTAGACAAGAAGAAAACACGGACACAGACAGAAAATAGAATGAGCAAACGCTGGGGCCCAATCTGTCTAGACAGAAAAGTACAGGAAAGAATTCTGACTGCAATCCAACAAAACCCTAACAAAAATACCAACACTTCTGATTGCCAAAAAAACCTGAGATCACACGATCTCATCCACCTAAATCAGATCTCTGGTGTAACAAAACGCTAATCAACAAATAAAAAGTAACAAAGGAGCAAAGCAAAAGTGCAGACACAGACGGAGCACAATTGCAGTGCCAGACCCCCAAAAGGGGACAGGCTGCAGTCCACTGCAGGCAGCAAACCAGCAGAGAAAATCAAACAGAGGAAAAAAAACAGCAAACACTTATCTGAATGAGAGCAGGAAACTAGCAGAGCTTCAAGCAAGACCAGAAGGAACAATTGATAACCGGCAAGGCTGCTAGGAACTCAGGCCACTTATATCCTACCATTCAGCGCCAGCTGAAGGCCATTCAGTAATCAGTTCATTACCCTCAGCAACCACCGGAGGGAGCCCCAGCTCAGAAGCCGCCTCCAGCATATTCACAACAGTTCAGGTGATCACTAGTGTTGAGCGATTCTTCCCGATATCCAGAAATATCGGATCGGATTGGATCGGTCCGATACTCAAAAAGTATCGGGTATCGCCGATTCCGATACCGGAAACCTAATGCAAGTCAATGGGACAGAAATATCGTAATTAAAAGAAAACCCTTTCTTTCCTTGTAAACACTATACACAAATAGAATACATATATATATATATATATATATATATATGTCTTAAGGTTCTGTGTACATGTTCCTGAAACTCAGTTTGTTCGTCAGCCATTTTACTTTCTGTCTTGCTGCAGCTATCTTGCCCTCAGTCAAAATGGAGTTTCCAGCTTGCATGTTCCCGCCCTGATTCTCTCCTTTTGCTTCTTAAGCAGCCACAGCTGAGCAATCAGTGCTTCAGAATCTAGCCTGCAGTGAACCTGTGACCTGACTCCTAAAGCCTTGGACCTTGTACTCCAGCTATTCCTACTGAGGAACTCTGAAGCACTTGTGGACTCTGAAACCTGCTCTTGAAAGACCCACGTTTGCATGGACTTACGGTAACAGAGAAGAAGATCCTGAACCTGTTGTGGAGAGTGATTGCTGAGCTTAGATTACTCTGGCCTGCTGTGTCTCCTGCTTCTGTGTCTGCAAACTGTGTGACTATTTTTGCCAACTTGTATGAAGTAATACAAGACTTTCTATATCAAACCTGTGTCTCATGTATTTTCATCGCACCCAAGCACAAGACGCTATATGAACTGTACTACATACATTACAATGTCATTGTGACATATATATATATATATATTATATATAATATACATATATTTATAGTTCATACACTTCTACATAGTAAAATAGCCGCTGATTCAATTGCCGGGCAATGCCGGTTTTGTGAAATTACAGAACCACCCAACATGAAATGACACATGGTTTACATAGAGTTAACCATGTCATTTCATGTAGTTTGATATATGGTTCTCACTAACAATTACTTGAGTGTATGTGTGCAAAATTTCACACATGTAGGGGTTAAATAAAAGGATAAATTCGTTGTAAAAAAAAACGCATTTTTTCTACGAATTTACACTTTAATTAACCCTACATGTGTGAAATTTTGCACACATACACTCATCAAAGAAAAAAATTTTTTACCTGGCGTTTTTGCACATGTATTTGTGAAGTTTTGTTTGTGAACAAGACTACACGTTATTTTGCACATTATTTAGCACTATAGCACTTTTTCAGTAAAAATCAGGAAGGGAGTATATTCAAACTAATTGCACTTATTTTTTTTTATTTTTATGTTTTTTATGAATTGTAATTATTCATAGTGCACTCCAATTATTAATTCTCACAAATAATTATTTCAATACTGCTGATATACTTACATTTTTGGGCCATTTATGTCTAATTTACTGTGTGTCTTTTCGAAGTACTGTGTTATAACCCTATAAATAAGGTTTTTTATTCTAAATACTTTTCTGTCCTTTTATATATTATATATTTAATAATTTTTATTTTTATTTTTGGGTAAAAAAATTTTTTTCTTTGATGTAATATCGAATGGCAACCATTCAATCTCTACAGAGTAAATATTATTAGAAAGATCAATTTATTTTATTTCTCTGTTGTTGTCTAACACATACACTCACGTAATTGTTAGTTAAAACCATATATCAAACTACATGAAATGACATGGTTAACTCTATGTAAACCATGTGTCATTTCATGTCGGGTCTGTAATTTCACAAAAGCCAGCAATTGAATAAAATTGTTGAAAAAAATGCGTGGGCTCCCTCACTATTTTCTCAACCAGACAGACAAAGCCAGCGAGTGGGGGCAGATAATAATAGCCCAGAGAGGGCCATTTTTTGCCCCCCGGCTACTAACATCTGCCCCCAGACATCCCAGAAAAGGTAATCTATAATTAGATTCGCCCTTTCTGGCACTTTGCCCGTCTATTCCATTGCCCTGTAGCGGTGGCAAATGGGTTAATAATGGGTTAAAGCCACCTTGCTATTGAAAGGTGACTTTAAGCCAGGTTAATAATTGAGAGCTGTCAATTAGACAACTATCAATTATTAATCCTATTGTAAGAAATAAAAATAAAACACACACACACTTAATTAAAAATCATTTTAATGAAATAAACACACAGTTTTGACCACCTTTTTTTTATTTTACTGCCATTCCTTTCGAAGTCCTTGTTCACCTGTAATAAAAATAAAATATAAAGCAACATTATTCTTACCTATCCGACGCACAGTCAGGTCCCCCGATGTAATCCTTCTGAAAGGGTTATCGTTTACTGCAGGGACTGCAGCTAATGCTGACAGCCTTGCAGTAAACCCGGACTGAATCATCTACTCTCCTGGCTGACAGGGGAGGAAGTGGTTAGCATAATTGATTGCTTCCCACTTTCACTTCAGGTCAGCCAGGGACACCGCACAGCATCAGTGACGTCAGAGGGAATCCCGGCTGACCTGAAGTGAACTGATTAACAAAAAAAGGGGATCCCCTCGAAAAAAAAATGGCATGGGGTCCACCCTATTTTTGTTAATGAGCCTGATGAGCAGACTACTGAGGCCTGGTTTTTCAGGCTGTTAAGGAGCCAATATCCATGGACCTTGCAAGCCTGATAATACCAGGCCACAGCAGTCTGCTTATCTTGGCTGGTTAACAAAAATAGGGGATCCCATCGAAAAAAAATGGTGTGGGTCCCCCCTATTTTTGTTAACCAGCCAGATGAAGCAGACTGCTGAGGCCTGGTTTTTCAGGCTGGTAAGGATCCAAGATCCATGAACCTTGCAAGCCTGATAATACCAGGCCACAGCAGTCTGCTTAGCTTGGCTGGTTAACAAAAATAGGGGATCCCATCGAAAAAAAATGGTGTGGGTCCCCCCTATTTTTGTTAACCAGCCAGATGAAGCAGACTGCTGAGGCCTGGTTTTTCAGGCTGGTAAGGATCCAAGATCCATGAACCTTGCAAGCCTGATAATACCAGGCCACAGCAGTCTGCTTAGCTTGGCTGGTTAACAAAAATAGGGGATTCCCTCGAAAAAATAATGGTGTGGGGTCCCCCTATTTTTGTTAACCAGCCAAGTAAAAAGCAGACTGCTGCGGCCTGGTATTAAAAGACTGTCAAGGCCCATGGATTTTGGCCCCAACAGCCTAAAAATACCAGGCTGCAGCAGCCCCACATCCAAAGATGCGCCAATTGTGGCACTTTACCCGGCTCTTCCCACTTGCCCTGTAGAGGTGGCAAACGGGGTAATAAGGGGTTAATATCACCTTTGATTGAATGGTGACAATAAGCCCGGTTAATAATGGAGAGGCGTCAATAAGACACCGATCCATTATTAATCATAAAGTTTGTAAATTTTTAAAAAAATACACAGCCAGAAAAAAGTCTTTTAATGAAATAAAACACAACACAGTTTTCATTATTTTTATTTCACGCTCATCCTGCAAAGCCATCGTTCTCCTGTAAAAAAACAAAAATAGCAAACCAACACAAATACTCCCTGTCCGACGCAGTCCAAAATCACGAGTGTCCCACGACGAGTCCAGCTCTGCTACATCTGGATGACAGGCTGAGCCTGACATCCCGACGCAGCAGAGCTGTTTACCAGAGCTGATTCCCGGGCGGTGACATCATCCGGACTGCTGTACTCTCGCGACAGCTGGCCGAGATTACCCAGTACCTGGCAGCACGTAAAGTTATCGCGAGAAGCTGCACGTGACCGCCAGGGTGAGGGTAATGGTGGCCATCCAGTAGTCCAGGACGTGACCACCGGGGATCTTCTGCCAGGTATGTGCTGCTGACTCCTGACAGACCCGACTGACACTGAAAGTGACACTTTTGGGAAATTCCTGTGTCACGTACTTCATTCTGTGACACAGGAACTCCCCATATACTTTACTGCTAATATCCGATTCCGGTATCCAATATGCAAAAAATATCAGATCTCAGAATCGGAATTCCGATACAGCGAATATCGGCCGATACCCGATATTTGCAGTATCGGAATGCTCAACACTAGTGATCACCTAATCAGAAGCACATTAAGTAGAATGAGGTGTACTCTGGTTGGAATTCAACTAACACTGGAATGGAATGGCTGTCAGACATGTAGAGAAGCTGACTTTTATAAAACTGTGCAGTGGTCTCTTAATTTTTGCCAGAGCTGTATAGTAAAATTATGTGATGCATTGTTTCTTCTGAAGTGGTGCTCAAGAGATATGAAACCTGGCTTTTTATTTTCCCAGCAGATCACAGTAAATGGTTAGAAGTAGAGATCTGTAGATTGATCAATAAAGGTTAGACTTCAAGTTGAATATTGTAAAATTTTAATATTCTGCAATTCAATTTGAGAGGAGCGCCAAAAAATTAAAAACCACCTGGCAACATTTAAAACATTGCAGAAGACTAAGTGAATAATAATGAGGGCTAATGACATCAGATGTGTCTGTGCAGCCTGCTCCTTAATTCACTGAGGTAATCACTTCACCTAGTCTGGCACAAGCAATCATGGTGGATCATTTCAACCAATATAAAATTTGGAGGCAGGCCAAGTTCCACCATTTTAGGATTTTCTAATATAGGGATAAGAGGTCAGAGCACACAACTCGTTCTTCACAGAGGAGGAAAAAGGCCAAATCCAATTGGGGTGTATTATGTAGGTGTTGAATCACACATTGAAAATGGAAGTCTCAATCTGAATATTAATCCAAACATTCTAATGACATAGGGAAGGTCTGCACCTGTAGAATAGCTTAGTGTGTCTGCTAATTTATTGATCTGTGATGTACTGCAGTAACAGCACATTAATGGCTGCATTTTTTTCAGACATTACAAGCAAAGAGGATCACTATTAAAAATTGCTAATTTTGCTACTAAACCAAAATCTTGAACCTAAAGCTTGTATTTCTCTTGTATTCTGAGTCAGACAAGTTAAGCTATTTTTTAGCTAAATGCTAATTTTGCGCCCAAACCAAAATCCTGAAACCAAAATTTGTGTTTCACAGAAATTGTGTGAGCCAAGCCATGCTTTTGAAAAAAAAGGGATTTCTACTCTCCTGAAAATGTAGAAGATAAAAATTGGAGGCAGCACACCAGTTAAATGTAAAAAAGTGCTAATTATTAGCCCAAAGTGGTGACGTTTCGGCTCACGGGATGTAGATATAACCGTGTACCTTAAGGAACCCACATGTTGGTTACCATTGTTTACCATCCATTTTCAGGTAACCAGATATGTTAAGGTGTTGCGTATTAATATGACAGAGTTTTCATTAAAAAGCTCAAAATGGGTTGAATATAGTCCTAAGAAAACTCAGAAGGTTGTATAAGTATTATCCGGTAAGATAGAGGCTTAAAGACATGACAAAATCCACAATAGACTACCTCAAAAGGCGCAAGCTGAAAATTTTACAATTGCCCTCACGGTCCTTGATCTGAACATCATTGAAAATCTGTGGCTAGACCTCAAAATAGCAGTGCATGCAAGACGACTCAGGAATCTCACAGAACTGGAAAACTTTTCCAAGGAAGAAAGGATGAAAATTCCTCAAACAAAAAGTGTTTACAAGCTGTGATACTTTCAAAAGGGAGTGTTGCTAGGTATTAACCATGCAGTGTGCCGATACATTTGCATTGACACATTTTTTTTGTAATTTTTAAAATGCAAAAGATGACTATATATTTACATATATATTGCCTAAAATACAAATGTGTCATCTTTATCTTTAGGCCTCTTAGAGATCATTTCTTCTTCAACTTGCTTAACTGTTCACAATAACAGTAATTTTGACCATGCGTGCCCAGACTTTAACATGCCACCCTATAGCAATGTGTACTTACTATTGCTCATTTTTCCCGTCTACCCTGTTAATTCTTCTGTTTTCCATTATGTCTATTATATCACATGATTAAAAACTGACTAACTGTATACTTAACAGCTCTATGTAGAAACAGGAAATCAATTTTCACTGTATGATGTCACTTCAAAAGTCCCTGGCAGGGAGGGGGATCAACTGGATCAGTAGTTGAATAGAGGGATGATAATAGCAGAGACAAGAGACTTTCTGTTTCTACATAGAGCAGAGCAAAGAGAATAATTAACTGGGTAGAAAGGCAAAATGAGCAATTGTAAGAACACAGTTCTATATAATATGATGATTGCAATATATTAAGAGAATAAAAACTTTGATGGGAGAGATTCTTTAATTAGTGTTAGGTATATCCTATTTCAGTTAAGCATACAATAATATGGATTCAACAATTCCATCTATATTATGTGTGTTCTTGTATTTCATTTCATTAAATCACAATCACTGACACACAACTTCAGTTTCTAGGCACATAAAGATTTGTATTTATTTATTTGTTCATTTCACACTTATTCCCTACCTCCATTTCACTGCTATGCATTAAACTCTCCTGTGGCTCCACAAGTTTTCACCTGACTAAATTACTCATTAGAACACCTACAACATCATTATGACATATTTTTAAAATATTTTCAACAAATTTTTAATACTTTTATTAGTTTATGTAAATTATTGTTTTGTATATTTATTATATTTTTTCACATAATATTTTTCTCCTCTATTTTTTCTTCTGCCAACCTTATTGATAATTTGCATGTGTTCAGTCACACTTCCCCTTCAAGGGTGCTTCCCAGTCCCTTTGAGCCCTTTCTTTTTAAATTGTCAACCATTTAAATCTGTTAGAATATGTTTTATTTTAATATTCTAGTTCTCTTGTTTTATTTAACATGATATTGGGTATAGTCAAAGGTGAAGCTATGACGTTCTAAAGGTGTAAAGGAAATGAAATTTTTGAAAATAAAAATGAAAAAAGATGAAATGAAACATGTTTTACTTTAACCCCTTCATGACCCAGCCTATTTTGACCTTAAAGACCTTGCCATTTTTTGCAATCCTGACCAGTGTCCCTTTATGAGGTAATAACTCAGGAACGCTTCAACGGATCCTAGCGATTCTGAGATTGTTTTTTCGTGACATATTGGGCTTCATGTTAGTGGTAAATTTAGGTCGATAATTTTTGCGTTTATTTGTGAAAAAAAATGGAAATTTGGCGAAAATTTTGAAAATTTTGTAATTTTTAAATTTTTCATTTTTATTCTGTTAAACCAGAGAGTTATGTGGCACAAAATAGTTAATAAATAACATTTCCCACATGTCTACTTTACATCAGCACAATTTTGGGAACAACATTTTTTTTTGTTAGGAAGTTATAAGGGTTAAAAGTTGACCAGCGATTTCTCATTTTTACGCAAAATTTACAAAACCATTTTTTTTAGGGACCACCTCACATTTGAAGTCACTTTGAGGGGTCTATATGGCAGAAAATACCCAAAAGTGACACCTTTATAAAAACTGCACCCCTCAAGCTACTCAAAACTACATTCAAGAAGATTATTAACCCTTCAGGTGCTTCACAGGAACTAAAGCAACATGGAAGGAAAAAATGGACATTTTAATTTTTCCAACAAAAATTTTCTTTTAGCATCAATTTTTTCATTTTTACATGGACAACAGGATAAATGGATCCTAAAATTTGTTGAGCAATTTCTCCTGAGTACACAGATACCTCATATGTGGTCATAAACCACTGTATGGGCGCACGGCAGGGCTCAGAAGGGAAGGAGCACCATTTGACTTTTTGAATAGAAAATATGCTGGAATATTTAGCGGTTGCCATGTGCATTTGGAGAGTCCCTGTGTGCCTAAACATTGGAGTTCCCCACAAGTGACCCCATTTTGGAAACTAGACCCCCTAAGGAACTTATCTAGATGCTTAGTGATCACTTTGAACCCCCAGGTGCTTCACAAATTGATCTGTAAAAAAAGAAAGTACTTTTTTTTCACAAAAATTTTCTTTTAGCCTCAGTTTTTTCATTTTCACATGGGCAACAGTATAAATTGGATCCTAAAATTTGTTGGGCAATTTCTCCTGAGTACACAGATACCTCATATGTGGTCATAAACCACTGTATGGGCGCACGGCAGGGCTCAGAAGGGAAGGAGCACCATTTGACTTTTTGAATAGAAAATATGCTGGAATATTTAGCGGTTGCCATGTCGCATTTGGAGAGTCCCTGTGTGCCTAAACATTGGAGCTCCCCACAAGTGACCCCATTTTGGAAACTAGACCCCCTAAGGAACTTATATAGATGCATAGTGAGCACTTTGAACCCCCAGGTGCTTCACAAATTGATCCTTAAAAAAAGAAAGTACTTTTTTTTCACAAAAAATTTCTTTTAGCCTCAGTTTTTTTCATTTTCACATGGGCAACAGTATAAATTGGATCCAAAATTTGTTGGGCAATTTCTCCTGAGTACACAGATACCTCATATGTGGTCATAAACCACTGTATGGGCGCACGGCAGGGCTCAGAAGGGAAGGAGCGCCATTTGACTTTTTGAATGGAAAATATGCTGGAATATTTAGCGGTTGCCATGTCGCATTTGGAGAGTCCCTGTGTGCCTAAACATTGGAGCTCCCCCACAAGTGACCCCATTTTGGAAACTAGACCCCCTAAGGAACTTATCTAGATGCATAGTGAGCACTTTGAACCCTCAGGTGCTTCACAAATTGATCCTTAAAAAAAAGAAAGTACTTTTTTTTCACAAAAAAATTATTTTAGCCTCAGTTTTTTTCATTTTCACATGGGCAACAGTATAAATTGGATCCTAAAATTTGTTGGGCAATTTCTCCTGAGTACACAGATACCTCATATGTGGTCATAAACCACTGTTGGGCGCACGACAGGACTCAGAAGGGAAGGAGCGCCATTTGACTTTTTGAATGGAAAATATGCTGGAATATTTAGCGGTTGCCATGTCGCATTTGGAGAGTCCCTGTGTGCCTAAACATTGGATCTCCCCCACAAGTGACCCCATTTTGGAAACTAGACCCCTAAGGAACTTTTCTAGATGCATAGTGAGCACTTTGAACCCCAGGTGCTTCACAAATTGATCCTTAAAAAAAAAGAAAGTACTTTTCTTTCACAAAAATTTTCTTTTAGCCTCAGTTTTTTTCATTTTCACATGGGCAACAGGATAAATTGGATCCTAAAATTTGTTGGGCAATTTCTCCTGAGTACACAGATACCTCATATGTGGTCATAAACCACTGTTTGGGCGCACGGCAGGGCTCAGAAGGGAAGGAGCGCCATTTGACTTTTTGAATGGAAAATATGCTGGCATATTTAGCGGTTGCCATGTCGCATTTGGAGAGTTCCTGTGTGCCTAAACATTGGAGCTCCCCCACAAGTGACCCCATTTTGGAAACTAGACCCCCTAAGGAACTTATCTACATGCATAGTGAGCACTTTGAACCCCCAGGTGCTTCACAGAAGTTTATAACGCAGAGCCGTGAAAATAAAAAATAATTTTTTTTCTCAAAAAATGATTTTTTAGCCCACTATTTTTTATTTTCACAATGGTTACAGGAGAAATTGGACCCCAAAAGTTGTTTTTCAGTTTTTCCTGAGTACGCTAGTACCCCATATGTGGGGGGGAACCACTGTTTGGGCACACGTCAGGTCTCGGAAGGAATGTAGTGACGCTTTGAAATGCCGACTTGATGGAATGGTCTGCGGGCATCTTGTTACGTTTGCAGAGCCCATGATGTGCCTAAACAGTAGAAACCCCCCCAAGTGACCCCATTTTGGAAACTAGACCCCACAAAGAAGTTATCTAGATGTGTGGTGAGCACTTTGAACCCCCAAAGGCTACACAGAAGTTTATAACGCCCGGGCATGAAAATAAAAAAATCATATTTTTTTCCACAATCAGGATCTTTTAGTCCCAATTTTTTTATTTTCCCAAGGGTAACATGAGAAATTAGACCCCAAAGTTGTTGTCCAATTTGTCCTGAGTATGCTGATATCCCATATGTGGGAGAAAACTACTGTATAGGCACACGTCGGGGCTCGGATGGGAAGTAGTGACGTTTTGAAATGCCCACTTGATGGAATGGTCTTCGGGCGTCATGTTACGCTTGCAGAGTCCCTGATGTGCCTAAACAGTAGAAACTCCCCACAAGTGACCCCATTTTGGAAACTAGATGCCCTAAGGAACTCCTATAGATGTGTGATAAGCACTTTGAATCTCCAAGTCCTTCACAGAAGTTTATAACGCAGAGCCGTGAAAATATATAAATCATTTTTTTTCCACAAAAATAATTTTTTAGTCCCCAATTTTTTTCCCAATGTTAACAGGAGAAATTAGAACCCCGAAAGTTGTTGTGCAATTTTTACCGAGTACGCTGATACCCCATATGTGGGGATAAACCACTGTTTGGGCATACGTCGGGGCTTGGAATAAAGGGAGCACTGTTTGACTTTTTGAACGCAAAATTTGCAGGAATCAATGGTGGCGCCATGTCGCGTATGGAGACCCTCTGATGTGCCTAAATAGTGGAAATCCCTCAATTCTAACTCCAACCCTAACCCCAACACACCCCTAACCCCAACCCTAACCCCTACACACACCAAACCCTAATACAAACCCTAACCATAACCCTAACCCCAACACACCCTAACCCTAATCCCAACTCTAACCATAAACCTAACCACAAGCCTAACCCTAATTCCAACCCTAACCCAAATTCCAGCCCTAACCCTAATTCTAACCTTAACCCTAATGCTAACCCTAACCCTAAAGCTGGATCATATTGCATTTACCAGCTCGTTCAACACGTAGTGTTGACCGGCTGTAACGGTATAGCATAACGCGATCGCGTTATGCTATACCCGCTATTGCAGATGAATCACAGATGATTCATCTGTGCTAGCGGTGACGGAGCCCAGACGCTGCAGCCCATGTCGAGGCTCCGTCACTGAATGAAGGCACGTCACGAGGATCCCAGCAAAATCCGCCGAGGATCCCAGCAAATCGCCACGGATCAGCAGCAAAATCCACCGCGGATCAGCAGCAAAATCCGCGCGGATCAGCACAAAATCAGCGCGGATCAGCAGCAAAATCCGCCCGGATCAGCAGCAAATCAGCCGCGATCCGCAGCAAATCAGCCGGATCACAGCAAAATCCGCCGCGGATCAGCAGCAAAATCCGCCGTGGATCAACAGCAAAATCAGCCTCGGATCAGCAGCAAAATCAGCCGCGGATCCGCAGCAAAATCAGCCGGATCAGCAGCAAAATCCGCCGCGGATCAGCAGCAAAATCCGCCGCGGATCAGCAGCAAAATCAGCCGGGATCCCAGCAAAATCCGCCGCGGATCAGCAGCAAAATCCGCCGCGGATTAGCAGCAAAATCCGCCGCGGATCAGCAGCAAAATCCGCTGCGGTCGCAGCAAAATCAGCGCGGATCCGCAGCAAAATCAGCCGCGGACCCGCAGCAAAGTCCGCGCGGATCAGCAGCAAAATCCGCCCAGATCAGCAGCAAAATCCGCCGCGGATCAGCAGCAATATCCGCCGGATCAGCAGCAAAATCCGCTAGGAAAAAAAAAAATTCTTTTTTTTATTTGCCCACCTATGACAGGGGGGTTCATTTACTTTTTTTTATTTTGATCACTGTGACAGTTTATCACAGTGATCAAAATAATTTGAACAGGGCGCAATGCGCATGCCCCGCGGCAGCGCACTGCGCATGCGCCCCCATTCCAAGATGGCGTGCCCATGAAGAGGCCCGGGCGGACGCCGGGACCGATCCAGGGACATCGGTGGACCGGGAGAGGTGAGTAGGGGCGTCGGAAGGTTAGGGGGGGATCGGAAGGTGGGGGCAGCGGAGCAAAGGAGGAGGGGAGCAGATAGTGACGGCGGTGACCGACCGCTGCCATCTTTTGGTGGCGGCGGCCGATCGCCGCCGTGACTACGTGTGGGGGGGTCAGGGCTCGGTGTCCAGCAATGGCAGATGCTATTGCAGCATCGGCCATGGCTGGATTGTAATATTTCACCAATTAAATTGGTGAAATATTACACATTGCTCTGATTGGCTGTTTCACTTTTAACAGCCAACCAGAGCGATCGTGGCCACGGGGGGGTTAAGCCAACCCCCCTGTGGTGAAGCACAAAGGGTCCTGTAACTGCGGGTCGGGTGACCTTTGAGTGACCCCGGTCTCCCGGCCCGCAGGAACGCGATCCTTTCATGACACAGGGTATGCGTCATAGGTCGGATTGGCACCGACTTTCATGACGCATACGCTGTGTCAAAGATCGGGAAGGGGTTAATATTGTGGTTCATTTTGAAGAAGTTGGTCCAATTTCGAATCGCGAAGAGATGATCAAATTTCACTATCGTCCTTGGTTTTCTGATTCCTACATCGGCAGCACAGACTACCACCTCTATTCCCCTATTATTTTTATACTTTGATTGGGAGACATCATGGAAGGTAGCGTCTATCCCTAGCTAAAAAATGACTGAAAATTAAAAATAGATATTAATTGTAAAGAGCAAATTAGCTTAAATTGGTTTTTGCAATTTAGTAAAAGACAAATTCCTATTACAAAGCCATATATTTTATATATATTCTTCTTCTTCTTCTCTTATTTTATGCATCACTATAAAACTTAATATGTGATTCTTCAGATGTTGTATCAGTTAGCCTGATGAAGAGACCTGAGTAGTCTCGAAAGCTTGCAATTTGTTACCATCTTTTCAGTTAGCCATTGAAAGGTATCAACCACTGAGGACTCTCAATTCTAAATATTTTTCTATAAAACTTAATCACTACACTTATATTTTATTATGTGGAAATAATTTTGATACAGTTTCTAAAATATTTTTTATTTTCCTTTAGCTAAAGAAATTTGCTCATTTTGGGAAACGTATCTTTTGTGGACTGTATTATGCAAATAATTTTAAAATCAATATATTTTAATACAAATTACACAATCTATAGTTTTCAAAGTATTATCATATTCATGGATCTTCCAGGATAATAACTTTCACTGTGAATGGAACGATAGAATTGGAAATATGCAAATTGTGGATGCAGTGCCTCATTAAATTACAGGATAGTTAGAATACCCACATTTATCATGATCCGTAACTTAGCAGATGGGAGAATTGTCATAATTCTTGTATGAGTAAGCTAAAGACACACTTAACACACTTTCATGTGATTTTCCATTTTCCTATTCTTGAGTCTTTCACATCTCGTTATGCTGATGCTTTAGAAATGGAAATACAGTAATAGAGTGTTTATATTATTTTGAAATCTCAGCACAGTCAAATAAATTAGATTGAATAAATTGTAACAATTCCTAATAAAATGAACATTCATAGAAAAATTATCCATATATCAAGGAACAGAGATGGACCTAAATGAAACATTTGTCTTTGACGTATCTAAAAAGGAAAGAATCTTACAATGTTATATGCAATAAACCAAGTCATATTTATCTAATATTAAAAAGAGGTCTAATAAAATAATAGCACCAATTTCCAATTATTTTACATTTAGATATATCAAACAGTATACTAAATGACATCCAAAGTATCAATAAAATCCAAAAATGTATCTTGAGAAAAATTAATTTTGGAATTAATAACACACTTTTATTTTACATATCATGTGCATTTCAAAACATTTTTGTAGTTCATTTTTCTAAGCAAATTCAGAGGTTTACTTTATTTTGTATCATTTTGTACAATCATTTTTTTCTGATATTTCAAAATCTTGCAAAGGAGTTTATGAGAGAACACAAGAGAAAACAAGATATTAATTTTAAAAAATCTCACCCCACTCTAAAACATATTACAAAAGGGCTTTGCACAATATGCAAACATTACAAAATTTTCCTTATAATTTGAATATAGTTTTTGTGCAGATCTATGTGTCTCAATGTCTACAGACTGAAAAGAATTTCAGACTATTGACCAATTCTTCAATCTTGCGACAGTATCTCTCATCTGCTTCTGCTTTCTAGAAGAGAATTATCACATAACTACAAGATCAGACTACATAACATTTATTTATATCACATAAAATAATGCATTTAAAGCAGCAAAAAGAAGATTAGAAAATTATTTAGCAGCGTATTAAAATTATTTAACCTACAAGCCAGTTTAAAGAATGACTTTAATGTAAAAAAAATCAAAATGATTGCTAATAATGTTTACAGGTATCGATATTAAAAAATGTTGACTTTTATTTAATGATATGGGAGTCTCCATCTAATTATTGTCATTATGGGTTTAATGGTTTGTTCTGTTCTTTTTTTAAAGGGGTTGTTCATATATTGTCTTATAGGGTTTGTTTTGTATTTACTATATGCTATCATGTATTCATAAAGAATTGATTTGGATGCATCTATATTTGTCAATTTTTTAAGCCGGCATGTAGGTCAAATAAATTTTATTTATTTATCTGTAATCCAATCATGGAGGTATCTAATATATAAAGCTGAATGTATGTATGTGTATATGTATGTGGGTATGTTTGTCCGGGATTGGAATCCGCACCGTCGCACTTACGGGCATGAAATTTTGCACGCCCGCACGTCTCGACCCCGAAAGAGTCCTAGGCTATGTTTTGAATCAAAATTTTAACCCCGCGCGTTCCAAATCGCCAAACAATTTTGGCCCTATCTACATAATGGGGAGAAAGCTGAATGCTTGTGTGTATGTCCGGCTTTAGGAATCTGCATTTACGGGCATGAAATTTTGCACACCCGCACGTCTCGACCCCGGGAGCGTCATAGGCTAGGTTTTGAGTAGAAATTTTAACCCCGCGCATTCCAAATCGGCAAATAATTTTGGCTCGGGATAGGAATCTGCACCGTTGTACTTACGGGCATGAAATTTTGCATGCCCGCACATCTCAACCCCAGGAGCATTATAGGCTATGTGGTGAATGGAAATTTTAACCCCGCACGTTCCAAATCGCCAAACAATTTTGGCCCTATCTACATAATGGGGAGAAAGCTGAATGCTTGTGTGTATGTCCGGCATAGGAATCTGCATTTACGGGCATGAAATTTTGCACACCCGCACGTCTCGACCCCGGGAGCGTCATAGGCTAGGTTTTTAGTCGAAATTTTAACCCCGCGCATTCCATATCGGCAAATAATTTTGGCCCGGGATAGGAATCTGCACCGTTGTACTTACGGGCATGAAATTTTGCATGCCCGCACATCTCAACCCCAGGAGCATCATAGGCTATGTGTTGAATGGAAATTTTAACCCCGCATGTTCCAAATCGCCAAACAATTTTGGCCCTATCTACATGATGGGGAGAAAGCTGAATACTTGTATATAGATATAATCATTACAATTTGTTATAACTAACCGTAGTTAGGTACTATGCCCGGGCAGCGCCGGGCTCTTCAGCTAGTACTTTATAAGAACGGTGTTTACAGGATTACAGGATATAATCTGTCAAGGCTATTTGCAAAGTTGCATGATGCAAAAGAAGCCCCAACCAAGCATTGAGTGCATTTACTGAATATACATTTCAGTAGGCCAACATTTCAGATTTTAAAATAATTTTTCAAGCTGGTGTTATAAAGTATTCTAATTTACTGAGATAACGACTGTCACGGATAGACCAACACACACGGTCTGGGGTTGCGCCTGCAAGGGTTAATCTACCTCCTCTCACTCAGTCCAGCATTCAACCTCTGTTCTATGCTGCAATGGGAGCATAATCACATGACACAGACCACCCACCCCGTTTCATACACGCTGCCACCAATCACCGAACACACGGGTGATGAGTCCCGGAAATATTACTGCTACTATGTACCAATCACCAGGAGCACACACTTTCTAAGGCTATTGATTCTTTAGAGCAACAAGGTTCAGACTTATTAAAGTTTAAAGCTTTAATATAAAAGGTATAGTGCTTACAATAAAAAGGATATAAAAATGGAAATAACAAGGGACATACAAATATGCAAAACAGTATAAAATAACAGGGAGAAAACGTACAGAAATATCGAACTTTGCATTCTGGTACTCTGTCCCCGAGGGAGGGGGGAATATGAGATTATCGCAACAGCTTGGCTGCCCTCATATATGACACGGTTCTTTTGTGTGGAAGTCTAATTTATAGATATGACTTTGGAATCCAATTTCTAGACTAGCCTCTCATTATAATATTCTAATTGCTGGTTTGTGAGTGGACCATGCCATGCTACCAATGAATACATTATTTTCTCTCTGAACCTCTAGTGTAAACTTTCTCATAGATAGCTAGCATTGACATCGGACTTCAAAAGAGCCAGAAGGTGTGAAATGCTCCAATTCTATGTGCTTTCAGGAAGGCACCCTGGAGAGATTGGAGACTAGGAGACTGCCAGTCAAAACAGCAAGCAAAAAGGCAGCAAAACTCACCTGCCCAGATCTTGGAACAAATGCATTACAGGGTGCAGCTAGCCCATAAAGAAAGATGTTAGCTATACAAGTGCAAAATACTAAAGCAACAGCCACTCACCATATACCCATTCAGGGAGGGGTGACTGCCCAGTATACAATTGCACAATGAAGGCCCACATAGGGTACCGTTCACACAAGGTTAATGCACAGTGTCTGGTTCACAGCCTATTAGTCACGCCTTTTTTATTCGACTAGGCGGGCTGGCCAGCACACTCTCAATGCATAACAGTGTGAATACCCCTCATGTGAGACCAGACGTATTTGGGCTTGGCTGCACCTGAAAAAAACAGTGCAAAAAACACAAACAATTTTTGTGAGGTATTAGTTGATATTTTGGCCAAAATACGTAAGCTCGTAACCTGCGCCAAAGGTCCTCATGCTTACGAGTACCCACACTAAACTATTCAGCAAAGCCACTAAAAAAGCCTCAATGTCTCCAAAAATCCAATTGAAACAGCAAGCAAAAAGGCAGCAAAACTCACCTGCCCAGATCTTGGAACAAAT
>JARQOD010000004.1:46716911-46889595 GCA_033576555.1 Oophaga sylvatica | reverse complement strand
CCAGAGGACTGGAGGTTAACCGGGTATAAGTGTTGGTATCTCTCAATTGGCGATAGCTTCCCGCTCATACCTATTGTGTGGCCAGAAGACAATATTTCCCCCCTTGTCCGCGGGTTTGAACACAATGTCAGGAAGAGATTGAAGTTGGGTAATAGCAAGGCGCTCTTCACGTGTGAGGTTGTCAAAGCGTTGTTGCGTTGACAGTTCCTTGAAATCCTCACTAACAAGTTTCGTGAAGATTTCAATAGCAGGGCTTAAGGACAAGGGGGAAATTTGATCGATCTGGGAAGAATAAATGAACGAAACCTACTTGAGACTGGATCAGCCTGTTCACCAAGGAGATCCTCCAGATTCTGAAGAGCCTCCCTTTCAATCTCACTCATGGGTTCCCATAGTGTCCGTTTGTTGTCAAGTGTCCTCAGGAGTAGTTTCCGTGAAAACAGGTGCAAATCCTTCAGGCTGTGAAAAAATGGAATGAATTAGTAGGGGAGAAAGGCCCTTGGAGAGGACCCGCAGCTGCATGTTGGTAAGGTCATGTGTGGAAACGTTAAGTACCTGTATCCCCACTTGGGACTGAGAAGTTGAAGCAGCTGATTTGTTCTTAGTTGTTTGCCTTGTCATAATGCGTTTATTAGAGCCTCCTGGCCCATTAGTTCCTTTAGCTGCGGGGGCCTTAGGTGTCATGTTATCATCCCCTGTAGTATTGGATCTCCTGGAAGTAGATCTTGATCTAGTGTACGACAAGCCTCTATAGCGTGAACTAGACCTATCATGTGTGTTGTACCATCTATAGACACGCAGACCTTTTTATCTTCAACATCCCTCTGGAATTTTTTCGCTTTGGTGGACTGTATTTCTTTAGCCCATTTTTGAGACAGAGTGCCCATTATTTCATTAAATTTTTTTAGATTGTCACTGTTTATGTCTCTACGGAGCTTAGTTTGCAATTCCTGCATTTCTAGTTCAAGGGATGAGAGAGATTTTCGTTCATCTCCTTAAGGAGTTGCATGGACCCTCTAGAGCAAGTATTAGCGGTGGTCTCCCAATTATTTTTAAAGGTCTCATCTAAGATGGAAAAGAAGGAAAAACCTGTACTCTGAGCCCTCTAGGTATAAGGCCCCTCTGCAGTTATTTGTCTAGGAACTCATGGTTCCACCAAATACGGGTGCACCTCCTGAGCAAATCCTTAAATTGATTAGTAATCTCTTGTAGATCCTTATTCAAACCCTCGGAACACCTGCCTGAGGTATCCTGCAGAGAGTCATTAATAAGTTTGCGCCATGTTTGGTCGTGTGCTCTAAAGTCCATAGTCGTATTTAGGGGAAACTGTGGAAAACACAGAAACAATTAGTAGACGCAAAAAGTCCACAAAAAGGCATATATGATGCCGGTCTATGAGATAATGAGTGTCCCACATAAAAAAGAGAGACACCCGCTCCAAAAGAACATGTGCATAAAAGGAGAAAATGGAGCAGGTGAATGTAATAAAATCCATATTTTATTAGGAAAATGAATCAAGAATAATCATACAAAATACTGAGCAAGACAATAAATAGACTGTAGCAGGATAACCAAAAGCACCACAGGGAAAACCCAAGCGTCACCTAGCACATCCCAGAAGTAAGGGAAAATAGTAGAACTAAAGTGCTAATGTGCAGTAAGTAATGTGAATCGACGGAAAAACATCTCAGAAAGCAGCCAAAAGTAATCATGAAGTAAAAAAGTTCAAGGTCCAAGGAGACCTGTACTAGTGAGATGCTTACCAAGGCAGGAGACGCTGGAGAAAAACCCTGGGCCTAGGTGGTGTGGATCCCGATGCGCGTTTCACGTGCTGAATGCACCGCTTCCTCAAGGGGAATGTGCCTTAGTTACACAGCAGGACCTTATGAGTACATGCGACCAAGTCACACGGTACGCCCTGGGCCAACGACGGTGGTTGTGTCAGCGCCTGCACATCGTGGATCACAGGTTCCGAAAGATGCACAGAGGACGTCAAGCATCACCACGCATGCGCCGCAGGAGAAGGTTCCGGCGCACGCGCAGGAGGTCAAAAGACGCCTCTCGCATCCTGGGAACAAGGAAGCGCGGCGCGCACGCGCACCCACAACCATAATGCCGGCCAAAAGTGCAAGAGTGCTTAAACATCATCACAACCCGCAAATCACTATATCACCAATGAGAAAATATACATACATTGCGGCATATATTGGACAGCGCACATATAAACAAATTGTAAAGCAGACAAATCCAAGATTCAGAATACAAAAAGAGAATCACTTATATATGCAACATAACCATAGACATTAAAAAGCGCCGTGAGTAGAGTTGAGCGATACTTTCCGATATCCTAAAGTATCGGAATCGTAATGGTATCGCCGATATCACTAAAATATCGGCGATACCCGATACCGATACCGGAAGTCCCATGTAAGTCTATGGGAACAAAATATCGAAATTAAAAAAAACCCATTCTTGCCTTGTTGGTTAATTGTACATGAAGGAAAACAACAAAGAGTAATGTAGAATGTATTGGGGAAGGTTGAGGAGACATTAAAGGCATAGATGTTTAACCCAATCAAATGGAATAGCATAAATATTTTTTTTTTAAAGATGTTCGGATTGACGAAGAAATTGACAATGTTAACGTTTTTTATATTTTGGCAAATATGTATATTACACAACTTCCATGCTCTTCATCTTCACCTTTTTAACTTTTCACACACTTTCTCCTTCATAATCTTCTGCAGCATCATCTTTTTCATCAAATTATTCTTCATCTTCACCTTCTTTATCTTCTTCTTAAACTTCTTGCTATTCATCTTTGTTAACATTACTCATATTCTTCTTATTAAACTATTATTCTTATTCATATTCTGCTTCATCTTCTTCATCATATTCTTATTTGTGACAGAGAATCCTGTACTTGTAATCTGTCAAAGTATGAATTTTTCATCCTTCCGTTCTTGCTGTCACAAAAGATTTAAATTACAACAGTATTTGTCCGTGTTCAGTTTAGCCTGCAGCAGCAGGCATTTTCCAGGGGCACCACGAGGAGGAACGGACTCACCCCCATACACTGCTTAGTCTTCTTCTGCTTAGAATTTAGAGCATATATTTTGCTCTTCATTTTGGTCTTATACTTCATGTTCTTCTGCTTTTAGATCTTCTGCTTATTGTTCTTGTGTCTCTTGTTCCGTATCTTGTATTTGTAGCACAATCTTGTACCAGCTGATGTTACTGGGACACGGTTACTAAGCAGGAGGTACCTGTGCTCCAAAGCACTACCAAGGACCAGCAGACGTTGCTGGAACTCGGATACCGAGATGGAGGCACCTAGGCCAAAGGCACTGCGGAGAACCAGTTGACGGTACTGGAACCCGGACGGGTAGCAGAAGGTACAAGAGCCAATGCAAGTAACGAGGACCAGCTGACTGTGCTGGAACCCGGAGGGGCAGCAGAAGGAAAAGAGCCAATGGCACAACCGAGGACCAGCTGACGTTACTGGGACACGGTTACTAAGCAGGAGGTACCTGTGCTCCAAAGCACTACCAAGGACCAGCAGACGTTGCTGGAACTCGGATACCAAGATGGAGGCACCTAGGCCAAAGGCACTGCGGAGAACCAGCTAACGGTACTGGAACCCGGAGGGGCAGCAGAAGGTACAAGAGCCAATGCAAGTAACGAGGACCAGCTGACTGTGCTGGAACCCGGAGGGGCAGCAGAAGGAAAAGAGCCAATGGCACAACCGAGGACCAGCTGACGTTACTGGGACACGGTTACTAAGCAGGAGGTACCTGTGCTCCAAAGCACTACCAAGGACCAGCAGACGTTGCTGGAACTCGGATACCAAGATGGAGGCACCTAGGCCAAAGGCACTGCGGAGAACCAGCTGACGGTACTGGAACCCGGAGGGGCAGCAGAAGGAAAAGAGCCAATGGCACAACCGAGGACCAGCTGACGTTACTGAACCCCAGTAACACAGGAGCAAGTGTTGACTGTGCTAACAGCACTTCCGAGCAACAACTGGCGGTGTTGGAGCCCAGGGTCAAGGAGGATGTTTAAATACTAGATCAAGTAATTTCCTTGTTACCTGTCAATTTTAAATGTCTATACTTCAAACAAGAGAAAGATAACCTTTACTACCATAAGATGATGATTTCATTTAAACTAATATCTAGATAAATAAAGAATTGACAAACATAAACACATACATTAACATGTTGAACAGCAATGCAAACCACAAAATAAATTAGTTAAGGAATCTGCTATACGGTTGTACATAAAAGCATACAAGTACATATCTGAATCCATTAATGATGGATAAGTAACAGTATGTACACCATTTTTATTGTATAGACAATGAATGTCTGACTTCAAAACATCATCAGCATTACAAGTTATCTGTGACATTACTAAAATGTTACATTTGCTGAATAATGTCACTAAACAGTTTATACAAAATTATACAATTTCCATCATGTAATACTCATAATATGTGGCAATAATCATGTTTATTAACAAACATAACCTTTAAAAAGTGCATAGTGCATAGTGAAAATTGCTATTTATGCCTGACTGTCGACTTGCAAGCATGACAACGGATAGATAAGGTATATATAGATGAGACTGCATAGCCACAGATGGTGAATGGCGATGTAATACTGTACCTCAATAAAGTGTGCGTCACTACTACATAATTTTTTTTATATAGCTTTATAAACAGGGTACGTGGATGTATGCTTGCGCCTTTGTTTTGACGCACAGACTGCCTTCCTGCTGAGACGCGTTGGGTAGTGAACAGTTGTGTGCAGTGTTCACTGTAGTCTGAGGTTTTCCTTTTTGGAGTGCAGATCACGCTCCAGTTAGTTCTTCAACCACTGCTGGTTGTAGTCTGCTGAGCGTGTGTCACTGGCACATCCTTGAAATTTTTCTCTAATTGTTGCTGCTCCACTCTATTACAAATAAATAAAATCTATTAGTGTGACGCGCTTCCATCCGTATACAATACATTGGTTGCAAACACTATAGAAGTACACAAAGGGGCCTTTCACACCTACTGAACAGTTGTGTGCAGTGTTCACTGCAGTCTCTGCGGAATAACCACACTTAGGCCTTATAACTTTTCAGACTTTCTTTATCAATCTACCAAGATGAAGAAGGCAGGGAGTAAGGCACGTGGTCGTGGAGTTTCTTCAGGGAGAGGACGTGGGGATTCTGTGGCTGCTGCGGCCCCCAGTGACACAGCATCCACCAGTTTTCCCCGGGCCGTGAGCGTTCCTTTATGCGCACTTTTGTAGGAGCTCGGAGTACCCCCCTGCTGCGGGAAGAACAAATTGAAGCCGTTGTTGTTTGGATCTCAGCCAATGCATCGACTTCAATTGCTTCCACCTCCTCTCAGGACCACAGCACTGTTGGGCAACCATCTGTCTCTTCACCGCCTGGCAAATTGCCCAGGCAGTCAGAGAGTTCTGTACAGGAGCCAGCTGAGTGTCTGCTTCTGTTCTCAGAATCTATTGGCTTGCAAACAGGGGCCCAGCCAAGCAGCATTCTGTAATGTGAAGAAGAGGGAGTATGCAGTGATGCGCAACAGCTGTGTCTCTCTGAATCTGAAGAGGCGGGTGAGACAGTGCCGATGGTCAGCACACCGCAGAACGCATCTGATGATGATGATGAGACCCAGGTGCAAGTTTCTGTTGAGCATGGTGCTGGCCAGACCACCCAACAGCAGGTGTTGGAAGAGGGTAGTGGAGATGATGAGGTCCAATACCCAACATGGCATGAAGAACAGGAAGGTGGTGGGAGCAGCTCAGAGGAATAATAATAATATTTATTTATATAGCGCCATCATATTCCGCAGCGCTTTACAGTTTAGCAGTTTCAGAACACAAGTCATAAGTAACAACGTTAACAATACAATAATTTAAGCTAAATAAGTCGCCCCTGCTCGTGACAGCTTACAATGTACAATGAGATGGGGGAGATACAAAGTATAGGTGTTTATATACAATGGTGCATTTACAATGATGTTCCAGCCATCTTAAGGGACTGAGGGATGGAGATAGTGAATGGGCTAGAGACACACACACACTTACACAGAATACATAGAATGACTTTGATTAGTGAATGTGATAGGCCGCTCTGAACAAATGTGTTTTGAGGGAGCGCCTGAAACCATGCAAATTGTGGATAGTCCTAATTTCTTGGGGTACAGCATTCCAGAGGATTGGCGTAGAGCAGGAGAAGTCTTGGAGTCGGGAGTGGGAGGTACGTATTAGTGCAGAGGTTAGTCGAAAGTCGTTTGCAGAGCGCAGCAGTCGGTTAGGCCGATAGATAGAAATGAGGGAGGAGATGTAGGAGGGGTGCTGCACTGTGGAGAGCTTTGTGGGTGAGAACCAGTACTTTGGTTGAAAGCTGGGAGAGGCCTAGAGAAATGGTTAGTGATAGAAGGAAGATAGAGGAAGACATTGCCCCAACGGTACAAACAGGAGGGAGAGTTAGGCTGCAGACTCGGTTGCCTGTAGCCTCCAGTTTGGCACCTGTTCGGAGCAGTTGTCTTCCAAAAGTCAAAACGTGCGCTCCCAGGACTTGCACTGCGTGGTCCTTTTTTCACACACTTGCACATGATATTTGCTATGTGAAATGCAAGCTGTGTAATCAAAAATTAAAAATAGCTAAAAGTGTCAGTCACCTCAATACCACAAATATGTGGAAACATGTGCGGACAAAGCACGTAGTTGAGTTACAAAGACACACTGGAGATGTAGGCCAACCTACAGCAGCACCTACATCTTCAGGTTGTGTTGAAGCCTCTTCATCGAGCTCACACACAGCTGGTTATGCTTCCTCACAGGATCGCCATGGAAGAACCTCGGCCACTGTTGTCCAGAGACAAACTGTTATTCCACACACAGCAGCAAGTTCCCTGTCATCCTCACACTCCCAGGCCACAAAACAGCCAGCGGTAGCACAGGCATGGGATAAAACACGGCCATACTCCGCAAACCATGCACGAGCACAGGCTCTGAATGCTGGCATTGCAAAACTCCTGTCCCTTGAAATGCTGTGATTCAGGCTGGTGGAGACAGACCGTTTCCGTAACTGAATATCATTGTCAATCCCACAATACAATGTGCCAAGCCGATTTCATTTCAGCAGGCAAGCCGTCCCTGGTCTGCAAAAGCATGTTGAGGGAAAAATTAAACATGCGCTACTAAAAGCCCTCAGTAGCAAGGTCCACCTGACCACCGATGCGTGGACCAGTACCCATTGTTATGATCTGCTACAACCAGTAAGGAAAGAAGGGAATTCTGTCCCTACAATACAACTAAGCTGAATCCCTACGATGTAACGGGGAACCTGATCCTGCGACCAGACCCGCTAAAGTCCTCATCTAGTGTGAACGAAGACCTATAGTTGCGAGGGAGTAATCCCTACAAGATCTAGGGACTGGGAGAAAAGGTGGACACCTCCTAACATAAATTGTAGCATGGATAATTAAACAGAAAAATAAATACTTTGTGATCCTAACATCAAGCAAAACTCACAGATTAAGGCACCTAAGCACCCGGCTAGCTTAACAGTAGATAATACAATGAAGTCAAGCAAAGCCAGAAGGGCGGAGCCAGACTAAATAGGGAAAAAAAGGTCATGTGACCAGCAAACTGAAACAAAACCTAACAAGAGGGTTCTAACACCCATGGCCAGGGACAATACCTTTCCCTCACTGCCCATTGGGTCAATGTTGTGCATCGGGTACTGATCTTGCGAGTGGCGCTGTACGTGTTCTGCCAACTCCAAGGATTGCAGGAATCAAGTCTGTACACATTGATTCCTCCTATTCCAGTTCCTCAGAATCATCGCTGCAGGAGCCGTCACGGTCTACCTCCACATGGACCCGTGAACGTTTACCTGTTGCGACCGATATGAGCACAGCCGTGTCCAAATGTCAACAGGCCATCCTGAAATTAATTTCCATGGGGAATCTTAGCCACACAGCGCAGGAGCTCTGTAATGCCATAAAGCAGGAGAGCGACGTGTGGTTTTTGGAAGAGAATCTACAGGCAGGCTTGGTAGTGTGTGACAATGGCCGAAATCTGGTGTCAGCTCTGGGCCTTGGCAACCTCACTCACATACCATGTCTGTCATATGTGCTCAACTTGGTCGTGCAGAGTTTTTTGAGGGACTATCCGGATCTTGATGCACTGCTGCACAAGGTCCGCCTAGAGTGCGCTCACTTGCGACGTTCCAGCATGGCCAGATCGCTGATTGCAGCTCTGCAACGCAGATTTCACCTTCATGAACATCGCATTATATGTGACGTACCCACCAGGTGGAATTCCTCGTTACATATGTTGGAGCGGTTGTGTGAGCAGCAGCCAACAGTAATGGAGTATCAGCTGCATCAGGCGCAGTCAACTCGCAATTTGCGCCGTTCACACTTCACCACTACTGAGTGGGCCTCTATAATAAGAATAATAATATTATTTATTTATATAGCGCCATAATATTCCGCAGTGCTTTACAGTTTAACAGTTTCAAAACACGAGTCATAAGTAACAACGTTAACAATACAATAATTAAAGCAAAATCAGCCGCCCCTGCTGGTGAAAGCTTACAATCTACAATGAGGTGTGGGAGATACAAAGTACAGGTGTTTATATACAATGGTGTTTTTACAATGATGGTCCAGCCATTTTAAGGAAGTGAGGGATGCATGGAGATAGTGAATGGGCTACACACACAGAATTACACATAGAATGACTTTGATTAGTGAATGTGATAGGCCACTGTGAACAAATGTGTTTTGAGGGAGCGCCTGAAACCATCCAAATTGCGGATAGTCCTAATTTCTTGGGTAGAGCATTCCAGAGGATTGGCGCAGCGCGGGTGAAGTATTGGAGTTGGGAGTGGGAGGTACGGATTAGTGCAGAGGTTAGTCGAAGGTCGTTTGCAGAGTGCAGCAGTCGGTTAGGCCGATAAATATAAATAAGGGAGGAGATGTAGGGGGGTGCTGCGCTGTGGAGAGCTATGTTGGTGAGAACCAGTAATTAGAATTGGATCCTATAATGAATGGGCAGCCACTGCCAGTGTAATGAGTGGCGAATAACTCTATGAAGGATATCTGCCACGTTTTGCGTGCGTTTGATGAGTCAACGCGGATGGCGAGTGCAGATGATGCACTAGTCAGCCTGACTGTCCCCCTTATCTGCCTGCTTCAAAAAACACTGCAAGCACTAAGGCATGAGGTTTTGGAAGAGGTGGAGGATGAGGAGTCACAAATTCCATCACCTTCTGGACAGTCAGCGCAACGTGGTTCCTCACAAAGGGCTGGAGGACTTTCAAAGTACCATGCTGTATCAACAATTGAACCTCCAGAGTCGCTGTCTATATTTTCATAACCATTACAAACTTTTAATGTATTTACAAAGCACATAATGTACATTTTTTGTCTATCCTTTTGTAATGCTATTGTGTTTCCATAAACTGATGTTACAGAATTATGATACAAAGTTTTTAAATTTTGAGTTTTAAATTTTGTAAATTTATATGTATTTGAAGGACTTTGTGAGGAGGATGAGGAGGAGTCAATGGAGGAGGAAGACATCGCTCCAGAGGGAGGTAGACAATGCTCTAGTCAGTATGTAGACCAAGGGTGGGGTGATGCACAGCAGGCGGAGATGACGCCTCTTGCAGGGGACAACGTTTGTTGGCCAGTTGGGAGTCTGCAGCACATGGTTGATTTCATGCTGCAGTGGCTGAGAAACGACCGCCGCATCGAACACATTCACACCACGTCTGATTATTGGGTGTACACCCTCCTAGACCCTCGCTACCGGGACAACTTACAAAGCCTCATCACACCGTTGAACCGGGAGCGTAAAATGCGGAAGTACCAAGACACACTGGTGCAATCCATAATGTTCTCCATTCCAGCCGAGAGCACTGCTGCTGCTACTGATTTACAAAGCAGCTCTGTGCGTCGAGGCAGTGGAGACAGCTCTGCAACAAGAGGGAGCACAAGCAGCGCCTCTGCACAGGGCAAGAACAGTATGTTCCAAATGTGTCGAAGTTTTGTGGCAGCGCCACCAATGTCTACACCATCCGAGACGGCTCCAGTCAGCAGGAGGCAACATTTCCGTAAGATGGTTACAGACTACATGTCTTGCCCTCTCAGTGTACTCTCAGATGGCTCTTCCCCATTCAAGTTTTGTGTCTCTAAGCTGGATACATGGCCAGAGCTTAGCCAGTATGCATTGGAGGTGCTGGCTTGATCTGCTGGCAGTGTATTATCGGAGCGCGTCTTTACTGCTGCAGGTGGTGTACTAACAGACCGTTGCATGCGACTATCCTACGATAATGTAGAACGGCTTACTTTTCTGAAAAAGAACTAGGCATGGATCTCGCCTGAATTTGCCTGTCCGGTTTCAGATTAACTAACTGGTTGACAACGTTTTCCATGTCTCCTGTTATGTTCATCTTTCTACCACCTGAGCTATACTCCCTGGGCTACAACACTGCCAGTTGCTGCTCAGAAGTGTCGTGTCCACAGACCAATACACAAGCTATAGTGATAGTGGGGTTCAGTAACGCCTGCTGTTCCCCTGCTGTGTGTCCGGCAAAAATTACTGCTACCTACCTACACATGTTTAAAAAAACATGACATGTTAAAGTGGCTAGTGCTACACATAGATATCAGGCTACACCCTTATTTCTAAGCTGTAAACAAGTGAAACGTCAAATTTAAAACCATTCAATGATTAGTGTTGGTAACAAATCTGTAACTAAATAATTGTGACATATTATGGCAGATATCCACATGTCTAACACAAATGCTAACACAAAAGCATACTTATGCTATAGGGTACTGATGGTGAACCTTCTCACTCCATAACTTTGACCAATCCAACTCACATCATGCCTCAAATGCTGCAATGTTGGAAGTGCATAATGTGGGTTGAACTTTGACAACAGCTGCAGTGCGAAGGTTATCCTTCTGTGTTCTTGGCTTTTAAATAAAAGCATACAAGTAAATATAATAATACATTGTTGATTAAGGGACATGATGTACACCTGTAATATTGTGCAAACAATGGATGTAGGACTATTCCTCTTCAACATTACTTATATTGTGTCATTTGAAAAAAATACATATTTTAGTTAAAAATTAAAAACCCATGTCAGTAGCTGTGAAAGGCCCGTTTGTGTACTTCTATATTGTTTGCAACCAATGTATTGTATACGGATGGAAGCGCGTCACACTAATAGATTAGATTTATTTTAAATGGAATGTAGCAGAACCAATTGGAGATAAATGAAAAGGATGAGCCACTGAGACACGCTCAGCAGAGTACAAGCAGCAGTGCTTGAACATGTAACTGGAGCGTGATCTGCACTCAAAAAAGTAAAAAACACAGACTGAAGTGAACACTGAAACACAACTGTCCACAATCTGTGAAAAGCTCCTTTCTGTACTTCTATAGTGTTTGCAACCAATGTATTGTATACGGATGGAAGCGCGTCACACTAATAGATTAGATTTATTTTAAATGGAATGTAGCAGAACCAATTGGAGATAAATGAAAAGGATGAGCCACTGAGACACGCTCAGCAGAGTACAAGCAGCAGTGCTTGAACATGTAACTGGAGCGTGATCTGCACTCAAAAAAGTAAAAAACACAGACTGAAGTGAACACTGAAACACAACTGTCCACAATCTGTGAAAAGCTCCTTTCTGTACTTCTATAGTGTTTGCAACCAATGTATTGTATACGGATGGAAGCGCGTCACACTAATAGATTAGATTTATTTTAAATGGAATGTAGCAGAACCAATTGGAGATAAATGAAAAGGATGAGCCACTGAGACACGCTCAGCAGAGTACAAGCAGCAGTGCTTGAACATGTAACTGGAGCGTGATCTGCACTCAAAAAAGTAAAAAACACAGACTGAAGTGAACACTGAAACACAACTGTCCACAATCTGTGAAAAGCTCCTTTCTGTACTTCTATAGTGTTTGCAACCAATGTATTGTATACGGATGGAAGCGCGTCACACTAATAGATTAGATTTATTTTAAATGGAATGTAGCAGAACCAATTGGAGATAAATGAAAAGGATGAGCCACTGAGACACGCTCAGCAGAGTACAAGCAGCAGTGCTTGAACATGTAACTGGAGCGTGATCTGCACTCAAAAAAGTAAAAAACACAGACTGAAGTGAACACTGAAACACAACTGTCCACAATCTGTGAAAAGCTCCTTTCTGTATTCTATAGTGTTTGCAAGTTGCAACAATGTATTGTATACGGATGGAAGCGCGTCACACTAATAGATTAGATTTATTTTAAATGGAATGTAGCAGAACCAATTGGAGATAAATGAAAAGGATGAGCCACTGAGACACGCTCAGCAGAGTACAAGCAGCAGTGCTTGAACATGTAACTGGAGCGTGATCTGCACTCAAAAAGTAAAAAACACAGACTGAAGTGAACACTGAAACACAACTGTCCACAATCTGTGAAAAGCTCCTTTCTGTACTTCTATAGTGTTTGCAACCAATGTATTGTATAGGATGGAAGCGCGTCACACTAATACTATTAGTGTGACGCGCTTCATCCGTATACAATACATTGGTTGCAAACACTATAGAAGTACAGAAAGGAGCTTTTCACAGATTGTGGACAGTTGTGTTTCAGTGTTCACTTCAGTCTGTGTTTTTTACTTTTTTGAGTGCAGATCACGCTCCAGTTACATGTTCAAGCACTGCTGCTTGTACTCTGCTGAGCGTGTCTCAGTGGCTCATCCTTTTCATTTATCTCCAATTGGTTCTGCTACATTCCATTTAAAATAATCTATCTATAGTCTAATAGATTAGATTATTTTAAATGGAATGTAGCAGAACCAATTGGAGATAAATGAAAGGATGAGCCACTGAGACACGCTCAGCAGAGTACAAGCAGCAGTGCTTGAAATGTAACTGGAGCGTGATCTGCACTAAAAAAAGTAAAAAACACAGACTGAAGTGAACACTGAAACACAACTGTCCACAATCTGTGAAAAGCTCCTTTCTGTACTTCTATAGTGTTTGCAACCAATGTATTGTATACGGATGGAAGCACGTCACACTAATAGATTTGATTTTTTTTTCTAATATAATGGAGCTGCACCAATTCCACAAAATAAAAAAAAAAAAAAAAAAAAAAAGAGTCAGTGACACGTGCAGATGCCTACAAACAGCGGTGGATGCAGAGCAAACTGCAGCGTCACCTGCACTGTCACACACACACCTTGCACAGAGCTGTTAAAACAACACTGGCAAAATGAAGCTTTACACAGCGGTTGGTAAACTAGCCTGCCTCAAGCACAGTAGTACACAAAATCGCAATATCTAACTGTCCCTCAGAGTGAGCAGAGTAGCGTTCTGTCCCTTACTGAGTTCACAGCACAGTGACGCTAAAATGGCGGCGGCGCCTTTTATAGTGCATTCTGACATCATTTCAGCAGCCAATCACAGCCATGCCATTAGTTAAGATGACCGCAGCATTACAGGATGTGCCCACACTTCGTAGGATTCCTCATTGGCTGACTAAAATCACATTGCCTCTCAAAGAATTATGGGAACTTCCGATTCCGGTATACGATATGGAAAAAGTATCGGAATTAAGTATCGGAATTCCGATAACGCGAATATCGGCCGATACCCGATACTTGCGGTATCGGAATGCTCAACACTAGCCGTGAGTTGAAGGAGGGAGATGATCTTAAATTGAATGGAAGCAGATGGCCCAGGCGGTGACTATAGATATTTGTAGATGGACAAAAACAACTCACTGCATAAAGAGAAATAAAAGGTTAGGAAAAGACATAAAAACGAGTAAAATTAAAAACAAAAGATGTTAACACCACATACACAGAAAATGGGTATCCAGAAGCAGAATACAAGGAGAACACAAGAGATACTTCATGACAGGAAGACAATGGAGGACCAATATATATGGGATGGTTACAAGAATGGTGAGAAAGTAAGAGTCTCATTGACACCACTCGGAGTCATAGTGTCCAGTGTGACAATCCACTTGGCTTCAACTTGGGCCAAAATCTTCTTATAATCGCCCCCCCCAGATACCCAGATGTATAGAATCAATGCCTCTCACTTTAAAGATAGTAGTTTCACAATTGTGATATTGATGGAAGTGGCATGGGATTGTTTTTAGAAGGGAGGAGTCGGCCGCTGACTTGGCTGCACAAATGTCCAGCACATGCTCCCGAACCCGTTTCCTGAGTTCCCTAGATGTTAGGCCAATGTATATTTTGGAGCAACCGCAGGTAGCGTAATAGATAATGTTCATGGTACTGCATGAGATCCGATGTTGGATATCAAAGGTTTTTTACCATCTGAAGATTGGAACGTGGAGCAGTGCAGGACATTTGTGCAGTCAAGGCAGCGGCCGCACTGTATGGAACCGAAAGTAGAACCACGAGAGCCAAATAGATATGTCATGCTGGGAACATAATGGCTCTTGACAAGAAGGTCACTAAGATTTTTTGATCTCCTGGCTGTCATGGCAGGAGATCCCCCAGGGGAAATACCAAGGTGGGGTTCGGCACTTAAAACAGACCAGTGTTTTTTGAGGACTTGCCTCATGTCCTTCCAACCGTGGTTGAAGGCTGAGATGAATCTAATAGGTCCGTCACCCACATGAGGTGAACAGGCTTTTTTAGACCTAAGAAGTCTATCAGAAGGAGTTGCTCTAGCTCTCCTATAGCCCTGTTTGATGCACCTGTTAGAATAACGCCGAGCTTGAAAACGGAAGGTTAGATCAGAGGCCTGTGACTCAAACCTGGCGTCAGATGAACAAATCCGCCTTGCCCGTAGGAATTGGCCAACCGGGACAGCTTTGATGGTAGAAGGATTGTGAGCTGAGGACGCATGAATCAGAGCATTTACCGAAGTTGGTTTGCGGTATACGTCCGTCTGGATTCATCCAGACCCATCAACTTCCAAAGAAATTTCCAGGAAATTAATCCTTTTATGATCAAAGGAGTAGGTGAGGTGGATGTTAAGTGTGTTTCAATTCAGCATCCCCATGAATTCCTCGAGCTGCCGCGCCGTCCCATCCCACAAAAATAGGACATCATCTATGAATCTATATCAGCACAGCACATTTGATGCGGCTGGCATGCCCCCATCGCAAAGATGGACCTCTCCCAGGAGCCTGGGAAAACATTAGCGTACGAGGGTGCGCAGGTCGCGCCCATGGCTGTGCCGCGTTTCTGTAAATAAAAATGATCTTTAAACACAAAAAAATTTGTGGGTTAGGACATAGCGCAGCAGCTCGAGGATTAACTCACAAAGAGGGCCGTCCAGGTTGGAATCCCCAGGAAGAGGCTTATAGCATCTAGACCCAGAGAGTGATCGATTCAAGTATACAGGCTCTCGACGTCAGCGGTTACTAAGAGCGTATCAGAGTCCACAAGGATGCCATCCATTCTAACCAGAGCGTCCGTAATATCCCGTATAAAGGATGGTAACGTTTCAACAAGAGGTTTTAGATATAAATCAATAAAGTGGCAGACACGGTCACAAGGACCATCAATGCCAGATACAATAGGATGCCCTGGAGGATCGAGGGCATCCTTGTGGACCTTTGGTAGTAGATAAAATGTAGGAACCTTGGGACACTTCACAACCAGACCATCAAAAACCTGTTTTGTGATAACATTGTTATCTTAGGCCTCATTCAATATACATTGGAGATCAAGAGAAAAGGAGACCAGAGGACTGGAGGTTAACCGGGTATAAGTGTTGGTATCTCTCAATTGGCGATAGGCTTCCCGCTCATACTTATTGTGTGGCCAGAAGACAATATTTCCCCCTTGTCTGCGGGTTTGAACACAATGTCAGGAAGAGATTGAAGTTGGGTAATAGCAAGGCGCTCTTCACGTGTGAGGTTGTCAAAGCGTCATTGCGTTGACAGTTCTTTGAAATCCTCACTAACAAGTTTCATGAAGATTTTAATAGCAGGGCTTAAGGACAAGGGGGAAATCTGATCGATCTGGGAAGAATAAATGAAGGAAACCTACTTGAGACGGGATCAGCATGTTCACCAAGGAGATCCTCCAGATTCTGGGTTCCCGTAGTGTCCGTTTGCTGTGAAGTGTCCTCAGGAGTAGTTTCCGCGAAAACAGGTGCAAATCCTTCAGGGCTGTGAAAAAATGGAATGAATTAGTAGGGGAGAAAGAAAGGCCCTTGGAGAGGACCCGCAGCTGCATGTTGGTAAGGTCATGTGTGGAAACGTTAAGTACCTGTAACCCCCCTTGGGACTGAGAATTTGAAGCAGCTGATTTGTTCTTAGTTGATTGCCTTGTCATAATGCATTTATTAGAGCCTCCTGGCCCATTAGTTCCTTTAGGTGCGGGGGCCTTAGGTGTCATGTTATCATCCCCTGTAGTATTGGATCTCCTGGAAGTAGATCTTGATCTAGAGTACGACGAGCCTCTACAGCATGACCTAGACCTATCATGTGTGTTGTACCATCTATAGACACGCAGACCTTTTTTATCTTCAACATCCCTCTGGAATTTTTTCGCTTTGGTGGACTGTATTTCTTTAGCCCATTTTTGAGACAGAGTGTCCATTTCTTCATTAAATTTTTTTAGATTGTCACTGTTCATGTCTCTATGGAGCTTAGTTTGCAATTCCTCCATTTCTAGTTCATTTTTGTTCATCTCCTTAAGGAGTTGCATGAACCCTCTAGAGCAAGTATTAGTGGTGGTCTCCCAATTATTTTTAAAGGTCTCATCTAAGATGGGAAAAGAAGGAAAAACCTGTACTCTGAGCCCTCTAGGTATAAGGCCCCTCTGCAGATATTTGTCTAGGAACTCATGGTTCCACCAAATACGGGTGCGCCTCCTGAGCAAATCCTTAAATTGATTAGTAATCTCTTGTAGATCCTTATTCAAACCCTCGGAACACCCGCCTGAGGTATCCTGCAGAGAGTCATTAATAAGTTTGCGCCATGTTTGGTCGTGTGCTCTAAAGTCCATAGTCGTATTTAGGGAAAACTGTGGAAAACACAGAAACAATTAGTAGACGCAAAAAGTCCCCAAAAAGGCATATATGATGCCGGTCTATGGGATAATGAGTGTCCCACACAAAAAAGAGAGACACCCGCTCTAAAAGAACATGTGCATAAAAGGAGAAAACGGAGCAATTAGGTGAATGTAATAAAATCCATATTTTATTAGGAAAATGAATCAAGAATAATCATACAAAATACTGAGCAAGACAATAAATAGACTGTAGCAGGATAACCAAAGGCACCACAGGGAAAACCCAAGCGTCATCTAGCACATCCCAGAAGTAAGGAAATATAGTAGATCTAAAGTGCTAGTGTGCAGTAAGTAATGTGCATCGACGGAAAAACATCTCAGATAGCAGCCAAAAGTAATCATGAAGTAAAAAAGTTCAAGGTCCAAGGAGACCTGTACTAATGAGATGCTTACGAAGGCGGGAGACGCTGGAGAAAAACCCTGAGCCAGGTGGTGTGGATCCCGACGCGTATTTCGCATACTGAATGCTTCCTCAAGGGGAATGTGCCTTAGGTACACAGCAGGACCTTATGAGTACATGTGACCAAGTCACATGGTACGCCCTGGACCAACGGCGGTGGTTGTGTCAGCGCATGCATGCCGCGGATCACAGGTCCCGAAAGATGCACAGAGGACGTCAAGCATCACTGTGCGTACGCCAGAGGAGAAGGTTCCGGCGCATGAACAGGAGGTCAAAAGACGCCCCTCGCATCCTGGGAACAGGGAATCGTGACCCACCACCATAATGCTGGCCAAAAGTGCAAGAGTGCTTAAACATCATCAGAACTCGCAAATCACTATATCACCAATGAGAAAATATACATGAATGAAGCTTAAAAAAGGTGATTACCGTTAAATGTCACACTGCAATTGAAGGCTATTTAATTTATGATGTCTATGCCACAAGTGACAGAAAAACTCTCTGCTGCTGTGAATCCTATTGGATCTCTTTTGACAATAGGACTCAATTGCAAGACATACTAAACAAACCAATTTCCTATTTATTGCTGGGTAAAAAAGAATAGCCTAGACTGCTAGATTTCTTAGGAATTTCCTCCTGACCAATGATAGCTGCACATGTACAAGAGTATGCCATCAATAGTGATGAGCGAGCACTAAAATGCTTGGATGCTCATTACTCGAACGAGCAATTCCTAATGCTTGGATACTCATTAAGACTAATGACTATAATGGCAGTCAATGGGAAATCCAAGCATTTTTCTGAAAGACCCTACAAACAGGCCTGGGTTGGCCAGTGAAAATTTTAAAATTGATGGAAAAAGTGCTGGAGAACAACATGGTGAAGACCCCTGGAAGCATTTCTGACTCCCAGATCACTGCTGGGAACAATGGTGTCACACTTTTACTCACCTTTAAGGACAGACAATAAAACATTCAAAATCAATGAGAAATTGGAGTTTACAGGAAAAAAAAATGTTAAGAAACATTCTTTCCTGTATAATTATTTGTATATAAGGTAAGATTTAAAAAGGATTATAAAAATATAATATTATAAGTAAACCATTTTTTTAATTATATTTTTTTTTAATAAAAAATGGAAATGTTAGTGTGATTTATGCACTAAGCAAGAACTGCCAAAATTTGATAGAAGGAGGGCCTCATACACTTTATGTTCAAATTGTCATAGAGTGGTACTCCTACACTTATAAAGGTTTTGCAAAGCCAGTAAAAAAATATAAGGAGGGTAATACAGTCATTCATAGACTACTTTACCTCATTTTTTATTAGTCCCCCTTTTTTATGAATTTTTGTGTGTTGTATTTTATATAGTTTTATAAAAGTCATTATTTTTACAAAATGAAATTGCCTAATTCTAAATATTTTGTGTAGGTTCATAATACTGTTATCTGACCTTACATGTTTCTTTAACCTACCAATTAAAAAAAACAAATTCTCAATATTGATCCACATTAGAGTAACAGGGATCACATTCTGAAATTACATTTTAAACTAATCTCCTAAGAATAGCAACCCAGAATTCCCCTGGTATTGTTAAAGATTTTCATTTTATTAAAATACACTTAAAATAACAAAACAATAAATGAAAAGCAAAGTTACTCAAAAAGGCAAGGGATAGGAAGTATCCTAGACAAATATTGGGAACAGCTATTAGTTTCAGTGTCCTGAAGTCAAAACCATTTATATTAATTCACATGCACATAAAAAGAGTTATACTAAAGTGAAAGGCATAAGTGGGAATATTCATGTTGGTAATAAAGTCCAGAGATACACGTCACATAGATATACACCAAAGATTCTAAGGATAGTGATGTATCTTAGTGAGTTATCCTAGGTTCAGTATCAAAAGACAATGGTAATGTACCTGAGATAATAGTGGAGACAATTAGGGCATTTGGAAATTTTCTTGACCTATAGACCACTATTGATGAGCTGGATGATGCTGTTTCTCTTTTCTTGGGAAATTGTCTTCATGGCTGCTCCTCGATTCGAACCAATGACCTTTCACTTGGGAATCAACCTTATAATACACCAAGCTATTAGGGAATGTGAGAAAAGGTTGTAATTTGTATTATACAGAAAGAAAAATATTTTTTCACCACCAGGAGAAAATCAGTAACAATGTAGTGAAAAGACAAGTATCTGCATAACTAATTGTGACGAACGGAAATGGAGACACAGATGATGCAGTGTACATTCGTTTATTGCAATTTTTGTGGAACCATGGGACCACGGATCGGGGGGCTCCGAAGGGGCGTGACTATGTGAGCCCCAGACACTCGTAATAAAATCCCTTGAGCAGGGTTAGATTGGAATGTCCAAGGGACGCAGGTGCTACCTCCAGTTAGACCCCAGACACATGGAAGCTGTCCAAGCAGAACAGGCTGACTGACAGGGATAGCAGGTAGAGGTGAACTTGGCTGGTGGTAAGAAGCTGAGCGCGAAGGACCTGACACAGGCAGCTCGGGTGTCGTCATCGATGATGGAGTGAAGAGCGGGTAAACCTCTGAGAAGACAAACAGGATTAGCAAAGTACTGGCAGAGCACTGGCGGTGCACAAACAAAACACAAATACAACCGTACGGGACCGATATCCAGCAACAGGAAATACTTGTTGCTCCGGCGCCTCATTAATGGCAGAGGAGCATAAAATAGTACTCAGTGTTCAATCATTGGTTCGGAGCATATTTGAAAAATGCACGCTGTCTCTTTAAAAGACCAGGAGCACGCGCGCGCCCTCGGAGTCATACCCTAAGACCTGCTGGCTGCCCGCCAGGAAGCAGCAGCAGGAAGGAAACCAGGGACCGAGGATGGACAGCAGAGAGCAGACCGAGAGCGGGACACCGACAGGACCCCGGCGGAGGTACGGGCGCCGGCGCTACACTAATAATTTGCTAAATAGTTGAAGTCAAATTTATGTATAAGATAGATTGTCTGTCAAATTATAGTAGGCTCATGTTCGAAGCAGTAGTGGATGGTGAAATATGAAGCCTGAAAATTGGCGAATCACTTGGCTTACTATTTGGGACAGCAGGACAGAGATACAAATCCAGGACTGTCACGCTGGATCCGAGATAGTTGGAAGCCATAGTCATGCTTACATACTGTATGTAGCAGCAAACATGAGGGCTGTAGAATTCTCAGTATAATATGCCCGTGCCCGTGCATTTAAAGTTAATGAGAATTGCTACACTATGTAAGTATTGTAAAGTGACATGGTGCACAATGCTATTAACTTAGTGTGACAGTTGTCATTTTGGAAGCTGCTACATTTCTACATCAGCCACATGGCATTGTTTTGATGTGCAATGTCTCCTTTTTACTCTATCATTATCATTTTTTATTCATAATATATTTTAAGTACTATTATATATAACACATAATATTTATTCAACTTTTCTGAAACCTTTGTTCAGTAGCAAGTCAATTTTATTTACCAGTTTGTCACTTGTGATGCATGTCACCAACATGATGTAATTCATCAAAAAGCAATGCATCCCACTGATACAAAAATATATAGCTGGCAACAATACCATTAATGCTCCTGTATAATTATTTTTGAGTGCCTCATTACATAGCTGTATGGCAGCGCATTGTGAAGGAGTATTCCAACGATGACATCTGAAGCAGAACACTATGTGCAAGTTAATACCATACCAGTATCTTATTTAAATCCCTCTTATTTGACTTCTTTTCTAACTACTCTTGATTAGACATGACTGAATCTTTTGAAATTCAAAGTTGCTGATTTTGCCAAATTTTCCACCCAAAATTTATTTGCCATGAATAAATTCAAACAAATATCAATGTTGGAAAGCTCATAATTGGTCACAAAATAAAGGTATGGTTGAGAGAGAACCACATAAGAGCTTACTCTCTATAGGAAAGAGAGAGAGAACCCGGCTGATTGTAAGAGCTTACACTTTAAAGCAAAAAAAAGAGAGAGGACTCTGTAAGCCATAAAAGATTGCACCTTACAGGCAAGAGTGATAGAGGATCCCACTGACCATAACAGCTTACACACTACAGAAGAGAGAAAGAAAGTGAAAGGACCATGGTGACCTTAAGAGCTTAAAATCTACAAGAGTGACTCTGCCGTACATAATGTTTTCTGCTGTGAACTGCTGATCTATGATGACCCAGGTACTGGCCACCAAGGTTTGATAATCCCTAAGATGTCATAGCTGCAGGGTATTATGAGAAGGCCCACATAGTAGTGCAAAATAGTAGCATACCTTATATAGCGCCTAAAATGGCTTGCCCATGCATTCAAACCACATTCTCTCCATTGTTTTTTGCAGACAACACACAGATTATATGTGCTGTTCTTTCACATCACAACCAACTCATTAAAAGGAACCTGTCACCCGCTGTGTCCCATATGAGATAAAACCACCACCTTTCGGCCTTCATACATAGCATTCTAATATGCTGTATATGTGCCCCCAATCCAGCCAGTAACAAAAGCAAAACACCTTTTCTTAAATTCACCTGCTGGGTGATCCGGTACAATATCTTTACTGGGAGATATGTAATAAATGACATTTTGCTTTCTCAATGACAAACAGCTTTACAGTGAGATCGGAGCAAACACAGTATAGCAGCGCTAATACAGTACAATGGAAGTGAATAACAAAATGATTTGATGCTGCAGTCTCCTCACAGTACTGAGGGAAGGGCAGTACAACAGTTGACAGTAGTGTTGAGCATTCCGATACCGCAAGTATCGAGTATCGGCCGATATTCGCTGTATCGGAATTCCGATACTTAGTTCCGATATTTTTCCAATATCGTATACCGGAATCGGAAGTTCCCATAATTCTTTGAGAGGCAATGTGATTTTAGTCAGCCAATGAGGAATCTTATGAAGTGTGGGCACATCCTGTAATGCTGCGGTCATCTTAACTAATGGCATGGCTGTGATTGGCTGCTGAAATGATGTCAGAATGCACTATAAAAGGCGCCGCCGCCATTTTAGCGTCACTGTGCTGTGAACTCAGTTAGGGACAGAACGCTGTTCTGCTGACTTTGAGGGACAGTTAGACATTGCGATTTTGTGTACTGTGCTTTAGGCAGGCTAGTTTACCAACCGCTGTGTAAAGCTTCCTTTTGCCAGTGTTGTTTTAACAGCTCTGTGCAAGGTGTGTGTGAGAGTGCAGGTGACGCTGCAGTTTGCTCTGCATCCACCGCTGTTTGTAGGCATCTGCACGTGTCACTCACTGACTCTTTTTTTTATTTTATTTTGTGGAATTGGTGCAGCTCCATTATATTTGAAAAAAATCTAATCTATTAGTGTGACGCGCTTCCATCCATATACAATACATTGGTTGCAAACACTATAGAAGTACAGAAAGGAGCCTTTCACAGATAGTGAACAGTTGTGTTTCAGTGTTCACTGCAGTCTGTGAGGTTTTGATTTTTTGAGTGCAGATCACGCTCCAGTTAGTTCTTCAACCACTGCTGGTTGTAGTCTGCTGAGCGTGTGTCACTGCCTCATCCTTCACATTTTTCTCTAATTGGTGCAGCTCCATTATATTTGAAAAAAATCTAATCTATTAGTGTGACGCGCTTCCATCCGTATACAATACATTGGTTGCAAACACTATAGAAGTACAGAAAGGAGCCTTTCACAGATAGTGAACAGTTGTGTTTCAGTGTTCACTGCAGTCTGTGAGGTTTTGATTTTTTGAGTGCAGATCACGCTCCAGTTAGTTCTTCAACCACTGCTGGTTGTAGTCTGCTGAGCGTGTGTCACTGCCTCATCCTTCACATTTTTCTCTAATTGGTGCTGCTCCATTATATTTGAAAAAAATCTAATCTATTAGTGTGACGCGCTTCCATCCGTATACAATACATTGGTTGCAAACACTATAGAAGTACAGAAAGGAGCCTTTCACAGATAGTGAACAGTTGTGTTTCAGTGTTCACTGCAGTCTGTGAGGTTTTGATTTTTTGAGTGCAGATCACGCTCCAGTTAGTTCTTCAACCACTGCTGGTTGTAGTCTGCTGAGCGTGTGTCACTGCCTCATCCTTCACATTTTTCTCTAATTGGTGCTGCTCCATTATATTTGAAAAAAATCTAATCTATTAGTGTGACGCGCTTCCATCCGTATACAATACATTGGTTGCAAACACTATAGAAGTACACAAAGGGGCCTTTCACAGCTACTGAACAGTTGTCTGCAGTGTTCACTGTAGTCTGTGAGCTTTTCATTTTTTGAGTGCAGATTACGCTCCAGTTAGTTCTTCAACCACTGCTGGTTGTAGTCTGCTGAACGTGTGTCACTGCCTCATCCTTCACATTTTTTTCTAATTGGTGCTGCTCCATTATATTTGAAAAAAATCTAATCTATTAGTGTGATGCGCTTCCATCCGTATACAATACATTGGTTGCAAACACTATAGAAGTACACAAAGGGGCCTTTCACAGCTACTGAACAGTTGTCTGCAGTGTTCACTGTAGTCTGAGGCTTTTCAATTTTTCAGTGCAGATTACGCTCCAGTTAGTTCTTCAACCACTGCTGGTTGTAGTCTGCTGAGCGTGTGTCACTGCCTCATCCTTCACATTTTTCTCTAATTGGTGCTGCTCCATTATATTTGAAAAAAATCTAATCTATTAGTGTGACGCGCTTCCATCCGTATACAATACATTGGTTGCAAACACTATAGAAGTACACAAAGGGGCCTTTCACAGCTACTGAACAGTTGTCTGCAGTGTTCACTGCAGTCTCTGAGGAATAACCACACTTAGGCCTTCTAACTTTTCTGACTTTCTTTATCAATCTACCAAGATGAAGAAGGCAGGGAGTAAGGCACGTGGTCGTGGCCGTGGAGTTTCAGCAGGGAGAGGACGTGGGGATTCTGTGGCTGCTGCCGCACCCAGTGACACAGCATCCACCAGTTTTCCCCGTGAGCGTTCCTTTATGCGCACTTTTGTAGGAGCTCAACGTACCCCCCTGCTGCGGGAAGAACAAATTGAAGCCGTTGTTGGTTGGATGGCAGCCAATGCATCGACTTCAATTGCTTCCACCTCCTCTCAGGACCACAGCACTGTTGAACAACCATCTGTCTCTTCACCGCCTGCGAAATTGCCCAGGCAGTCAGAGAGTTCTGAACTGGAGCCAGCTGAGTATCTGCTTCTGTTCTCAGAATCTGTTGGCTTGCAAACAGGGGCCCAGCCAAGCAGCATTCTGGAATGTGAAGAAAGGCAGTATGCAGTGATGCGCAACAGCTGTGTCTCTCTGAATGTGAAGAGGCGGGTGAGCCAGTGCCGATGGTCAGCACACCGCAGAACGCATCTGATGATGATGAGACTCAGGTGCCAGTTTCTGTTGAGCATGGTGCTGGCCAGACCACCCAACAGCAGCAGGTGTTGGAAGAGGGTAGTGGAGATGATGAGGTCCAAGACCCAACATGGCGTGAGGAACAGGAAGGTGGTGGTAGCAGCTCTGAGGAAGAGATTGCCCCAACGGTCCAAACAGTAGGGAGAGGTAGGCTGCAGACTCGGTTGCCTGTAGCCTCCAGTTTGGCACCCGTTCGTAGCAGTTCTCTTCCAACAGCCAAAACGGGCGCTCCCAGGACTTGCACTGCGTGGTCCTTTTTTGACACACTTGCAGATGATATTTGCTATGTCAAATGCAAGCTGTGTAATCAAAAAGTAAAAAGAGGTAAAAGTGTCAGTAACCTTAATACCACAAATATGTGGAAACATGTGCGGTCAAAGCACGTGGTTGAGTTACAAAGACACACTGGAGATGTAGGCCAACCTACAGCAGCACCTACATCTTCAGCTCGTGTTGGAGCCTCTTCCTCCAGCTCACACACAGCTGGTTCGGCTTCCTCACAGGATCGCCATGGAAGAACCTCTGTCACTGTTGTCCAGAGACCCAGTGTTATTCCACCCACAGCTGCAAGTTCCCTGTCATCCTCACACTCCCAGGCCACAAAACAGCCATCGGTAGCACAGGCATAGGATAAAAGACGGCCATACTCGGCAAACCATCCACGAGCACAGGCTCTGAATGCTGCCATTGCAAAACTCCTGTCCCTTGAAATGCTGTCATTCAGGCTGGTGGAGACTGACAGTTTCCGTAACTTAATGGCATTGCAGTCCCACAATACAATGTGCCCAGCCGATTTTATTTCAGCAGGCAAGCCGTCCCTGGTCTGCAAAAGCATGTTGAGGGAAAAATTAAACATGCGCTACTAAACGCCGTCAGTAGCAAGGTCCACCTGACCACCGATGCGTGGACCAGTACACATGGCCAGGGACGATACCTTTCCCTCACTGCCCATTGGGTCAATGTTGTGGAGCCGGGTACAGATCTTGCGAGTGGCGCTGTACGTGTTCTGCCAACTCCAAGGATTGCAGGAATCAAGTCTGTCCACATTGACTCCTCCTCCTACTCCAGTTCCTCAGAATCATCGCTGCAGGAGCCGTCACGGTCTACCTCCACATGGACCCGTGAACGCTTACCTGATGCGACCGATATGAGCACAGCCGTGGCCAAACGTCAACAGGCCATCCTGAAATTAATTTCCATGGGGAATCGAAGCCACACAGCGCAGGAGCTCTGGAATGCCATCAAGCAGGAGAGCGACGTGTGGTTTTTGCCAGCGAATCTCCAGCCAGGCTTGGTAGTGTGTGACAATGGCCGAAATCTGGTGGCAGCTCTGGGCCTTGGCAACCTCACTCACATACCATGTCTGGCACGTGCTCAACTTGGTCGTGCAGAGTTTTTTGAGGGACTATCCGGATCTTGATGCACTGCTGCACAAGGTCCGCCTAGAGTGCGCTCACTTGCGACGTTCCAGCATGGCCAGATCGCGCATTGCAGCTCTGCAACGCAGATTTCGCCTTCCTGAACATCGCATCATATGTGACGTACCCACCAGGTGGAATTCCACGTTACATATGTTGGAGCGGTTGTGTGAGCAGCAGCCACAGTAATGGAGTATCAGCTGCATCAGGCGCAATCAACTCGCAATTTGCGCCGTTCACACTTCACCACTACTGAGTGGGCCTCTATGAAGGACATCTGCCACGTTTTGCGTGCGTTTGATGAGTCAACGCGGATGGCGAGTGCAGATGATGCACTAGTCAGCCTGACTGTCCCCCTTATCTGCCTGCTTCAAAAAACACTGCAAGCACTAAGGATGAGGTTTTGGAAGAGGTGGAGGATGAGGAGTCACAAATTCCATCACCTTCTGGACAGTCAGCGCAACGTGGTTCCTCACAAAGGGCTGGGCAGGGCTCACTTTGTGAGGAGGATGAGGAGGAGTCAATGGAGGAGGAAGACATCGCTCCAGAGGGAGGTACACAACGCTCTAGTCAGTATGTAGAGCGAGGGTGGGGTGATGCAGAGCAGGCAGAGATGACGCCTCTTGCAGGGGACAGCGTTTCTTGGCCAGTTGGGAGTCTGCAGCACATGGTTGATTTCATGCTGCAGTGCCTGAGAAACGACAGCCGCATCGCCCACATTCTCACCACGTCTGATTATTGGGTGTACACCCTCCTAGACCCTCGCTACCGGGACAACTTACAAAGCCTCATCACACCGTTGAACTGGGAGCGTAAAATGCGGGAGTACCAAGACACACTGGTGCAATCCATAATGTTCTCCATTCCAGCCGAGAGCACTGCTGCTGCTACTGCTTTACAAAGCAGCTCTGTGCGTCGAGGCAGTGGAGACAGCTCTGCAACAAGAGGGAGCACAAGAGCGCCTCTTCAAAAGGCAAGACCAGTATGTTCCAAATGTGGCGAAGTTTTGTGGCAGCGCCACAAATGTCTACACCATCCGAGACGGCTCCAGTCAGCAGGAGGCAACGTTTCCGTAAGATGGTGACAGACTACATGTCTTTCCCTCTCAGTGTACTCCCAGATGGCTCTTCCCCATTCAAGTTTTGGGTCTCTAAGCTGGATACATGGCCAGAGCTTAGCCAGTATGCATTGGAGGTGCTGGCTTGCCCTGCTGCCAGTGTATTATCGGAGCGCGTCTTTAGTGCTGCAGGTGGTGTACTAACAGACCGTCGCATGCGACTATCCTCCGATAATGTAGACCGGCTTACTTTTCTGAAAATGAACAAGGCATGGATCTCGCCAGAATTTGTCTGTCAGTTTTCAGATTAAATAACTGGTTCGCAACGTTATCCATGTCTCCTGTTATGTTCATCTTTCTACCACCTGAACTCTACTCCCTGGGCTACAACACTGCCAGTTGCTGCTCAGAAGTGTCGTGTCCACAGACCAATACACAAGCTATAGTGTTAGTGGGGTTCAGTAACGCCAGCTGTTCCCCTGCTGTGTGTCCGGCAAGAAGTCTCCTGTTCCCTACACATGCACAGAAAAACCCATGTCGAACATGCTCCAATAGGGAAGAGCCGTCACCCTGATTGTTATGCTTAAAACATGAAATTGTGAAGTTTTCCAGGCCTAGAATGATAAATTTTTATGACAAATATGGACAAATAATAATTTGTCATCACAGCGCATAGCTGCACATGTATATTAGAAATGGTAACAAAAACTAAAACATAGTGTTCACTTTTTGAAATTAATGCATAAAAGTACATTTCATACTTATCAATTAATGCTTTTTAAGGAACTTTATCTGTACCTGTAAGATAATGCAGTCAATGGATGTACGAATCATAAAATCCTCATCATCATCATCACAAGTTTTATTTATGACAGACATTATAAAATACACATACTGATGCCAACTGTAACTTCACACACCATATATGAAATGGCCAGCATCTAAACCTGATAATAATGTGCAATAATAAATTATTACATCTAGAAAGTGCATCATGCATACTGACAATAGGTAGTTATACCTGCAAGTGCTGTTGAAACAACCACAACAGATATAAATTAATAATGGTATATAGGTATCACAGTGCATAGTTACTCATGGACAATGTCGATGTAATACTGTACCTCAATAAAGTCAGCGTCAACCATTATGCTTGTTAGTCTTGTAGATTGTTAAAGAGGGAACGTTTTTTTTTGTTGATCATAGGTGGAGTATTAGACAGTAAATGATTACTGCTGTCTATTTTGGCGTCCCTAGGGGCAATAACGCTGCGTAACGTCACATTTTATAGAGTCATCTAATTGACACACGCTACCCTACCCTACGTGTGACAGTAGAAGGTAGTGTTGACGGATAAAGCCTTGCGCAACCAGACATGCTTTTACCCTCTTCAACACTGTACAAGCAAAAAATGCATGATTGCAGCCGCAGACTTTATTGACGTACAGTATGACATCGCCATTACCCATCAGAGGCTGTCCACTGTCTGATACAGACATAGAATATACCTTTGCTATCCGTAGCCTTTGTTTCACCTACACTTGCAGGCACGCACTTAAATTGTGACAATGCATTATGTTTTTTTAAATGGTTATTTTTTATTGTACATTATTGTGTCATCACATTGATGAGTCCATGCTGGACATGTCATACATGCTGTACAAAGTAACGATTTTATTAACTTAAATAATTGAAATGTCTGTGACTGTCACATCTAAATTGCAATGATGATGATGATGAGTGACTATTACAAAATCCATTGTCTTCACTATGTTATGGTTTAACATAGCGTTCCTTAAGCATTATTCATAAATACAAAAATGGACTTTTATTCTTAAATTTACAACACTATATTTTGTAACCAATTTTTTGGGTGGTGTGTTGTTCCATTTCTTGTTGGCATGTGCATATATGCGTTTATATTTGCAGTGTCTTTATTTTTATTCTTGAAGTTAGGAAACATGTGTATCTTCGTACCGTGTTAGCCAGTAGATAGAAAAATATTTAGACTTGAGAGTCAGCAGTGGTTGTTACCTTTTAATGGATAACTGAAAAGATTGTAACAAATTGCAAGCTTTCGAGGCTACTCACGTCTCTTCATCAGGCAAAGACTAAAACAAAAAATGAAGCATCACATATTTCTATACACAACAGGACACAGGAATAGTGCAATAGGTAAGACAAGTAAGTGACGTGTAGCAGAACTGTCATTATCACAGAGGGATGAACATAAATATTGGAACAGTTCCTAGATAAGGATAGAAAGTTTTATTGCCCTCTGATTGGGGTCTGGTTTTGTGTTTTCATGCCCCTGGAAGGGCAGAGACGCAGATTCCTTAATTGATATAGAATGACATAAATCCGTGTGATCTATTCATTCCATCACTAACAGTGTCAAAGGTCATGATGAGCTTATATTCTGAATAGTGTTGAGCGATACTGCTCGATATCTAAAAATATCGGATCGGAATGGTATCGCCGATATCACTAAATATCGTCGATATCCGATTCCGATACCGGAAGTCCCATGTAAGTCTATGGGAACAAAATATCGCAACTAAAAAAAACCTTTATTTCCTTGTAAACACTAAATATACACACATAGAATACATATATATATATATATATATATATTATACATGTCATTGTGACATATATATATACATATATGTATAGTTTATACACTTCTACATAGTAAAATATCCTCTGATTCAATTGCCGGGTAAAGCCGGCTTCTGTGAAAAGACAGAAGCACCCGACATGAAATGACACTTGGTGTACATAGGGTTAACCATGTCTTTTCATGTCGTTTGCAATCTGATTTGCACAAACAATTACATCAGTCTATGTGTGCAAAATTTCACACCTGTAGGGGTTAATTAAAGGTGTAAATTCGTTGTAAAAAAAACGGACTTTTTTGCTACGAATTTACACCTTTAATTAACCCCTACAGGTGTGAAATTTTGCACACATAGACTGATGTAATTGTTTGTGCAAATCAGATAGCAAAGGACATGAAAAGACATGGTTAACCCTATGTACACCAAGTGTCATTTCATGTCGGGTTCTGCATTTTCACAAAAGCCGTCAATTGAATTAGCGGCTATTATACTATGTAGAAGTGTATGAACTATAAATATAAATATATATATATATGTGTCACAAATTCAATGACATGTATACATATATATATATGAGGGGTAAAATTGTTTAAAAAAAATGCGTGGGCTCCCGCCCTATTTTCGCAACCAGACAGACAAAGCCAGCGAATGGGGGCAGATAATAATAGCCCAGAGAGGGACCATTATTTTTGGCCCCCCCTGGCTACTAACATCTGCCCCCAGACACCCCAGAAAAGACAAATCTATAATTAGATTCGCCCTTTCTGGCACTTTGCCCATCTATTCCCATTGCCCTGTAGCGGTGGCAAATGGGTTAATATGGGGTTAAAGCCACATTGCAATTGAAAGGTGACCTTAAGCCAGGTTAATAATTGAGAGCTGTCAATTAGACAACTATCAATTATTAATCCTATTGCATGAAATAAAAATAAAACACACACACTTTAATTAAAAATCATTTTAATGAAATAAAGACACGTTTTTGACCATCTTTTATTTGACTGCAAAAACCATTTCCTGTAATAAAAATAAAATAAAAAAGCAAAATTATTCTTACCTATCCCATGCACAGTCAGGTCCCACGGTGTAATCCTTCAGAAAGGGTTAATGTTTACTGCAGGGACTGCAGCTAATGCTGCAGCCTCACAGTAAACCCCCAAATGAATGAGTTCCTCTCCTGGCTGACAGGAGAGGAAGTGGAAAGCTTAATTGATTGCTTTCCACTTTCACTTCAGGTCAGCCAGGGACACAATCAGTGACGTCAGAGGGAACTGATTAACAAAAATAGGGGTTCCCTTCGAATAAAAAATGGCGTCGGGTCCCCCTATTTTTGTTAACCAGCCTGATGAAGCAGACTGCTGAGCAGTGGCGTACCGTGAATGAAGCAGACCAAGCAGCTGCTATGGGGCCCGGACAGGTGAGGGGGCCCTCGACGGTCGGGTAGCTGTGCTGACACAGTACTACCAGGGGTTCGGCGGGTGAGGGGGAGCGCAGCTCTTCTATATACTCACCCCTCCTGGTGCGGTCTCTGCAGCCCCTGCTCTTCTCCCACGGTCTCCGACGCCTGTGTTCAGCGGTCAGGTGGTACCGCTCATTACAGTCATGAATACGCACATATTCATGACTTTAATGAGCTGTCCCACGTGACCGCTGAACACTGGCGGCGGAGACCGTGGGAGAAGAGCAGGGGCTGCACAGACCGCGCCGGCAGAAGGTGAGTATAAGGGATATTTACCTGTCCCGTTCCACCGTTGCTCGCGTCCTCTTGCTGCAATGTTCAGGTCAGAGGGCGCGATGACGTCGTTAGTGCGCGCCGCGCCCTCTGCCTGATCATTCACTGCTGGAGGACCCCGAAGACAGCGGCACTAAGCAGTGGAGAGAGGACAGGTAAATATCTCAGGTGCCGGGGCCCTGAGCGAGCGGTGACATCGGCACCTGGTGTCACCCCCTGCTCAGGACACCGGCACCTGGCCCCCAGCGACGAAAGGAGAGTATGTCTTTTTTTTTTTTTTGGTTGCAGCAGCTGCGGCAGCATAAGGGCCTATACTATGGAGCATCTATGGGGGCACAATCTATGGGGGCATAATACATTTTTTTGTTTAATGTGTCCCCTCACTGTGCTGGCACTTTACATTTACAATGGCTCTGGGTTTTTTTTTTGGGGGGGGGCCCATTCAGACTTTTGCTATGGGGCCCCATGATTTCTATGTACGCCCCTGCTGCTGAGGCATGGTATTTAAGGCTGTTAAGGAGCCAAGATCCATGGACCTTGCCAGCCTGATAATACCAGGCCACAGCAGTCTGCATATCTTGGCTGATTAACAAAAATAGGGGATCCCCTCGAAAAAATTGGCGTGGGGTCCCCCCTATTTTTGTTAACCAGCCAGATGAAGCAGACCGCTGAGGCCTGGATTTTCAGGCTGTTAAGGAGCCAAGATCCATGGACCTTGCCAGCCTGATAATACCAGGCCACAGCAGTCTGCATATCTTGGCTGATTAACAAAAATAGGGGATCCCCTCGAAAAAAATTGGCGTGGGGTCCCCCCTATTTTTGTTAACCAGCCAGATGAAGCAGACCGCTGAGGCCTGGTTTTTCAGGCTGGTAAGGATCCAATATCAATGGACCTTGCAAGCCTGATAATACCAGGCCACAGCAGTCTGCTTAGCTTGGCTGGTTAACAAAAATAGGGGATCCCCTCGAAAAAAAAAACGGCGTAGGGGTCCCGCTATTTTTGTTAACCAGCCAAGTAAAATGCAGACTGCTGCGGCCTGGTATTAAAAGACTGTCAAGGCCCATGGATTTTGGCCCTCAACAGCCTGATAATACCAGGCTACAGCAGCCCCACATTTGGCGCATCAAAAGATGTGCCAATTGTGGCACTTTACCCGGCTCTTCCCACTGCCCTGTAGCGGTGGCAAGTGGGGTAATAAGGGGTTAATGTCACCGTTGATTGCACGGTGACAATAAGCCCGGTTAATAATGGAGAGGTGTCAATAAGACACCGATCCATTATTAATCCCAAAGTTATTAAATGTATAAAAAAAAGACAAAGCAAGAAAAAAGTCTTTTAATGAAATAAAAGAGACAACACAGTTTTCATTAATTTTATTATACACTCATTCCTGCGACGCCATCGATCTCCTGTAAAAAAATAAAAAAAACAAACCAACAGTATACCACCTGTCCGACGCAGTCCATAGTAACGACAGTCCCACGACGATCCAGCTCTGCTACATCGCAATGACAGGCAGAGCCTGTCATCGCAACGCAGCACAGCTGATTACCTGCTTCCCCGGCGGTGACGTCATCGGACTGACTGCTTTACGGCCGGGATTACCCAGCAGTCACTGCAGTTATCGCGAGAAACTGCATGTGACCGCCGGGGAAAGATGATGGCGGCCATGAAGCAGTCCAGCCCGTGACCGCCGGAGATCTTCTGCCAGGTAAGTGCCGCTGACTCCTGACAGACCCGACCGACGGACACTGACAGTGACAATCCCGATTCCGGTATCCGATAAGACGAAAATATCGGAACTAATTATCGAAAGGCCGATAGAGCTAATATCGGCCGATACCCGATACTTGCGGTATCATATCGCTCAACACTAATTCTGAAACCTTTGTATCTTTCTCATATTTGAAGTTATATTTTAATACCAGTAATTCCATATCCATCATGCTATGACCGGGCATACAAAATTGTTTTGCCACAGGTAAATCCATTATTTTTTCTCTTATTGTGTGGCGCTGATAATTCATCCTTGTTCTCATTTTTTGGCCGGTCTCCCCTCACTTGTCCCTCCCTCACTTGTCTTACCTATTCCTGTGTCCTGTTGTGTGTAGAAATATGTGATTCTTCATTTTTTGTTTTAGTCTTAGCCTGATGAAGAGACCTGAGTAGTCTCGAAAGCTTGGAATTTGTTACCATATTTTCAGTTAGCCATTAAACGGTATCAACCACAGAGGACTCTCAAGTATAAATATTTTTCTATTCTTGGAATTGAAATTCATCATTTTATTGTCCTAGTAAAACTTCATTTATTCTTGTTTGAAGTACATACATTTGCAATGGCCACGTAACAAGGCAATAACTCTATATTTTATGCCTACACCCTCCTTGACCCTGGGCTTCAACACCGCCAGTTGCTGCTCAGAAGTGTTAGATGCACAGATGAAAACAATCGCTGATGTGTTTGTGGGGTTCAGTAACGCCTGCTGTTCCCCTGCTGTGTGTCTGGCAAAAATTACTGCTGCTAACTACAACTTCAACTTCAAACATCTCATACTAGGCCTCTGCCTACACCCTCCTTGACCCTGGGCTTCAACACCACCAGTTGCTGCTCAGAAGTGTTAGATGCACAGATGAAAACAATCGCTGATGTGTTTGTGGGGTTCAGTAACGCCTGCTGTTCCCCTGCTGTGTGTCTGGCAAAAATTACTGCTGCTAACTCCAACTTCAACTTCAAACATCTCATACTAGGCCTCTGCCTACACCCTCCTTGACCCTGGGCTTCAACACCGCCAGTTGCTGCTCAGAAGTGTTAGATGCACAGATGAAAACAATCGCTGATGTGTTTGTGGGGTTCAGTAACGCCTGCTGTTCCCCTGCTGTGTGTCTGGCAAAAATTACTGCTGCTAACTACAACTTCAACTTCAAACATCTCATACTAGGCCTCTGCCTACACCCTCCTTGACCCTGGGCTTCAACACCACCAGTTGCTGCTCAGAAGTGTTAGATGCACAGATGAAAACAATCGCTGATGTGTTTGTGGGGTTCAGTAACGCCTGCTGTTCCCCTGCTGTGTGTCTGGCAAAATTACTGCTGCTAACTACAACTTCAACTTCAAACATCTCATACTAGGCCTCTGCCTACACCCTCCTTGACCCTGGGCTTCAACACCGCCAGTTGCTGCTCAGAAGTGTTAGATGCACAGATGAAAACAATCGCTGATGTGTTTGTGGGGTTCAGTAACGCCTGCTGTTCCCCTGCTGTGTGTCTGGCAAAAATTACTGCTGCTAACTACAACTTCAACTTCAAACATCTCATACTAGGCCTCTGCCTACACCCTCCTTGACCCTGGGCTTCAACACCGCCAGTTGCTGCTCAGAAGTGTTAGATGCACAGATGAAAACAATCGGTGATGTGTTTGTGGGGTTCAGTAACGCCTGCTGTTCCCCTGCTGTGTGTCTGGCAAAAATTACTGCTGCTAACTACAACTTCAACTTCAAACATCTCATACTAGGCCTCTGCCTACACCCTCCTTGACCCTGGGCTTCAACAGCGCCAGTTGATGCTCAGAAGTGTTAGATGCACAGATGAAAACAATCGCTGATGTGTTTGTGGGGTTCAGTAACGCCTGCTGTTCCCCTGCTGTGTGTCTGGCAAAAATTACTGCTGCTAACTACAACTTCAACTTCAAACGTCTCATACTAGGCCTCTGCCTACACCCTCCTTGACCCTGGGCTTCAACAGCGCCAGTTGCTGCTCAGAAGTGTTAGATGCACAGATGAAAACAATCGCTGATGTGTTTGTGGGGTTCAGTAACGCCTGCTGTTCCCCTGCTGTGTGTCTGGCAAAAATTACTGCTGCTAACTACAACTTCAACTTCAAACGTCTCATACTAGGCCTCTGCCTACACCCTCCTTGACCCTGGGCTTCAACAGCACCAGTTGATGCTCAGAAGTGTTAGATGCACAGATGAAAACAATCGCTGATGTGTTTGTGGGGTTCAGTAACGCCTGCTGTTCCCCTGCTGTGTGTCTGGCAAAAATTACTGCTGCTAACTACAACTTCAACTTCAAACATCTCATACTAGGCCTCTGCCTACACCCTCCTTGACCCTGGGCTTCAACAGCGCCAGTTGATGCTCAGAAGTGTTAGATGCACAGATGAAAACAATCGCTGATGTGTTTGTGGGGTTCAGTAACGCCTGCTGTTCCCCTGCTGTGTGTCTGGCAAAAATTACTGCTGCTAACTACAACTTCAACTTCAAACGTCTCATACTAGGCCTCTGCCTACACCCTCCTTGACCCTGGGCTTCAACACCGCCAGTTGCTGCTCAGAAGTGTTAGATGCACAGATGAAAACAATCGCTGATGTGTTTGTGGGGTTCAGTAACGCCTGCTGTTCCCCTGCTGTGTGTCTGGCAAAAATTACTGCTGCTAACTACAACTTCAACTTCAAACATCTCATACTAGGCCTCTGCCTACACCCTCCTTGACCCTGGGCTTCAACACCGCCAGTTGCTGCTCAGAAGTGTTAGATGCACAGATGAAAACAATCGCTGATGTGTTTGTGGGGTTCAGTAACGCCTGCTGTTCCCCTGCTGTGTGTCCGGCAAAAATTACTGCTAGCTACCTAATCATGGTGAAAAAAACATGACATGTCAAAGTGTCTAGTGCTACACATAGATATGAGGCTACACCCTGATTTCTAAGCTGTAAACATTTGAAACGTCAACTTTAAAACCATAAAATGATTAGTCTTTGTCACAAATCTGTTACAAAATAATTGTGACATATTATTACAGATATGCACATGTCGAAAACAAATGCAAACACAAAAGCCTACTTATGCTATAGGATACTGATGGTCAACCTTGTCACTCCATAGCTTAGACAAATCCAACTCACATCATGACTCAAATGCTGCAATGTTGGAAGTGCATAATGTGGGTTGAACTTTGACAACTGCTGCAGTGCGAAGGTTATACTTCAGTGTTCTTGCCTTTTAAATAAAAGCATACAAGTAAATATAATAATCCAATGTTGATTAAGGGACGTGATGTACACCTGTAATATTGTGCAAACAATGCATGTAGGAATAGTCCTCTTCAACATTACTTATATTTGTGTCATTTTAAAAATACATATTTAATTAGAAAGTTAACAGCCCATATCATAAAGGTCCTTCATGTAAACATGATAATCGCTAACAAAAATCATGCATTACCTTGGTAAAGTCAATAGTGCATAGTCACAATAGCAAAATATATACCTGTAAGTGGTGCTGAAAGAACGACAACTGATAGAATAGGTGAATGATATCTATTTATCAGACTGAATAGCGACACCTGTACAATGTCGATATAATACTGTACCTTAACAAAACAGCTGTGTCACACCTCACACTCGTTTTTCTTGTAGCTTGTTATGTAATAGGGCACATGCGTGTATGTTTCATCATAGGTGCATGTTTACTGAGTAAAGCAGTCATGACAATGACTTTGTGTTGTCGGTACGCTTGCGATGATGAACGATGCGCACCGTGAATGTTAGTCTGCGTCATAAGACGTACAGACGCTCCAATACCCAACGCGTCACAGCAGGAAGCCAGTCTGTGCGTCCAAACAAAGGCGCAACCATACATGCACGTAACCTTTTATAAAGCTATATAAAAAAAAGGATGTAGTAGTAACGCACACTTTATTGAGGTACAGTATTACATCGCCATTCACCATCTGTGGCTATGCAGTCTCATCTATATATACCTTATCTATCCGTTGTCATGCTTGCAAGTCCACAGTCAGGCATAAATATCTGTTTTCACTCTGCACTATGCACTTTTTAAATTTTTTGTTTGTTAATATAAATGATTGGCACATATTATCAGTATTACATGATGGAAATTTTAGATATTTTTAAAAAAATTTTAGTGATATTATTCACCAAATGTAAAGTTTTATGAATGTCAAAGATAACTTGTAATGCTGATTATGTTTTTAAGTCAGCCATTCATTGTCTACACAATAAAAATGGTGTACATACTGTTACTTAGCCATCATTAATGGATTCTGATATGTACTTGTATGCTTTTATTTTAAACCGTATAGCAGATTATTTAACCTATTTTAATTGTGGTTTGCATTGCTTTTCAACATGTTAATGTATGCGTTTATGTTTGTAAATTATTAATTTACATATATTTTTTTAAGTAAAATCATCATCTTATGGTACTAAAGGTTATATTTCTCTTGTTTGGAGTATAGACATTTTTAATTGACACGTAACAAGGAAAATACTTGATATAGTATTTAAACATCCTCCTTGACCCTGGGCTCCAACACCGCCAGTTGTTGCTCGGAAGTACTGTTAGCGCAGTGAACACTTGCTCCTGTGTTACTGGGGTTCAGTAATGTCAGCTGTTCCCCTGCTGTGTGAACGGCAAAAGGTCCTGCTGCCTCCACCATGTTCTCTTCTCATCCCTGGGCTACAACACCGCCAGTTGTTGCTCGGAAGTGCTGTTAGCACAGTGAACACTTGCTCTCTGTGTTACTGGGGTTCAGTAATGTCAGCTGTTCCCCTGCTGTGTGAACGGCAAAAAGTCCTGCTGCCTCCACCATGTTCTCTTCTCATCCCTGGGCTACAACACCGCCAGTTGTTGCTCGGAAGTGCTGTTAGCACAGTGAACACTTGCTCCTGTGTTACTGGGGTTCAGTAATGTCAGCTGTTCCCCTGCTGTGTGAACGGCAAAAAGTCCTGCTGCCTCCACCATGTTCTCTTCTCATCCCTGGGCTACAACACCGCAAGTTGTTGCTCGGAAGTGCTGTTAGCACAGTGAACACTTGCTCCTGTGATACTGGGGTTCAGTAATGTCAGCTGTTCCCCTGCTGTGTGAACGGCAAAAAGTCCTGCTGCCTCCACCATGTTCTCTTCTCATCCCTGGGCTACAACACCGCCAGTTGTTGCTCGGAAGTGCTGTTAGCACAGTGAACACTTGCTCCTGTGTTACTGGGGTTCAGTAATGTCAGCTGTTCCCCTGCTGTGTGAACGGCAAAAAGTCCTGCTGCCTCCACCATGTTCTCTTCTCATCCCTGGGCTACAACACCGCCAGTTGTTGCTCGGAAGTGCTGTTAGCACAGTAACACTGTCCTGTGTACGGTTCATAATGTCACTGTCCTGCTGTAGCAGCTCGCCTCACATGTTTCTTCTTGGCTACCGAGTGTGCTGGGCTTCACAGTAAATGCTCATTGTTACTGTTCGTAGCACTGTTCCCTGCTGTGTGAACGGCAAAAAGTCCTGCTGCCTCCACCATGTTCTCTTCTCATTCCTGGGCTACAACACCGCCAGTTGTTGCTCGGAAGTGCTGTTAGCACAGTCAACACTTGCTCCTGTGTTACTGGGGTTCAGTAATGTCAGCTGTTCCCCTGCTGTGTGACGGCAAAAAGTCCTGCTGCCTCCACCATGTTCTCTTCTCATCCCTGGGCTACAACACCGCCAGTTGTTGCTCGGAAGTGCTGTTAGCACAGTCAACACTTGCTCCTGTGTTACTGGGGTTCAGTAATGTCAGCTGTTCCCCTGCTGTGTGTACGGCAAAAGTCCTGCTGCCTCCACCATGTTCTCTTCTCATCCTGGGCTCAACACCGCCAGTTGTTGCTCGGAAGTGCTGTTAGCACAGTAACACTTGCTCCTGTGTTACTGGGGTTCAGTAATGTCAGCTGTTCCCCTGCTGTGTGAACGGCAAAAAGTCCTGCTGCCTCCACCATGTTCTCTTCTCATTCCTGGGCTACAACACCGCAGTTGTTGCTCGGAAGTGCTGTTAGCACAGTCAACACTTGCTCCTGTGTTACTGGGGTTCAGTAATGTCAGCTGTTCCCCTGCTGTGTGAACGGCAAAAAGTCCTGCTGCCTCCACCATGTTCTCTTCTCATCCCTGGGCTACAACACCGCAGTTGTTGCTCGGAAGTGCTGTTAGCACAGTGAACACTTGCTCCTGTGTTACTGGGGTTCAGTAATGTCAGCTGTTCCCCTGCTGTGTGAACGGCAAAAAGTCCTTTCTGCCTCCACCATGTTCTCTTCTCATTCCTGGGCTACAACACCGCCAGTTGTTGCTCGGAAGTGCTGTTAGCACAGTCAACACTTGCTCCTGTGTTACTGGGGTTCAGTAATGTCAGCTGTTCCCCTGCTGTGTGAACGGCAAAAAGTCCTGCTGCCTCCACCATGTTCTCTTCTCATTCCTGGGCTACAACACCGCCAGTTGTTGCTCGGAAGTGCTGTTAGCACAGTCAACACTTGCTCCTGTGTTACTGGGGTTCAGTAATGTCAGCTGTTCCCCTGCTGTGTGAACGGCAAAAAGTCCTGCTGCCTCCACCATGTTCTCTTCTCATCCCTGGGCTCCAACACCGCCAGTTGTTGCTCGGAAGTGCTGTTAGCACAGTGAACACTTGCTCCTGTGTTACTGGGGTTCAGTAATGTCAGCTGTTCCCCTGCTGTGTGAACGGCAAAAAGTCCTGCTGCCTCCACCATGTTCTCTTCTCATTCCTGGGCTACAACACCGCCAGTTGTTGCTCGGAAGTGCTGTTAGCACAGTCAACACTTGCTCCTGTGTTACTGGGGTTCAGTAATGTCAGCTGTTCCCCTGCTGTGTGTACGGCAAAAAGTCCTGCTGCCTCCACCATGTTCTCTTCTCATCCCTGGGCTCCAACACCGCCAGTTGTTGCTCGGAAGTGCTGTTAGCACAGTCAACACTTGCTCCTGTGTTACTGGGGTTCAGTAATGTCAGCTGTTCCCCTGCTGTGTGAACGGCAAAAAGTCATGCTTCCTCCACCCTGTTGTCTTCTCATCCCTGGGCTTCAACACCGCCAGTTGTTGCACGGAAGTGTCATTGGCACGGGTACTCACTCCTGCCCAGACTGGTTACAGCACGCCATCTGTTTCCTGTCAGTGCAAACGTTACTTAGCCTCCAATAAGTTGTCCTGTCGTGTTGCGGTCGGGTTAGCCGACTCTATGGTGCTTGGAGTTTAGGTGCTTCCTATGTGTGCTGCGGGATATGCAAATAAAGGCTGTTTCCGTTGTGACAATAGGACAATCACCCACTGTAGTACTGTGGGATTCGGTAACTGCGGCCGGCTCGTGGCCTGTCAACTTAAATTTCCATGGGTACCTTCTGCTACCCGTCCGGGTTCAGTACCGTCAGCTGGTTCTCCGCAGTGCCTTTGGCCTAGGTGCCTCCATCTCGGTATCCGAGTTCCAGCAACGTCTGCTGGTCCTTGGTAGTGCTTTGGAGCACAGGTACCTCCTGCTTAGTAACCGTGTCCCAGTAACGTCAGCTGGTCTTCGGTTGTGCCATTGGCTCTTTTCCTTCTGCTGCCCTCCGGGTTCCAGCACAGTCAGCTGGTCCTCGTTACTTGCATTGACTCTTGTACCTTCTGCTACATTTACAAATTGAAGATTTTTTCAATGCTTTTTTGGGTAATCACTCTGGATCTCCAACAATTAAGACGACGACCCTGATGACCACCCCGAAAAAGATGACGACCACAAGGACGACGAGCATCAAGCCAACCAGCCTAAACACCATCACAAAGAAGAAATAAAAGATTACCAAACAGGACTAAGAAGGTTAAGACAAACTACAAGATACAGAACAAGAGACAGCAGAACAATAAGCAGAAGATCAAAAAGCAGAAGAACATGAAGTATAAGACCAAAATGAAGAGCAAAATATATGCTCTAAATTATAAGCAGAAGAAGACTAAGCAGTGTATGGGGGTGAGTCCGTTCCTCCTCGTGGTGCCCCTGGAAAATGCCTGCTGCTGCAGGCTAAACTGAACACGGACAAATACTGTTGTAATTTAAATCTTTTGTGACAGCAAGAACGGAAGGATGAAAAATTCATACTTTGACAGATTACAAGTACAGGATTCTCTGTCACAAATAAGAATATGATGAAGAAGATGAAGTACAATATGAATAAGAATAATAGTTTAATAAGAAGAATATGAGTAATGTTAACAAAAAGATGAATAGCAAGAAGTTTAAGAAGAAGATAAAGAAGGTGAAGATGAAGAATAATTTGATGGAAAAGATGATGCTGCTGAAGATTATGAAGAGAAAGTGTGTCAAAAGTTAAAAAGGTGAAGAGCATGGAAGTTGTGAAATATACATATTTGCCAAAATAGAAAAAACGTTAACAACATTGTCAATTTCTTCGTCAATCCGAACATCTTTAAAAAAAAAATATTTATGCTATTCCATTTGATTGGGTTAAACATCTATGCCTTTAATGTCTCCTCAACCTTCACCAATACATTCTACATTACTCTTTGTTGTTTTCCTTCATGTACAATTAACCAACAAGGCAAGAATGGGGTTTTTTTAATTCCGATATTTTGTTCCCATAGACTTACATTGGATTTCCGGTATCGGTATCGGGTATCGCCGATATTTTTTGGGTATCGGCGATACCATTCCGATTCCGATACTTTTGGATATCGGAAAGTATCGCTCAACTCTAGTTGACAGTACTGTGAGCAGATACCTGCAGATGTGCTTATTGTGTTTGTAATGAGAAAAAGTTCAACTCTGCTGTACTGTGTTAGCTATAATCAGGCAAAGCTCTAAGGCAGAGCTGACATCACTGTGAAAGGACAAATACCGCTGAAAATGATTGCAATGAGACGAAGTTAATCTTTCTTGTAGTCTGTCAGCTCTTCTGTACTGGGTCAGTTCTGCTGTACTCCGCTAACTCTATTACACTGGGTTAGATCTGTTGTACTGTGTTTTGATCGCGCTGCAGAGGCTACATTTCAGTCCTTACAGTGGCTTGTGAAAGTATTCCCCCATCTTTGCTATTGTTAGGGTTTGTGGCTTGCACTAAATATAAATAATGATAATCGCAACCCAGGGTCCACCATGCAGTGATGTTAAACTGCAGCTAGAGGACAATGGTGGAGCAAGGCTGCAAGCCATCACTATAAACACACTGAGTTAAATGTCACTCAATGTGAACTGAACGCAAAGTACCAAGCTCTGTTACTCCACAGAGCGGTACTGTACAACAGAGTACTTAGAGCTATACCCTGTTAAACAACACAAGAGTAGAGCAATTATGACGCTAGTTGGGGTCACTATCGCTACCCCCAGGGAAGTCTAGGCTGGTAGTTGTGCTTGCCCTGAAACTCAGCTATGCTAACCGCACACATGACCGGAGTCAGATGCTAAGCCAATCGGGAGTTCCCACCCTACACTGTCTACCTAGACACTCAATCGCCATTGTATGAGCGGCACACATGCAAATAGAGTGGTAGCATATCCACTCACACACACCACACAAATGATACTAGCACGCTGGCGTGCGTCCCTGAGAACCTCTTATATGTTCTGCTCATGTCCAGTTGGTCAGGACCTTGCCTGTGGATCAATACAGAGCTGCCACATCACCAGAGCAGCTGATGACCGACCATCAATGAGACGTCGCCACATCACAAGCATGCTCAGTAGGGTGATTTCTGGACTTAGCCTCCAGAGCGTCTGTATACTGCTGCCTATCGCTGGTTACCAAAGACTTGGCTGGAACACCAGAAGTAACCAAGCGAACTGCCCGAGCCTGAACAAGAAGCTGGGACTGACATCTTTGCTCAGCAGCACCCACTGTGGCTGAAGCTGAATGGGAGACCACAGAGGCAGACAAGGTTTGGGAACTACCCTGTGCAGCAGGAGAATCCTGGTGCCAAACAGCTATTTTTTGAATTTTGTTACCTCACAACTTGGAATTTCACAGTTTTTTTTTTAGAGGGTTTGCATAAGTTCAAGTAAAGAACATGCCTACAACTGTGATCATTTGTATTTCTTATTATTGTGAAGCTAAGAACAAATAGGACAAAATAACTGTAAACTTCAGTGTGCAAAACTATTCACCCCACTAAAGTCAGTACTTTGCACAGCCTCCTTTTGGGGCAATTACAGCTGCAACTTGCTTTTGATAAGTCTGTATGAGCTTTCCACATGTTGCCATTGGAATTTTGCGCCCATTCTTCAAGGCAAAACTGCACCAGCTCCTTCAAGTTAGATGGTTTCCTCTGGTGAACACAATATTCAAGTTTGACCACAAAATCTCAATTAGATTAAGGTCTGGACTTTGACTAGGCCACTCCAAAACATTTACACGTTTCCCTTAAACTCGAGTGTTGCTTTAGCAGTATGCCTTGTTTCATTGTCTTGTTGGAAGGTGAACTTCTGTCCCAGTCTCAAATCACTGACAGACTTAAGGGTATGCCACACTAAACAATATCGCTAACGGGATCGCTAAAAAACGTCACTATTTAGCGATCCCGTTAGCGATATTGTTCAGTGCGGCAGCTTCCAGCGACGAGCTTCCTGCTGTGATCTCGCTCGTCGCTGGAATCGTTCCGGACCCTATTTTCTCGTCGGCGCTCCCGCTGGGTAAGTATCTTATCGCTGTGTGGCACCTTTTCTTAGCGATTTAGCGGTACTTTTGTACCGCTAAAGTCGTTAAGAAGATCGCTAACGGCGATAGCGTCGTTAACTATATCGCTAAATGTGGCCGCATTTAGCGATATAGAAACAATCCGCTAGCGATCGCATTAGTATGCGTCGTTATTGTGATCGCTAGCGGGATTGTTTAGTGTGGCAGTACCTTTAGACAGGTTTTGCTGAAGAATATCCCAGTATTTCACACCATCTTCCACTTGACTCAGACCATCTCTACTGTTCCTGCCGCTGAAAAAAATCCCCACATCATGATGCAGCCACCACCATGTTTCACATGGTTGGTTTGTCACCAGACATAGCATTTACCTTGGTAGCCAAAAAGTTCAATTGTGGTCTCATCTGATCAAATCACCTTCCTCCATATATTTGTGGAGTCTCCACGTGTCTTTTGGCAAGTTCAAAACAAGTTTTACAATTTCTCTATGTAAGTTAAAGATTTTTTTTCCCACTCTTCCATAAAGGCCACCTATGTGGAGTGTATGGCTTATTTTGGTCGTATGGACAGATACTCCAGTTTCTGCTTGCGAACTTTGCAGCTCCTCAGGGTTACTTTTGGTCTCTGTGATGCCTCTCTGATTAATGCCCTCCTTGCCTGGGCTGAGAGTTTTGGTGGATGGCCTTCTCTTGACAGGTTTGTTGTGGTGCCATGTTCTTTCATTTGATAATAATGGATTTGATGATGCTCCAGGGGATCATCAGTGATTGGGATACATTTTGTAACCCAACACTAACTTGTACATTTCAACAACTTTGTCCCTGACTTGTTTGGAGATCTCGTTGGTCATCATGGTGTTGTTTGGTTAGTGGTGCCTCTTGGTTACTGGTGCTGCAGCCTCTGTGGCCTTTCAGAAAATGTGTGTATATACTGACAGACTATGTAACACTTAGATTGCACACAAATGGACTTCCTCACACTAAGAATGTGACTTATGACAGCAATTGCTTGCACCAGAAATTTTTAGGAGTTCCATCACAAAAGGGGTGAATACATGTGCACATACCAATTTTTAATTATTTGATCCCATTAATTTAATTTATGCCTATTTATTTATAACTTCACCAACCTTAACTATTTAGTGCTGATGCATCACATACAAATCGGATTACAAAAATTTTTACACACATGTTGTACTCGTAATGTAACAAAGGTAAAAAGCCAAGGGTGGGGTTAAAACTTTCGCAAGACACTGTATATGTCTCAAACTGATAGCTCCCTCTTTCATTTAGATTATGTCTTGGAGGCAGAGTCCTGCCCATAGACCTTAACAGGTCATCTACATATAAGAACAATTTAGATTTCTCTGGAAAAAAACAGCGGATCGAAAATATCAAGGTATCATCTTATTCAACTTTCTGTGGCCTGCATGCATAAAAACGGCTTAGGAGGGTTGATCCTATTGACAGATTCTCTTTAATTCTATTTGTTTTATAGAAAGAACATTTAATATACTGTACTAAATGCAGATAGACAGCTCATTTTTCAATATGTTGCTCATCCAGACTGTTCATGTATTTCCTTCCGTTTAAATTGTGTTCCTTTTTGTTAAGTGTGTTTTTATTCTGCTGTTGAAGACAACAGATATTCGTCAGTGAATGCTTGAGTGATTTCTGATTTTAATTTGCGATGCTAAGCCTTCTTATGTCAGCTGGGGTTCTTACTGGAATCCACCAGCAAATTGATTCTAACAAGTCGATTTTCTTCTTATGGTTATAAAACGCTCAGCAATAACTGGAGAGAAGAACGAATGCCTTGACAAAGAATGAATAACACATAGGCATAAATACTGCAATGAAGGTTATGCAATTTTGACTATAAATAAATTGTCTCCACTCTCATAAATTGAAATAAAACATCTAACCATCCTCCTAATCAAGGTGCTCTGAAATCAGCCTCTAATCAAGTCTTCATTCCCAAGGGATATGATTATGCAGGATACAGACCATTACCTCCCGCTGAATACTTCAGTCTTGACATTTCCTAGCTGTTTTAATAAAATAAATAACATTTCTTTACTGAAAGTCAAAAGAGTGGGTGTTGTTGAATGGGTTTGATTGGTTTTAAGGACCTATAAATTAGTGTGAAAATTGCTGTATATTGAACATCTTAAACTTTTTTTTTCCAAAGAAATGTTGGGTCCCTGTAAAGTAATACCACATAATATTTTCTGTTGTGTAGTTAAATAATGACCACTTACTGAATAATATAAGAAACACAAAAGAAATAAAACACACCAGGCTCCACCAGGCAGCGCTCATAGCAATCCTGCATTGAGAACCATAGAGGTCTCCTGGAGACCTCTGTTTGTCATGCCGACGCATCAATTACGCACGATCACATGACGGAAGTCACTGTGGGCAAATTTCTGGTGCCATTGCCAGTAGCGTGCGTTATAAATGCCACTGTCAGAGTTTGGAAGTAGGCATTTAGCGGGTTAACAGCCGTGGGTGGATTGCGATTCCACCTGTGGCTGTTCTGAGCCCATGTCAGCTGTTCAAAACAGCTGACATGTGCCAGAAAAATTTTGGCTCAGCGTTGAAGCCCACATCAAAGGGGGAGAAACTAGATGTGGCATACTAGTACGGCACATGTTGTGAAGGGGTTATAATAAATCAAGAATTTTCAGTGCCAACTTTCATTCAATTACAGCTGATGCCATTGATTAAACTGGCCATACCACCTACTTACGTGTCTGTTACCATCTCTTCTACACCCTGTTGCTGCCACCATTGCCAAAGGGCATGCTCAGACAGGCATCTACTACTTGTCGTTAATGTTGTCTATGCTCCAATACTTCTGCTACCGGGGTTGCCATTGCTGGTCGCACATCTCCTTGCTGCTCAGTCTGCATAGCGCTACTCTTACCACATCCACTACAAAGCCACACCAGGCACAAATATTAATCGTGGCAGACTGTGTTATGAATGTGCTAGAGATGGTTTCTGAGCAGAGGCTCCGTCTGGTGGTTACAGACAGTACTGAACCTTTCAGCGAGGAGTGGCAATCTGGGATCACGGACTGGTCTGATATAATGGAGGTTCCCTCCCATGATGGTTGCCGGTGATCAATTGTTCTTGTCTCAATTGTGGTTCCTGGTTCATTTGGAAGTTTGCTGGAGTCTTGCCTGCATCTTCTGCTTTCAGATAAGATATTTTTTGCTTTTCTTTTTGTGCTTGCTTTTTGCATTGTTTTCTGCACTTTTGTGGAGGTCAGCCAGGTCCCCTCCTGGGGCCTGAGCTCCTCACAGTTTATCTGCAGCCACTGTTATTTGCTCATTTGCTTTTTCCTGTTTATTCAGCGGCTGCTGCTTGGTTTTTGTTCACACTGAGATCTGATTTAATGGGTGGCGAGATCGTGTGATCTCAGTATTTTTGTAATCAGAATTGTTGGATTTTTGTAGGGTTTTCTGGGTTGCAGAAAGTAATCTCTCCTATCCTATTTAGTCAGCTTGTGCCCCAGCGTTTGCTCAGTCTATTTTCTGCCTATGTTTGTATTTTCATCTTGTCTAACCGCCATTATATGGTTGGGGGCTTCCTATTTTCTTTGGGGATCTGCTCCGGGGCAGATAGCTTTCATCTTTCTGCCTTTAGGTGTAGTTATCTCTCAGGCTGTGACGAGGCGTCTAGGATCAACGTAAGAACGCTCCACGGCTACCTCTAGTTGTGTCGTTAGTTTAGGAATCTGCAACCCATCAGTTACCAACATCTCAGGTGTTCGGCTGCTCTGCTGTTGTTCCTGTCCTCCTCAGCTACCGAATCATAACAAGACTGTACCACTGATGTTGTACTCTCTTGAGGGTAAAAGAATATGAAAAAACTCCCAAATAAAAGTAATTTTTTTAAAAGGCTTGGTGACAATAAGCCATAGCCTTTTCACTTTGAAAACAATACTCCTTTCTTGTTTCCCTAACTGGATAATTTTTGGATGTCTTGAGAAAAAGTCATTGTTATTGCCTAATCACTTTGTGATTAACAAACCAGTTGCCGATCCAAAGATAGGAGCAATTTGTTTCATTCTTATACTTGAGAAACAACTTACTTGTGCAAAAAGTTTGCACTTACACCACTTGCATATAAACAATAGCAAGGCATGCATCTGCTCCAAAAAAGAATAATTTTTTAACTGTTTATGCATTGTAAGCTGCCAACAAAGTGTGAAGATGCTCTGTTTGGTTAAATAGGATGTTGGTTACCATCAGTTATCTTCTGGTTTCACCTAGCCGGATAGGTTGAGGTCACTTTGACACTAAAAATGTTGTGTTTGCATTACAAAACTCAAAAGGGGTTCAAAACGATTCTAAGGGGAATTCAAAGTTTTATACACATATTTTCCGTGTGATTAAAGGCTTTTTAACTATGAATTTCAAAAGATCTACTTATTTCTAATCACTTGCGATAACTGTATTACCTGTACACTTACATTATACGTTATATACTACATACAGAGCTCCTGTGTATAACGTCACTGATGTTAATATTAGTGTTAGTACTGTGTTTTTTCTTAATGATGAGCATGTTGGTATTAATCAGTAACCACTACATATCCTGGTAATAGGTGGTCATCGTATTATTTGGTAATATTAGTCCCTTGTTTGTGCTGTTTTTGGTTTATTGGTCTTGGTATAGGAGGTTTTGTTTACTTACAGGATGGTGGTTATATTCAGACAGTGCATTATTTGTGTCTGCATTATTTTGCCCTTGTGTAAAAATATTTATCTTGTATAGTAAACTTTGCTAACAGAATATTGATGATATTTATCATTTGTTAACTGTGTGACTATTATTTAGAAGTTAAAAAAGGAACCTGCGCTTACAACTGTGGTAGGTCACAAAGCGTTAATTGAGTCCAGATGACAATGTTAAAACAATCAAACCAACGTAATTGGTGGACGACAAACTCACATTTAGTGGCCAATGTCAGGCAGCTGCTGCCAAGGCAAATAAAATAATGGGATGCATTAAAAGAGGCATAGATGCTCATGAGGAGAACATAATTTTACCTCTATACAAGTCACTGGTGCAACCACACTTAGAATACTGTGTGCAGTTCTGGTCTCCGGTGTATAAGAAAGACATAGCTGAACTGGAGCGGGTGCAGAGAAGAGCGACCAAGGTTATTAGAGAACTGGGGGGTCTGCAATACCAAGACAGGTTATTACACTTGGGGTTATTTAGTTTGGAAAAACGAAGGCTTAGGGTGATCTTATTACAATGTACAAATATATGAGGGGACAGTACAAAGACCTTTCTAATGATCTTTTTACTCTTAGACCTGTGACGGGGACAAGGGGGCATCCTCTACGTCTGGAGGAAAGAAGGTTTAGCCATAATCACAGACGCAGATTCTTTACTGTAAGAGCAGTGAGACTATGGAACTTTCTGCCGTCTAATGTTGTAATGAGTGAATCCTTACTAAAATTTAAGAAGGGACTGGATGCCTTTCTTGAAAAGTATAATATTACAGGCTATATTCACTAGTTTCCTAGATACAGCGTTGATCCAGGGAGCTAGTCTGATTGCCGTATGTGGAGTCGGGAAGGAATTTTTTTCCCCAATGTGAAGCTTACTGTTTGCCACTTGGGGGTTTTTTGCCTTCCTCTGGATCAACATGTTAGGGCAGGTTAGGATAGGATATGGGTTGAACTAGATGGACTTAAAGTCTCCCTTCAACCTTAATAACTATGTTACTATGTTACTATGTTACTATGTAATAAAAACACACTATAGTACACCTGTCCTTAATGCTCCACATGCTAACAGCAAAAAGACACAGCAAGTGCCAAATTAAGTAATAGTCTTTCTAGGAATTGATGCTTACCCCTTTGTAGGCATAGGTTGATCACTGCGTGCCGGGAGAAACTGAAGCTGCTTGTGTTTGGCAAGAAAATGCAGATAGACCCAGGAGGCAGGGCAGGTGCAGGCTACAGCTAGGCAGAGCCAGGGGAGCTCCGGCCGGTAACATCCCTGGTTACCAAGCTGGAAAGAGGAGGAAGCAGGCGATAGTGTGTGCGAAGCTAGTGACGTCACTGCCGCTATGGGAAGTGTGAAGGGACATAAGACAACCGACGCATTTCGAGAGACACCGTCTCTCTTCATCAGGGTTACCGTCTATGCCCCCGCACTAGGATTATATATGTGCTCACGCTCTGCCTCCAATCACATAAAGACCTTCCATCAATTTAAGCTGCTCAGCATTAGCCAAGTCTAGGAGGCAAAAACTCCTATAATTCCTAACACTATAGCCAAGCGTATTAGTAAACACTTAGGCTTTATAGAAACAAAGAGGGACAATGGGTTAATTCACTAAATGGGTAGAATGCATATGACCCAGTATCTGAAAAATAAATATAAATATACTTTTATAATTATTAAGGGAAAAAAGGATTTATAGATAAACAAAAACACAATCTTTATTAATACTAATGTTAAAATACCAGTAATAAACCATATTAAAATGCAAAAATATTATATTAAAATATTAAAATGGTATGATAGCATACCTCCGTGTGTGTGCATAGTTTATACTGGGTGAGGAACCTACTCTAGAAATGTGTTAAAACCATACTATTACGAAAGCAATAGTAACGATGACAATATGAGAAATTAACAACGAAGGCAGTATAAAGAAATAATAATAATAATGATAAATTAATCAAAATATTGGGAAAATGTCTCGTATTGAATCGCAATGGATTTTTACTTTGGACTGTATGGCCCCTAAATGTCTCAATTATGTCCTGGAATTACATGCTTTTAAGTAGTCACACAATGATTACACGGCCCTTTTTCCCTCCCTTAGACCCTTATTCCACTGTGGAACTGTTGCTAGTCGCCTTATACAGAATCGTAATATGATAATATTTTGTTTGGCCAGTAAGGAGCACCCCATATTGTTTATTGGATTGGATTTTATATTTTATTGTTTATTATTTATTTATTCATTTATTTTTTCTGTCAATTAATTTAATTTATCATTATTATTATTAAGCTATAGACAAAGCCATCTAGTAAAAGTCAGTTTTGCCAGACCACAAGTCAAGACCTGGCAATTGCTTTCTTTTCAGTCTATGCACCATAAGGTTTTCATTTTGGTTTTCTGGCCACAATTTTTGAATCGTAGCAGCATGGACAATTAATAATCTCCTTTATTTGTAACTAACAGACTGGCCTGGTATGGATGATTGGATGTGTAATTTGATTTGCCCTATGACCAGTGGCACAATATCAGTGTTTTTGTGCCAATAGATTAATTATATTATTCAATTGCTTAAACCTAGTAAGTTTTACATTATTTTCATTTTTTAGAACTGCATTTGCTATTTCTTTGCTTTCTCCATTTTTTAGAAAAAAAAATCAGAAAACAAATGATCTCCCAGCCTACACGCAAAACATAATGGCAATGTATAGCTTGTACTGCAAATAATATACTTTTTCCCACTGAGCTCCAAAATATGTCTGACATGAGTGGATTAGTAATCACTAGAGATTTGTAAAATGACACTGGTGTACTTTAATAATACATATTTGTGGTGCGTAACTTAAATGTAATAGGTAAAATGAAATGTAAATTGTTGGATAATACTATATCAAAATATAACACTCTTATTATAAATGTATTTTTCTTTTACAATTTCATAAAGTTAAAGAATGATGACGCTAGGCATTATATTATTATCATACCATTTTCCTGCATGTTCCCTTTGAATAGGTTGTCACAATTTGGAGTCATTACCTGTCCAAAGCATAGGTAATAAATTATCCATTAAAGGGAATCTGTCACCCCATTTTTCGTATATAAGCTGCAGCCACCGCCATCAGGGGCTTATCTACAGCATTCTATAATGCTGTAGATAAGCCCCAATGTAACCTGAAAGATAAGAAAAATGTCCACAACACAGAGCAAAAATAACTGTGAATTAAAGCTGAAACTTTTCAATTCAATCACATCTTGATGATTTTATATTAATTCCACTCTTATGGTGTACAGAGGCTAAATTATAAAAATGTAAGTGTTTTCTGTGGTGGAAGCATCCAGTACATACAGTAGCATGATGACATGTTAGCTCCGTACTTTGCTCATTCCAACATAAATCCTATGGTAACAAAAAATTACCGTATATACTCGTGTATAAGCCGAGATTTTCAGCACCTTTTTTTGCGCTGAAAATGCCCCCTCGGCTTATACACGAGTCATTGGGCAGAAACCAGCGGGGAGGGGGTGCCGCGGCAGGAGCCGGTGGCTGGGACATCATACTCACCCTCCCCGTGCCATCGCTGAACGTCCCGGCAATCCTCCGTTGTACCCGGCTTCCTGCAGCTCTCCTGTTCTGAGCGTTGACGTAATACCGATCATTAAGGTCATGTAATATGGACGCGACGCCACTCCCATAGGCGTGGCGTCCATATTCATGGCCTTAATGAGCGGTATTACGTCACCGCTCAGCACAGGAAAGCTGCAGGAAGCCGGTTACAACGGAGGATTTCCAGGACGTTCAGCGATGGCACGGGGAGGGTGAGTATGACGGGGGGAGAACGGAGGACGTGGGAAGCATGGAGGAGGACAATGAGCACGGAGCAGGACGGGGGGAGGACGGAGAGCACAGAGGAGAACGGAGCAGGATGGGGGGAGGATGGAGGGCACAGAGGAGAATGGAGCAGGAAGGGGGAGGATGGAGAGCACAGAGGAGCATGGAGCAGGATGGGGAGGCACAGGAGGACGGAGCAGGAAGGGGGGAGCACAGCGGAGGACGGAGCAGGAGGGGGGAGCACAGAGGAGAATGCGGGAGCACAGAGCTGGATGGGGGAGCAAGGAGCAGGACGGGGGCAGAACAGAGCAGGATGGAGGTTTATACACCCTGCTTATACGCGAGTCAATAAGTTTTCCCAGTTTTTTGTGGCAAAATTAGGGGGGTCGGCTTATACACGGGTCGGCTTATACATGGGTATATACGGTATCTATTAGTCTAAATCTAATTTGAAGGCCAACAAGAGATAGACTAAAGTAGAGATGCTCAACCTTTTTTGGTGAGAGTGTCACATTGGTAGATCGATCCTAGCGTAAGGGTCACAATATTACTACAGCATAAACTTCTGAGTCATTTATTGCATAGTGAAATTGCGTACCATAAATCCCTAGTAGGTGCTGGTTCCATTTTTAGGGCTTGAAAACTAACAGGAACATTGAGGTTCCCTTCTCTAGATAGGGATATACAATCATGGGCGAAAGTGTTGGTACCCTTGAATTGTTCCAGAAAATGAAGTATTTCTTCGGAAAATTATTGCAATTACACATTTTGTTATACACTAGAGATGAATGAGTACTAAAATGTTCAGATGCTCATTGCTCGAATTGAGCAATTCCAATAGTGTCACACTTTACTCCATTTTCCTTACTGCTTTTGGATGGAATAGTACATCCAATGGCAGTAAACCCGCTTTGATGTGGGCTCCGGCGGTGAGCCCGCATCAGAGCCGGGAAATGTCAGCAGTTTTGAACAGCTGACATGTGCCAGCACTAGCCACGGGCGGAATCGCAATCCGCCCATGGCTATTAACTAGTTAAATGCCACTGTCAAACTCTGACAGCTGCATTTAACAAGCGATTCTGGCCATCTGGATCACGTGATCACGGGTCAACGGTGTGTCGGCATGACAACCAAAGATCTCCTTGAGACCGCTATGGTTGTTGATGCCGGATTGCTGTGAGTGCCACCCTGTGGTCGGCGCTCATAGCAATGCAGTAATTCGGCTACATAGAGGTGATCTGAGCATTGCCTCTATGTAGCAGAGCCGATCAAGATATGGTTAAGTTAAAGAAAAATAGTTTTAAAAATATAAAAAATTATAAACAAATAAAAGTTCAAATCACCCCTCTTTTGCCCCTTTCAAAATAAAACAATAAAAAAATCAAGCATATACATGATTGGCATCGCCACGTTCTGAATCGCCCGATCTATTAATAAAAAAAAAGGAATAACCTAATTGCTAAATGGCATAGCGAGAAAAACAGGTCTCGGAAAATGGAGCAATTTTTTTTTATTTTTAGCAAAATCTGAAATTTTTTTCACCACTTAGATAAAAAAGAACCTAGACATGTTTGAAGAATCATAATGGCAGTTCAGTTTTAGCATTTAGTGAACCTAGCAAAAAGCCAACCAAATAACAAGTGTGGGATTGCACTTTTTTTGCAATATCACCGCACTTGGAATTTCTTTCCTGTATTCGAGTTCACGACATGTTAAAACCAATGCTATCGTTCAAAAGTGCAACTCGTCCCACAAAAAATAATCCCTCACATGGCCATATTGATGGAAAAATAAAAAAGTTAAGGCCCTGGGAAGGAGGGGAGCGAAAAATGAAAACGCAAAAACGAAAAAAACTCCAGTCATTAAGGGGTTAAGGATTGACAATAAAGCATTAAACTTGACAAGAAATTGGAGATTACAGTAAAAGAAATGTTAAGAAACATTTTTCCTGTGTAATGACTTGTAGATAAGTTAAAATTTAAAAAGGATTTTTAAAAAATTATAATTTAAATAAGCCAAAAATTATTTTTTTTATTATAAAATTGGAAATGTATGTGTGCTTTATGAAGGAAGCAAGAAGTACCAAAAATTAGGGACTCAGAGATACTCAGATACACCCTGTATTAGACATAAAAAGGGCCTCATACACATTCTTTTCAAATTGTAATATAGTGGTACTCCTAGACCATAAAGGCTTTACAAAGCCAGTAAAAAATGGCAAAAGTGCAAATCCTGGCAAAATTACAAGCAAGGTCATCCACCCTTGAAGGCATCAACTACAGTCCCTCATTCAAATATTTTTAACTAAGTGTAGTTGTGTTACTCCTACACTCATAAAAGTTGTGCACTCTGTGCAGTGCCTGGCATTAATTACAAGCAGGGTCATCCATAAAACCTTGAAGGCACCAAATGTAGTACCTCATAAAAAAAAATTAAGAAAGTGTAGTTGTGGTTAGTGTTGAGCAATACGATACCGCAAGTATCGGGTATCGGCCGATATTAGCTGTTTCGGCCTTTCGATACTTCGTTCCGATATTTTCCATATATCGTATACCGGAATCAGAAGTTCCCATAATTCTTTGAGAGGCAATGTGATTTTAGTCAGCCAATGAGGAATCCTAAGAAGTGTGGGCACATCCTGTACTGCTGCGGTCATGTTAACTAATGGCATGGCTGTGATTGGATGCTGAAATGATGTCAGAATGCACTATAAAAGGCGCCGCCGCCATTTTAGCGTCACTGTGCTGTGAATTCAGTAAGGGACAGAACGCTGCTGTGCTGACTCTGAGGGACAGTTAGAGATTGCGATTTAGTGTACTGTGCTGTAGGCAGGCTAGCACCAACCGCTGTGTAAAGCTTCCTTTTGCCTGCAGTGTTGTTTTAACAGCTCTGCAAGGTGTGTGTGAGTGTAAGTGACGTTGCAGTTTGCTCTGCATGCAACGCTGTCTGTAGCATCTGCACGTGTCACTCACATACTCTTTTTTTTCTTCAGTGTAATTCTTGCAGCTCCATGCAATTTAATATTATGTGATGCGCTTCCATCCGTATCCATACATTGTTGCAAACACTATAGAAGAGACAAGGAGTAGCTTTCACAGATTGTGAACAGTTGTGTTTCAGTGTTCACTTCAGTCTGTGTTTTTTATTTTTGAGTGCACATCACGCTCCAGTACTTTCAGCACTGCTGCTTGTACTCTGCTGAGCGTGTCTCAGTGCCTCATCCTTTTCATTTATCTCCAATTGTTCTGCTCCATTCCATTTAAAATATAATCTATTAGTGTGACGCGCTTCCATCCGTATCCAATACATTGGTTGCAAACACTATAGAAGTAGACAAAGGAGTAGCCTTTCACAGATTGTGAACAGTTGTGTTTCAGTGTTCACTTCAGTCTGTGTTTTTTATTTTTTGAGTGCACATCACGCTCCAGTTACTTGTTCAAGCACTGCTGCTTGTACTCTGCTGAGCGTGTCTCAGTGCCTCATCCTTTTCATTTATCTCCAATTGGTTCTGCTCCATTCCATTTAAAATATAATCTATTAGTGTGACGCGCTTCCATCCGTATCCAATACATTGGTTGCAAACACTATAGAAGTAGACAAAGGAGTAGCCTTTCACAGATTGTGAACAGTTGTGTTTCAGTGTTCACTTCAGTCTGTGTTTTTTATTTTTTGAGTGCACATCACGCTCCAGTTACTTGTTCAAGCACTGTGCTTGTACTCTGCTGAGCGTGTCTCAGTGCCTCATCCTTTTCATTTATCTCCAATTGGTTCTGCTCCATTCCATTTAAAATTAATCTATTAGTGTGACGCGCTTCATCGTATCCAATCATTGGTTGCAAACACTATAGAAGTAGACAAAGGAGTAGCCTTTCACAGATTGTGAACAGTTGTGTTTCAGTGTTCACTTCAGTCTCTGCGTAATAACCACACTTAGGCCTTATAACTTTTCTGACTTTCTTTATCAATCTACAAGATGAAGAAGTCCGTGAGTAAGGCACGTGGTCGTGGCGTGGAGTTTCAGCAGGGAGAGGACATGGGATTCTGTGGCTGCTGCCGTCCTCAGTGACACAGCATCCACCAGTTTTACCATGAGCGTTCCTTTATGTGCACTTTGGTAGGAGCTCGGCGTGCCCCCCTGCTGCGGGAAGAACAAATTGAAGCCGTTGTTGGTTGGATGGCAGCCAATGCATCGACTTCAATTCCTTCCACCTCCTCTCAGGAACACAACACTGTTGAGCAACCATCTGTCTGTTCACCGCCTGTCAAATTGCCCAGGCAGTCAGAGAGTTCTGTACAGGAGCCAGCTGAGTCTCTGCTTCTGTTCTCAGAATCTGTTGGCTTGCAAACACGGGCACAGGCAAGCAGCATTCTGCAATTTGAAGAAGAGGGAGTATGCAGTGATGCGCAACAGCTGTGTCTCTCTCAATCTGAAGAGGCGGTGAGCCAGTGCCGATGGACAGCACACCGCAGAACGCATCTTATGATGATGATGAGACTCAGGTGCCAGGTTTTGTGAGCATGGTGCTGCCCAGACCATCCAACAGCAGCAGGTGTTGGAAGAGGTAGTGGAGATGATGAAGTCCGAGACCCAACATGGCGTGAGCAACAGGAAGGTCGTGGGAGCAGCTCTGAGGAAGAGATTGTCCCAACGGTACAAAGAGGAGGAGAGGTAGGCTGCAGACTCGCTTGCCTGTAGCCTCCAGTTTGGCACCTGTTGGGAGCAGTTCTCTTAGAAATGTCAAAATTGGCGCTCCATGACTTGCACTGCGTGGTCCTTTTTTGACAGACTGTAGATGATATATGCTATGTTCAATGCAAGCTGTGTAAGCAAAAAGTTAAAAGAGGTAAAAATATCAGTAACCTGAATACCACAAATATGTGGAAACATGTACGGACAAAGCACGTAGCTGAGTTACAAACACACACTGGAGATGTAGGCCAACTTACAGCAGCATTACATCTTCAGGTCGTGTTGGAGCCTCTACCTTCAGCTCACACACACTGGTTCGGCTTCCTCACAGGATCTCCATGGAAGAACCTCGGTCACTGTTGTCCATAGACAAACTGTTATTCCACCCACAGCAGCAAGTTCACAGTCATCGTCACACTCCAGACCACAAAACAGCCATCGGTACCACAGGCATGGGATAAAAGACGGCCATACTCGGCAAACCATCCACGAGCACAGGCTCTGAATGCTGGCATTGCAAAACTCCTGTCCCTTGAAATGCTGTCATTCAGGCTGGTGGAGACTGACAGTTTCAGGAACTTTATGGCATTGGCAGTCCCACAATATAATGTGCCAAGCCGATTTTATTTCAGCAGGCAAGCTGTCCCTGCTCTGCAAAAACATGTCGAGGGAAACATTAAACATGCGCTACTAAACGCCGTCAGTAGCAGGGTCCACCTGACCACCGATGCGTGGACCAGTACCCATGGCCAGGGACGATACCTTTCCCTCACTGCCCATTGGGTCAATGTTGTGGAGCCGGGTACAGATCTTGCCAGTGGCGCTGTACGTGTTCTGCCAACTCCAAGGATTGCAGGAATCCAGTCTGTACAAATTGATTCCTCCTCCTACTCCAGTTCCTCAGAATCATCGCTGCACGAGCCGTCACGGTATACCTCCACATGGACCCGTGAACGCTTACCTGTTGCGACCGATATGAGCACAGCCGTGGCCAAACGTCAACAGGCCGTCCTGAAATTAATTTCCATGGGGAATCGAAGCCACACAGCGCAGGAGCTCTGGGATGCCATCAAGCAGGAGAGCGACGTGTGGTTTTTGTCAGCTAATCTCCAGCCAGGCTTGGTAGTGTGTGACAATGGCCGAAATCTGGTGGCAGCTCTGGGCCTTGGCAACCTCACTCACATACCATGTCTGGCACATGTGCTCAACTTGGTCATGCAGAGTTTTTTGAGGGACTATCCGGATCTTGATGCACTGCTGCACAAGGTCCGCCTAGAGTGCGCTCACTTGCGACGTTCCAGCATGGCCAGATCGCGCATTGCAGCTCTGCAAGTCAGATTTTGCCTTCCTGAACATCGCATCATATGTGACGTACCCACCAGGTGGAATTCCACGTTACATATGTTGGAGCGGTTGTGTGAGCAGCAGCCAGCAGTAATGGAGTATCAGCTGCAACAGGCGCAATCAACTCGCAATTTGCGCCGTTCACACTTCACCACTACTGAGTGGGCCTCTATGAAGGACATCTGCGACGTTTTGCGTGCGTTTGATGTCTCAACGCGGATGGCGAGTGCAGATGATGCACTAGTCAGCATGACTGTCCCCCTTATCTGCCTGCTTCATAAATCACTGAAAGCACTAAAGGAAGAGGTTTTGGAAGAGGTGGAGGATGAGGAGTCACAAATTCAATTACCTTCAGGACAGTCAGCGCAGCGTGGTTCCTCACAAAGTGCTGGGCAGAGCTCACTTTGTGAGGAGGATGAGGAGGAGGAGGAGTCAATGGAGGAGGAAGAAATCCCTACAGAGGGAGGTACACAACGCTCTAGTCAGTATGTAGAGCGAGGGTGGGGTGATGCAGAGGAGGCAGAGATGACGCCTCTTCCAGAGGACAACCTTTGTTGGCCAGTTGGGAGTCTGCAGCACATGGTTGATTTCATGCTTCAGTGCCTGAGAAACGACCGCCGCATCGCCCACATTCTCACCACGTCAGATTATTGGGTGTACACCCTCCTAGACCCTCGCTACCGGGACAACTTACAAACCCTCATCACACCTGTGAACCGGGACCGTAAAATGCAGGAGTACCAAGACACACTGGTGCAATCCATACTGTTGTACATTCCAGCCGAGAGAGCTGCTGCTGCTGCTACTGCTTTACAAAGTAGCTCTGTGCGTCGAGGCAGTGTAGACACCTCTACAACAAGAGGGAGCAGAAGCAGCGCCTCTGCACAGGGCAAGAGCTGTATGTTACAAATGTGGCAAAGTTTTGTGACAGCGCCAGCAAGGTCTACACCATCCGAGACGGCTCCAGTCACCAGGAAGAAACGTTTCCGTAAGATGGTGACAGACTACTTGTCTTTCCCTCTAAGTGTACTCCCAGATGCCTCTTCCCCTTTCAAATTTTGGGTCTCTAAGTTGGATACATGGCCAGAGCTTAGCCAGTATGCATTGGAGGTGCTGGCTTGCCCTGCTGCCAGTGTATTATCTGAGCGTGTCTTTAGTGCTGCAGGTGGTGTAGTAACAGACCGTCGCATGCGACTATCCTCGGAGAATGTAGACCGGCTTACTTTTCTGAAAATGAACAAGGCATGGATCTCACCTGAATTTGCCTGTCCGTTTTCAGATTAAATAACTGTTTGGCAACGTTTTCCATTTCTCCTGTTATGTTCATCTTTCTACCACCTGAACTCTACTCCCTGGGCTACAACACCGCCATTTGTTGCTCGTAAGTAATTGGCAGGGGTACTGACTCCTGGCCAGCCTGGTTACAGCACGACAGCTGTTTCCTGGCAGTGTGAACGTCAATTATCCTCCAATAAGTTGTGCTGTCGTGTTGCATTCGGGTTAGCCGACTCTATGGTGCCTGCAGTTTAGGTGATTCCTATGTGTGCTGTGGGATATGTAAATAAGGGCGGTTTCCATTGTGACAATAGGACAAGCACCCACTGTAGGACTGTGTGATTCGGTAACTGCGGACGGCTTGCGTCCTGTCAACTTACATTTTCATGGGTGCGTTCTGCTACCCGTCCGGGGTCCAGTACCGTCAACTGGTTCTCCCCAGTGCCTTTGGCCTAGGTGCCTCCATCTCCGTATCCGAGTTCCACCAACGTCTGCTGGTCCTTGGTAGTGCTTTGGAGCACAGGTACCTCCTGCTTAGTAACCGTGTCACCGTAACGTCAGCTGGTACTCGGTTGTGACATTGCCTCTTTTCCTTCTGCTACCCGTCCGGGGTCCAGTACCGTCAACTGGTTCTCCCCAGTGCCTTTGGCCTAGGTGCCTCCATCTCCGTATCCGAGTTCCACCAACGTCTGCTGGTCCTTGGTAGTGCTTTGGAGCACAGGTACCTCCTGCTTAGTAACCGTGTCACAGTAACGTCAGCTGGTACTCGATTGTGACATTGCCTCTTTTCCTTCTGCTGCCCCTCCGGGTTCCAGCACAGACAGCTGGTCCTCGTTACTTCCATTGTCTCTTGCTCCATCTGATACCCGTCAGGGTTCCAGTAACGTCAGCTGGTTCTCGGAAATTAGACGACCTTAAAGACCACCCCGAAGAAGATGACGACAACAAGGACGACGAGCATGAAGCCAACCAGCCTGAACACCATCACAAAGAAAAAATAAAAGATTACCCAGAAGAAGATCACCAACAGGACAAAGAAGGTTAAGACAAACTACAAGATACAGAACAAGAGACAGCAGAACAATAAGTAGAAGATCAAAAAGCAGAAGAACATGAAGTATAAAACCAAAATGAAGAGCAAAATATATGCTCTAAATTCTAAGCAGAAGAAGACTAAGCAGTGTATGGGGGTGAGTCCGTTCCTCCTCGTGGTGCCCCTGGAAAATGCCTGCTGCTGCAGGCTAAACTGAACACGGACAAATACTGTTGTAATTTAAATCTTTTGTGACAGCAAGAACGGAAGGATGAACAATTCATACTTTTACAGATTACAAGTACAGGAATCTCTGTCACAAATAAGAATATGATGAAGAAGATGAAGAGGAAGAAGATGAAGAAGATTAATTAGTTTAATAATAACAATATGAGTAATGTAAACAAAATCATGAATAGCAAGAAGTTTAAGAAGAAGATTAAGAAGGTGAAGATGAAGAATAATTTGATGAGAAAGATGATGCTGCTGAAGATTATTCTACATTACTCTTTGTTGTTTTCCTTCATGTACAATTAACCAACAAGGCAAGAATGGTTTTTTTTAATGTCGATATTTGGTTCCCATAGACTTACATTGGACTTCCGGTATCGGAATCGGATATCGACGATATTTAGTGATATCGGCGATACCATTCCGATCCGATATTTTTAGATATCGAGCAGTATCGCTCAACACTAGTTGTGGTACTTCACCACTCATAAAGGCTTTGCACTTGTGCAAAGCTCAGAAAAATTATAAATAGGGTCATTCAGTCATCCCTAGACCCTAGAAGGCAACAAATGGCAAGCCTTATTGAAATATTGAGCATTAAAAGCACTTTATGTGCTGCTGTCATCTGGTGTTGTGGAAAAGTCTGGTCTAATCCAGGCTTTGTTCATTGTTATCAGATTGAGCTTGTGAGCACAATCTGTAGAGGGACAGCTCATGTCAGGTGTCCAGTTTTGAGACCCAATAGCCGAAGGTTGCAGAGGAATTAGGGAGTCTGATGGTTTTGTTGGCCAGGTATTGCTTGAACATCTTTAAAAACATTTCCTCCTCTCATTAACTAAAAATAAAGACTAAACAACAACCATAAGACAGATTTAATCAACCAAGGTATCATTTTAATCAATATAACGGCGCCAATCTGACATTGTCTGTAGGTTACTCAGCACAATCGTGTTGACAGGTTCCCTTTTATTCAATCCAGAAAAAATTTTGAACACTTTTTTTGGAATGTTATGTGCCACTGAATTGTACCCCAGAGCATGTAATACTCTATGGATGATTACTTGAATGCAGAAAGATTTTTGTATGCAAATTGCCTCTTCAAAAAAAGAGGACTTGTACTCTATAGCGCCACCTATTGGAAGTAGCGATCCTACAAGTCACAATCAACCCTTTAACGAGTCTTGTAATATGACTTAGGATAAAAGCCAAATCAGTATCTCCATTTGCAGACACTGTGTTTCGGACTATTGGTCTCGTCAGTGCAAAGTAGGAGAGATCTGATTTGGCTAGATGAGAGGCTCTGGACTGGGGTCTAAGGGGTAAGGTTTCTCCTTGTGGAGAGTGACATACCAGCTCTGGCGTGTCGAGGTAAGGAGGCTTATTCGAAAGATTTTTGAACATTTTTTTGGAGTGTTATATACCATTGAATTGTACCTGAGAGCACATAATGCTCTATGGACGAGTCATTAAATACTAAAAAATTTTCAACTCTTTTTTGGAGTGTTATATGCCACCAAAATGTAAAAGAATGTATGCAGGGCTTTATAGATGCGTAATATAACATCAAAAAATGTTTGAACGCTCTTTTGGAGTGTTATATACCACAGAAACTTACCCCAGAACAAGTAATATTCCTGCCAATATTTCTCAGCAGACAAATATTATACGCTGCTTATACTATACCAGTTATTCATTAAAGTAAAAAAGACAGAGTTGGTTAATTAGAAATAGCATCACTATAATGCTCCGGCACTGTAACAAGTCCTTTTGAGGTCTGCAAGTTTTTCTGCGATATTAATCCTGCTAATTTTTTTAGCAAGTGTGAGGCAGTGACCGGTGTTATATGCGAGGGTCACTATGTGTCCACCAAGATGTGCTCAGCAGCGTATTGAGGCCGCGGGAGTGCATTGCAGTCACAGGTATAGCTGTGATTCCAATGGAAAATAAAAGTAAGTGTTGGTCTTGGGAAAGCTATTTGTCCAAGGCAGATTTAGGAAAACCTGCCATGGGCTTTTATTTTTGAAACAGACTAAAGGATGGTGCCAGGATGGTGGGGCGGTATGTGGGGGGTCTGTTTTCTTCCCAGCCAGGTTTTCCATGTGGCCTACTGCCACAGGTTCCTTGTATATGCCACTGCAGCAAAGGGTTGGGTGTGTCAGTCTTGTTTTGCAAACCTGCAGAGCTGAAGGTTCTGCCATCGCTTCAGCCTGTGTGAAGCAACATGCATCCAAGCAGAGCCAAAAGATCCCTCAATGTACAAGGCAGTGCAGCTGCCCACGGTAACCTGTCCCGGTTGAACGGCTCTGATGGACAGACAGGTGAATAGAACTGCCCAACACTTTGCTTCAGTATGGATCTTCCTAGTGCGTCGTGTAGCCACAGACCAAGGACTGAATACATCTAGTCCAACGTTGGTGAAGGGGGTTCAGTACTAAGTCTGTCGGGTGGAAGATTGGCCATCTTCGGATTTTGGAACATGCCACGGAGTTTGCGACACGTAACGCAGTTAAAGATGAGTTTGCTCACGCTTCTCTTTGCACCGACTATCCATAGTCCAGCCGCCCGTAGATTCCCTTCAGTAAATAAACGGCCTTGGTGTCTCACTGAGTCATGATGATGCTGAATGAGCAGGGTTGTGACATGATGACATCCAGGGATTATTACCGGGTGTTTCTCTGAAACTTCTACCTCGGCTTCTTGAAGATGGCCACCTATTCTCAGCAGCCTGTCTTGGTCGACAATTGGATCGAGTTTCGTCCACACAATATCTTTAGGAACGGGTTGTCCCTTCTTGAGGTTGTCTATTTCTCTGGTGTAGGTTTCCCTTTGCACAACATGAAGTATTGTAACCTTGGACCTTTCCAGGTTGGGAGTAGTAAACGCATGCTTGCAGTGATACCAACCTTTACAAGGTCTCTGGCTTGCAGGTAGTGCTGACTTGTAGGACTGGGCCACATGAAGTAGACAAGCGATGGCTCGAACAAGTGACTTCCAGGTTGAGAACCTGCAGAACCGATGAGATTCGAGGTGATGACTTGAAATCACTGCATGTAGAGCAGACACTCGAGGACAAGCTCTACATCGGTATCTGGATCCACTTGGATACAGTTTGAATGTATCAGATCTGCTAATGTGGGGCATCGAACGGTTCAAAGAGGCAGGGCTTGTGAACCATGCAGTGTCCTTAAGATGACTTGGAGCGACGGATCTAGTAGTGCCACTGATTAGGGCAGGTGGATCTTCTTATCCTCAGTACCCGGTTACTGATGTAGACATAGAAGCATCGCGTTTCGTTGCAGATTTATCCCAGTACCACCTTGCTGTCGGTATAGAACTCTGCATCTTTAGTCTCTAGATTCATCGCATCTGAGATAAGCTCATCCAACTCAATTGCGAGGACTGCAGCGCAGAGTTCAAGTCTGGTATCGTGTGTTCGCGCGCGCCAGTTTAGTCTGGCTCATCACAAACCCAATGTGGCTCTGTTCGTTCACGTCTATGGTTTTGAGGTACGCTACTGCTGCGATCGCTTTGACTGATGCATCACAGAAGATACAAAGTCTTTGTGTCTTGACTTTTGTGGATGGCACAGGAGCATACGGTCATTTCACACGAAGGTAGGTCAAGGCCTTGAGTGACTTCCTCCACTCTGCCCCCAGGTCTGCTTTTTCTGCTGAAAATGGATCGTCCAATCAGATGTGTCTTGGGGTAAGTCTCTTAGCATCAATTTTCCTTGGATGGTTACTGGAGCTACGAATCCCAGGGGGTCGTATAGACTATTCACGAAAGAAAGAACTTCTCTGCGCATGAAGGGTTTCTCGTCTTTGCTGATCTGAAAGGTGAAGGCTTCCGTTTTCATGTCCCAAAGCAATCTAAGGCTCCGCTGCATGGAAAAGAAGGTGATGCTTAGGTCTAAGTCCTTTAGATCACTAAAATAGTATTGAGAGGGAAAGGCATCCATCAACTCTCGGCTGTTGGAGGAAACCTTGTGTAACCTTAGGTTAGACTGAGCGAGCATTTCTTGAGCCCTATTTAGCAGACTGATTGAGCCTCATTTGTCAGTGTGGACTTCAAACAGTCGTCTAGGTAGAAGTCCTTTTCTATGAATGATCTGATGTCTGACCCGTATTCTTCTTCGCCCTCTTTGGTGGAATTTCGGAGGCCGTAAATAGCGACTGCTGGGGAAGGGCTGTTCCCGAAGATGTGTACCCTCATCCGGTACTCTGCGATGTCTTTGTCCGGATTTTTGTCACGGTACCAGAAGAGCCTCAAGTAGTTTCTGTATTCCTCTTTGATCAGAATACAGTTGAACATCTGTTGTATGTCAGCCATAGATGCCACCGAATCTCTGCGGAAACAGAGTAGTACTTCCAGAAGTCTGTTGTTGGGGTCTGGGCCTGACAGTAGGACATCAATCAATGAAATATCTTCGCATTTGGCGCTTGAGTCGAATACCAGTCTTATTTGACCTGGCTTCTTAGGATGGTACACTCCAACGATGGACAGGTACCAACACTCCTCTGAGGGCCGAAGTGCAGGTGCGATCTCTGCGTGGTTGTTCTGGAATATCTGTTGTTGGGTAGGTGCCTTCTCTGAGGTTGAAATGGTAGAGGTGCGACCCAGCTGTTCGATTTGTCTTTGACTATTTGTCTATCCATGATGTCGAAGAACATTCTGTGTTCTATAGACATTGCTATCTTGTTGTCTTCTTTTGTCCTGTGGAAGATTCACCTTCACAGGTGTGGTTTTCGTTGGTAGGAACTGAGAAATGGCAAGGTAGGGGAGTGCTGCTTGGTAATTCCTTTACCAGCAGACTATTGTGACATGGCTGGAAGAGAGATGGACATCCATTTTATAGTGTGCTGGTAAGCATACTGTTGACTGAGGCCAGCTTGTGTGCTCCTCCTAGACATACGTCTCCTATAATGACCCATCCAAGGTCGAGCCTCTAAGCGTATGGAGCGTTCTGGAAGCCGTTGATATTTTCTCTGGCCTTGTGGACTTGTAGTATATCTCTTCCCTGGAGTAAAGCTATTGGGGCCTCTTGATCCAACTCAGGTATCAGGTGGGCTATACGCTTCAGGTGGGGGTGATGTGTCGCCACCTCCGGTGAAGGTATCTCTGACCTGTTATCGGGAATCTGGTTGCACTCCAGGATGGTTGGTAATGATAGGCAGGTTTGGCCATCTATGGACTCCACCTTGTATCCAGTTGCTTTCCTCCCCACAGTCTCAACGGTATCTGAACACGTCCTCAGGAAGTAGCGAAAACTGGGGCCTACAATGCTAAAGTTGTCAAAGATTTACCTGATTGGAGACCTTCTGCTTCCCATCGTGCTCCTCTACTTGTGACAACACTCGTGGAGGTGGTTCAGGGTGCAAGGCTGTATTGTGAGCCTTGCTGCTACATTCTGCACATTTCACGCTAGCTTTACAGTTCGTGGCGAGGTGAGCGGTTGTAGCACAACATTTGAAGCTGATGTTGTTTTCCTTGAAGAACCCTTTGCAATCCTCCAAAGACTTCTCCCTGAAAGCTATGCATTTTAGTAGAGGATGTGATTTCTTGTGTAGAGGACACTGCTTATTGACATCCTGAGGTTTGTTCTCTTCTAGAGGGGATTTGCTGGCATTTGAGCAGGGCCTGTGAAAACAGTTAGTTTTGTGGACTGCCACTGGTGTCCTACTGGGTTTGACAATGGGGGCAGTGGAACATGGCAGAGTGAAGTCAAAACTACGGTCATTTCTGATCTTAGCTTGTTGGGTGACAAAATCTACGAATACAGTGAAAGGAGGGAACGGTACATTATGATTTTGTTTATACCGTGAACCATATGTAACCCACTTTTCTTGTAGGTTGTAAGGAAGTTTTTATATTATTGGATTGACACCCCTATCGGTGTCTAAGAATGTCGATCCGGGCAAGTCTTCTTCATCCTGGGCAACCTGTAACTCTATCAATAAATCACTCAATTCTCTAACCTTTAGGTCCTATCTTAGGGAAATCATCAATTCTTTTGCATAAAGCATTCTCTGTGACTACTACTGTCCCATAGCATTCATCAAGTCTTTCCCACACTTTACGTAGACCTGTGTGTGGATGCTTTATATTAATGTCTCTTAGTCTTTTGGCATCCTCGACCGATTCACTTCTGAGCCACTAGGAGATCTAACTCCTCACTGCTAGAAAGGTCCAGACCATGAATGGCATTCTGGAATGAGGCTCACCATGATCTTTAGTTCTCGGGTTTATCAGTGAACTTTTCAAGTCTTTTTGTGACCAGTTCTTGGTGGGCAAAGAACTTTGCAAAGTCCATTGTGGCTTGGTCAGTGCTGGTATGTGGCGGTGTGTTACAGTAATGTCTAGTGTGTGGTGTATCACCTTACCTGTAAGATGCTAATGATTTCGGATAGTCTGTGCAGTACCTTCTCTGTAAAGAAGGTGTCTCTTTAAGGCGGGATGGGAACTGTAACTTCTGCTCACTGGAACGTAGCTGTGGTCGACATCTGTACATTTGTCGTCTCCTCCTCTGTAGTAGTGAAGTTCGGGGTTGTACCGCTTGTAATCATCATAGGCTGGTTGAGGTAGTGTATCAGGGCTGTCATTTATGCCGGAATGTTGATGGACGTACCCTGCAACGCGCTGCGCTGGATCTTGCTGCTCAGTTCCAAGACGTTGCTGTGTCTCTCATTATCAGGATCCTTCATAGCTTCCAAGTACTCTGCCTTAGCTATTGCGGCTGCTGTCTCTTTTTCTGTAACAAGTCTTTCTTGAGACGCTTGCAGGCGCGCACTGTTCGTCTCTTGCTCTGCCTGCAGTCGTGCGATTTTCTGCATCTTGGTCTGCCTGCAAACGTACATTTGCTGCTTCGTGCTCTGCTTGTCTCAGCTTTAGATGCATTTCTTGTTCGGCAAAGGAGGATCTCACTTTGGCTGCTTTGGCACGAGCGACAGCAGCAAGCTCAGCTATTGACGACCTGCTAGAGCTTGCTCGTGTCCTCGTTTTGAGTGAGGATGTGTCGGTTTGAGACATTGTGCAGTATTTTGGCAGGAAAACTGAGTCTATGCGTGGCAGACTTCCATGTAGCGGGAATGATGTAGCACTTCTTGGCGGGCTGCAGTATCGTTCTGTGACTGTATGGTTGCTGCTCTGGTACCCATATGCGGAGCAGTGTGGATGTTAGCGGTCCCATACAGTCTGATTAACTACAGCCTGCGACTGGCTATCAGTTTCACTGAAGGCAGCTAATCTGATCTTACTGGGGCCTGGACTCTTGTTCCCTGTGGCTGTATGGCAGCTGCTGTATTACCCTTATGTGGAGCAGTTTGGGTGGTAGCAGTCCCGTACATCCTGAGCAGTCACCACATGCGCCCAGCTGTTACGTTTTTACTGTTCTGTCTTCCTCCACGTATAGTGCTGTGTGGATTCCAGCATACAGCTAAACCCTTCATCCACTTCCCAATAAAAAGACTGTGTGTATTCTTAAGTCTATATTTATTGAGAAGATAATGTGAACTTAGTAACAGTGAAAAACAATGGTGGATGATATATGGTAAAAACTACAAAGGAAATAGACAGAGTATCAGTACTGGCAGATAACAGAGACAACAGCAATCCATGCTATCTGTAAGCAGTGTGAAAGCATTAACTAACTGAGAGATACAGAGACTACACAGAGGCTGTCTAACACAGACACATAAATGGATCAGAGTCTCACCGGAATCCATGGGTCAGGAGCAATGCTGTGAAGGGAGAGAGCTAGGAACACGTGTGCTTGACTCTAAAGTCTGAGAGAAAATGTCTAAGCTTCTTGCCAGCGAAACTGAGGGGGCAGTACTAACCAGAACACACTGCTCTATTAAAAGAGAAGTATCTGAGCATACAAAACACAGGATAAATGAGTACCTAATGACCTCTAATGGCTATAACTGGTAATACGCTATGAAATTTAACTTGCTGCACATGAATGGGCAGAACAGGGGAGGTCAAGGAGAACCCACCGATTCCCGAGCTGGAAGTTTTCCCTGGTAAGTTTGGGACAGCTCAGCTCCAGGATCCCACTCTGACCCAAGCACTGGAAAGAATAATCCAGGTAAATGGGGTGGCTCAGCTACTGGGTGCGAAACGGTGTTCCCACGTATGACGATCAACTAGGAGTTATTATACAGGGTGAATAAAGTCTGGGATGAGCGGGTGGAACAACTGTTAGTACCCCAATCCTACTGTCGGGTGGTGCTAGAAATGGCTCACACCCACATCCTGTGAGGGCACTTAGAAGCCAATAAGATGCAGGAATGCATACTGCAATGTTTTTTTGGGCTGGAGTCTATGCTGAGGTCCAGAGGTACTGTGATGCGTGTCCGGAATGCCAACTAACCTCACCCCCTGCAAACTAGCGGTGTCCCTTGGTGACTCTGCCCATCATAGAGGTACCTTTTGAGCAGATTGTAATAGATCTGGTAGGGCCAATAGTAAAATCCGCCCGGGGCCACCAACACATATTAATAGTCATAGACTACACCACCCGGTTCCCGGAGGCCATTCCGCTTTGGCACGCTTCGGCTAAGCTTAGTTGTTTGCCATGTTCTGTTGCCTTGGGCTACCAAAGGAGAACCTCAATGATCAGGGGACTCCTTTCATGTCCAAGGCGATAAAGCAGTTGCGCACGTCGGTGTACACCCTCAGATTGATGGGTTAGTTGAGCGCTTTAACAAAACCCTGAAGTCCATGCTCAAGAAGGTGGTTTCCAAGGATGGAAGGGATTGGGACATGTTGTTGCCCTATTTGATGCTCGCCATTCGCGAAGTATCGCAAACTTCCAAGGGGTTTTCACCCTTTGAGTTACTGTATGGCAGGTATCCTAGGGCCTAGGGGTCTGCTGGATGTAGCCAAAGAGACATGGGAGCAGGAACCTACGCCACATAAAAGCGTAATAGAACACATGGCCAATATGCAGGACCGGATCACAGTGGTCGTGCCTATCGTAAAGAAGCATTTGGTGGATGCTTAGGCAGCATAGGACCGCATGTATAACAGAAAGGCCACGATCCGCTCTTTTAAAACAGGAGATCGGATTTTAGTCTTGGTGCCCACCACCAAAAGCAAGCTTATGGCCAAGTGACAAGGGCGATATGAAGTTCAGGAAAAAGTGGGGGAAGTAAACTACCAAGTTCACCAGCCCGGGAAAAGAAAACCCGAACAGTTGTATCACGTCAACCTGTTGAAATCGTGGAAGGACAGGGAATGTTGCGTTGCGGAGGTGACCTTGTACCCTCTGTCACCGGCCAAGGACGAGGCCAAGAGAAAATTAAAAATAGGAGATACTCTCTCAAAACAGCAGTGTCGAGAGTTTTGGAAATTAGTCCAAGAAAATGTAGATGTATTCTCAGAATTACCTGGCCGTACCTCCGTCATCCAGCATGACCTTGTCACCGAGCCTCGTGTAAGGGTACGAATGAAATCATACCGGGTGCCGGAGGCCCGCCAAAAAGCCATCGCGAGTGAGGTAAGACAAATGCTCCAGTTGGGAGTAATTGAGGAATCTCAGAGTGACTGGACTAGCCCCATTGTGCTAATCACGAAGTTGGACGGATCATTATGGTTCTGTGATGACTTCCGTAAATTGAATTAGGTGTCGAAGTTCAACCTTTATCCAATGCTCTGGATGGAAGATCTGATTGAGTTCCTCGGTCAGGCCCAGTACTTCACCACTCTCGATCTGACCAAGGGTTATTGGCAGTTGCCTCTTACAGAGTCGGCAAAGGAAAACACCAGCTTCATAACACCGGAGGGTCTATACCACTATGTAGTCTTGCCCTTTGGACTACATGAGACCCCAGCCATGTTCCAGAGGTTGATAGACATAGTGCTGGAATCCCACTGGAAGTATGCGTCAGCGTACTTGGATGACATCATCATCTCTACTACAGACTGGCATACCCACTTGTCCCAGGTGCAAGTGGTAGTAAAATCGCTCAGAGCCGCAGGCTTTACGGCAAATCCCAAGAAATGTGCAATAGGGCTCAAGGAAGCCAGGTATTTGCGTTACGTAATCGGCCGTGGGGTTATCAAATCCCAAAATAAATCAGATATACGAACAGGTGAGAGCATTTCTCGGAATCATTGGGTATTACTGGAGGTTTATATCTAATTTTTAGAGAGAACAACACCCCTAACCGATCTCATCAAGGGAAAGAAGTCGGCCATGGTTCAGTCGAACCCCCATGCGGATGAATCGTACAGTGCAGACAGATGCCTCTAATGTGGGCCTAGGAACGGTCCTGTAGCAGGAGGTGAACTGAGAGGAGCATCCGTTTACCTACTTAAGGAGAAAACTTACCCCGGCTGAGAAAAATTATAGCGTAGTGGAGAAGGCGTGCCTGGCCATTAAGTGGGCCTTGGAGTCCCTACTAGAGTTGAGCGATACTTTCCGATATCCCTAAGTATCGGAATCGGAATGGTATCGCCGATACCATTAAAATATCGGCGATACCCGATACCGATACCGGAAATCCAATGTAAGTCTATGGGAACAAAATATCGGAACTAAAAAAAACCCATTCTTTCCTTGTAAACACTAAATATACACACATAGAATACATATATATATATATATATATATACACACATGTCATTGTGACATATATATATACATATATGTATAGTTTATACACTTCTACATAGTAAAATATCCTCTGATTCAATTGCCGGGTAAAGCCGGCTTCAGTGAAAAGACAGAAGCACCCGACATGAAATGACACTTGGTGTACATAGGGTTAACCATGTCTTTTCATGTCGTTTGCTATCTGATTTGCACAAACAATTAAATCAGTCTATGTTTGCAAAATTTCACACCTGTAGGGGTTAATTAAAGGTGTAAATTCGTTGTAAAAAAAACGGACTTTTTTGCTACGAATTTACACCTTTAATTAACAGGTGTGAAATTTTGCACACATAGACTGATTTAATTGTTTGTGCAAATCAATAGCAAAGGACATGGTTAACCCTATGTACACCAAGTGTCATTTCATGTCGGGTTCTGCATTTTCACAAAAGCCGGCAATTGAATTAGCGGCTATTATACTATGTAGAAGTGTATGAACTATAAATATATATATATATATATATATATATATATATATATATATATATGTCACAAACTCAATGACATGTATATATATATATATATATATATGAGGTGTAAAATTGCTGAAAAAAAATGCGTGGGCTCCCGCCCTATTTTCGCAACCAGACAGACAAAGCCAGTGAGTGGGGGCAGATAATAATAGCCCAGAGAGGGACCATTATTTTTGGCCCCCCCGGCTACTAACATCTGCCCCCAGACACCCCAGAAAGGGCAAATCTCTAATTAGATTTGCCCTTTCTGGCACTTTGCCCGTCTATTCCCATTGCCCTGTAGCGGTGGCAAATGGGTTAATAAGGGGTTAAAATGACCTTGCAATTGAAAGGTCACTTTAAGCCAGGTTAATAATTGAGAGCTGTCAATTAGACAACTATCAATTATTAATCCTATTGTATGAAAGAAAAATCAAACACACACACTTTAATAAAAAAGAAGTTTAATGAAATAATCACACAGTTTTTGACCATATTTTATTCACCTGCTAAAACCATTTCCTGTAATAAAAATAAAATAATAAAGCAAAATTATTCTTACCAATCCGATGCACAGTCAGGTCCCACGGTGTAATCCTTCAGAAAGGGTTAATGTTTACTGCAGGGACCGCAGCTAATGCTGCAGCCTCACAGTAAACCCCCAAATGAATGAGTTCCTCTCCTGGCTGACAGGAGAGGAAGTGGAAAGCTTAATTGATTGCTTTCCACTTTCACTTCAGGTCAGCCAGGGACACCATCAGTGACGTCAGAGGGAACTGATTAACAAAAATAGGGGTTCCCTTCGAAAAAAAAATGGCGTGGGGTCCCCCCTATTTTTGTTAACCAGCCAGATGAAGCAGACCGCTGAGGCCTGGTTTTTCAGGCTGGTAAGGATCCAATATCCATGGACCTTGCAAGCCTGATAATACCAGGCCACAGCAGTCTGCTTAGCTTGGCTGGTTAACAAAAATAGGGAATCCCCTCGAAAAAAAAACGGCGTGGGGATCCCCCCTATTTTTGTTAACCAGCCAAGTAAAATGCAGACTGCTGCGGCCTGGTATTAAAAGACTGTCAAGGCCCATGGATTTTGGCCCTCAACAGCCTGATAATACCAGGCTACAGCAGCCCCACATTTGGCGCATCAAAAGATGTGCCAATTGTGGCACTTTACCCGGCTCTTCCCACTTGCCCTGTAGCGGTGGCAAGCGGGGTAATAAGGGGTTATTGTCACCGTTGATTGCACGGTGACAATAAGCCCGGTTAATAATGGAGAGGCGTCAATAAGACACCGATCCATTATTAATCCCAAAGTTATTAAATGTTTAAAAAAAAGACAAAGCAAGAAAAAAGTCTTTTAATGAAATAAAAGAGACAACACAGTTTTCATTTTTTTTATTACTCTCTCATTCCTGCGACGCCATCGATCTCCTGTAAAAAAATAAAAAAAACAAACCAACAGTATACCACCTGTCCGACGCAGTCCATAGTAACGATTGTCCCACGACGATCCAGCTCTGCTACATCGGAATGACAGGCAGAGCCTGACATCCCGGCGCAGCACAGCTGCTTACCAGCTTCCCCGGCGGTGACGTCATCGGACTGCTTTACGGCCGCGATTACCCAGCAGTCACTGCAGTTATCGCGAGATACTGCATGTGACCGCCGGGGAGAAGAGGATGGCGGCCATTAAGCAGCCCGGGATGTGACCGCCGGAGATCTTCTGCCGGGTAAGTGCCGCTGACTCCTGACAGACCCGACCGACGGACACTGACAGTGACAGTGACATTCCGATTCCGGTATCCGATATGATGAAAATATCGGAACTTGGAATCGGAATTCCGATACAGCCAATATCGGCCGATACCCGATATTTGCAGTATCGTATCGCTCAACACTAGTCCCTACACTATTATTTGCTCAGTCGACAATTTCGCTTCGTGACAGATCATTCGCCCTTGGTCTGGATGAGGAATGGCAAGGAGAGGAATGCTTGGGTCACCCGATGGTTCCTGTCATTGCAAAATTTCAGTTTTACCGTGGAACATTGAGTGGGGAAGTCACAGGGAAATGCGTATGTCCTGTCACGGGCCCCCTGTATGATGACAAATGTTCAACCCCACAAGTTTGAACATAGAGGGGGTATGTGAGGCAGTGACTGGTGTTATATGCGAGGGTCGCTGTGTCCCTCAGGATGCACACAGCAGTGTATTGAGGCTGCGGGAGTGCATTGTAGTCACGGGTATACCTGTGATTGCAATGCAAAATAAAAGTAGGTGTTGGTCTTGGGCAAGCTACTTGTCCAAGGTAGATTTAGGTAAACCTGCCATGGGCTGTAATTTTTTAATGGACTACTGGATGGCAGTGTGGCGGTCCATTTCCTTCCTGGCCGGGTTTTCCATGTGGCCTATGGCCACAGGTTCCTTGTATAAACCCCTGCAGCAAAGGGTTGGGTGTGTCAGTCTTGTTTTGCAAACCAGCAGAGCGGCAGGCTCTGCCATAACTTCAGCCTGTGTGAAGCAACACAGAGCCAAGTGGACCCAAAAGGCCTGGCACCCATGAGCATACACGGCGGTGCAGTCACCAATGGTATCCGTTTCCAGTTACGGACTGTCTTGTTTCCCGACTGTGATCTTGAGGATCCTATTTACTTTCTGTTTTGTGAGTACGCTTACTATTAAAAGAAACTTTCTTTTGAACTTTGCTGGGTCACTGCCTGTCTGTCACACTGCACCAACCCCGCTGCACTACACAAGTAAAAATTATATGCCATTTTTACTGTGGCAATTGTGCATCAAGATAAAAAAACCAGAGTAGGTTGGTTAGAAAAAGCATCACTATATTACTCCGGCACTGTAACAAGTCCATATAAGGTGAGCACATTTTCCGGCAATACTAATCCTGCAAAGTCATCTAAACAGGGATATATCATAATAATTTAAACGTGGTAAGGGACAGGGAAGTGGACTTGATGCTGATGATGAGTGCAGAGGCAAAGGCCAAGGGCAAGGTGAACCTGTGCTTGCTGCAGGACTACAACAAACACACATCATGTCGACCTAGCTTCCTGTCCCACTTTGTAGCGGCGTGAGGAGCACCACTCTTGAAGCCAGACCAGTGTAAAAAGGTTGTTGGATGGATAGTAGATAATGCTTCTAGTCACTTTGCCAGTACCACCCTGTCTTCCACATGGTCCAGTCTCAGTAGTCGTGATTATTGACCACATAATCCTCACCCTGATCCGCCTTCCTCCCACTATGCTGAGTGTCTGGAGACAAGTGATCCCACACCTGGACACTCTGAAGAGCTGTTCAAGTTTCCACTTATACAGTCATGGCTAAAAGTTTTGAGAATGACACAAATATTATATTTTCACATGATCTGCTGCCCTCTGGTTTTTATGTGTGTTTGACAGATGTTTTTATCACAGACAGAAATATAATAATTGCAAACATGAGTAACAAAAGCTTATATTGACAGTTAGAATGAGTTAATGCAGCAAGTCAATATTTGCAGTGTTGACCCTTCTTCTTCAGGACCTCTGCAATTCTCCCTGGCATGCTCTCAATCAACTTCTGGACCAAATCCTGACTGATAGCAGTCCATTCTTGCACAATCAATGCTTTCATTTTGTCAGAATTTTTAGGTTTTTGTTTGTCCATCCGTCTCTTGATGATTGACCACAAGTTCTCAATGGGATTAAGATCTGGGGAGTTTCCAGGCCATGGACCCAAAATCTCTATGTTTTGTTTCCTGAGCCATTTAGTTATCACCTTTGCTTTATGGCAAGGTGCTCCATCATGCTGGAAAAGGCATTGTTGATCGCCAAACTGCTCTTGGAGGGTTGGGAGAAGTTGCTCTTGGAGGACATTCTGGTACCATTCTTTATTCATGGCTGTGTTTTTAGGCAAGACTGTGAGAGAGCCGATTCCTTGGCTGAGAAGCAACCCCACACATGAATGGTTTCAGGATGCGTAACAGTTGGCATGAGACAAGACTGGTGGTAGCGCTCACCTTGTCTTCTCCGAATGAGGCGTTTTCCTGATGTCCCAAACAATCAGAGAAAATAACTTTACCCCAGTCCTCAGCAGTCCACTGCCTGTACCTTTTGCAGAATATCAGTCTGTCCATGATGTTTTTTCTGGAGAGAAGTGGCTTCTTTGCTGCCCTCCTTGAGACCAGGCCTTGCTCCAAGAGTCTCCGCCTCACAGTGCGTGCAGATGCACTCACACCTGCCTGCTGCCATTCCTGAGCTAGCTCTGCACTGCTGGTAGCCCGATCCCGCAGCTGAAACACTTTTAAGAGATGGTCCTGGCACTTGCTGGTCTTTCTTGGGCACCCTGGAGCCTTTTGGCAACAATGGAACCTCTCTCCTTGAAGTTCTTGATGATGCGATAGATTGTTGACTGAGGTGCAATCTTTCTAGCTGCGATACTCTTCCCTGTTAGGCCATTTTTGTGCATTGCAATGATGACTGCACGTGTTTCTTTAGAGATAACCATGGTTAACAGAAGAGAAACAATGATGCCAAGCACCAGCCTCCTTTTAAAGTGTCCAGTGGTGTCATTCTTACTTAATCATGACACATTGATCTCCAGCCATGTCCTCATCAACACCCACACCTGTGTTAATGGAGCAATCACTGAAAAGAGGTTAGCTGGTCCTTTTAAGGCAGGGCTGCAATGATGTTATACATAGTTATTAAGGTTGAAGGAAGACTTTAAGTCCATCTAGTTCAACCCATATCCTATCCTAACCTGCCCTAACATGTTGATCCAGAGGAAGGCAAAAAAAACCAAGTGGCAAACAGTAAGCTTCACATTGGGGAAAAAAATTCCTTCCTGACTCCACAAACGGCAATCAGACTAGCTCCCTGGATCAACGCTGTATCTAGGAAACTAGTGAATATAGCCTGTAATATTATACTTTTCAAGAAAGGCATCCAGTCCCTTCTTAAATTTTAGTAAGGAATCACTCATTACAACATAATACGGCAGAGAGTTCCATAGTCTCACTGCTCTTACATAAAGAATCTGCGTCTGTGATTATGGCTAAACCTTCTTTCCTCCAGACGTTGAAATGTGTTTTGGGGGATAAAGTTCATTTTCTAGCCAAATATTGACTTTGCAAGTAATTGCTGTTAAGCTGATCACTCTTTATAACATTCTGGAGTATATGCAAATTGCCATTAGAAAAAGTGAAGCAGTAGTAAAAATTAATATTTGTGTCATTCTCAAAACTTTTGTCCATGACTGTAGATTGTAAAAACTGTTGAAGGAAAGAGTGCAAATAGTGTCTTATCTGAGAAGGTTAAAAGGTTAATTCATAGGATTGCACTCACCAAATGTAGTTAAGTTGAAGCATTGAAAGGATTCACTGCAGCAGATCCACGAGTCCAGGAAAGACCAGTCGTTTAGATACAGATTGGAATAAGTGTGGTAAATATCTGTGCTGCTGAATCACTAAAATTCCAGAGATTATTAGTACATGTGGTTTTATTATTTATAAAGCCACGTGTACTAATAATCTCTGGAGTTTTAGTGATTCAGCAGCGCAGATATTTACCACACATCCCAATCTGTATCATTTATAGATTATGGCATTTCACGCTGCCCGCTTTAAGCGGGACATGAGGAGATTGCATGTAGTGATGCCCAAATATTTGAGCAGCCATGCTCACAAAAGGCAATGGTGGGCAAATGCAATTACTGTCTCAAGAGGTGAATGATGATGAGACACAATTGCCAACAAGTGATGTTGTTACATCACATCATCAAGTCAGGAGGAGGATCAGAGTGCAGAAGTGGAAGACGAGGTGGTGGACAATGAACTTACTGACCCAAACTGGGAAGGTGACATACAGAGCAAGGACAGCAGCAAACAGGGGAAGGAATCCGCAGCACCATAACAGGCAGGAAGAGGTAGTGGGGTGGCCAGAGACACAAGGCAGGCAATTGTTCCCCAGAGCACTAAGTTGCCAAGCCAAAGGTTAGGTGTTCCCAAGTATGGCAATTTTTAAAGACAGTCCAGTTAAGCAAAAAAAGGCCAGTTCAACTACCAGCCTGACCACCACCTGCGTGCTCAGGTACATGCAACAATGCACTCGACTACTTGGGCCAAACACCATGGTCCAGAAGCATTGTCTGCCGATGACACCACTGCATTTTCTGTTCTACGTGCATGCCAATCCCCTGTCCATGAACGATAAGTGTGAACAGTCAACGGAGCACTAGGAACAAAAGGACAAAACAATTGTATCTTCTTTAGCCCACAATGCATTTCGACAGTAAGCCTGTCTTCATGAGGTGGCAGGGGTTACTGTCGAAATGCGTTGTGGGCTAAAGAAGATAAAATTGTTTTGTCCTTTTGTTCCTAGCGCTCCGTTGACCGTTCACTCTTATCGTTCAAGTTTACTATCCTCCATTGGAGGTGTACGGCAGGAGCTACAGTGGATCATTGACTCCCGTTCCCTTTGACCCCTTAACCCCAAAGGGTGGTTTGCACGTTAATGAACTGGCCAATTTTTACAATTCTGACCACTGTCTCTTTATGAGGTTATAACCCTGAAATGCTTCAATGGAACTTCGCGATTCTGAAATTTTTTCTCGTGACATATTGTACTTCATAATAGTGGTCAAATTTCTTCGCTATAACTTGCGTTTATTTATGAAAAAACGGAAATATGGCGAAAATTTTGAAAATTTTGCAATTTTCAAACTTTTAATTTTTATTCTCTTAAAACAGAGAAATATGTCACATAAAATAGTTAATAAATAACATTTCACACGTCTACTTTATATCAGCACAATTTTGGAGCCAAATTTTTTTTGTTAGGAAGTTATAAGGGTTAAAAGTTGACCAGCGATTTCTCATTTTTACTACAAAATTTAAAAAAACATTTTTTTTAGGGACCACCTCACATTTGAAGTCACTTTGAGGGGTCTATATGGCTGAAAATACCCAAAAGTGACACTATTCTAAAAACTGAACCCCTCAAGGTACTCAAAACCACATTCAAGAAGTTTATTAACCCTTGAGGTGCTTCACAGGAGCTGAAGCAACGTGGAAGGAAAAAATGAACATTTAACTTTTTAGTCACAAAAATGATGTTGTACAAACAATTTTTTATTTTAACAAAGGTGAAAGGAGAAAATGGACAGAAAAAATTGTTGAGCAGCTTCTCCTGAGTATGCCGATATCCCATATGTGGGGAAAAACCACTGTCTGGGCGCACGGCAGGGCTTGGAAGGAAAGGAGCTTTGTTTGACTTTTTCAAGCCAAAATTGGCTGGAATTGAGATTGGACGCCATGTCGCATTTGGAGGGCCCCTGATGTGCCTAAACAGTGGAAACCCCCGCAAGTGACACCATTTTGGAAACTAGACCCCCTGAGGAACTTATCTAGATCTGTTTTGAGCACTTTGAACCCCCAAGTGTTTCACTAAAGTTTATAATGCCTGGGTTGTGAAAAAATTTTTTTACACAAAAAATATTTTTTTGTCCCCAATTTTTGATTTTTCCCAAGGAAATCGGACTCCAAAAGTTGTCCAATTTGTCCTGAGAACGCTGATACCCCATATGTGGGGGGAAAACTGTTTGGGTGCACGGCAGGGCTCGGAATGAAGTAATGACATTTTGGAATGCATACTTTGATGGGTGTCATGTTCAGTTTGCAGTATAATAGTATAGCGTGGCACTACCGTGGAAGGTGCTCAAGTAGGAACCCAACCCAGTGACTATATAAATAAGAACTTGGCACTCAACTTTGTAGAAAAGAAAAAAATTTTTATTGCAGTCAAAACCAACGTTTCGGTCCCATCTGGACCTTCATCAAAGTACTGCAGAAAATGAAATAAAGTGAAATCGATATACTATGATATAGGTAATTTAAGAAAACAATTTTTGATAACAAATGAGGAGTCTTCAAACGAAAATTCAAAAATAATATTACCAGTGGTATAAATATAGTATTATGATATTATGCCATAAATTTGACACGTCAACATGTAAATAAACATTTAAGCATATGAAAATCGAAAATAGAATGAAATAAAATAAAATAAAATGAAATAAAATAAAATAAAAGAAAGGGGGCCTACCCGACTGCTTGATGAGTAGGAATCTTATTGATGGATTAAACTATGTCCAAGACGGTATCGTAATGATCTATGGACTAATGAAGTGTACGAATAAAATAGTTGATCAACAAACTCATAAGAAAATTGCAAAAATAAATATCGGAGAGATATGTATATATATCTATCTATGAAACAATCAGCCTCTGCTGGAATACAGGAAACATACATATAGATGAATAAGAGACCTGTGCAGGTGTCAATAAATGTTATCAGGATGTGACCTGTTCATAAGAGATTAAGTTGTACCAGTGAAATAATGTGTGACATCAGTATAAGTCTGAAGTACCTATGTAATATTTCTTATATACCTTGTAGTGAAAGTGATATTGTCCGCTGGATAGTGCCCACTATCAGGATAGAACGGTCACCTAATAGGTATAGTATAAAGTATTTCAGTGCTGAGTCCAGGTGAAATAAGTGGTTAACAAGGGAATTGCAGGAAATGCTTACACTATTAGCTGGATAGACTAGAGAGAGTCCTGCACACTGGCACAAAAGGGCTGTGGAGACATAGTATTTAGTATAAATGGAGCTGTGAAATAAAGTGGTGATCGCTAGTGAAATGCTCCAAAATGCTGCTTACCCGGTATGTAGAGCTTGAAAAGTGTGGGTCTGCACCGAACGCGGCATCCACCACTTGTTCCAGTGAGTGCCCAGTGAGAAATGCCGCTTTTTTATGTGCTGGGGGCGGGTATAGCTCTCTAGCGCTGACCGGAAGTGCGTCACCGGATATGACGTCACTAATGGGTCCAGGCTTACAAAGATTGCCTTCCAAGAGATCGTCCTCATATGGAGGGCGGGGAAAAGGAGAAAGGAGACATGTGCTTCCTTGTTTGCGTTCCAGCAGCTAAGATTAGCGTTTCAGACGACATTAAAGGGAGCAAAGGAGAGCATATTCATCTTAATTAATATATTTATTAATTTAAAGTATTTGTGCATAATTAAGCAGTCGAGTAGGTAAAAGGAGGAGGTCCAGAGGTTAGGTAGGAGGAGGGCCCAGTAAATATTCATATATTCAATACAGACGGCTCTGTGGAAAGAGATAGAAGAATTAGTTGAAAAATCGCAGTGCAATAACATTTTCATGTATAAATTTTTCACCTGGTAACAAAATGACAGGTACATCGTACACATTACTTAAATAAAGGAATGTAAGTCACACTCCCTATTTAAACCTCGGGGGGATAAAGTCTGCAGTTGATGGATCCAGTATGACTCCCTTTTCTTTAAATGTTGAATCCGGTCCCCACCCCTTCTAGATGGCGTGATTAATTCTATAACCTGGAATTTTAATTGTGCTATTGTATGTCCCTTGGTGATAAAATGGAATGGTATGGGTAACAACATATTTTTACAGCGAATGGTGGACTTATGTTTTGAAATTCTATCTTTGATAGGCTGTGTTGTCTCCCCTATGTAAATTAGCCCACAGGGACATTTGATTAAGTAAACGGCATAGGAGGAATCACAAGTTGCAAAATCTTTAATTGTATATTTTTTACCTGAGTGTGGATGGAGGAAAGTGTCACCTTTGATAACATTGTTACATTGTGTACAATGCAAGCACGGGTATGTGCCCTTCTTTGGCTTTTGAAGAAATCTTTGTGTTGTTGTGCGTCCTTGTGTTCCTAAATCGGCTCTGACTAGTGAGTCCCTGATGTTATTGGGACGTTTGTAGCAAGGTAGAAAGGGATTGTTGAATTCTTTCACATTTGGATAGGCAGTTTTAAGGATGCCCCAATGTTTCCGTATGTGATGATGTAGTATGTGTACATACGGGTGAAATGTATGTACTAGAGGAATGCGGTTCTGAGTTGATTTCCGTGGATTTTGGGTAGGATTTTTAGCTAGGTCCAGTATGTTCGGTGGATATCCACGTTCTACGAATTTGGTGTGCATCTCATTTATTCTCATTTATTCATCTCATTTATTCACTGAAATACTTTATACTATACCTATTAGGTGACCGTTCTATCATGATAGTGGGCACTATCCAGCGGACAATATCACTTTCACTACAAGGTATATAAGAAATATTACATAGGTACTTCAGACTTATACTGATGTCACACATTATTTCACTGGTGCAACTTAATCTCTTATGAACAGGTCACATCCTGATAACATTTATTGACACCTGCACAGGTCTCTTATTCATCTATATGTATGTTTCCTGTATTCCAGCAGAGGCTGATTGTTTCATAGATAGATATATATACATATCTCTCCGATATTTATTTTTGCAATTTTCTTATGAGTTTGTTGATCAACTATTTTATTCGTACACTTCATTAGTCCATAGATCATTACAATACCGTCTTGGACATAGTTTAATCCATCAATAAGATTCCTACTCATCAAGCAGTCGGGTAGGCCCCTTTCTTTTATTTTATTTTATTTCATTTTATTTTATTTTATTTCATTCTATTTTCGATTTTCATATGCTTAAATGTTTATTTACATGTTGACGTGTCAAATTTATGGCATAATATCATAATACTATATTTATACCACTGGTAATATTATTTTCGAATTTTCGTTTGAAGACTCCTCATTTGTTATCAAAAATTGTTTTCTTAAATTACCTATATCATAGTATATCGATTTCACTTTATTTCATTTTCTGCAGTACTTTGATGAAGGTCCAGATGGGACCGAAACGTTGGTTTTGACTGCAATAAAATTTTTTTCTTTTCTACAAAGTTGAGTGCCAAGTTCTTATTTATATGTTCAGTTTGCAGAGCCCCTGATGTGCCTAAACAGTGGAAACCCCCCACAAGTGACCACATTTTGGAAACTAGACCCTGTTAAGGGTCTGCGGAACGCACCAAATATATAAAGTAGAGAGGTGCGTTCGCAGCCGGGGTCCACCGTGCAAGCGGAGCCTGCTGCTAGTAAAATGGCGCGAGAAGCAAACTCTGTTATCCCGCAGAGTCGCCAACATAAACGCCGTAATGCGCTGTGGCAATAAGTGCGAACTCTGTTACTCCACAGAGCCGCTAGAAGGAGAGCCGCAGCGCTATATGGCGATGTGTGCGCACTCACTAGACACAACTGAGTTGCAAAGAAAACACGCTAGGGCGCTGTCTAGCGTTGAAAGCGAACCCTGTTACGTCACAGGGCCGCTGAGAAAAAGTACTGTGTCCTGTCAGGCTCTCAGGTACACAGTTAAGTGCTACGCGTTCATAAAGCGTGATCATGTGCTAATGTCCTCGCGGGAGTCACCCGCAATCTATGGTGTCTGAACGCCAGACCCTGAATACGGCAATCAAAACTCCTCACCGGTTATGCCGGTAATCTAGGGCATCTAGGACACCGACCCTGACCAGCTACCATACCAAACTCCTCACCGATTAAGTCGGTATTCTAGTGGCTTATTTCAGCCGGGTCCCTATCCACACATACACATGACCACACTGGCGCATAGCATACAATGATTGATATTAGCGCATGGCGGCCCAGCCATGCTACCCTTTTATAGCAACAGCTACAGGACCTTCCAGGAACAAAGACCAATGAGAAGCTGTTACAAACAAACGTAGCTACATGACCTTCCTGGTGGACCAATACGAGCCGCTGCAGCACCTGAACATGTGACCCTGATCTCCAATGAGAGATCTCACTCTGGGCATGCTCAGATGGGAAAACGCAGGACTTTGTCTCAAAGACGACTGCTCCAGCACTGGCTATAATAGCAGATCCAGGAAAGGCAGCAGCAAGTCACTGCACAGTAGAGGAGTGGGCAAGACGCCTGGACCAACGTCTCTGCTGAGCAGGCTCCACTGCGGTTGGAGATGAATGGGAGACTGCAGGGGACGGGTTCGAGACTCCCCTTGTGCAGCAGCGGGAAATCGAACCCTAACAGACCCCCTAAGGAACTTATCTAGGTGTGTGGTGAGCACTTTGAACCCCCAAGTGCTTCACAGAAGTTTATAAATGCCCGCCATGAAAATAAAAAATCAAATTTTTTTCCACAAAAAAAATCTTTTAGTCACCAATTTTTTATTTTCCCAAGGGTAACAGGAGAAATTGGACCAAAAAAGTTGTCCAATTTGTCCTGAGTATGCTGATACCCCTTATGTGGGGGGAAATCACTGTTTGGGTGCACAGCAGAGCTCGGAAGGGAAGGAGCGCCATTTGACTTTTTCAAACCAAAATTGGCTGGAATCGAGATTGGAAGCCATGTCGCATTTGGATAGCCCCTGATGTGCCTAAACAGTGGAAACCCCCTCAAGTGACAATATTTTAGAAACTAGACCCCCTAAGGAACTTATCTAGATCTGTGTTGAGCACTTTGAACCCCAAGGGCTTCACACAAGTTTATAACGTAGAGTCGTAAAATTAAAAAATCATATTTTTTCTACAAAAATGATCTTTTCACCCCAATTTTTTTTTCCAAGGGTATCAAGACACCAAAAGTTATTGTGCGATTTGTCCTGAGTACGCTGATACCCCATATGTGGGGGTAAACCACTGTTTGGGTGCATGGCAGACCACGGAAGGGAAGGAGCGCCATTTGACTTTTTCAATTCAGAATTGGCTGGACACCATGTCGAGTTTAAAGAGAGTATAATTATATATATTTTTTTTTTTTTACAGTCTTTATATTTACTATATGGATGTATATATATATATATTCACTATATTTATTCATACACACACTTATACATTTATTCACTTTTATTTTGTAAATTATCACTTCATTCATTATATCTTTTTATTCTCATGCATTTAATCTTATAATATTTTGTTTTTTTCCGCCTTTTTCCCGGCAAGCAATGCGGTGACACGTTTGCTGTGTTGGCTGGTGTGGCTCCTCTGTCCTGACACGTCGGACGGGGTGCGGCTCAGCTACCAGTGACGTGATCCTACGTTGCTGTACGTTGCCCAGGAGACGCTCGCCCGACATGCCACAGCTCTCTTCCCGTCCTGACGTGCTGGATGGGGGGTGGCTGTGCGGCGGGTGGGAACGTCCGTGGGCCGCGTCACATGCCTGGAACTCTGGCGTTTCACTTACACACCTGTACGACAATTTGGAGGTAAATTCTATTACATGGGGGGTGTATATATATGCCCATATTGGACACTAAACCATATCTATGTTACCCCTGGGACGAAACTAACGCGAAACGCGTCGGGTATCAAAGCCTACTCTATAAAGTTGTATATGTTCTCTTACATATGATTGTCTATATGCATGGCACAGTGGAATGGATTTGTCAGGTGCAATGTGGTAACTATCTACTATATAATTGTCTTATCCCGTCTGTCTGTCTGTCTGTCTGTGTCCAGGAAATCCCGCTTCGCTCATTGGTCCGGCAGCGGCCAATCAGCGACGCAGTGCTAACTCTGCCCATGTGGTCAGGTGACTCACCAACTGCACTGAACATGTTTTGTCAGTTCTGTTTGTCTGTAACGGAAATCCCGCGTCGCTGATTGGTCGCGACCTCTCTGCTCAGCTGCCTCCGGATTGGATGTGTTTGTTGCTGGGGGAGTGGTGCGAGCACGCCCCTTGGATACCCGACCATGGCCTTAGCAACGTCACAGGGACTGTCACAGAACCTGTGTTAGAGAGCAGTTCTATGAGCAATAACATTTAATGATAATGTATATATTTTACCCGGAAAATCCTGTGTATTCATTGATTATTCTTAATCTTCATAAATAAACTACATACATATTCTAGAATACCCGATGCCACAGGCGCAGTCCGGCCGTGAATTGGCGCAGGATTTGAACCACGCACGCCACCGCTAACGTCGGGAGATCAGTGGCGCTAGCCAGTCATCTCCCGGCTGCTCGCAGCGGAAGTACACTGACCGGTGGCCTCCACGTAAACCCCAGCAGCAGCCTCCACGCAGACCCCACCAGCAGCAGCCTCTATATACCCCAGCAGCAACAGCCTCTATATACCCCAGCAGCAGCAGCCTCTATATACACCCCAGCAGCAGCCTTCACATATACCCCAGCAGCAGCCTCCACGTACACCCCAGCAGCAGCTTCTATATACACCCATTAGCCTCTATATACACCCCAGCAGCCTCTATATACACACCTCAGCCTAACAGCAGCAGCCTCTATATACACCCCAGCAGCAGCCTCTATATACACCACAGCAGCCTCTATATACACCCCAGCAGCAGCCTCTATATACACCCCAGCAGCCTCTATATACAGCCCAGCAGCCTCTATATACACCCCAGCAGCAGCAGCCTCTATATACCCCAGCAGCATCTATACAGACCCCAGCAGCATCTATACACACCCCAGCAGCATACAGCAGCCTCTATACACACCCACAGCAGCAGCCTCTATATACACCAGCAGCAGCCTCTATATACACCCAGCAGCCTCATATACACCAGCAGCCCCTATATACACCCAGCAGCAGCAGCCTATTATACAGCCCAGCAGCAGCAGCAGCCTCTATATACACCCAGCAGCCTCTGTATACAGCCCAGTAGCCTCTATATACACCTCAGCAGCCTCTATATACAGCCCAGCAGCCTCTATATACCCCAGCAGCAGCCTCTATATACACCACAGCAGCCTCTATATACAGCCAGCAGCCTCTATATACATCTCAGCAACCTCTATAAAAACCCCAGCAGCAGCCTCTATATACACCCAGCAGCCTCTATATACACCACAGCAGTCTCTATATATTCCCCAGCAGCCTCTATATACACCCCAGCAGCCTCTATATACACCCCAGCAGTCTCTATATATTCCCCAGCAGCCTCTATATACACCCCAGCAGCAGCCTCTATATACACCCAGCAGCAGCAGCCTCTATATACACCCCAGCAGCAGCAGCAGCCTCTATATACACCCCAGCAGCCTCTGTATACAGCCCAGTAGCCTCTATATACACCTCAGCAGCCTCTATATACAGCCCAGCAGCCTCTATATACCCCAGCAGCAGCCTCTATATACACCCCAGCAGCCTCTATATACAGCCCAGCAGCCTCTATATACATCTCAGCAACCTCTATAAAAACCCCAGCAGCAGCCTCTATATACACCCCAGAAGCCTCTATATACACCCCAGCAGTCTCTATATATTCCCCAGCAGCCTCTATATACACCCCAGCAGTCTCTATATACACCCCAGCAGTCTCTATATATTCCCCAGCAGCCTCTATATACACCCCAGCAGCAGCCTCTATATACACCCCAGCAGCAGCAGCCTCTATATACACCCCTGCAGCAGCAGCCTCTATATACACCCCAGCAGCAGCCTCTATATACACCCCAGCAGCATCTATATACACCACAGCATCCTCTATATACACCCCAGCAGCAGCAGCCTCTATATACACCCCAGCAGCAGCAGCCTCTATACACACCACAGCAGCCTCTATATACAGCCCAGCAGCCTCTATATACAGCCCAGAAACCTTTATATACACCCCAGCAGCAGCAGCCTCTATATACACCCCAGCAGCCTCTATATACACCCCAGCAGCCTCTATATATTCCCCAGCAGCCTCTATATACACCTCAGCAGTAGCCTCTATATACACCCCAGCTGCAACAGCCTCTATATACACCCCAGCAGCAGCCTCTATATACACCCCAGCAACCTCTATACGTAAACTACATACATATTCTAGAATACCCAATGCGTTAGTATCGAGCCACCATCTAGTAGTGTCATAATTGTGATGACACTCATATATTATTGTAATATACAGTTTTTTGACTGACTTTATGCACTAATGCATCTTATATGATAGTTGGTATTAGCCGACACCTGCCATTCCCCTTATGTACTTACTATTACTATTTTTTAACACATTTATATATTTGGCTGTGTATATTGGTTATGAATATTGACATCATTGCACTAAAATATTCTGTACCGTTGGTATAGATGCTGTGTAGATGGTTATACAGCACATGGAATACTTATTCCTGATGAGGGGTAATGCACTAATGCACTTTACATATATGTCACTCATTGACCAGTTATGATTTTTTGGTTAGTGAGTGGTTACCAGACTGGATGCAAACAAGATTTTATAACCTGTCATTATTCTACATATTACTCACAGTATATTTTTGCACTAGCGTTATTATCATTGCTGTCTGTGGTACTAGGATGTCTTTATATGAATTTTGACAATCTATGTTGGATATTGAACACTGTGTTTTTGCATTGTACTTATACATACCTTATATGAGTATTTGTTGATGTACATCTCTTTTTATATATCTTTTTTAATTTTCTGTTTTTTGATATTAATAAAGCATTGAATTGAATGGCTATATGCTTCCAATATATTTTTGGATGTTACCTGTACAAATTTAGCAGCAGCATAATGAATTCTGGGCCTACCCAATTAACTTTTACCTGACTACCATTGCGTCCTTAGACTGATGCGTTAGTCCAGGAGAAAGACCACACATATTGAAGAATAGTGCCCTACGCAGGCCGTACTTACTGTCTGCTTTCCACAGTCCATCCTCTTCCTTTTCTGATGCAGAGGCCTGATCTTGGAAGCTCTGGAGTCATTGTACTTGTAGGTCCATTCTCCCTGGACACATGCACAGTGTATGTTTCTGCGGGGAGGGAAACCAAAGCAGCAGCTTTTGCAGCAATGTCAGCTCGGTTATTACCTTCAGCTTCTCTAGTGCGCTCTTTAATGTCAGCTTGCACTTTGACTATAGCAACTTTCTTTGGCAGCTCCAGTGCTCTGAGAAGTTGAGCCACTTAGTCTGCATTTTTAATGGGTTTACCAGAAGAACCAATTAACTTTATGCTCTTCCATATGTGACTGTAATCATGGCAAATGCCGAATGCATGGCACTATGGGTAAAGACATTCACATTTACATGCTCTGCCATTATACATGCCTCAGCGAGTGTCTTCAATTCAGCTTCCTGAGCAGACTTCCGAGAAAGGTAAAGCTTCGCTTTTTACCACCTCATGTTCATCAACTATTGCATAATATGTATGAGGTACTCCATTTTGGTAAAACCGTGACCCAACTACATGAAGCTATAGATCTGCATTAGGGATTGGTGTCTCTTGCATATTGGCAAGTGGTTGTGTTTCTTCTTCCATTAGCTCAAAGCAATCATGTTGAGCTTCAATTTCTTTGTCATCATCTATGTCTGGTAACAAAGTGGCTGGGTTAAGAACAGTACACCTTTTTATGGTGACATTTGGAGGTGTAAGTAAAGCCACTTCGTACTTTCTTAGTCTGTTTATTGACAAATGTTTTATTCTGGCTTTGAGGAGCAGCTCCTGAACAGAGTGTGGTACTAGAAATTCCAAGGGATTACTATAACACCAAGCTGAAGAAAAAATGGAATTGGCACAGCCATGCATGAAAAGTCGGTGTTATGCAGGGGTTAAATGTCTTTTGGCATTAAATGTACCTGCTCCATGGTACCGGGTGCTCATCCATAAGGAAAAGACAATGACCAAGCCTATGATATGTAGTTAGAAAAAGTCGTAGCACTCACCGTCCCTTTGAAAACAGTCCTTTATCCTGGAATCACATAAAACAGCAGAGGCAGGAGGGAACAATGTGGACAGAGCGTCAGGATGACGGCCGATTTGCACAGGTGTGCGCTTCTATGGGACCCGTACACTCCTATAGTGTGTCTTTTAGAAATTAGCAATTTTTCTTCAATTCAAGTTCAGCAGATCTGTTCAACTTTGGCCAGGAAATTTGATTTATACTATAGACTTCCTTAATGCAAATTGAATTAACATTATTGATATGTAAAAAATCCATTTATTATACACTAATGTCTCTTGACCTCAAAACATAAAAAAGACATTGGCCAGAAAGGGGTTAAGAACAAGTAATCTATCTATCTATCTATCTATCTATCTATCTATCTATCTATCTATCTATCGATAAAGGCTCAGTGTTACCTTGATAAAGGCTAAGTGTGAGCTGAAACATCACCACATCATGTGGGCCTAATAAAGTCCACCTCACTTGTCAAGCAAACTTTGGAGTGCTGCTACCAGTTTTTTGGTTTCTATCAAGTTGGCAAGTATACAGATTTTCTGCCAGGAAGCCTGTGCACCCCAATTTTTGAAAAGTGTGCTGTTCCATTTTTCTAAAAATATCTATCTATCTATCTATCTATCTATCTATCTATCTATCTATCTATCTATCTATCTATTATCTATCTACCTATCTATCTATTATCGATCTCTCTATTATCTGTCTACATATTATCAATCTATATATCTATCTATTATCTATCTATCCATTATCTATCTATCTATCTATCTATCTATCTATCTATCTATCTATCTATCTATCTCTATCTATCTTTCTATTATCTATATATATATATTATCTATCTATATATTATCTATCTATCTGTGACGTTAGTCACCTCTCACGGTCACACCGTGAGTCAGAGTGGTCAAGGAGTCCAAGGTCAGAAGCCAGGAGGGTAAGTCTTAAACAGGAGGAAGAGACAAATGGGTAGTCAGGTAACGTTCCGAGGTCAGAGTCCCGGGAGGATAAAGGATTGGAGCAGAAGGGGTTAAACAGGCGGATGGTCAGAGCGAAGTCCAAAGTCAGGCAACAGATAAAGCATACAGAACTCTCCAGGGCATTCAGAAGTAATCCTAGTAAATACGCCAAAATGTGAATGAAAACCATAATTACAGAAGAATGATGAGGTTCAGATATATTGATTTACTCGACTATTGAAACCAAACCCAGTGAGAGGTGAAAATGAAGACCAGTCCTCCTGTCAAGCTGCCACAAAGCACCTTAAAATTTGTTCCAAGGATTGATTTGTCCTCTCACTCTGGCCATTGGTTTCAGGGTGATAAGCAGATGAAAATGACATGTCAATCCCTAGTTTATTGAATAAAGCTCTCCAAATTTAGAGACAAATTGTACTCCCCTATTGACACAATATTCAGAGGGATCCCATGTAATCTTACAAGATGAGAAGTAAACAACCTGGAGAGTGTCTCTGCATTAGGTAATCCTGACAAAGGAACAAAATGAGCTTCTTTGATGAATCGATCAACTACCTACCAAATAGCAGTCAACCCTTCAGACAGAGGCAAATCTGTAATGAAATCAATGGACAAATGAGTCCATGGTCTTTCTGGAATAAGCAATGGAGCCAATTCCCCAGCCGGTTGGCTATGACTGACTTTGGCACGTGCACAGACATCACAGACATCACAAGCAGATACAAAATCTTTAATATCCTTATGCATGGATGGCCACCAAAAAAGTCTACCAATGGCTTTCCTTGTGGCAGTAACACCAGAATGGCAACTTAAAATGTAATCATGAAATTCCTGTAACACCCGCAATCTTATGTACACAGACTCAAATAATTTGGACCCTTGGGAAGTAGAAGGAGCCAATGACTAGGCTTTACGAATCTCCTCTTCCAGCTCCGAAGTTACAATAAACAACACAATACCCTGAGGAATAATGGAGTATGGAGGTTCTGGAGGAGAAATGGAATCTAGAGTATGAGATAAAAAAATCAGCTTTCACATTCTTAGACCCTGGCCTGAATGTAATATAAAAATTAAATCAAGAGAAAAACAAGGACAATCTGGCCTGTCTAGGAGTTAACCTTTTAGCCAATTCCAAAGTAAGCTAAATTCTTGTGATCACTGTAACTGGATGAACCCCCCCTCTAAAAAAAGCCTCCATTCTTCAAAGGCCAATTTGACAGCAAGTAACTCCCGATTCCCAACTTCATAATTTCTCTCCGCAGGTGAAAATTTTTTAGAAAGTAAAGCACATGGACGCAGGTTAGTCAGAGTTTTGGGCCCCTGTCATAAGACTGCCTCCACTCCGATCTTGTCATGAGCTGCTTTGTTTGTGGGATTTGGTAGTTCAGAGGTTAATCTGAACAGCCTCATTTTGGGATTCTGGGAGGGTTCTTATAGCCTCATTGTGGAGCCATTCCCTGTCGCTTATACTTTGACCCTTGGCCGAGTGTGTGTGACCCTGTGCTTTGTGCTTGTGCTACTTTATGCTTGCTTAGTTTTGACTTGGTTCTGTTCCCATTACGAGTTCTGCCTGCCCCTCCTGTACTGCGTTGCTATCTTGTGTATGACCCCTTGCCTTTGTCCTGACAACTCTCTGCTTATCCCTCCTGTACTGCATTGCTATCTCCGTGTATGACTCCTGGCTTATGTTGTGACTATTCTCTGCTCGCCCCTTCTGTACTGCGCCGTCCTCTCTGTGTATGAACCCCGTCTGTCCAACCGGATCCTTCCAAGCCATTTGTGGTTGAGGGGAATGCTTCCGAGGTTGGGGTGGGGGCAGTTTTGTCGCAAGGTCCAGCTTCTCTGACTAATCTCAGGCCCTGTGCCTATTTTTCTAAGAAATTTTCTCCGGCGGAGAAAAATTATGACGTAGGCAACAGAGAGCTTCTGGCTATTAAGTTGGCGTTCGAAGAATGGAGGCATTTTTTGGAGGGGGCGGCTCACTCTATTACGGTTATCACTGACCATAAGAATTTGGAATACATCAAATCTGCTAAAAGACTGACTCCCAGGCAAGCCCGCTGGTCACTTTTTTTCTCCAGGTTTCAATTTTCTATTACCTTTCAGCCAGGGTCTAAGAACATAAAGGCTGATGCCTTATCACGTAGTTTTGAGCCGTTATCCGCCCCCGATCCGCCGTCCCCCATTCTTCAACCCAGTCTCGTGGTTGCCGAGGTGTCGTCGGAATTGGAGCGAGAGATCGTAGGAGCTCAATCTTTGGCTCCAAATTCCAAACCTGTTGACAAGTTGTTTGTCCCGCAGCATTTGCGCAACAAACTCCTGTGGGAGTTCCATGATTCGAAGTTGAGTGCACACCCTGGTATAGCCGCAACACGGGAAGCAGTGGCAAGGGTCTTCTGGTGGCCTTTAATGACTTCAGATATCAAGAAACATGTCGCAGCATGTGGTATATGTGCCCGTTCCAAGAGCTCTAGTTGCCGGCCGGCCGGGGAATTGGTGCCTTTGCCAGTCCCAGGAAGGCCATGGACTCACTTGTCCATGGACTTCATTACCAATCTTCCATCATCTCGTGGTAATACTGTAATTTGGGTAGTGGTGGACAGGTTTTCAAAGTTGGCACATTTTGTACCCATGACAAGTTTACCCTCAGCAGAGACGCTCTCTAGGCATTTCCTGTCCCAGGTGGTACGCTTACATGGGGTTCCCACTAATATTGTGTCAGACAGAGGGACTCAGTTTGTGTCTAAATTCTGGCGGGCCTTCTGCAAAAAACTGGGGATATCTCTGTCTTTTTCCTCAGCGTATCACCCTGAAACCAACGGACAAACGGAGCGCACCAACCAGTCGCTTGAACAGATTCTTCGGTGCTTGACTTCTACCCTGCAAAGCGACTGGTCTGATGCCTTACCATTAGCAGAATTCGCCTTCAACAACCGGGTAAACCAATCTACCGGTAGGTCACCATTTTTGATTAATTATGGGATGAACCCTCATTTTGGCGAATTTTCTCGAATAGATTCTGGTTGTCCGGGGGCAGAGGACGGGGTCAATCGTCTTAAGGATCTTTGGACAAAGGTTCGTTTAAATATTTCTAAGGCTCAGGAGAAATATAAACGTTTTGCGGATAGAAAAAGGGACTCTGCTCAGACGCTGCTTTGTGGGGATAAGGTGTGGCTTTCTACACAAAATATAAATCTTCGATTGCCCTCCGCTAAACTGGGGCCTAAATTTATTGGTCCCTATGAGGTCATTGAAGTAGTGAACCCCGTAACCTACCGCCTCTGTCTTCCTTCCTCCTTAAAACTCCATAATGTTTTTCATAGGTCTTTACTTAAACCCTTGGGTGCGGTGAGGGAGGAGACTGAAACTGCTCCTCCTCCAGTCTTGGTTGAGGGACATATGGAGTTTGAGGTACAACATATTGTGGATTCCAGGCGGGTTCGGGGGTCTTTGCAATATTTGGTACATTGGAGGGGGTATGGTCCGGAGGAGCGGTCATGGGTACAGCCAGATCAGTACACCGCTGACCGTCTGGTTCGTGCATTCCATGCCCAGCATCCTGGGAAGCCTGGGGGTCCGGAGGCCCCCCGTTGAGAGGAGGGTACTGTCATGAGCTGCTTTGTTTGTGGGATTTGGTAGTTCAGAGGTTAATCTGGACGGCCTCATTTTGGGATTCTGGGAGGGTTCTTATAGCCTCATTGTGGAGCCATTCCCTGTCGCTTATACTTTGACCCTTGGCCGAGTGTGTGTGACCCTGTGCTTTGTGCTTGTGCTACTTTATGCTTGCTTGGTTTTGACTTGGTTCTGTTCCCATTACGAGTTCTGCCTGCCCCTCCTGTACTGCGTTGCTATCTTGTGTATGACCCCTTGCCTTTGTCCTGACCTCTCTCTGCTTATCCCTCCTGTACTGCATTGCTATCTCCGTGTATGACTCCTGGCTTATGTTGTGACTATTCTCTGCTCGCCCCTTCTGTACTGCGCCATCCTCACTGTGTATGAACCCCGTCTGTCTGACCTGAGTTTCCCTCTTTACTAATCCAGGGTCCCTGTAAAGTCCTGCATTCATCTCTAGCAGCAGGATACTAAGCCCCGCCCCCTGTGGTCACATGATCGCAGGTCCTTTTACTTACTGCTATCTTCAGTGTCCCCTCTCACCACGCTGTTCAGGTCCCCTCTGCCTGAGCCTCCCCTGCGGCATTTGACCCCGGGCCCTTCCACAGTGTGGGTGAGTCACCCTGCTCAGCCATGGCAGTTCGCTGGCGCTGACAGGAGCATGATAGATCTCCCAAGCATCCAACTCCACAATGAACGGTTCTTGGAGATCAGGTTGGATCAGAATGGGTGCGGACATAAAACACTCTTTTCATCTTTCAAAAGCCCTGATAGTACCCGAACGACCAAACCTCGAGATTCGCCCAATTGCGAGTAAGGTCAGTAAGTGGTTTAGCAATCTGTGAAAACCCATTAATAATTTTTCTATAATAATTGGTGAATCCCAGAAAATACTGCAAAGCCTTAAGATCACGAGGTTGAACCCAATCAATTATGGCCTGCACTTTCCCAGGGTCAATCTTAAACCCCTCTACTGACAAGACAAACCCCAAGAAAGAGATCAACTGCACAGAAAAAACACATTTCTCTAATTTAGCAAGCAGAGAGTTCTCCATCAATCCTCAATCAATGCAACACAACACGGACATGTACCTGGTGAGTGTCCAAGTCTGACGAGAAAATTAGAATTTCATCAAGGTATATTGCAACAAATCTTCCAATGCAATCAGATAAAATATCTGTTAGGGATCAAGTTCCCGCTGCTGCACAAGGGGAATCTCGAACCAGTCCCCTGCAGTCCCATCCATCTCCGGCCGCAGTGGAGCCTGCTCAGCAGAGACGTCGGTCCCAGCATCTCACTCAGTCTAATGCTGTGCAGAGGCTTGTTGCTGCCTCTCCTGGTTCCTCTATTATAACCAGTGCTGGAGCAGGCAGTCCTGGGACAAAGTCCTCGCTTTCTCTATCTGAGAATGCCCAGGGCAAGATCTCCCATTGGAGATCAGGGGTCACATGCTCGGTTACAGCAGCGACTCCCATTGGTCCGCCAGGAAGGTCCTGAAACTGCCGGTGTTCTGGAACAGTTTCTCATTGGTCCTTTTCTGGAATGTCCTGTAGCTGCTACTATAAAAAGGTGGCATAACCGCACTAGTATCAAATCTGTTACGTGCTTGCGCCAGTGTGGTCATGTATGCATGTGTTTAGGTCCGGCTGAAATAAGCCCCTAGAATACCGGCTACTCCGGTGAGGAATATTCTTGTTTTCTGATTGCATGACCACAGACTGCAATCCGCTTAGCAATCATCTGTGTCCCCTGTGAGTCTAACAGGACACAGTCTTTGTCACAGCAGCTCTGTGAATTAACAGAGTCCGCTAATATCGCCATATAGCGCTACAGCATTTTAGTTAGCGACTCTGTGGAATAACAGAGTTCGCCCATACCACCATATAGTGCTACGGCGTTTACATCTGCGACTCTGCAGGATAACAGAGTTCGCTCATACTGCCTATTTGCACCATCTTACTTGCAGCACACTAGTAACATATTCTTTCATGGGGGCCCGTTCAGACCCGACAAATTGTTAAATTAACCTTATGGCAACTTGGCGCTAAGAATAAGGTCAATAGCACAATCATGAGGAAGATGGGGAGGTAGAATCTCCACCTCTTTTTCCAAGAACAGATCTCCGAAGTCCTTCAGGTGTCTGTTCTTCAGATATTTCTTGTAACAATTGGGGCTCCATTTCACAATCTCCTTCTGACACCAATCAATAACTGGATTGTGAATACGCAACCATGGAAACACCAGTACCTATCCAGCAGGGAAATTATCCAACACAAAACAAGAGATGGATTCAGAGTGGAGAGCTCCCACTTGAAGAGTGAAATCCGCCATTGCTCTCTTGACTAAATTGTGAGCTAACAGTGTCTTATCAAGGTCGATGATTTGAATGGGTCTTTCTAAACTAACTGTCTCTAACCCTAACTTCAGAACCAGTCACGAATCAATAAAGATAGCAGCAGACCCACAGTCAATAAACTCCAATGTTGCTAACATCTAGCTCTCGAAGGAAATCATTGTATTTATCAGTGCTTTATTAGAGGAAGGAAAAGGTACTTAGGAGTCTGGGTGACCTCCTCGGCCATCACCCAGACTCAGACATTCTCCTGAAGGTTCGATAGCTTGAGGTCGAGTTGGGCAATTCTTACAAAAATGTTCAGAGAGATCACAGTATAGACAGAGTTCAAGGTCTTGTCTCTGTCTTCTCTCCGCAACGCGCAGACTGGCAACTCTAACCTCGGGTAAATGGACCTGCTCCGGCGAAGTGTAACCTGAGCCTGCTGTTCACCATGTCTCTCAAAGAATCTGCGGTCCGTTCGTATGGCCTAAATCATGGCATCCATCAGAGAACAAGGGGCATCATGGAGGACCAGAGCATCCTTGAGTGTCTCAGAAAGGCCTCTTTGGAACTGGCACCTGAGAGCTGCATCGTTCCATAGAACTTCGGTGAACCACTGCCAAAACTCAGTACAGTAGTCCTCAGCTGTGCGACCCCCTGTGCCAGGTTCAAGATCTTAGCCTCAGTGACCTGGATTCTGTCGAGTTGGTCTTAGATCAGACCTAAGCTGTCAAAAAAGGCATCAATCGTAAACCGTTCTGGGGCTTGTGGGGACAAAGAAATTGACCAGGTCTGAGGACACCCTCGCAGCAGGGACATGATTATTCCCATCTGCTGGACCTCCTTCCCTGATGACCAGGGATGCAGGGTAAAAAATAACTTACAGCTTTACAGCTCTCCCTGAATACCCTAAACTGGTCTTTCTCTCCTGAAAATTTTATCAGGGAGGGATATCATAGGTTAGGGAGAGACCAACTGTACATCAAAGGGTACTGATGTCACAGACACTACTGGCAGTGGGGGGCTACGGGGGGTCTTCATCAAGTTATTTGTCTGACCCTGCAACTGATATTGCGATGACTCCAGACTCTGGAAATCCTTCGCCTGATCCTGAGTCATCTGCATCAAATTTGCCACCTGGTCACAAAGCATGTGAACAGGATCCATTCCGGCAAAAAGAAAAAACATATTGGCTAGACGTAATTTGACGCTAGTCACTTCACATGGTAACACCGTGAGTCAATGTGGTCAAGGAGGCCAAGGTCAAAAGCCAGGAGGGTATGTCATAAACAGTAGGAAGAGGCTTAAGTGTAGTCAGGTAACGTTCCGAGGTCAGAGTGCCAGGAGGATAAAGGATTGGAGCAGAAGGGGTTAAACAGGCGGATGGTCAGAGCGAAGTCCAAGGTAAGGCAACAGAGCAAGCATACAGAACTCAAGGCACAAGGAGCACACGCCTCACTTGGTGAATGTACATCTGGCAGTGGTCTGGGAGAAGATAGTCAGTTAAGTAGGCATGGCAATCACCCGGGATAGTGAACACTTAAAGACAGCCGACGCCTCCCAGTCACAGATTGGCTAGTAGAGGTGTCAATCAACACACTGACATCGCAGCACGACCCTGAACCAGATTGTATGGCCATTCTGTCAATCAAATTACTGACAGCTTCAGCACGCTCCTGTACCAGATTGAACAGCTGAGCTGTCACTAACTGCATCCCAGACACCTTGAAGGGTGGAACTGTGACATTATCTATCTATTTGTCTATCTATTATCTATTTATCTATCATCTTTCTATCTATTATCTATCTATCTATATTTCTATTATCTGTCTATCTTTGTCTATCTATCTAGCTTTATCTCTTTCCCTCCTATCTATCTATCTATCTATCTATCTATCTATCTATCCTATTCTATCTATCTATCTATCTATCTATCTTATCTATCTATTATTATCTATCTATCTATTATCTACCTATTATCTATCTATCTATCTATCTATCTATCTATCTATCTATCTCTTTATTATTCTATATACTTTTTTTCATTAAAAGACTCAATTTTATCGATTTTAGCTTTTCAGGATACTGAATTCTGTCTTCCGAATAAGATCTTGCCAGTTTATTTTTATTCTTTTACCAGCTTTGAAATTGAATATGTCAAAGTATTTTATGGCTGAGAAATGTATAATTACTTTTTTAGGAAATATAATTTTTTATTATTCTTTCAAGAAGAAAAATAATTCCGGATTCTATCCATTTGCAAGTAAATAAATAAGGAGACATTTCCTAGAATTTGGCCATCCATTAAGTGGGTATTGAATTTTTTCAGGGTCTTATATCTATTGATTGATGTTTTTTGGCAACAAGCAGTTAAGATGATATTTGCAAGTTCCTGTAAGGAAGGTAAAAACAATACATTTGAGGAGTATTGCAGGATTGAATTTAGCAAGAGCTCTGATAACATATTCAAGGAAATTTTAAACTGGTTGTCTGGCTAATATATCTAAGGTTGGGTTTTACATAAAGTCTTTGCATGAGGCTCATTTATTTTAGCCTGATACATCTTAACCATACCGCAACTAATGGGAAAACTGATGCAAAATTCAGGAATATTTTTATGGGGCTTTCTTGCAATTTTTCTTCTAGAGCCTTGTCTGGGGCTAAATTAAAATCATACATGGACGGTTGTAATTAGGGATTGGTAAACCCGAATGGTAAATTTCGAGGTCTGAACTGAACATCTAGTGTCCGTGCAAGTCATAGCTACAATATAATTCATAGTTAGACAGAACTTGTGCTATCCAGGGACACTAAAATTTCTGCCTCCTCTATCGTTAGCATTTCCTACACGCAGAACAGCTTAACAACAGAGGTAAATGTTGGTGGTACATTGTTATGTAGGAATATAACACAAAGATGACCCAAGTGATTAATGCTGTTGGGAACTATGAAGATTAATTGTCATCTTCACCCTGTCAATTTCTTTGGAGCATCACCAAAAGCAAAAACGCTAGCTGATTGTCGGAGTCACCTGAATGAGAAACTCCCTTCTGTGTTTTTAGAATACCATAAAAGAATCACAGATTTCAAATGTTTTCTAAACCAGATAGGGAAAAAAATTAGGGAATTTTTATTTATATTAGTCTTTTTGATCTTGTTTTATTCCACTTTTTGTTTTTCAGTATGATGATAAAGCCTAGTTTTTTGTATTCATTTTTATTAACTTTTTAACAATGTTCACTGAAGGGGTTGACTAGTGAGACAGTTTTATAAGATGGGCCGTTCCGGACGCAGTTATACCAAATATCTGTACTTTTTTGTTTATTGCTGTTGTAACAGTAATGAGGGACTCAGTGTCACTACAGGGGAGGGCGTTGGATATGGCTCGCAACCGTCTCTCCAATCTTAATGGAGCTCTCAAGGTAAGAAAGGTTGAGGACCAGTGCTCTAGAGGAAAGCAGTATACATAATAACCACAGATTGAGATATAAAAGCATTGAGATTATAGAAATCTCCACTACATGATGTTGTAATTATCAATTCTCTACACAAGTTCGAGGAGACACTGCAATGGGACTCTGAGCAAATTCCAGATTACTGCCATGATTGCCATATCTACAGTATAGCAGGGAAGAAAATTTCTGCTTTATATGAGAAATGTATCATCTGGCTCATGGGGTTCTTGACTTCCTGAGGATTAACATGGTAGGTTGTAAGGTGGACTCATGTCTTTTTGATGGACTTGTGTCTTCTAATTCTTTCAACCTTCAAACTATAACACTTTGAAAATATGTCCTACTTTGTGCAAAAAAAATCATAACTATTGCCACTTTTTCTCTTTTTTCAATGCATACTGATGAATTTTCAACATGCTGCTATGGACTCCAGGGGTTTGCAAACAAGGCTGCATAATACTTTAATATTAATTTAAAGCAGTTGCTTCTGAATATATTAGTTACTGACATCACATTAATAAAAAATGACTTAGCATACTGGTAGCAATTGGTATTCTCATTCTTTTCTAAGACATTTGTTCTAATGCAATCTGCAGATAAGAATATTCTACAGTTTTTTGGGAAAAATTAATCTAAAGTTTAACTCAAAACTTTAGGCAAGAGAAATTCTGTCATAAGATCCTTGCAGAAGGTCAGTCTGTGAGCCAACATTAGAGAACAGCCTTTACATAAAAGTATGAGTCTATCTTTTTTAACAAAATGTACAGACACTTTTTATAATGAAAATATTAAGAAACATTGAGAATTGTTTTCAGGGGTTTGAAGCTTGATATATTAAAGTATACAGGTGTGCTCAAAAGTTTACATACCACAGTTACCGTGTCTGCAAATGGAGATTCTGATTTGGCTTTTATCCTAAGTCATATTACAAGACTCGTTAAAGGGTTGATTGTGACTTGTAGGATCGCTACTTCCAATAGGTGGCGCTATAGAGTACAAGTCCTCTTTGTTTGAAGAGGCAATTTGCATATTAAAATTTCCCAGAGGAGCATTGCACGGCGAATAAGCCTCCTTACCTCGACACGCCAGAGCTGGTATGTCACTCTCCACAAGGAGTAACCTTACCCCCCAGACCACATACCACAGAAGAATTTTTGCTTTATTGGCCTTTTTCTGAGAATATGAATGATAGCACCAAAACTTCTTCTCCACTCATAGTTCATGGTTGGGTGCAGCCATTTATTGTCAAATACTGTGTTTTCTCTTTTTAAATTATAATGACAACTCAAAACATCCAAATGACCCTGATAAAAAGTTTACTTACCCCATTTCTTAATACCGTGTATTGCCCCCTCTAACATCATTGACAGTTTGAAGTCTTTTGTGATAGTTGTGGATGAGGTTCTTTATTTTCTCATATGCTAAAGCTGCCCACTGTAATAATTATAGGGGATAACTCAGGAGACTTCTTGCGTTGAACAAGACAACTACAGGACTCAGTCTTATAAGTGGTAAAGTCTATATTATCACATGGTGATTCAAACAGGTGCAAAGCAAAGCTCAATTCCACAACACTTGGTGTAGATAATAAATGCAGCTTAACAGTCTATAGGAAACTTCAGAGAGAAATGCAATCAAGCAGAGAGTCTATGAAGCACAGTTAAACTTGCGGATACTTGACACGAATAAGTCTTAGTTTAGTCCAAGCACAGGTAGGCAGTTCAAATGATATCTTATTAACTGGCTTACTGATAGAAAGCAAAGGATGGTTATAAATGGTATATTCTCCAACTGGGTCGCTGTGACCAGTGGGGTACCGCAGGGGTCGGTGTTGGGACCTATTCTCTTCAACATATTTGTTAACAATCTGGTAGAAGGTTTGCACAGTAATATTGTTATTTGCAGATGATACAAAACTATGTAAAGCAGTCAATACAAGAAGAGATAGTATTCTGCTACAGATGGATCTGGATACGTTGGAAACTTGGGCCTAAAGTTATCAGATGAGGTTTAACTATGATAAATGTAAGGTTGTTCACATGGGAAGAAGGAATCAATGTCACCATTACACTTTGAACGGGAAACCACTGGGTAAATCTGACATGGTGAAGGACTTGGGAATCCTAGTTAATGATAAACTTACCTGGAGCAGCCAGTGCCAGGCAGCAGCTGCTAAGTCAAACAGGATAATGGGGTGCATTAAAAGAGGTCTGGATACACATGATGAGAGCCTCTGTACAAATCCCTGGTTAGACTGCACATGGAGTACTGTGTACAGTTTTGGGCACCAGTGCTCAAGAAGCATTTAATGGAACTAGAGTGCGTACAAAGGAGGGCAACAAAATTAATAAAAGGGATGAAGGAACTACAATACCCAGAGAGATTAGCAAAATTAGGATTATTTAGTCTAGAAAAAAGATGATTGAGGGGCGATCTAATAACCATGTATACGTATATAAGGGGACCATACAAATATCTCTCTCAGGATCTGTTTATTCTAAGGAATGTGACGCTCACAAGGGGGCATTCTCTGCGTCTGGAGGAGAGAAGGTTTTTTCCACCAACATAGAATTGTTCTTTACTGTTAGGGCAATGAGAATCTGGAATTCCTAGCCTGCGGAGGTGGTGATGGCAAACTCAGTCGAGGGGTTCAAGAGAGGCCTGGATGTCTTCCTGGAGCATAACAATATTGTATCTTACAGTTGTTAGGTTCTTTAGAAGGGCATAGATCTGGGGATTTATTCTGATGGAATATAGGCTGAACTGGAAGGACAAATGTCTTTTTCCGGCCTTGCTAACTATGTTACAATGTTACTATGTGTTGGCTGGCCAGGACCATGGATTCTGCAGTTCAATACAGGAGAGTTCCTTTCAAAAACACAGTCTTTACTGAAAGATAACTTGGTATGGGTTATGTACAAGAGATAGTGGGAACAATGTGCAATGGACGTTTCCTTTGTAGTACAGTGCATTTTCACTCACACAGTATCCTTCCTCTGTAGTCTACTCTAATGCTGGTGAAGCACACTGTTTCGCCATACTAAGTCACAATCCAGCTGCTATGCCACAGTCCTGATCAGCAAGTCTCTTTACTTGCTCAGTGTTTCCGAGCCCTATTTCTTCCAACACTGGAGCCTTGGATCTACAACTCGGAACCTCACTAGTCCCACAAAACTCAGTCCTGTTCAGGCCCATGACCTTTGACATTTGCAAGCTCATTGTTTTTGTGACTCTGCGTGCTATCACAGGACTCTTTCCGGAAGGCCACTCTATCTTTCTGTGGTTACTTCAGGATCTCGCTATTCCTGTCCCTAGTTCTCCTCTGCTTGTGGATCACCATTCTGGCAGCACTAGTCATGTTACACTCTAAACTCCCTTACTGTCAGGAAGTTCCCCACTGATTTCTCAAATTGCCCTTCCCACTGTGGGCTAGTCCCAAACATTTACTCCATCTTAATGTCACTTCTAAATTTGAGTCACCTATGTACCTTATGCCATATAATACCTTACATTATCATATTCTACATTACACATTATTAACCACTGTACATTACCACATAGCACTGTGCATGCGCCCGCCATTTTTTTTACAGGAAGAAAAGGTCAGGAGGATCGGAGTACATGTGAACATGGGGAACACCTGCAGGTATGGGAGGGATCAGGGGATCTGGGTGTTAGGGTCTGCAGAACGCACCAGATATATATAAATAGTGGGTGCGTTCGCAGCTCGGGGTCCACTGTGCAGGCAGAGCCTGCTGCTAGTAATATGGCGGTATTGGTGAACTCTGTTACTTCACAGATTTGCAAATATAAATACTGTGGGACTATTTGGCGGTATAAGTGAACTGTGTTACACCACAGAGTCGCTGAGGTAGAGACGTAGAGATAGGTACTGTGTCCTGTTAACTCCACAGGGATACACAGATAACTGCTGTGCAGCTAGCAGTCCGTGGTCATGCAGTCAGAAAAGCAATCAAGCAATCTCCTCACCGGAGGTGCCGGTATTCTAGGGGCTTATTTCAGCTGAGCCCTAACCACATGCATGCATGATCACACTGGCGCAAAGCACATAATGCAATTGACACTAGCGCATGGCCGTGCGGCTGTGAAACCCTTTTATAGCAGCAGCAACTGCAAGACCTTCCTGGAAGAACCAATGGAAGCCTGCCCCAGAACTCAAGTAGGTTCAGGACCTTCCAGGAGAACCAATGAGTCGCTGCAGTAGCTGAGCATGTGACCCCTGATCTCCTATGAGAGATCTTACCCTGGGCATGCTCAGAAAGGAAAGCACAGGACTTAGTCCCAACTGAGTCTGCTTGCCGCTAACCTGCATTAGTTACAATGGCAGGACCTGGAGTGGCAGCAGTCATCCTCTGCACAGCACTAGACTGAGCGAGACGCTGGGACTGACGTCTCTGCTGAGCAGGTTTCACTGCGGCCGGAGACGGATGGGAGACCGCAGTGGGGATAGCTCGAGATTCCCCTTGTGCAGGAGCGGGAACTCGACCCCTAACATTACCCCCCTCCCTAGGGCCCCCTCCTTTGGGCCTCACTACGCTCAAAAGCAGCAATGAGCTGTGGAGCGTCAATGCGCTCAAAAGCTCCCAGGACCTATCCTCAGGCCCATAATCACTTCAATCCACCAAATAAAACTTTTTGCCCCGTACCACCTTGCACCCCACAATATTGTTCACCTCGTGATCGTCCGTAGACTAACCCAATGTCCCGGCAGATGACTCAGAGAACTGGGACATGACCACGGGTTTCAAGAGGGACACATGAAAGGTGTCGGAGATACCCAGGCATGGGGGAAGGGCCAAACGGTATACCACAGGGTTAACCTGCTCGAGGACTTTGAAGGGACCCAGGTAACAGGGTGCCAACTTGGTGGACCCCATTCGCAGCCTGATGTTACGGGCGGAGAGCCATACCAAGTCACCGGGAGCAAATGTCGGAGCGGAGCGCCGATGTGCGTTAGCGGAGGACCTCATCCTCTCCTTGGAGGCCTGAATGGCATCCTCAGTATGGTCCCAAATGTCCCGTGCCTCGACAGCCCAGTCTGCCACCCTGGAGTCGGTGGAGGACACGAGCATAGGCACAGGAACCCGCGGATGCTGACCGTAATTAAGGTGGAATGGTGTCTGTCCAGTGGAGTCTGCCACGGCGTTGTTCAACGCAAACTCTGCCCATGGTAACAAAGATGCCCAATCATCCTGCCTGGCAGAGACAAAATGTCGCAGATATGTGACCAAAGTCTGGTTGGCCCTCTCTACCAACCCATTCGTCTCGGGATGATATGCCGAAGAGAGATTTAACTCAATACTGAGTAGACGACAAAGCTCTCTCCAGAACCGAGACGCAAACTGGTGACCTCGGTCACTAACCATTTTGTCCGTCATGCCATGTAGACGAAAGATATGTTGTATGAACAATGCAGCCAGGGCCAGTGCAGAAGGTAACCGTGGTAATGGCATCAGGTGCACTATTTTGGAAAAATGATCGGTGATCACCCAAATGATGGTGCAACACCGAGACTTGGGTAAGCCCACCACAAAGTCCATTCCGACAATCTCCCAGGGCCTGTCTGCCACCGGCAAAGGGTAAAGTAACCCAGCTGGCCGTTGTCGAGGAGACTTATTCTTGGCGCAGGAGACACACGCCCGAACATAATCCCCAACATCACGGACCATATGCGGCCACCAGTACATCCTCGCCAGCAGCTCAGATGTCCTTTTGGTCCCAAAATGTCCACCCACCCTGCACGAATTAGCCCAAGAGAGAACCTCAGGTCGCAAATTGGGTAGTACAAAAGTCTTGCCCGGAAGTACAGACTCTAGCGAAACCGGCGCTACAGTTCTCAGGCTCTCAGAAGGGACAATAAGCTGAGGCTCCCCCTCCGCCTCCTCAGAGGACACCACGGATCGAGAGAGAGCGTCAGCCCGAATGTTCTTCTCTCCTGAGAGATAATGGAGGGTAAAGTGAAATCAGGAGAAAAACAAGGACCATCTGGCCTGATGAGAATTTAGCCGCTGGGCTGTTTGTAAGTATACCAAATTCTTGATATCTGTAAAGACTTGGAAGGGAAAGCGAGCCCCCTCTAACAGATGTCTCCACTCAGAGAAAGTCAACTTCATTGCTAGCAACTCCCTGTCCCCGATGGAATAATTCCTCTCCGCTGGTAAAAAGGTCTTGGAGAAGAAGAAGCAAGGATGCTTCCGACCTTGAGCATCCTTTTGAAAGAGGACTGCTCCAGCATCAACGGATGAGGCATCCACCTCCAATATGAATAGCTTGTCAACATCAGGGCGGTGTAGGATGGGAGCGCTAGCAAAATGAGACTTAATTGAGGTGAAAGCCTTGGAGACTTCTTCGGACCACAATTTGGGATTTGCTACCTTCTTGGTGAGGGCTACCAAGGGAGCTACCAATGTTGAGAAATGGGGAAAGAACTGGCGATAGTAATTAATGAACCCCATAAAGCGCTGCACCGCTTTATGAGAATGGGGTTCTTGCCAGTCCATCACAGGCTGTAGTTTGGCAGGATCCATAGCCAATCTCTGGGCGGAGATGATATAGCCCAGGAATGGTAAAGACTCCTGCTCAAACACACATTTCTCCAACTTTGCATAAAGGGAATTTGCCCGCAAGAGGTCGAAGACTGTGCAGACATCTCTCCGGTGGGAGTCAATATCTGGAGAAAAGATGAGAATATCATCCAGATAGACTACGACTGAGGTGGAAAGCATATCCCGGAAGATGTCATTGACAAAGTCTTGGAAAACTGGCTGGGACTTTACAGAGCCTGAAGGGCATCACCAGATATTCATAGTGCCCATCCCTGGTATTAAAAGCCGTCTTCCATTCATTCCCCTTACGGATGCGAATCAGGTTATAAGCACCCCGCAGGTCTAATTTGGTAAATACCCTTGCTCCCCGGAGCCTATCAAAGAGCTCAGAAATCAGAGGCAGCGGGTATTTATTCTTAACGTTGACGGCATTAAGACCCCTGTAATCTATGCAGGGACGTAATTCTCCGTTCTTCTTTTGCACAAAGAAGAACCCTGTCCCAGCAGGTGACACTGACTTCCTAATGAACCCTCTTGCCAGATTCTCCTGAATGTATTGGGATATAGCCTCCGTCTCCGGGAGAGAGAGAGGATAGACGCTTCCCCGAGGAGGTTCTGCTCCAGGCAAGAGGTCAATAGGACAGTCATAGGGGCGGTGAGGCGGAAGCGTCTCCACAGCCTTTTTGGAGAACACGTCTACATAGGACCAATAACACTTGGGTAGGGAAGTGAAATCTGCGGGTATCCCTGTAGTAGCAACCTGAACACTCTCCCTCACACATCTACCTCTACAAGACTCACTCCAACCCGTATCTTCCGAGGACCACTCAATATGTGGGTAGTGAAGACGAAGCCAGGGTACTCCCAGCAGAGCCTCATCTATACCCTTAGGAAGGATAAGGAAAGATATAATCTCCCGATGGGAAGGAGACATAGCTAATGTGAGAGGGATTGTCTGATGTGTGATCTGTGAGGGCAGTATGGATCCATTCACCACTCGAACAGTCACCGGTTTGGCGAGCATCACCTGAGGTATTGTGTGGCGGAGAGAGAAAGCAGAGGACAAAAAGTTCCCCTCTGCTCCAGAATCCACACAGAGCTCAACTGTTAGAGTGGATGGATCAAAAGAGATTGTCCCTTTAAAGGACAGATTGGAGGCAAATGCCGCTGACCCTAGTGAACCTCCTCCTATGGACACTAAATGCGATCGTGTTCCCGATCGCTGGAGACATCTATTGGCATAATGTCCTAACTGCTGACAATTGTTACAAACCACGGAGACTCGAGCAGGCCGAGACTGAGGTCCTGCTGGAACAACCTCCATGGCCTCGGGGAGTCGGGCGCCTGAATGAGAGACTCTAGAGGTTTCACAAAGGTGGGAGCCAGCCGAAACCTCCGTATAAGCGAACTCTGTTACACCACAGAGTCGCTGAGGTAGAGACGCAGAGATAGGTACTGTGTCCTGTTAACTCCACAGGGATACACAGATAACTGCTGTGCGGATAGCAGTCCGTGGTCATGCAGTCAGAAAAGCAATTAAGCAATCTCCTCACCGGAAAAGCTGGTATTCTAGGGGCTTATTTCAGCCAAGCCCTAAACACGTGCACACAAATCTCCTCACCGGAGGTGCCGGTATTCTAGGGGCTTATTTCAGCCGAGCCCTAACCACATGCATGCATGATCACACTGGCGCAAAGCACATAATGCAATTGACACTAGCGCATGGCCGTGCGGCTGTGAAACCCTTTTATAGCAGCAGCAACTGCAAGACCTTCCTGGAAGAACTAATGAAAACCTGCCCCAGAACTCTAGCAGGTTCAGGACCTTCCAGGAGAACCAATGGGAGTCACTGCAGTAGCTGAGCATGTGTCCCCTGATCTCCTATGAGAGATTTTACCCTGGGCATGCTCAGAAAGGAAAGCACAGGACTTAGTCCCAACTGAGTCTGCTTGCCGCTGACCTGCACTAGTTACAATGGCAGGACCTGGAGTGGCAGCAGTCATCCTCTGCACAGCACTAGACTGAGCGAGACGCTGGGACCGACATCTCTGCTGAGCAGGTTCCACTGTGGCAGGAGATGGATGGGAGACCGCAGCAAGGATAGCTCGAGATTCCCCTTGTGCAGGAGCAGGAACTCGACCCCTAACATTGGGGACCCTAATTCTCACCCCTCTGAGGTGCGATCACATCAGAGGGGAGAGAAATCTCTTTTTTTTGTTTTGTTGAGGTCACCGTTATACTGTTATAATAGCGGTCGCAACACCGGGGTCAGTAAATACCGACCCGGATAATGTTCTCTGGGGTCACGGCTACCCCTGGCAGCCGAGACCCCAGAGAAAATTGCCCAAGCCCCCCCGGCACATCGCGGCGGGCGCACTAAGCATGCGCCCGCCATTTTCTCGCCATTAAAGATGATGGCACCCACTGGGGGACACAGGAGGGCCCTGAGGCCACAAGGGGGATCGGGGGCAACAAGGAGGGGATTGGGGACCCTTTTTCTCTCTCCTCTGATGTCCGATCACATCAGAGGGGAGTGAAATTAAATGGAACATCATTTTTTTTTGTTGCAATCGCCGTTATAGGGTTAATAACGGTGGTCGCAACACCGGGGTCGGTAAAAAAATGACACGATTCATGTTCTCTGGGGTCTCAGCTAACCCCGGCAGCCAAGACCCTTGGAGAAAATCCGACTGCGGGGGGTGCTATTCACGTTTAAGTACCCTTAATGACCGTCGTTAAAAGGCGTATCGGCGGTTGTTAAGGGGTTAAAGAGGTCCCTTAGTCTGTTTCAGTAGGCTCCAAAATCATGGGGAAGACTGGTGACTTGACAGATATCCAGAAGGCAGTCATTGACTCACTCCACAAGGAGGGTAAGCCACAAAAGGTCACTGCTTAAGAAGCTGACTGTACACAGAGTGCTGTATCCAAGCATATTAATGGAATGTTGAGTGGAAGGAAAAAGTTTGGTAGAAAAAGGTGTACAAGCAACTGGGATAACTGCAGTCTTGAAAGGATTGTTAAGAAAAGGCCATTCAAAAATTTGGGGAAGATTCACAAGGAGTGGACTGCTGCTGGAGTCATTGCTTCAAGAGCCACCACACACAGATGTATCCAGGATATTGGCTACTAGTGTCGCATTCCTTGTGTCAAGCCACTCATGACCAATAGACAATGCCAGAAACATCTTACCTGGGCCAAGGAGAAAAAGAACTGGACTGTTGCTCATTGGTTCAAGGTGTTGTTTTCAGATTAAACTAAATTTTGCATTTCATTTGGAAATCAAGGTCCCAGAGTCTGGTGGAAAAGTGGAGAGAGACCACAATCCAAGCTGCTTGAGGTCTTGTGTGTGAAGTTTCCACAATCAGTGATGGTTTGGGTAGCTATGTCATCTGCTGGTGTAGGTCCACTGTGTTTTATCAAGACCAATGTCAGCATAGCCATCTACCAGGAAATTTTAGAGCCCTTCATGCTTTCCTCTGCCAAGCTTTTTGGAGATGGAAATTTCATTCTCCAGCAGGACTTGGCACCTGTCCACACTGCCAAAAGTAACAATACCTGGTTTAAAAACAACAGTATCACTGTGATTGATTGGCCAGCAAACTCGCCTCACCTTAAACCCATAGAGAATCTGTGAAGCATTGTCAAGAGGAAGAGGAGAGGCACCAGATCCAACAATGCAGATGAGCTGAAGGCTGCTAACAAAGCTTCCATGACACCTCAGCATTGCCACTGGCTGATCGCCTCCATGCCATGCCACATTGATGCAATAATTGATGCAAAAGGAGCCCGGTTAAGTATTGAGTGCATTTACTGAACACACATTACAGTATGCCAACATTTTGGATTTTAAAATCATTTTTCAAGCTGGTATTATAAAGTATTCTAATTTACTGAGATAATGACTTTTGGGTTTTCATTGGCTGTAAACCATGATCATCAATATTAACAGAAATAAACACTTGTAATAGATCACTCTGTAATGACTCTATCTAATATATGAGTTTCACTTTTTGTATTGAAGAAAATAAATAAAATAACTTTTTAATGATATTCTAATTTTGTGAGAAGCACCTGTACTTATGCTAGGCTATATTTCTAATTTTAATTAGAAATACGTCCAGACTCACAAGCTTATAATGATTGGCTGAAAGCTAGTGGGCCACATAATTACAAATACATATATAAAAAGGCAACTGCAATCAGCTATAATACATACCAGAACCTATAGTAATCACCACAATCTCAGTATAGTTAATATTAATTTTATTTCTTAATACACTGATTCCAAAATAGAAAATACTATTACAACACAAACCATTGAAAACAGCAGTGAATCCATCCATGGTAAGTAAACAGGTACAAAAAATGAAACTATAAAATATATACACTAGGTATCCATTATATTCAATGGGGTTCGGGTTCTGCTGGAAGTTCGGGTACTGTTCTGGCAAGCAACTTTCTAAAACGTTCTGGTCAGGTGCCAGAACCTGGACTTATACCGTCCATCCTTAATTTTAGGCCAATAGAATCTGAGTGTTTTCCTTTAAGACAAAACAATGAAAAGCATGTAATCTGAAGTGCACAGATATAATAAATACTTAAGTAAATAACCGACATACAGTCAGGGCCAGAAATATTTGGACAGTGACACAATTTTCGCGAGTTGGGCTCTGCATGCCACCACATTGGATTTCAAATGAAACCTCTACAACAGAATTCAAGTGCAGATTGTAACGTTTAATTTGAAGGGTTGAACAAAAATATGTGTTAGAAAATGTAGGAATTGTACACATTTCTTTACAAACACTCCACATTTTAGGAGGTCAAAAGTAATTGGACAAATAAACATAACCCAAACAAAATATTTTTATTTTCAAAATTTTGTGGTGAATCCTTTGGAGGCAATCACTGCCTTAAGTCTGGAACCCATGGACATCACCAAACGCTGGGTTTCCTCCTTCTTAATGCTTTGCCAGGCCTTTACAGGTGCAGCCTTCAGGTCTTGCTTGTTTGTGGGTCTTTCCCTCTTAAGTCTGGATTTCAGCAAGTGAAATGCATGCTCAATTGGGTTAAGATCTGGTGATTGACTTGGCCATTGAAGAATGTTCCACTTTTTTGCACTCATGAACTCCTGTGTAGCTTTGGCTGTATGCTTGGGGTCATTATCCATCTGTACTATGAAGCGCCGTCCAATCAAGTTTGCAGCATTTGGCTGAATCTGGGCTGAAAGTAAATCCCGGTACACTTCAGAATTCATCCGGCTACTCTTGTCTGCTGTTATGTCATCAATAGTGTTGAGCATTCCGATACTGCAAATATCGGGTATCGGCCGATATTGGCTGTATCGGAATTCCGATACGAGTACCGATATTTTCGTCATATCGGATACCGGAATCGGAATGTCACTGTCACTGTCAGTGTTCGTCGGTCGGGTCTGTCAGGAGTCAGCGGCACTTACCCGGCAGAAGATCTCCGGCGGTCACATCCCGGACTGCTTAATGGCCGCCATCCTCTTCTCCCTGGCGGTAACATGCAGTATCTCGCGATAACTGCAGTGACTGCTGGGTAATCGCGGCCGTAAAGCAGTCCGATGACGTCACCGCGCGGGGAAGCAGGTAATCAGCTGTGCTGCGTCGAGATGACAGGCTCTGCCTGTCATTCCGATGTAGCAGAGCTGGATCGTCGTGGGACTGTCGTTACTATGGACTGCGTCGGACAGATGGTATACTGTTGGTTTGTTTTTTTTATTTTTTTACAGGAGATCGATGGCGTCACAGGAATGAGTGTATAATAAAATTAATGAAAACTGTGTTGTCTCTTTTATTTCATTAAAAGACTTTTTTCTTGCTGTGTCTTTTTTTTAAACATTTAAAAACTTTGGGATTAATAATGGATCGGTGTCTTATTGACGCCTCTCCATTATTAACCGGGCTTATTGTCACCGTGCAATCAACGGTGACATTAACCCCTTATTACCCCACTTGCCACCGCTACAGGGCAAGTGGGAAGAGCCGGGTAAAGTGCCACAATTGGCACATCTTTTGATGCGCCAAATGTGGGGCTGCTGTAGCCTGGTATTATCAGGCTGTTGAGGGCCAAAATCCATGGGCCTTGACAGTCTTTTAATACCAGGCCGCAGCAGTCTGCATTTTACTTGGCTGGTTAACAAAAATAGGGGGACCCCTACGCCGTTTTTTTTTCGAGGGGATCCCCTATTTTTGTTAACCAGCCAAGCTAAGCAGACTGCTGTGGCCTGGTATTATCAGGCTGGCAAGGTCCATGGATATTGGATCCTTACCAGCCTGAAAAACCAGGCCTCAGCGGTCTGCTTCATCTGGCTGGTTAACAAAAATAGGGGGGACCCCACGCCAATTTTTTTCGAGGGGATCCCCTATTTTTGTTAATCAGCCAAGATATGCAGACTGCTGTGGCCTGGTATTATCAGGCTGGCAAGGTCCATGGATCTTGGCTCCTTAACAGCCTGAAAATCCAGGTCTCAGCGGTCTGCTTCATCTGGCTGGTTAACAAAAATAGGGGGGACCCCACGCCAATTTTTTTCGAGGGGATCCCCTATTTTTGTTAATCAGCCAAGATATGCAGACTGCTATGGCCTGGTATTATCAGGCTGGCAAGGTCCATGGATCTTGGCTCCTTAACAGCCTGAAAATCCAGGCCTCAGCGGTCTGCTTCATCTGGCTGGTTAACAAAAATAGGGGGGACCCCACGCCATTTTTTTTTTCGAAGGGAACCCCTATTTTTGTTAATCAGTTCCCTCTGACGGCACTGATTGTGTCCCTGGCTGACCTGAAGTGAAAGTGGAAAGCAATCAATTAAGTTTTCCACTTAAGGGCCCGTCTCACATAGCGATATCGCTACCGAGATCGCTGCTGAGTCACTAGTTTTGTGACGCAGCAGCGAGCTCACCAGCTATATCGCTGTGTGTGACATTCAGCGACGATCAGCCCCCTGCCGGGTATCGCTGATCGTCGCTGAAATGTCAGGACCTTTTTATGATCGCTGGTTTCCCGCTGACAGGCACGCATCGCTGCGTGTGACAGGCGGGAAACCAGCGATCCGCTGGTAACCAACGTACACAGCGGGTTTCCAGGCACGTGGCTGTGCCTAGAAACCCGCTGTGTACCTTGGATACCAGCGCCCTGATGCAGGGGAGCTGGTATCCAAGGTACACAGCGGGTTTCCAGGCACCGCGCAGCGCTTGGAAACCCGCTGTGTACCTTGGATACCAGCTCCCTGCATCAGGGCGCTGGTATCCAAGGTACACAGCGGGTTTCTAGGCACAGCCCCGCACCTGGAAACCCGCTGTGTACCTTGGTTACCAGCGGATCGCTGGTCTCCCGCCTGTCACACGCAGCGATGCGTGCCTGTCAGTGGGAAACCAGCAATCAAAAAAAGGTCCTGACATTTCAGCGACGATCAGCGATACCCGGCAGGGGGGCTGATCGTCGCTGAATGTCACACACAGCGATATCGCTGGTGAGCTCGCTGCTGCGTCACAAAACTAGTGACTCAGCAGCGATCTCGGTAGCGATATCGCTATGTGAGACGGGCCCTTAAGCGATGTTACCCGCAGTGTCGCTGTCCCAGATCGCTGCCTGAGCTGCCTGTTTGGCAGCTCAGCAGCGATCATGTAGCGATACACCAGCGATCCTGACAAGTGCATATCGTTGTCGGGATCGCTGGTGTATCGTTATGTGAGACCCAGCCTTTACTCTCCTGTCAGCCAGGAGAGGAACTCATTCATTTGGGGGTTTACTGTGAGGCTGCAGCATTAGCTGCGGTCCCTGCAGTAAACATTAACCCTTTCTGAAGGATTACACCGTGGGACCTGACTGTGCATGGGATAGGTAAGAATAATTTTGCTTTTTTATTTTATTTTTATTACAGGAAATGGTTTTTGCAGTAAAATAAAAGATGGTCAAAAACATGTGTCTTTATTTCATTAAAATGATTTTTAATTAAAGTGTGTGTGTTTTATTTTTATTTCATGCAATAGGATTAATAATTGATAGTTGTCTAATTGACAGCTCTCAATTAATAACCTGGCTTAAGGTCACCTTTCAATAGCAAGGTGGCTTTAACCCCATATTAACCCATTCGCCACCGCTACAGGGCAATGGGAATAGACGGGCAAAGTGCCAGAAAGGGCGAATCTAATTATAGATTTTTCTTTCCTGGGGTGTCTGGGGGCAGATGTTAGTAGCCAGGGGGGGGGGCAAAAATAATGGTCCCTCTCTGGGCTATTATTATCTGCCCCCACTCACTGGCTTTGTCTGTCTGGTTGCGAAAATAGGTGCGCCGGTCACAGTAATCTGCAATAGCCTTCATCAAAATTCTCACTATCCACGTCTGATTTGACTGGGATGGCCTCCCGGTGCGTGGACAATTATTGTGAGAACTTATCCAAAACAAAGCTTCTGCCCTTCACGTCTGATTTGACTGGGATGGCCTCCCAGTGCGTGAAAGTTTACTGCAGAAACTTAACCGAACAAAGCCCTCGCTTCCACAACTGGATTTTTTGGGATAACCTCCCTCCAATATGTGAAGAATATCTGCGTGGACTTATCCAAAACAAAGCTCCCGCCCTTCACGTCTGATTTGACTGGGATGGCCTCCCGGTGCGTGAAAGTTTACTGCGGGAACTTATGCAGCAATTGTCTTTTGCTATACAGCCCCCAGAAATTAGCAAGCAAAAACACAGTCACCGTTCCAACTTTCTCCCGGTTCACATAAAACATGAAACATATACAGCACAGCAGCAACCAACTCGGCTTATATCCCAGGGCTTTTGGATAAGGGTATGGACTTTTTACACAACCTGGGAATGCGGTGATGACCACGTCCGACCGGCTGGAAGTGTAGGCTAGGACTAGGCACAGGGAACATTCAGGTAAGATGACAAAGTTTTCTTACCTTACTGATGGAGCTGCAGTCTCCGTCCCGTGTGCCAAGGCCAGGGCCAACACCCCCGTCTCTCCGGTCGGCCGAGTCCTCGTGCGTTTCGTCCAATGCCCCGCGTGCAGGCGCCAACTGATATGGAAATTTAATTAGGATAAAAATATCCTGTGTTTGCTGCTTGCCATGTCCAAATCTCTATATAATGTCTTTTTGAGCGCTCAGAACGAAATGAGGACTGTCCACACGAAAGTGTCAGTATAACAGTTCGTCAAAGACATACATTTATTATTCATTCAAGGTTTTATATGTTTACAAAAAGGGGCTGGTTAGTCAATTAACATACAATTAAAAGCTGCTAGATTATTGGCTGTTCTAGTGTAAATATGATAATTATGATAATCATGATTAAAAGAGCTGAAGTTGCAGAATTATTGTTTATATTCTTGTAACCTAGTTGCCTTGCATAACTATAATGTAAACAACAGATATCTAATAGGACATTTTGTACTTCATGCATTTGTTCCTTTACGAAGGTCTTATGGAGGCCAGATTTCTTTTAAAACGACTGATTATATCTGGCCTAGAAATATGTGAGCACAAGGTTTTTTAGCAAGTGAGATCTATCTAACTGTGAACTGTGAATACATATATGTGAATATACTTTGAATATATGGAATACATATATATTTCCATGACACCAGTACACGGTAGTGTGTGAGGAGCGTACAGTTCTATATGGTGTGGGAAAAATGAACGGTCGGTAAGTGTGCAGAAAAAAAGAATAAAAGTATTAGTGCTGTGAAAAAAGCAGTCTAAACAGCAATGTACACACAGCAATACAGCTATCAGGCAGCCTAATAACCAGCGCTGCTGCACATAAGAAAATCGTCCCCTGTCACTGGCAGGCAGCCTAATAACCAGCGCTACTGCACACAAGAAAATCCTCCCCTGTCACTGCACAATAACTGTACAGCACAATTGCTATCAGCACAAGCACAGAAGAACTTCTCTTTCCAGCTCTAACTCTCTCCCTACTGATAAACAGCGTCAGCAACCTCTCCCTACTGTTAATATCGGCAGAAGTAAAATGGCGGACGGCGCTCAGGGCTTTTATAGACACTATGACGCCCCCCAAAGCAAGCCAATCACTGCAATGCCCTTCTCTACGATGGTGGTGGACGCTGCACATGTCATCTCGTTGCCCACAGTGTGCATCCTTGCTCATTGGCTGAAAAAAGGCTCCTGAAAGCATTTTGGGAAAATTGACTTTGGCACTCTTTTCGCCGAATGCATGCCCGACTGCACGCTATGGTCATGTTTCGGTTAACGAAACTCGGCCTTGGCGAAAGTTGGCGACTTTTGAATCTGACCGACCTGTTTCGCTCAACTCTAATGATGATACAGTTAGGTCCATAAATATTTGGACAGAGACAACATTTATCTAATTTTGGTTCTAGACATTACCACAATGAATTTGAAACAAAACAAATTAGATGCAGTTGAAGTTCAGACTTTCAGCTTTCATTTGAGGGTATCCACATTAAAATCTGATGAAGGGTTTAGGAGTTTCAGCTCCTTAACATGTGCCACCCTGTTTTTAAAGGGACCAAAAGTAATTGGACAAATGACTCCAAGGCTATTTCATGGACAGGTGTGGGCAATCCCTTTGTTATGTCATTCTCAATTAAGCAGATAAAAGGGCCGGAGTTGATTTGAGGTGTGGTGTTTGCATTTGGAAGGTTTTGCTGTGAAGGAAACATGTGGTCACAGGAGCTCTCCATGCAGGTGAAACAAGCCATCCTTAAGCTGCAAGAACAGAAAAAAACCCATCCAAGAAATTGCTACAACATTAGAAGTGGCAAAATCTACAATTTGGTACATCCTGAGAAAGAAAGAAAGCACTGGTGAACTCATCAATCCAAAAAGACCTGGGAGCCCACGGAAGACAACAGTGGTGGATGATCGCCGCATACTTTCTTTGGTGAAGAAGAACCCGTTCACAACATCAACTGAAGTCCAGAACACTCTCAGTGAAGTAGGTGTATCTGTCTCTAAGTCAACAGTAAAGAGAAGACTCCATGAAAGTAAATACAAAGGGTTCACATCTAGATGCAAACCATTCATCAATTCCAAAAATAGACAGGCCAGAGTTAAATTTGCTGAAAACCACCTCCAGAAGCCAGCTCAGTTCTGGAAAAGTATTCTATGGACAGATGAGACAAAGATCAACCTGTACCAGAATGATGGGAAGCCAAAAGTTTGGAGAAGAAAGGGAACGGCACATGATCCAAGGCACACCACATCCTCTGTAAAACATGGTGGAGGCAACGTGATGGCATGGCCATGCATGGCTTTCAATGGCACTGGGTCACTTGTGTTTATTGATGACTAGAGTTGAGCGATACTTTCCGATATCCAAAAGTATCGGAATCGGAATGGTATCGCCGATACCATTAAAATATCGGCGATACCCGATACCGATACCGGAAATCCAATGTAAGTCTATGGGAACAAAATATCGTAACTAAAAAAAACCCATTCTTTCCTTGTAAACACTAATATAACACACATAGAATACATATATAATATATATATATATATACATGTCATTGTGACATATATATATATATATATATATACATATATTTATAGTTTATACACTTCTACATAGTAAAATAGCCTCTGATTCAATTGCCGGGTAAAACCGGCTTTTGTGAAAAGACAGAAGCACCCGACATGAAATGACACTTGGTTTACATAGAGTTAACCATGTCTTTTCATGTAGTTTGATATCTGATTTGCACAAACAATTACATGAGTGGCTGTGTGCAAAATTTCACACCTGTAGGGGTTAATTAAAGGTGTAAATTCGTTGTAAAAAGAACCTTGAGCCTCACCGCGCTCAGTGCAATTGGTGAGTTATCAGTTACCAGAGCAGCTTGTATGTGTCACAGATCATAAAATGAGGGATTCGTATTCTCCCGGGTGTCTGTCTCATTGTCTGTATCAGGTACTGTCGCTTTAAATCACATCTCTGTCAGTAACTCATTCAGAGCAGTGTGCTGGCTGCAGCAGCGAGAAAACCCCTTTGACCCCCCCTCCTCTGCTAATCACGTTATCAGGCATTCTGTTTCTTGGCTTTGATTTTTATTTTTTTAAGCTAGTTTTTTTGGCTACAGGTTTTAACGTGAGAATTATCAGGCATTCAGACTGAACTATATTCATTTTTTTTGCTATTCTGAGGAATAATAATTTTTTTTTTTTTTTTACGTGATTTCAGTGCCTATAGAGACAGCAAGCAGAGATATAAGGAAGGGAGGGGGGAAGCAGCCAGCTGACATTCCAGAGATTTTAATTAGCTGTTTTAGTAACAAGGGTTGTTTTTCAGAGTTTTATGATTAATACGGTTTTTCTTTTCTCCCCTTTTTGGTGAATTTATTTTTTTTATGTTTACTTTTTCTAGAGTTTTTTACTAAATCTAACTTTTTGTTTTTTAAAAAAAAAATTTTCTTTTAAGTACATTTTTAAATGATTTTGGAGAGATTTTTTTTTTTTTTTTTCTCTAAGCAATTTATTTTAGAGCTTTATTTCTCCAACCATTTTTTTTTTTTTCTACAAGCTTGCCTTAGAACAAGGTCACATAGATAAGGAGAATTACAGGCTGTGGGAGAGAGCAGACACAAACTAAGCAGTGGTCTGAGCAGCCCCTCCCGTCGGGCATTCGGCGAGGAAACAAACAGAACCTGAGTGCAACAGGTTTCAGATTTTTAAATCACCTTTGTTGAATAGGTTTTTGGAATAGACACAGTACGTAAGAATCGAAGGGCTAGGCATGTGAATAGAATGTCACAGTACGTGAGAAGCAAATAGAGACAGGCAGCCTTTACGCTGCATAATGAAATGTTTTTTCTTGTTTTTTGTTATTTGAAAGGTAACGGGAAAGTTTATTAATAGATTACCATCTGCTATAAAAGAGCAGCGGTGCATCGTGTAAAAGATACAGCAAGTTAATTTGACCAGGAAGTGATTTTTTTTATGTGAATAAGTTTGAAAAGGTGTTAAATCATCTGTGAGAAAAAGATCACGGACATGTCACAAGAGCAGAATTCAGAGTCACACACATCACATGTCCATCATGTGGAGACACGGGACAGGTGTAGGCTGCTCTCATTGAGTAAGGAGCCTTGTACAGGGAAAAACGCTCCCCGCCTCTCTCCACAGGGAGAAGGCATTTTTGTTTCAACCATCCCCTCTCAAGAGTCACAGGGGGGACACCCTCTCCTTTTTCTTCTCTCAGTCCCTTTCTCTTACTTCTTCAGACTTTTCTCCTCTTTCCTCGCTGCCATCCCTCTCATTCCTTCTTTTCCCTCCATCACATCTCTGACACATCCATTTTCTTCATCTTCCTCTTCTTCTATCTCTTCCTCTCCAACTCTCAAATCTTGTTCTTCATCTTCTTCTACTTCTCCCCCTCCATCTCTCTCTCTCTCTCTCCTCCATCTTTCTCTCTTTTCCCCCTTTCACTCTTCTCTCCCTCCCCTCCTCTTTCTCTCGCTCCTCCCTCACACCTCCCTTCTCTTCCTCTTTTTTCTACTTCGTCATCAACTGGGTCAACGCCCAATCCAAGCAATGTGGTGTCCCTGTATTCAGTGTTTCCAGCACAGGGCACCTTGTCTATCCCAAGCACAGTACAAACATTGCCAGTCATTATATCAGGAGAAGAAAGTGCAGATCTCCCTACACAAAACGCTACATGTAACCCCCAGACACAACAGTCCACAGCTTAGGGCTTCACAGGGGGGTGGTATAGCTACAGAGACAAATGAGGAACCTCAGTGCCAAGTAGGGCTGCTAGCATGGAACCATGACACTGATCCAGCCTCAGCAAGGAAGTGGGAAATCCCCATGCAGCAAGACAACTTTAAAGCCCAAATCTCACCCAGTGTATGCACCAAGTACACCATGTCACTTCTTATCTGATGAAGATGAAGATGCAACGTCACACATGCTGCCCAATACTAGGGAAGAAAACACACAAGCACCAATAGAGCAGGGACAGGTAGAGGCACCATCCTATGAGCCCTTCATCCCAAGCCAGGTGATCAGTATGCTGCCAGACCCAGGGATACACCCCATTCTATTTTGCCAAAAAATGCAGCAGATCCAGCAAACGTATACAGCAGTCTGGATTGATCTCTGGACCGAAATGGAAATAAAAGCAGGTGATGCATTCTGGCCAATTATGAGAGAACACTTCAAGCTTCCAACAGAGTTAGATGCGTATGCCTGGGAGACAGGACCAAAGCTAATTGAGCAACTCAGAGAATGGGCCAAAAGCAGACTGACAGGACAAACTCTCAGCCTACATGTCACGAGTCAAGACATGACAGAGTCTGTGGAGAAGTTCCATGACAGAGTGATGCAAGTGTTTCAAGATTTGGGCCTCATTACCCATGATCAGACACACAGAGGATGTTGGCACAGGCTTTTGTGCATGGACTGAGAGAACCAATCAGGAAACCACTGGTAGCAGCCAGGCCTGAGTACACGTCAATAGCAATGGACACCCTGCTCACAGTAGCAAAAAGGATTGAGTCCCGCCGGGACAGAAGGAATGTCAAGTGTTACAACTGTGGCAAGCTTGGCCATTACCGGAACCGCTGCAGAGAACCCCTACGACCCACCACTTTGTCTAGAGAAGCAAGCCAAGGAAGAAACACAGAAAGCAGTGAAGAACCCCGTCCATAGGACAAGAGCACACCAAGTCCACAAGGAACCCCACCAGTGGGACCAATATCCTGAGAGTGGATGGCGTAGTCATATCTTTTCTTGTGGAACTCCGCAACCTCACCTACCTATCAGAATCTTCTGCTTCCTGCATGGGAATTGATGGTCAAGTCAGATATTTCTAGATTATGAAGCCCCTGAGCGTGTGGACTCAGCCAGAACACTCCATCATGTCCCAGTTTGTTGTGTCAAAAACCTGCACCCTCAACCTATTGGGAGTGGACCTACTGCAGAAGCTGAAAGCGACCAGAGTGTTCCAGGAAGATGGGACCATGACACTTTCTTCACCCCTGACCCAAGAAGAAACAGGAACCTCAAACAACCGCACTGCAGACCTATCACAGGAGGTGCTGGACATAGTACCAGAAAAGCCACTCCATCACCCAGAGTCAAGATGTCTCTGACCAACTGAAGGTCTAAGTGAACTCGCCTAAGAAGACGGCCTGAGAACTTTGACATTGGCCAGGATATTCAACTCAAGAAGGACTCTACTCGCTTCATGGAATCGCAACACCTCATCCAGCTCTAATGCCAGAGGTTCATCTTTTGCAAGCACCAGGAGGTGCCCCCTGCAATCAACCAGTTCACCCAGGCCCTAGACCGGAAAAAGGCCACTCAGCTCTTCAAACTTGTGCACAAATACTGACCTGAGACCGAGCTGGAGAAAAATAAACTACTGATGGCCCGTGCTGAGAAAAAAGCAGCCGTTTAAGGAGACGTCCCAACAAGAAGACCCCTGTGACCAGAGCAGGTGCTAACACAGTGACTGTCTTGGTGGAGAACAAGAAAGCCAGCTGGTCGTCATCTCTCATGATGTGGATCCTAGTAGTCGGCTTGTTTTCCCACCAGCTCTGCACCAGCAGATGGGAGTCCCCTGCCGCATACTGAAGGACAAGGCCAAACTGGGCTGCCTCGCCCATCGGAATCAATCCCAGCTTTCCACAGTGAAGAAAAAGACTGTAAACCCCACTGAGTTCAGAATGGTGAAAGGCCTGGAGGCCGCGAAAGAGGCTACGGTATTTGAAACCCCAACAGTGCTGAACCATCACACTCTGCTCTCAAGAGTCCCAGTCACCGCAACGGTATTCACGGTGATCAACCTGGCCAGTACCTTCTTCAGTGTTTCCCCTCCACCTGGAGGCCTGCTTTCACGCACCAGTGCAGTGCATATGGACAATGTTGCCTCAAGGTGCTCAAAACAAGCCCTTTAAGTTTCACCAAGACAATGTCCTCCATCTTCGTCAACTGGATTGCAGAATATGCAAGAGTCACTCTTCTACAACACGTGGATGACTTTCTCTTTTGTGTGGTTGACATCGACACCTGCACAGCCTATTCCTTATCTCTCCTACTCTACCTGGAAGAACAGCAACGCAAGGTCTGGAAGAACAAAGTCCAGTGATGCCAGAAGCAAGTTACATCCCTGGGACACTGTATTGCCCACAAGACGAAACACATGTCAAAAGACTGGAAGACCACTGTGGAGAAGATGGCTCCCCCAACAACTCCAAGAATGCTGCAGGCCTTCCCTGGTCTAGTGTCATATTGCAGAACCTGGATCCCTGATGCCTCAGTCCTAATGCAGCCTCTGTGCGCTTGCATCAACGCAACCCCGCTCCTTCTATCAGACGCAGCCTTCAACCCATTCAGGAGATTGGAAGAACTCCACAGTCTCAGCGCCAATACCAGGCCTACCTGACTATGAAAAGTTTTCCGTCTACCTGATGGAAGAAAGAAGATCATGCTACTGGAGTCCTGGCACGGATTCACGGGGGAAAACAGAGACTTTTAGGCTGCCTCTCAGCCCGCTCGGATCCAGTTGCAAGAAGAGCACCCTCCTGCCTGATGGCAGTATCTGCAGCACACACCCTCCTGGACAAGGTTGCTGAAATCACTCTTGGACAGCCACTGGAAACTCTCACTCCGCATGACATCTTGGCAATCTTCAATCAAGCTCAACCAACAGTAATCTCCCCACCGCCAGGCATCTTTGTGGCGCCTCTATTGCCTTTGTCTCATGATGTCACTGTCTCCAGACCTACAGTCCTCAGCCCGGCCACTCTACTCCCACTCCCAAGGGGGGATACTTGGATGGCTCCAGAAGAAGTTTCAACACAGGAAGTGCAGTGACCAGCAATCAAGAAATCCTGTGGTCCAGAAGTCTGTCACCTAGCCTGTCAGCCCAGGAAGCAGAATTGATAGCGCTGACGAAGGCCTGCCAGATGGCAGAAGGCAAGACTGCAAACATCTACACGGACTACAGGTACTCGCATGGCATAGCACACGACTTTGGACCCATCTGGGCTACAAGGGACTTCATCACAGCAAACGGGACAACTGTGAAGCATCATGGAGCCTTCAGGGACCTACTGGGTATACTCCAACTTCCAAAATGGTGGCAATTTGAAAAATCAAAGTGCATGGAAAACTGAAAACAGAAGAGGCATGAGGCAATAACATGGCGGACATGGCAGCCAAAGAAGCAGCCAAAGGAAGACAACATGGAGAAGTGGGAGAGGTCGTAGAGCCGGACGGCTACTACATGACGACTGAAGACAAGAAACCTGACAAAGAGACGTCCTGGGATCTGCTCAAGAAGTTACAAGACCAAGCTCCAAAAGGAGAAGAAGAGCTGAATGAATGCGAAAAAAAAGCAACACGTGAAGAAGGAAGGCTATCAATAATAGACTTCAAACTCTGCCCACCACAAAGTATGCACCCTATGGTGGTCCAATGGGTACATGGACCCACATCCACATATCAAAGACTCAGATGAATGATCTGATTGGTGCTTACTGTTTCACTTCAGGGATCTCCACCCTAACAGCCAAATTCACCAGCAGCTGTCTGACCTGCGGCAAATGCAAGCCTGGACGTATGGAAGAAAGTCCCCCTCACCTCATCTGGAAAGACCACTCTACCAGCTTCAAAGGATCCAGATAGACCACATCCAGATATCGCCAAGTGAAGGATTCAAATACGCCATTGTGGTCAAAAGAAGTATTTTCAAGATGAACAGAAGCGTTCCAAGTCAGCAAAGACTACTGCAAAGCAGCTACTTTCAGAAAATAGTGTGCAGATACGGGGTTCCAGAAATGATAGAAAGTGATCAGGGACCCGCATTCACAGCAAATCTGACACACAAGACCCGATTAGCAGTAGGGTCAGATTTAGGCCTACACACTCCTTACCACCCCCAGAGCAGCAGGAAGGTAGAAAAACTGAACGAAATATTTAAGAATAGAATGCTGAAAAATTGCCCAAGAGACATGCAAACCATGGCATGACACACTCCCTATTGCACTGTTTAGCATAAGGCACACTCCCAGAGACCCAGAAAAGCTGTTTCGTGCCTGCATCTTCTGCTAACAGATAAGACATTTTCTTCTTTTAGTTTTTTGGTGCCTGCATTTTGTCCTGCACTTCTGTGGGGGTCTGCCGGGTCCCCTTCGGGGGGCTTATGCTCCTCTCAGTTTAGTTCAGCCACTGTTTGTTCATTTGCCTTTTCCAGTTTTTTCAGTGGTTGCTGTTTAGTTTTTGTTACACCAGAGAACTAATTTAGGTGGTAGAGGTCGTGTGATCTCAGGTGTTTTTGTAATTAGTAGAGTTGGTACTTTTCAGGGTTTTTTGGGGTTGCAGTAAGTGCCTTTCCTATCCTCTTCTATCTAGACAGATTGGGCCCCAGCGTTTGCTCATTCTATTTTCTGTCTGTGTCTGTATTTCCTCTTGTCTAACCGCCATTACATGTTTGGGGGCTTCCTATGTTCTTTGGGGATCTGCTCCGGGGCAGATAGCTTTCCTTTTTCTATCTTTAGGTGTAGTTAGTTTCTCAGGCTGTGACGAGGCGTCTAGGACCAACGTAGGAACGCTCCACGGCTGCCTTTAGTTGTGGTGGTTAGTCAGGGTACTGCAATCCCATAGATTCCAACCTCTCTGGTGTATTGCCTTTTTTTGCCTGCTCTCCTCAGCTACCAAATCATAACACTTATGTAATTGAATTGGTCAAAAACTAATGTCCATTCTCGAGTTTTTCTCCTCACTGCCAGATTTGATGATCCTGTCCAAGAGCCCCAGATGACATCAACCTCTGTGTAACTAGAGGGAAAGCCTGTTTGAATCCACGTATCGCATTGCAAGGAAGCTCCCGTACCAGGAGAGACACCTAAGCCATGAAGGATGTCGTGGATGCTCTGACTGACCAGACAGATGACCAGATGACCTACCTGATGAGTTCAAGGCCAGAGACCAAGTTAAAGCAGGATTTGAGTCACTATTGCCACTAGTAACTATAAAAAAAATGTTGATTGGATAAATTACATCTATTATAACCAGCAGAGATTTGTTAACTTCACCATAGATGCTGTAAAAGGTTTGGCAGCACAGTTAGGCCCCACTTCCATTATGGCATTCCAGAATAGAATGGCTTTGGATATGATTCTAGCTGAGAAAGGAGGTGTTTACAAAATGATCAAAGACACCTGTTGCACCTACATCCCAGACAACACTGGCCCAAATGGTAAAGTCACAATGGCAATACAGAAACTTAATGAGTTATCAGAGGAACTGAAACAGAACTCAGGTGTCACTGACCCATGGGATCGATACTTTGGGTGGATGAGTGGGTGGCAGAAAATGTTGGCACAGGTTGGGACAGCCATTATGGGGGTTCTCATTTTTGCATTAATTACTGGTTGCTGTGTAATTCCTTGTATCCGCAGGAAAATGGAAAAAGCTGTTCAGGAGACAACCAATTTGATGCCACTCACCATCTTGGACCTCGCACCAGTCCGGATAGAACTGCCTGGCTTGACCAGATCTCCGAACTACCTCCAGACTGAGAATACACATCCTTGATGAAACATCATATCAACTATGAGATTATGATTGCAAACACATAAACCCCCGACAGGGACAGTCCTCCTGACCGCCCATTTGCGAAAAGTCTGTATTCGGTGGGGGAGGCATGTACTAGGGGTGTCTCAACTCACCGGCAGCACAAAAGAGTTGCAGCGCTTTGGGCCAGGAGCAGGTTTTTAGGGCAAGTGGTATCTAAGGGGGGACTGTCATGGAAATATATATGTATTCCATATATTCAAAGTATATTCACATATATGTATTCACAGTTCACAGTTAGATAGATCTCACTTGCTAAAAAACCTTGTGCTCACATATTTCTAGGCCAGATATAATCAGTCGTTTTAAAGAAATCTGGCCTCCATAAGACCTTCGTAAAGGAACAAATGCATGAAGTACAAAATGTCCTATTAGATATCTGTTGTTTACATTATAGTTATGCAAGGCAACTAGGTTACAAGAATATAAACAATAATTCTGCAACTTCAGCTCTTTTAATCATGATTATCATAATTATCATATTTACACTAGAACAGCCAATAATCTAGCAGCTTTTAATTGTATGTTAATTGACTAACCAGCCCCTTTTTGTAAACATATAAAACCTTGAATGAATAATAAATGTATGTCTTTGACGAACTGTTATACTGACACTTTCGTGTGGACAGTCCTCATTTCGTTCTGAGCGCTCAAAAAGACATTATATAGAGATTTGGACATGGCAAGCAGCAAACACAGGATATTTTTATCCTAATTAAATTTCCATATCACTGGCTGGTCTCACGGACAAATACATGCTGACTATCTGTGTGTGACTCCGGAAATATATACTGAGATTTACAACTTCCGCTACACTATATACACCTATACGCTTCTGATACAGTACCGTTTATCTGTTCTTTGTATTAGGCCGGCGTCACACTCACCGTAGAAAATTACGGAGCGAATTGTACGAGCGTAATATGCCAAAATGTTGCCGGCACAACAATCCGTGTTTAATCCGTTATCAGGGTGCAGCTATATTTTGCGCATGTAAGCATCCGTATGCAATCCGTATGGCATCCGTACAGCGTATTTTTATCGCCGCCTTGTAAAATGGACATTTAACGGTTTTTAGGCCTGAAACTCATTCAAATCATCATCAGCAAGGCTATTTATTGGCTCTGCATCAGGTTGTAACCCCTAATCTTGCCATTTTTGTGGTCTGCAAATGTTGGAGAGCTGCTGCTTGCTTGCCAACATGTCTGACACTCTTCAGTTCTCCCCAACTGATCGAGTGTTGTACAACTGGTTTTAGTCCCACCGCTTTGGGCAGTCTTACCCAGTGATCGTTGATCAGCGAAGGAGGAGGCGAATGTGGGTGTTTCCGCATTTGAGGCAACGACTCAATAAAGGCCATTTTCACCGGCTGTATGCATCTCTGCGGATTCTTCCAGAGAATTTTGTTCAGTTTTGTCGGATGACCATTCCCAGATTTGATGTTTTGTGGGAGATTGTGCGCCCAGGGATCACCTACCAGGATGCGTAAAGCTATCTCTGCAGAGGAGCGACTTCTCCTTACGCTACGGTCTGGATTCCTGACCTACATACTGTCTATTGATGATGTATTTTCCCACTATTTTCCCTTTACCCTTATGCCTGTTGCAGAAATATCCTCATAATATAGGCCATATATCACCTTGAAGTACCTGAACTATGATGTGAATATAAACATTAGAGAAAAATGGTACTTGGCCTAAATTTGACTTATGATTGTTTGGCCTTTAAGTCATGTAAGGGTTATGTATAGTGTGTTTGTGAAACCTTTGTGCATGTGTATTGATTGTTCTCTGTACATTTGGTTAGTTGTAGGTTCATAACTACTGGCATATCCTATTCCTCACTTCATCTGTATTTTTGGATTGGGACATCAAACATCTCTGGCATTGTGCGTGATACCTGCTCACAACTGTGGTACAGACTTCATCAACTGGTGAATGAATACATATCAAAAAACTGACCGGCACATCCAAACATAGATCCAGTGTGAACAGGTGCTAAACCTAGAGTCACCAACTCATATACATACAAGAAAAAAAGGTAGCACACTGTAGCGCTATAGCTTGCAAACACGAAATATGAAAATATGAAAATTATGAAAAATGAATTGCATCACTGCCTTAGAAATATGAAAAATTGAGAAGTCTTAGCGCATAGGATGGCCAAATTATGTGAGCCTGATAGCCACGTCAAGGCTCTTCTCGTATATCAGGTCCTAACTAATGCCAATCCTCACTTAGAAAAGTCTGTCTGCATGGGAACATATGAATCCTCTCTTCAGACTAAAATCTACATCTCTGTGGAGGGGTAGTGAACCTGGTGTAATTAAAAAGCCTGTGACCAACAGGTGGAGTGCTCAGGTAGAAGGTAAATGAATACATATCAAAAAACTGACCGGCACATCCAAACATAGATCCAGTGTGAACAGGTGCTAAACCTAGAGTCACCAACTCATATACATACAAGAAAAAAAGGTAGCACACTGTAGCGCTATAGCTTGCAAACACGAAATATGAAAATATGAAAATTATGAAAAATGAATTGCATCACTGCCTTAGAAATATGAAAAATTGAGAAGTCTTAGCGCATAAGATGGCCAAATTATGTGAGCCTGATAGCCACGTCAAGGCTCTTCTCGTATATCAGGTCCTAACTAATGCCAATCCTCACTTAGAAAAGTCTGTCTGCATGGGAACATATGAATCCTCTCTTCAGACTAAAATCTACATCTCTGTGGAGGGGTAGTGAACCTGGTGTAATTAAAAAGCCTGTGACCAACAGGTGGAGTGCTCAGGTAGAAGGTAAATGAATACATATCAAAAAACTGACCGGCACATCCAAACATAGATCCAGTGTGAACAGGTGCTAAACCTAGAGTCACCAACTCATATACATACAAGAAAAAAAGGTAGCACACTGTAGCGCTATAGCTTGCAAACACGAAATATGAAAATATGAAAATTATGAAAAATGAATTGCATCACTGCCTTAGAAATATGAAAAATTGAGAAGTCTTAGCGCATAAGATGGCCAAATTATGTGAGCCTGATAGCCACGTCAAGGCTCTTCTCGTATATCAGGTCCTAACTAATGCCAATCCTCACTTAGAAAAGTCTGTCTGCATGGGAACATATGAATCCTCTCTTCAGACTAAAATCTACATCTCTGTGGAGGGGTAGTGAACCTGGTGTAATTAAAAAGCCTGTGACCAACAGGTGGAGTGCTCAGGTAGAAGGTAAATGAATACATATCAAAAAACTGACCGGCACATCCAAACATAGATCCAGTGTGAACAGGTGCTAAACCTAGAGTCACCAACTCATATACATACAAGAAAAAAAGGTAGCACACTGTAGCGCTATAGCTTGCAAACACGAAATATGAAAATATGAAAATTATGAAAAATGAATTGCATCACTGCCTTAGAAATATGAAAAATTGAGAAGTCTTAGCGCATAAGATGGCCAAATTATGTGAGCCTGATAGCCACGTCAAGGCTCTTCTCGTATATCAGGTCCTAACTAATGCCAATCCTCACTTAGAAAAGTCTGTCTGCATGGGAACATATGAATCCTCTCTTCAGACTAAAATCTACATCTCTGTGGAGGGGTAGTGAACCTGGTGTAATTAAAAAGCCTGTGACCAACAGGTGGAGTGCTCAGGTAGAAGGTAAATGAATACATATCAAAAAACTGACCGGCACATCCAAACATAGATCCAGTGTGAACAGGTGCTAAACCTAGAGTCACCAACTCATATACATACAAGAAAAAAAGGTAGCACACTGTAGCGCTATAGCTTGCAAACACGAAATATGAAAATATGAAAATTATGAAAAATGAATTGCATCACTGCCTTAGAAATATGAAAAATTGAGAAGTCTTAGCGCATAAGATGGCCAAATTATGTGAGCCTGATAGCCACGTCAAGGCTCTTCTCGTATATCAGGTCCTAACTAATGCCAATCCTCACTTAGAAAAGTCTGTCTGCATGGGAACATATGAATCCTCTCTTCAGACTAAAATCTACATCTCTGTGGAGGGGTAGTGAACCTGGTGTAATTAAAAAGCCTGTGACCAACAGGTGGAGTGCTCAGGTAGAAGGTAAATGAATACATATCAAAAAACTGACCGGCACATCACATCACATCAATTGCATCAGTCCCTTAGAATATGTAAAATTGAATAGTCTTAGCGCATTTACTTTAACTGAGCACTCCACTTTTGGACATGGCTTTTATTACACAGGTCACTAACCTCAAAATGTAGATTTTGATGAAAGAGAGATTCATATGTTCATGCAGACAGACTTTTTAAGTGAGATTGAGATAGTTTAGGACTGATATAGAGTAGGCCTTGAGTGGTATAGGCTCATAATTGCCATCTATGCGCTAGACTTCTCAATTTTTCATTCTCTAAGGCAGTGATGCATTCTTTTATAATTGTCTATTTACTATTTGTCTTTCAAGCTATGCGTCCCAGTGTGTAACTGTTTTTTTTATGTATGAGTGGTGACTCTAGGTTGACACTGTTACACTGGATCTAGTTTGGATGTGCCTTGTCAGTTTTTGATATGTATTCATTTACCTTCTACCTGAGCACTCCACCTGTTGGTCACAGGCTTTTTAATTACACCAGGTTCACTACCCTCCACAGAGATGTAGATTTTAGTCTGAAGAGAGGATTCATATGTTCCCATGCAGACAGACTTTTCTAAGTGAGGATTGGCATTAGTTAGGACCTGATATACGAGAGAGCCTTGTCGTGGCTATCAGGCTCACATAATTTGGCCATCTTATGCGCTAAGACTTCTCAATTTTTCATATTTCTAAGGCAGTGATGCAATTCATTTTTCATAATTTTCATATTTTCATATTTCGTGTTTGCAAGCTATAGCGCTACAGTGTGCTACCTTTTTTTCTTGTATGTATATGAGTTGGTGACTCTAGGTTTAGCACCTGTTCACACTGGATCTATGTTTGGATGTGCCGGTCAGTTTTTTGATATGAAATTCATTTACCTTCTACCTGAGCACTCCACCTGTTGGTCACAGGCTTTTTAATTACACCAGGTTCACTACCCCTCCACAGAGATGTAGATTTTAGTCTGAAGAGAGGATTCATATGTTCCCATGCAGACAGACTTTTCTAAGTGAGGATTGGCATTAGTTAGGACCTGATATACGAGAAGAGTCTTGACGTGGCTATCAGGCTCACATAATTTGGCCATCTTATGCGCTAAGACTTCTCAATTTTTCATATTTCTAAGGCAGTGATGCAATTCATTTTTCATAATTTTCATATTTTCATATTTCGTGTTTGCAAGCTATAGCGCTACAGTGTGCTACCTTTTTTTCTTCTATGTATATGAGTTGGTGACTCTAGGTTTAGCACCTGTTCACACTGGATCTATGTTTGGATGTGCCGGTCAGTTTTTTTATATGTATTCATTTACCTTCTACCTGAGCACTCCACATGTTGGTCACAGGCTTTTTAATTACACCAGGTTCACTACCCCTCCACAGAGATGTAGATTTTAGTCTGAAGAGAGGATTCATATGTTCCCATGCAGACAGACTTTTCTAAGTGAGGATTGGCATTAGTTAGGACCTGATATACGAGAAGAGCCTTGACGTGGCTATCAGGCTCACATAATTTGGCCATCTTATGCGCTAAGACTTCTCAATTTTTCATATTTCTAAGGCAGTGATGCAATTCATTTTTCATAATTTTCATATTTTCATATTTCGTGTTTGCAAGCTATAGCGCTACAGTGTGCTACCTTTTTTTCTTTTTTCTTGTATGTTCATCAACTGGTGATGCCTGAGCCAAAGATGGAAGAATGGAAGAGGATTGCCAGGGGATTTGAGGACCAATGCAACTTCACATATTATCATAGCCTCTGTCTGGTGTTAATGGTCATAACATATGTGTTGGTGGTTGAGTACAAACAAGTAATAAAAAAAGAATCAAAACTTTTTATAAAAATATATCTTTATATGTGCAAACTGCCACTTGAGGTAGTGAGTACCATATTTGCTTCATATGGTATATGTATTTACAGCACAATAGTGTAAGTGTGCATTCTTACACAAGAACCAAAATAAGGCATGACAACTAGTGTTGAGCGATACGATACCGCAAGTATCGGGTATCGGCCGATATTAGCTCTATCGGCCTTTCGATACTTAGTTTCGATATTTTCCATATATCGTATACCGGAATCGGAAGTTCCCATAATTCTTTGAGAGGCAATGTGATTTTAGTCAGCCAATGAGGAATCCTAAGAAGTGTGGGCACATCCTGTACTGCTGCGGTCATGTTAACTAATGGTATAGCTGTGATTGGATGCTGAAATGATGTCAGAATGCACTATAAAAGGCGCCGCCGCCATTTTAGCGTCATTGTGCTGTGAATTCAGTAAGGGACAGAACGCTGCTGTGCTGACTCTGAGGGACAGTTAGAGATTGCGATTTAGTGTACTGTGCTGTAGGCAGGCTAGCACCAGCCGCTGTGTAAAGCTTCCTTTTGCCTGCAGTTTTGTTTTAACAGCTCTGCAAGGTGTGTGTGAGTGCAGGTGATGCTGCAGTTTGCTCTGCATGCAACGCTGTCTGTAGGCATCTGCACGTGTCACTCACAGACTCTTTTTTTTCTTCAGTGTAATTCTTGCAGCTCCATGCAATTTAACTATTAGTGTGACGCGCTTCCATCCGTATCCAATACATTGGTTGCAAACACTATAGAAGTAGACAAAGGAGTAGCCTTTCACAGATTGTGAACAGTTGTGTTTCAGTGTTCACTTCAGTCTCTGCGTAATAACCACACTTAGGCCTTATAACTTTTCTGACTTTCTTTATCAATCTACCAAGATGAAGAAGTCAGTGAGTAAGGCACGTGGTCGTGGCCATGGAGTTTCAGCAGGGAGAGGACGTGGGGATTCTGTGGCTGCTGCCGCCCTCAGTGACACAGCATCCACCAGTTTTACCCATGAGCGTTCCTTTATGCGCACTTTGGTAGGAGCTCGGCGTGCCCCCCTGCTGCGGGAAGAACAAATTGAAGCCGTTGTTGGTTGGATGGCAGCCAATGCATCAACTTCAATTCCTTCCACCTCCTCTCAGGAACACAACACTGTTGAGCAACCATCTGTCTGTTCACCGCCTGTCAAATTGCCCAGGCAGTCAGAGAGTTCTGTACAGGAGCCAGCTGAGTCTCTGCTTCTGTTCTCAGAATCTGTTGGCTCGCAAACACGGGCACAGGCAAGCAGCATTCTGCAATTTGAAGAAGAGGGAGTATGCAGTGATGCGCAACAGCTGTGTCTCTCTAAATCTGAAGAGGCGGGTGAGCCAGTGCCGATGGACAGCACACCGCAGAACGCATCTTATGATGATGATGAGACTCAGGTGCAGGGTTTTGTGGAGCATGGTGCTGCCCAGACCATCCAACAGCAGCAGGTGTTGGAAGAGGGTATTGGAGATGATGAAGTCCGAGACCCAACATGGCGTGAGCAACAGGAAGGTGGTGGGAGCAGCTCTGAGGAAGAGATTGTCCCAACGGTACAAAGAGGAGGGAGAGGTAGGCTGCAGACTCGCTTGCCTGTAGCCTCCAGTTTGGCACCTGTTGGGAGCAGTTCTCTTAGAAATGTCAAAATTGGCGCTCCCATGACTTGCACTGCGTGGTCCTTTTTTGACAGACTTGTAGATGATATTTGCTATGTTCAATGCAAGCTGTGTAAGCAAAAAGTTAAGAGGTAAAAATATCAGTAACCTGAATACCACAAATATGTGGAAACATGTACGGACAAAGCACGTAGCTGAGTTACAAAGACACACTGTAGATGTAGGCCAACCTACAGCAGCACCTACATCTTCATGTCGTGTTCGAGCCTCTACCTCAAGCTCACACACACCTGGTTCGGCTTCCTCACAGGATCTCCATGGAAGAACCTCGGTCACTGTTGTCCATAGACAAACTGTTATTCCACCCACAGCAGCAAGTTCACAGTCATCGTCACACTCCCAGAACAAAAAACAGCCATCGGTACCACAGGCATGGGATAAAAGACGGCCATACTCGGCAAACCATCCACGAGCACAGGCTCTGAATGCTGGCATTGCAAAACTCCTGTCCCTTGAAATGCTGTCATTCAGGCTGGTGGAGACTGACAGTTTCAGGAACTTTATGGCATTGGCAGTCCCACAATATAATGTGCCAAGCCGATTTTATTTCAGCAGGCAAGCTGTCCCTGCTCTGCAAAAACATGTCGAGGGAAACATTAAAAATGCGCTACTAAACGCCGTCAGTAGCAGGGTCCACCTGACCACCGATGCGTGGACCAGTACCCATGGCCAGGGACGATACCTTTCCCTCACTGCCCATTGGGTCAATGTTGTGGAGCCGGGTACAGATCTTGCCAGTGGCGCTGTATGTGTTCTGCCAACTCCAAGGATTGCAGGAATCCAGTCTGTACACATTGATTCCTCCTCCTACTCCAGTTCCTCAGAATCATCGCTGCACGAGCCCTCACGGTATACCTCCACATGGACCCGTGAACGCTTACCTGTTGTGACCGATAAGAGCACAGCCGTGGCCAAACATCAACAGGCCGTCCTGAAAATAATTTCCATGGGGAATCGAAGCCACACAGCGCAGGAGCTCTGGGATGCCATCAAGCAGGAGAGCGACGTGTGGTTAAAGTCAGCTAATCTCCAGCCAGGCTTGGTAGTGTGTGACAATGGCCGAAATCTGGTGGCAGCTCTGGGCCTTGGCAACCTCACTCACATACCATGTCTGGCACATGTGCTCAACTTGGTCGTGCAGAGTTTTTTGAGGGACTATCCGGATCTTGATGCACTGCTGCACAAGGTCCGCCTAGAGTGCGCTCACTTGCGACGTTCCAGCATGGCCAGATCGCGCATTGCAGCTCTGCAAGTCAGATTTCGCCTTCCTGAACATTGCATCATATGTGACGTACCCACCAGGTGGAATTCCACGTTACATATGTTGGAGCGGTTGTGTGAGCAGCAGCCAGCAGTAATGGAGTATCAGCTGCAACAGGCGCAATCAACTCGCAATTTGCGCCGTTCACACTTCACCACTACTGAGTGGGCCTCTATGAAGGACATCTGCAACGTTTTGCGTGAGTTTGATGTCTCAACGCGGATGGCGAGTGCAGATGATGCACTAGTCAGCATGACTGTCCCCCTTATCTGCCTGCTTCAGAAATCACTGAAAGCACTAAAGGAAGAGGTTTTGGAAGAGGTGGAGGATGAGGAGTCACAAATTCAATTACCTTCAGGACAGTCAGCGCAACGTGGTTCCTCACAAAGGGCTGGGCAGGGCTCACTTTGTGAGGAGGATGAGGAGGAGGAGGAGTCAATGGAGGAGGAAGAAATCCCTACAGAGGGAGGTACACAACGCTCTAGTCAGTATGTAGAGCGAGGGTGGGGTGATGCAGAGGAGGCAGAGATGACGCCTCTTCCAGAGGACAGCCTTTGTTGGCCAGTTGGGAGTCTGCAGCACATGGTTGATTTCATGCTTCAGTGCCTGAGAAACGACCGCCGCATCGCCCACATTCTCACCACGTCAGATTATTGGGTGTACACCCTCCTAGACCCTCGCTACCGGGACAACTTACAAACCCTCATCACACCGGTGAACCGGGACCGTAAAATGCAGGAGTACCAAGACACACTGGTGCAATCCATACTGTTGTACATTCCAGCCGAGAGAGCTGCTGCTGCTGCTACTGCTTTACAAAGCAGCTCTGTGCGTTGAGGCAGTGTAGACACCTCTACAACAAGAGGGAGCAGAAGCAGCGCCTCTGCACAGGGCAAGAGCTGTATGTTACAAATGTGGAAAAGTTTTGTGACAGCGCCAGCAAGGTCTACACCATCCGAGACGGCTCCAGTCACCAGGAAGAAACGTTTCCGTAAGATGGTGACAGACTACTTGGCTTTCCCTCTAAGTGTACTCCCAGATGCCTCTTCCCCTTTCAAATTTTGGGTCTCTAAGTTGGATACATGGCCAGAGCTTAGCCAGTATGCATTGGAGGTGCTGGCTTGCCCTGCTGCCAGTGTATTATCTGAGCGCGTCTTTAGTGCTGCAGGTGGTGTAGTAACAGACCGTCGCATGCGACTATCCTCAGAGAATGTAGACCGGCTTACTTTTCTGAAAATGAACAAGGCATGGATCTCACCTGAATTTGCCTGTCCGTTTTCAGATTAAATAACTGTTTGGCAACGTTTTCCATGTCTCCTGTTATGTTCATCTTTCTACCACCTGAACTCTACTCCCTGGGCTACAACACCGCCATTTGTTGCTCGTAAGTAATTGGCAGGGGTACTGACTCCTGGCCAGCCTGGTTACAGCACGACAGCTGTTTCCTGGCAGTGTGAACGTCAATTATCCTCCAATAAGTTGTGCTGTCGTGTTGCATTCGGGTTAGCCGACTCTATGGTGCCTGCAGTTTAGGTGATTCCTATGTGTGCTGTGGGATATGTAAATAAAGGCGGTTTCCATTGTGACAATAGGACAAGCACCCACTGTAGGACTGTGTGATTCGGTAACTGCGGACGGCTTGCGTCCTGTCAACTTACATTTTCATGGGTGCGTTCTTCTACCCGTCCGGGGTCCAGTACCGTCAACTGGTTCTCCCCAGTGCCTTTGGCCTAGGTGCCTCCATCTCCGTATCCGAGTTCCACCAACGTCTGCTGGTCCTTGGTAGTGCTTTGGAGCACAGGTACCTCCTGCTTAGTAACCGTGTCACAGTAACATCAGCTGGTACTCGGTTGTGACATTGCCTCTTTTCCTTCTGCTACCCGTCCGGGGTCCAGTACCGTCAACTGGTTCTCCCCAGTGCCTTTGGCCTAGGTGCCTCCATCTCCGTATCCGAGTTCCACCAACGTCTGCTGGTCCTTGGTAGTGCTTTGGAGCACAGGTACCTCATGCTTAGTAACCGTGTCACAGTAACGTCAGCTGGTACTCGGTTGTGACATTGCCTCTTTTCCTTCTGCTACCCGTCCGGGGTCCAGTACCGTCAACTGGTTCTCCCCAGTGCCTTTGGCCTAGGTGCCTCCATCTCCGTATCCGAGTTCCACCAACGTCTGCTGGTCCTTGGTAGTGCTTTGGAGCACAGGTACCTCCTGCTTAGTAACCGTGTCACAGTAACGTCAGCTGGTACTCGGTTGTGACATTGCCTCTTTTCCTTCTGATACCCGTCAGGGTTCCAGTAACGTCAGCTGTTTCTCGGAAATTAGACGACCTTAAAGACCACCCAGAAGAAGATGACGACAACAAGGACGACGAGCATGAAGCCAACCAGCCTGAACACCATCACAAAGAAAAAATAAAAGATTACCCAGAAGAAGATCACCAACAGGACAAAGAAGGTTAAGACAAACTACAAGATACAGAACAAGAGACAGCAGAACAATAAGCAGAAGATCAAAAAGCAGAAGAACATGAAGTATAAGACCAAAATGAAGAGCAAAATATATGCTCTAAATTCTAAGCAGAAGAAGACTAAGCAGTGTATGGGGGTGAGTCCGTTCCTCCTCGTGGTGCCCCTGGAAAATGCCTGCTGCTGCAGGCTAAACTGAACACGGACAAATACTGTTGTAATTTAAATCTTTTGTGACAGCAAGAACGGAAGGATGAACAATTCATACTTTTACAGATTACAAGTACAGGAATCTCTGTCACAAATAAGAATATGATGAAAAAGATGAAGAGGAAGAAGATAAAGAATTTGAATATGAAGAAGATTAATTAGTTTAATAATAACAATATGAAAAAATTCAAAACAAGGAAACTTGCCTATGATAGCTACTCTAAAGCAGAATACATCAAAAACAGAAAAAAGAAGCTATTTAGACCATAAAATGTAAATTTATTCATAAATCATTTAAAAAAATTCCATACAAATGTTAAAAAAGGAGGAAACCAAATGCAAAAAAGGCAAACACTGGAGGAAGAATTATGTGGAAATTCAGATAATAACGTAGAAATAACAATAAACAGAAAAATGAATATCAATATCAAAAGAAATAGTCAACAATATATATATATATATATGTCTAGTGACCATTGAATAATTTGATGAGAAAGATGATGGTGCTGCTGAAGATTATGAAGGAGAAAGTGTGGCACTGGCAAAAGTTAAAAAGGTGAAGAGCATGGAAGTTGTGAAACATACATATTTGTCAAATAGAAAAAAGGTTAACAACATTGTCAATTTGTTGTCAATCCAAACGTATTTAAAAAAAATATATATTAATGCTATTCCAATGGATTGGGTTAAACATGTATGCCTTTAATGTCTCCTCAACCTCCCCCAATACATTCTACATTAGTCTTTGTTGTTTTCCTTCATGTACAATTAACCAACAAGGCAAGAATGTTTTTTTTTAATGTCGATATTTGGTTCCCATAGACTTACATTGGACTTCCGGTATCGGAATCGGATATCGACGATATTTAGTGATATCGGCGATACCATTCCGATCCGATATTTTTAGATATCGAGCAGTATCGCTCAACACTAATGACAACATAACAAATTGTTACATACATAATAGTATGTAAAGGCAATAAACAATAGTCACTATGGGTAGTGCTGATCATATGTGACCAATATGTCGGCTTTATCACATAACACAAGTGCAAAGATGCATTTGACAACTGTTAGTCAAATTAAATGTACAAAAAATACAACCTGTCACTATGTATAGTGAAGACCACATGTTACCCATATGTTTGCTTGACAAGATTATACTACTTCAAATATGCAGTAGCCAACATGGACTGAAAATTTTTTTTTACCGAACAACAAATTTTCACTATCACTAGTGAGCACCATATCTGTCCCTTATGGTTGGGTTGTAAGACTAGACTAATGCAATGATGCATTAGCCAACAATTTTTAACAGGGATGGGGAAAAACAAAAAAACATTGGTAGAAATTATAAGATCTAACGAAATAATAATCTTTTCCCATAGCCCATATACCACCAGCTAAGTACCATATGGTCTTTGTAGGCATTCAGATGAGTGCAAATATGCGTTACACAACATGTTGTTAAAATAAATGTTCTTAAAGACCCCAGGGCTCAGTATTTGGCCCCCTTCTCTTCTCTCTCTACATGGCCCCAATTGGACAGACCATCAGCAGATTTGGCTTTCAGTACCATCTTTATGCTGATGACACACAACTATACACGTCATCCCCCGACATTACCCCCGCTGTACTAGAGAACGCCACCGACTGTCTGTCCGCAGTCTCCAACATCATGCCGCTCTCTATCTGAAACTTAACCTCTCCAAAACTGAACTTCTTCTGCTCCCGCCGTCTACTAACCTCCCTAAATCTGACGTTTCCCTCTCTGTGGGCGGCACCATAATAACACCCCGGCAGCATGCTCGCTGTCTGGGTGTTATGTTTGACACCAATCTCTCCTTCACCTCCCATATACAATCTCTTGTCCGCTCTTGCCGCCTACACCTAAAGAACATCTCTAGAATCCGCCCTTTTCTCACCATGGAAACAACAAAAACCCTCACTGTAGCATTCATCCACTCCCGCCTGGACTACTGCAACGCTCTATTACTTGGCCTCCCCATTACTCGACTATCCCCTCTCCAGTCCATCCTTAATGCAGCAGCCAGGGTCATCCATCTGGCTAATCGGTACTCTGGACGCGTCCTTACACTGGCTGCCCATTCATTATAGGATCCAATTCAAAGTACTGGTTCTCACCCACAAAGCTCTCCACAGTGCAGCACCCCCCTACATCTCCTCCCTCATTTCTATCTATCGGCCTAACGGACTGCTGCGCTCTGCAAACGACTTTCGACTAACCTCTGCACTAATCCGTACCTCCCACTCCCGACTCCAAGACTTCTCCCGCACTGCGCCAATCCTCTGGAATGCTCTACCCCAAGAAATTAAGACTATCCACAATTTGCATGGTTTCAGGCGCTTCCTCAAAATACATCTGTTCAGAGCGGCCTATCACATTCACTAATCAAAGTCATTCTATGTGTAAGTGTGTGTGTGTAGCCCATTCACTATCTCCATCCATCCCTCACTCCCTCAAGATGGCTGGACCATCATTGCAAATGCACCATTGTATATACACACCTGTACTTTGTATCTCCCCACCTCATTGTAGATTGTAAGCTATCACGAGCAGGGTCGTCTTATTTTGCTTTAATTATTGTATTGTTAACGTTGTTACTTATGACTTGTGTTTTGAAACTGTTAAACTGTAAAGCGCTGCGGAATATGATGGCGCTATATAAATAAAGATTATTATTATTATTATTAAAGACCTAACATTTCTCTCAATATGAACAGTTCATGAAAATAATAGACGTTGACTATGCCTACTGAACAGCATATTGCTAGCATATGTTGTTTACAGGCATGTAGATTACTGCAAATGGCTTAGACAAAAGAGGAGGTTAAAATCTAAAACCATTACTAAGTGTTTTTTTAAATCTTAAAAATAAGTTATATACTAAATCACAGCTGGTGGTATGTGGGTGGTGGGGTTGGCGGCTTCCCATCATCTCTTTGTGGTTGGCTTGGATGACCACCTTGACCATCACCCTGTTGGGGTTGATTTTCTGCACCCTGAGCTAACATCTGGCCATGGTCAGGTTGGTGTGTGGGCACATTGGCATACAGATAAGGGAGATTATATTCCTGTGTAAAATGATACCTACGAGAATCATACCCCCCAATATGACCATGTTGAACAGATCCAGGTTGGGACCAGCCTACAACACTGGATCTGTACAAGTGGCCATATTGGGAAGTGGGATTATAGCCAGCCATTTGACCCTGTTGTTGCCAAGGTTGTTTCGCTGGTGGAATGCGTTGAGGTGTAGGCGCCCGTGCAGGAGGATCATCAAATCTGTTGGGAAATGAAAGGGGATTAGACCATGTTGGAGAAGTGAGCCTAAACTGCATATGTGCTATGTGGTGTGATGTATGTACTTACGGTTTGAGATACAGAATAGCTGCCAGAAAATCCAGCCTGTCAAAGTAAACGTACTTTCTCTTTCTGGGTGCTGCTGACCCGCTCTTGGTCCTCTGCTGGCGTTGGCGCCTGTATTGGTCGCGGATGCTTCTCCATCTTCTCATAACATCATCCACTGCAATGACACATATAATGTAATCATTTAACTAGCTGCACAAAGCCTAATTATTCTACATACACGTTCTATAGTCATGGGAGCCTAGTAGTATGTGAGTATACTAACATTTTGGCGCCAAAAAAAAAATAGTGGTACTAGTATGAACACGTCACTCCTTGTTGATTATAACCGTAATGGTGCCTAGATTAGGGATGCCACTCCCATATTAACATATCATAAAGGTAAATCTGGCACTCATAATTGTGATAAAGAAAATAATTTTATTTCAGAAATGCAATCCACAACATATGACGTTTCGGTCAAACATCAGACCTTCTTCAGACTTGGAAAATAGAGTTTATAGACAGAGGCTATCCCAGATCACTACTACGCAATTCCTGTACACCAAGAACCAGTTCAAGATTACCAACAGGTAACCGGATTCCATTTGTCCATACATACCATCCGTTTATGTATGGTCTTCACCATAAAATACGAAAACATTGGCATGTTCTCCGTAACAGCTTCCCTGACATTCCTGAATTTCAGGTTCCATTTTTGCCTTGTTTTAGAAGACCCACTAATCTTAAAAATAAACTCATTAGAGCCGATATTGGCCCAACTCAGACCGTACCCAGACAAACCTTTCTCCGTACCCAAAAGAAAGGCACGTTCCCTTGTCTGCATTGCGCACAATGTTCGAATGTCTTTAAAGGTCCCAATTTCTCACATCCCTGCACAGGTGCCAACATTCAGATCAAAGGTTTCTTTACCTGCAACTCAACATCAGTAATCTACGCCATTAAATGCCCATGTGGCAAAATGTATGTGGGTGAGACCACACAAGCCATAAAGGACAGAATATCCCACCACAAATCAGACATACGGTGTAAGAAAAATCATTTACCAGTCCCATATCATTTTAACACAGCAGGACACACGATAGCGCAATTGCGTTTTTTGGTTTTGGAACATGTACAATTAAACAGAAGAGGTGGAAATCTTATTCAAAAATTACGCTATAGAGAGGCTTTTTGGATACATCTGTTACAAACCCTGGAACCTAAGGGCTTAAACAGAGAGTACGATATGATCGGTTTATACTAGAATTTCTTGCCGATTTGACATAATAGAGATAATATAACCTCATTTTATTCACTATTTATTATTATCATCTTGTTCCACCTCGTTCTGTATACCTATGGATTGTGTATTTCCATCCTTTTGATCCTCCTATATACATATTTTTTACTATACACAATTATATACTTCCTAAATATGTACCTCATTATGGACATCAGATAACTTTAAAGTGCTATTTAAGAGTGTTATTTATTTATATAGTTCTATATAAGCTTCTAAATGGTTGTTTTTCTCATTTTCATAGGCTAATCAATAACCAGCTTGTCACTAATACTTACCTGCACATCGCTCCAGCGCTATTCAGACTTCTTATCACAGAGCACGGCTAGTTTGCGTTCCACTGTGCGTTTCACCATGTTACACTGCTCTGAGGACTCTAATGATGACCTACTTCCGGTCCAGATGCTCTTATGCGCTTCACTTGCGTTCCAGCAGGCAGTCTCATGAATCTTTCATCACTTCCGGTCACATGGTAACGCCAGAAGCTTATAGCCCACATGTGCACAGTCCTTACTGAGCGCCTTATCTCACAGCAGAATCACTATACTGCTTTACCTATGCAGCGCTTTCTCACAAGAAATCTTTATGGACATGGTAAGACTTCACTTTCCACCATTTGCCCTGCACATTATAACTCCATATGGAGTAGAGTGCCTCATTATGTGTAGCATTCTGTGCATGGTAGCAATTTGTGCATATTTTCTTTCACAGTATCCACCATATTGCCTTTCTAAACAGTCTCCTTTGCAATCTGGTAAGGTTGTTATTTTTTGCCTCCCCTGCACTAGTCAGATACTCCTTTAGCACTTGCACTCACCATTGCAATTTATTTATAAGAACTTTTTTATTTTTTATTTTTACTGAATGCCAGATTCTTTTTGTAACCATAATGATTCCGTAGGATCCTGGTATATACATGAATCTGTATGAATTTCCAGCGTGAGCCTTTGTAAATTTATATGACTAATATACTATCGTTTGTACAAATATAATACCGCCATATAGTAACGCCGTTTAGTGCATCATATGTACCGAAATATATACTTACATATGCAGAAAATATGTACAAAAAGTTTTGCTTGTACTTGAATTTCCTTTTTTTATTTTTATTTCTTATGCATAATATGAAATAATGTATTGACTCATATGTACAAACTGATTTATTTGTTTTTGTTATTTTTCATTCTATTTTCCATAGTCTGAAGAAGGTCTGATGTTTGACTGAAACGTCATATGTTGTGGATTGCATTTCTGAAATAAAATTATTTTCTTTATCACAATTATGAGTGCCAGATTTACCTTTATGATATGCTAATATTGGAGTGGCATCCCTAATCTAGGCACCATTACGGTTATAATCAACAAGGAGTGACGTGTTCATACTAGTACTACTATTGCCTTTTACACAGGCATCCTTGTATGAGTCCATTCTTTTATTATTATTATTATTTTTTTTTCTATTTTTTTCAAATTTTTCCTAATTTTTTCCAAAAAAATTTTTTTTATTTTTTTCTGATTATTTCATTCTGGAAAGAAATGACCACCAGCGGTTTTTCCTACAGTGACACACAAGTGGCAGCTATAGTAGCCCAAGTCACTACAGCAAGCGATTTTTTACAAGTTTCAGGAAACGAATTTAAGTCACGGGATTTTGAACGTGAATTAAGACATCTTACCGGCTTGAAGCTACACAGCATAACTATTGCTGAATATATCAAGACTCAACGTATCCCAAGGGGCCTACGCGTATCCCTTAGACCCACCCTTTTTCAGGATAACACGGAATTTTGTTCAAAATTTGAGCAAATACTGAACAAATGTTCCCTAGATCTCATGACTTTAACTTTAGAGAACCTCAATTCTGAAATAAAAATCTGCCAAGAGAAAGTGTCTACCATTGAGACACAATTAAAAGACTCATTACCGAAGGAAGAATTTGATAATATCCAGAAACGGACCAAAGAGAACGTCGAGATCTTCAAGAAAGATACAGAAAAAAGGAAGCGCCAAAAATTCATCCGTGATACTCAGGACTACCTGAATAAGAGGGTCTACAAATGGCAGGGCTCCTCCTCCTCTCGTCCTTATCAACGTTTTTTCAGAAACACAGGCGGCACCTCGGCCTCCAGTTCCGACAGCGACCGAGGAGACTTCAATCGATCATCTGTATTGTCTTCCTCTTCTTCCCCTTTTTTAGGCTCCAACAGGAGGTTCCATCAACGAAGAGGACGAGGCGGGGGGGGCCAATGCCACAGACACCAATCGACAAGGGGCTTACACGAGGTCTCAGGTAACACCAATCTTGTAATCAATATATCCTCCAAATGTCTAAATACTACGCAGTTGAGTCTATTACAGAAAGGTCTTTCATTCTGTCCCACATACAGATTCAATTCTTTTCAATTAGATTTGGATCTCCATAGGTTCTACAGGAACATCAGATTGAAAGCGTACTTTCATGACAAACCGTTTGTACCAACAGTACATCCGACACCAATTAATATTAAGGCTTTAAATCTAAAAGTAGGTAGCAATTTCACACCACCGAAGAATAATCATCCTGTTTGAGACATTTATCTCACTAATAGACAGAGAAGTGACAAACTATATTAAGAAGATTTCCAGAGGCGACTACACACTTCATTCTTATCTTAGTCCTGGGGAGCACATGGCACTTAGGACACTGTTGGAGGACAAGGACATCATTTTAAAACCAGCGGACAAAGGGGGTGCCACGGTTATTATGGACCGTTCATTCTATATCAACGAGATAGAATCACAACTCACGAATCGTGAGATATATCTACCACTTTCCCATAACCCAACATTACAGTTGAGAGAAGAGATTACCCAGGTTCTATCTAGGGCCTTGGATGACAACATCATTGATCAAAAAACATCTGAATATCTAACAAAAAGCGATCCATTTATTCCTGTTTTTTATGTGTTACCCAAGATTCACAAAAGACTAGACAGACCACCAGGACGCCCGATAGTGGCATCCACCGATCCAATACTTTCTCCATTATCAATTCTATTAGAGAAGGTTTTGACCCCATTAATTAAGTCTACACAATCTTTCCTTCTAGATACAGGGTCCTTCATACAACTCATTAAAGGGATAGGTATACTCCCTCCCAATACATTACTCGTTACCCTGGATGTGAATAATTTATATACTTCCATTTTACATACCAAGGGCATTGCAGCCACTCGTAGAGTGTTAGAAGGTTCCTCCTCCCTTCCTGATAGAGTCATCACTTTTTTACTGGATCTCCTCACATTAGTTCTTACAAAGAACTTTTTCATTTTTGAAGACCAGTTCTATTTGCAGATACAGGGCACCGCGATGGGGTGGAATGTAGCGCCACCCTACGCTAATTGCTACATGTCCTGCTTTGAAACTGATTTCATTTATACCAATGATTTGTACAGAAAACACTGTCTATTATGGCGTCGCTACATAGATGACGTTTTCTGCTTATGGCAAGGCCCGGTCGAAATCCTAACCGAATTTTTTGATACTATAAATTCTGTTTGGCCTGAATTGAATTTTACCCTGAACCATCATGACAGGGAAATTAGTTTTTTAGACACTAAAGTGCTGCTAGATGATCAAGGGAACCTTTCTTTGGATCTGTTTGTGAAAACAACAGATCGTAACAACCTCCTAATGTTTCAAAGCTGCCACCCTAGGGCAGTTAAAAGGTCGGTCCCAATCTCACAGTTTGACCGAGTACGTAGAATTGTTAGTGACCCTTCCATACGGACTCAACGTCTGGAAGAGATGGAAAATAAGTTTATAGACAGAGGCTATCCCAGATCACTACTATGCAATTCCCGTACACCAAGAACCAGTTCAAGATTACCAACAGGTAACCGGATTCCATTTGTCCATACATACCATCCGTTTATGTATGGTCTTCACCATAAAATACGAAAACATTGGCATGTTCTCCGTAACAGCTTCCCTGACATTCCTGAATTTCAGGTTCCATTTTTGCCTTGTTTTGGAAGACCCACTAATCTTAAAAATAAACTCATTAGAGCCGATATTGGCCCAACTCAGACCGTACCCAGACAAACCTTTCTCCGTACCCAAAAGAAAGGCACGTTCCCTTGTCTGCATTGCGCACAATGTTCGAATGTCTTTAAAGGTCCCAATTTCTCACATCCCTGCACAGGTGCCAACATTCAGATCAAAGGTTTCTTTACCTGCAACTCAACATCAGTAATCTACGCCATTAAATGCCCATGTGGCAAAATGTATGTGGGTGAGACCACACAAGCCATAAAGGACAGAATATCCCACCACAAATCAGACATACGGTGTAAGAAAAATCATTTACCAGTCCATATCATTTTAACACAGCAGGACACACGATAGCGCAATTGCGTTTTTTGGTTTTGGAACATGTACAATTAAACAGAAGAGGTGGAAATCTTATTCAAAAATTACGCTATAGAGAGGCTTTTTGGATACATCTGTTACAGACCCTGGAACCTAAGGGCTTAAACAGAGAGTACGATATGATCGGTTTATGCTAGAATTTCTTGCCGATTTGACATAATAGAGATAATATAACCTCATTTTTATTCACTATTTATTATTATCATCTTGTTCCACCTCGTTCTTATACCTATGGATTGTGTATTTCCATCCTTTTGATCCTCCTATATACATATTTTTTACTATACACAATTATATACTTCCTAAATATGTACCTCATTATGGACATCAGATAACTTTAAAGTGCTATTTAAGAGTGTTATTTATTTATATAGTTTATTATGTTCTATATAAGCTTCTAAATGGTTGTTTTTCTCATTTTCATAGGCTAATCAATAACCAGCTTGTCACTAATACTTACCTGCACATCGCTCCAGCGCTATTCAGACTTCTTATCACAGAGCACGGCTAGTTTGCGTTCCACTGTGCGTTTCACCATGTTACACTGCTCTGAGGACTCTAATGATGACCTACTTCCGGTCCAGATGCTCTGTATGCGCTTCACTTGCGTTCCAGCAGGCAGTCTCATGAATCTTTCATCACTTCCGGTCACATGGTAACGCCAGAAGCTTATAGCCCACATGTGCACAGTCCTTACTGAGCGCCTTATCTCACAGCAGAATCACTATACTGCTTTACCTATGCAGCGCTTTCTCACAAGAAATCTTTATGGACATGGTAAGACTTCACTTTCCACCATTTGCCCTGCACATTATAACTCCATATGGAGTAGAGTGCCTCATTATGTGTAGCATTCTGTGCATGGTAGCAATTTGTGCATATTTTCTTTCACAGTATCCACCATATTGCCTTTCTAAACAGTCTCCTTTGCAATCTGGTAAGGTTGTTATTTTTTGCCTCCCCTGCACTAGTCAGATACTCCTTTAGCACTTGCACTTCACCATTGCAATTTATTTATAAGAACTTTTTTATTTTTTATTTTTACTGAATGCCAGATTCTTTTTGTAACCATAATGATTCCGTAGGATCCTGGTATATACATGAACCTGTATGAATTTCCAGCGTGAGCCTTTGTAAATTTATATGACTAATATACTATCGTTTGTACAAATATAATACCGCCATATAGTAACGCCGTTTAGTGCTCATATGTACCGAAATATATACTTACATATGCAGAAAATATGTACAAAAAGTTTTGCTTGTACTTGAATTTCCTTTTTTTATTTTATTTCTTATGCATAATATGAAATAATGTATTGACTCATATGTACAAACTGATTTATTTTGTTTTTGTTATTTTTCATTCTATTTTCCATAGTCTGAAGAAGGTCTGAGGTTTGACCAAAACGTCATATGTTGTGGATTGCATTTCTGAAATAAAATTATTTTCTTTATCACAATTATGAGTGCCAGATTTACTTTATGATATAAAAAAAAATAATGGGGCTAATTTGGCGCTAGAACTATGCTGTGACCGTTAAGAAGGTTGTACAAACATCAAGTCACTTACTGATTCGCTGCTGCTCCTCGTGTGGGCTGTCGACAAAGTGGGAAGCATCTGCCCACAGATGTGCCTCCATGCCGCCTCTTTCCTTGCGCTGGTCCACGTAATGTGCATCTCTTTGGTGCAAAATTTCGGGCCTCTCCTGCAGCAAGACTCTCAACATCTCCACATTGATGAGCGTAGGCATCATGGCCGACTCGTGGAGGCGTTCTTCCGGGATGTCTGGCGCTCTTTTTGAGCTAATTTGCATATGGCAGCTTCCTCCTGCATGTGTTGCACCATTTCATGTGAGCTGCAGAAGTCTTCCGTATTTCTCGCAAGTCACACGCCTGGTCCGTGTGTAATCCGTAGTTTTCTTGCACCCATAGACTTTCATTGGCGTACAGCAGGCGTAATACACATACAATCGCAGCATGCTGCGGGTGTCTCGCACCGTAAGATACGGCCGAGAAAAATACGCATGATCAGAGCTGCCCCATAGAGAAATATTGGTCCGTGTGTAATGAGTGGTTTTCACGCCTCTCACTCGTCCGTATTCCTCCTTAGTGTGACGCCGGCCTTACGGTCAAATCCATACTGAGTGGGCATCTCTGTGTGACTCCGGAAATATATACGGAGATTTCAATTTTCCCATACACTGTATACAGCTGTACGCTTCTAAGACAGTACCGTTTTTCTGCTTTTTGAATTACGGTCAAATCCATACTGAGTGAGCGTCTTTGTGACTCCAGAAATATATACAGAGATTTCAATTTTCCCTACACTGTATACAGCTGTACACTTCTGAGACAGTACCGTATATCTGCTCTTTGAATTACGGTCAGATCCATACTGAGTGAGCGTCTGTGTGTGACTCCGTAAATATATAAGGAGATTTAAATTTTCCCCTACACCGTATACAGCTTTCCGCTTCTGAAACAGTACCGTTTTTCTGCTCTTTGCATTACGGTCAAATCCATACTGTGTGAGCGTCTCTGTGTGAGTCCGGAAATATATACGGAGATTTAAATATTCCCCTACATTGTATACAGCTGTACGCTTCGGAGACTGTACCTTATATCTGCTCTTTGTATTACAGTCAAATCCATACTAAGTGAGCGTCTCTGTGTGACTCCGGAAATATATATACGGAGATTTCAATTTTCCTGTCATGTATAGTGTACAGTTCCTATAGCGTCTTGTGCTTGGGTGCGAGGAAAACACAGGAGACATAGGTTGAAATGAAATGACTTGTATTACTTCATACAAGCATGCTGAAAAGTTCACACAGTTTGCAGGAACAGCGACAGGAGACACAGCAGGCCAGAGTAACTTCAAGCACTACAATAAATCTCCAAAGCAGGTTCAGGATCTCTTCTCTGTACCGTAATTCCTCTGCAAACATGGATTCACCAAACAGCAGGTTCCAGAGTCCAAAAGTGTTGCAAGGTTCCTCAGTAGGGAATAGCTGGAGTACAAGTCCAAGGCTTCCAGTAGTCAGGTCACAGACTGACTGAGGCTTGATTCAGAAGCACTGATTGTTCAGCTGAGGCTGCTTAAGAAGCTAGAGGGAAGAATCAGGGCGGGAACATGAAAACTGGAAACTCCATATTAACTGAGGGCAAGAGCTGCAGAAAGACAGAAAGCAAAATGGCCGACGGAAAACTGAGTTTCAAGGAACATGTCAACAGAGACAAAGAACCTTACATTACTCCCCCCTTAGGGACAACCTCCGGATGACCTCAGACCAGGCTTGTCAGGGTACCTCTGATGAAACTGGCGGAGCAGGCGAGGAGCATTTACATTATTGACTGGTTCCCATGAGTTGTCCTCCACTGGGTAGCCCTGCCATTTAATCAAATATTGCAACTGATTTCTGTACAACCTGGAATCTAGAATCCTTTCCACCATAAATTCTTCCTGACCATCGACCAGCACTGGGTCAGGGCAAGGAGAAGAATGTCCAGGAAACGTATTGGGTGTTGCAGCCTTTAGTAGGGATACATGAAAGACAGGGTGGATTCTCATAGTTCTGGGCAGTTGAAGACGACAAGCAACAGCACTTATAATCTTATTGATCTTATAAGGTCCAATGTACTTATGTCCCAATTTAGACGATGGAATCTTTAATTTAAGATTTCTGGTTGACAGCCAGACCAAATCTCCTACCTTGAAAGCTGGTGCAGGTTTACGAAATTTATCTGCTGCTTTCTTGTACCTTTCCTGAGCCAATTCTAGATTTTCCTTTAGAAGATCCATATTCTTTTGTAAAGAAGTGATTCTTTCAGCCACTGCCGGCAAGGGCGTATCTATGGGAAATTGAGGAAGAATGTTAGGATGATAACCTAGATTGGAGTAAAAAGGAGACTGCTTAGTGGAGGCGCTCTGAGAGTTGTTATAAGAGAACTCAGCCAGTGGAAGTAGATCCACCCAATCATCCTGTAGGTGGCAGATAAAACAGCGGAGATACTGCTCCAGGGTCTGATTGGTTCGTTCTGTCTGTCCATTAGTCTGGGGATGAAAAGCAGAAGAAAGGTTTACTTTAATGTCCAATGCTGCACAGAAATTTTGCCAAAACCTTTTAAGTGAATTGCACCCCTCGATCCGAAATGACCTCATCCGTTACTCCATGTAAGCGAAACACATTCTTAATCATCAAGTCTGATGTCTGTTTTGCAGTGGGTAAGCCGACACAAGGGATAAAATGAGCTGCCTTTGTTAGACGGTCAACCACCACTAGAATGGTGTTCTTCCCTTGAGAGGTTGGTAACTCCACAATGAAGTCCATAGAAATGGATCCCCACGGGCGGACGGGGTGGGAAGAGGTTGCAACAGACCAGTTGGTGAGGAGCGAGGTGTTTTGCATCTTGCACAGACTTCACATGAAGTGACATAGTTTAAGACATCTTTCCTGTAAGTGGGCCACCAAAAGAAACGAGAAAGAAATTCTTGTGTCTTTAGAATTCCCTATGCCCGGCTATCTTGGAATCGTGGATGAGTTGCAATACTCTCAATCTGACTGTTTCAGGTATATACAGACGTTGTCCCTGAATCCACACACCATTCTTAAAGACAAGACTTACGTCCCTTGGGGGTTGAGCCAACAAAGAATCCGCATGGTATGCTTCCTTGATGTCCTCAAGTAGGTCTTGATTATGAATCACTCCGAGGAATCTAGAGTCAGGAAGAATAGTCTTAGGAGGAGTAAGTGGACGTGTCTCTGCTGAATGAATCCTAGAGAGTGCATCAGCCTTTCCATTGCGCGATCCTGGTCTATAAGAAATGACAAAATTAAATTGGTTTAGGAAAAGATTCCAGCGAGCCTGGCGAGGAGTCAGGCACTTAGCCGACCTGATAAATTCAAGGTTACGATGGTCTGTCAGGACGACTATTTGCTGTGCAGCACCCTGAAGAAGGTGTCTCCATTCCTTGAAGGCGGCAATAATGGCCAACAATTCTCTATTGCCCACATCGTAGTTCCTCTCAGCCGAAGACAACTGCTGGGAAAAGAAGGCACAGGGATGCAAGACATTCTTCTCACCTGTTCTCTGAGAGAGTATAGCTCCAACAGCACAGTCTGAAGCATCCACCTCTATTATGAAGGCAAGCTCGGGGTTGGGATGTACTAAGATAGGTGCGGTGGTAAATTTATCCTTTAAACAGGAAAATGCTTCCTGAGCTTGCGGGGTCCAGGAGAACCTAGACTGTTTCCGGGTAAGTTGGGTGATAGGTGACACTACCTCAGAAAAATTCTTAATGAAACGTCTATAGAAGTTGGCAAACCCGATGAAACGCTGCACCTCCTTCACATTTCTAGGAATTGGCCAATCCTTGATGGCTTGGGTCTTGCTTCCATCCATACTAATCCCTTGCGTAGATAGTACATACCCCAGAAATTGAATTTCGGTCCTATGGAATTCACATTTTTCAAGTTTGATGTAGAGATGGTTTTGTCTTAGGCGTTCTAAGACCATTCTCACATGTCCATGATGTTCCTCTGTGGAGTTAGAAAAAATTAGAATATCATCCAGATAAATCACCACAAATGTATCTAGGAGATCCCTGAAGATATCATTCACGAAGTGTTGGAAAGTGGCTGGGGCGGTACTCAGACCAAAAGGCATAACTAGATATTCAAAGTGTCCATAGCGTGACCTGAAAGCAGTCTTCCATTCATCCCCAGGTCTAATACGAACCAAGTTATAGGCCCCACGGAGATCCAGTTTAGAGAAAATTTTGGCATGCCGCACTCTCTCCAACAATTCAGGGATTAAAGGCAATGGATAACGGTTTCTAATAGTAACCTTATTGAGTTCCCTATAGTCTATGCAGGGTCTCAGAGATCCATCTTTCTTCTTCACAAAGAAGATGGGTGCACCTGCGGGAGATGAAGAGGGGCGTATGAAGCCCTTGGCTAAATTTTCGTCTATATAATCCTTCAAAGCTTTTAGCTCGGGCCCGCTAGGGGGTAGATCTTACCAAAAGGTATCTCGGCTCCAGGCAATAATTCAATTGGACAATCATATGGACGGTGAGGAGGAAGCTGATCAGCGTTCTTCTTGTCACATAAATCCACATAGTCCTGGTATACAGCTGGTAGTTCAGGGACTGACATGGTTCCTTTAGGAACAGAGCAAGCTGAAACTCCTTGACTCATCTGTTTCTCCGGAAAGTGTAATTCCTTGGTCTCCCAGTTAATCGTAGGATTCTGCGCCTGCAGCCATGGTAGCCCTAGAATAATGGGAAAGTGGGGAGAAGAGATAAGCATAAAAGACATTTTCTCCTGATGATCTTTACCCATAAGGACCCTCAAAGGCTCTGTTTCTTGATCCACTGGTCCAGAAGTCAGTAGAGAGCCATCCACAGTCTCCATCTGTACTGGAGTAGCCTTCTTCACTGAACGTATCCCTGTTTCAGAGCAAAGGAGATATCCATAAAATTTCCACTTGCTCCTGAGTCGATCATAGCAGAGCTAGACACCCAGACTGAGTCAACCCAGAGTTTGATGGAAAGGAAGCAATGAGAATTGTTTCTTTTACAACTCAGCTGGGACACCGCTGAGGAAACTTGAAAAATTGCAGCGTTTATACCGTCATCGTCCCCAGAACTAACAGAGTTTATGTCCGAGAAATCAAGATCTCTTGCAGCAGATCTCTCTGGAGCCTGAGGCTCGGACATGACAGAGCTCCTCTCGCAACACTCACAGTGAATGACTGCTGCAGTAGTCTTACGAGAACGGCTGGGGCAGTTTATAATGAAGTGCCTGACTTACCACAGTAGAAACATAGATTTTCCTTTATACGATGTTCTTTGCATGCATCACTAACCCGTCTTTGTAAAGAGTCCACCTGCATGGGTTCAGGTTCTGGTTCCCTTGTGATCCTACTCAAAGGTTCCTTAGCTGAGGAGGGAGGTAGTAAAAGGTTAGTGCGATTATTTTCGAACCATCTCTCTTGTCTGCGTTCAGTCAGACGAGCATCAATACGGATACAATAGTTAATAAAGTCACCTAACGCAGTGGGAGGGTCGGCACGAGCAAGTTCATCCTTAATCAGTGGAGACAACCCTTTCCGAAAAATAGATTTTTTAGCGGAAGTGTCCCAAGTGGTATCAAGAGCCCATCTCCTGAAATCCAGGGCATATTCGGCTACTGAACGCTTACCTTGGCGCAAAGTTAACATGGCTGCTTCAGCTATTGCACCTCGATTGGGGTCATCAAACACCTGCCCCATGGCTGAAATAAAAGCATCAAGGTGATTCAAACAATCATCCTCAGTCTCAATCAGAGGGTTTGCCCACATCAAAGCCTTATTGGTAAGCAACATGATTATAGTAAGCACTTTGGATCGTTCAGTGGGAAATTGTGAAGCATGTGCAGAGAAAAATAAATTGCATTGATTAATAAATCCCCTGAATTTCTCACGTTCACCGCCAAAACGAAAAGGAGGTAATTTGGGGATCCCAGAACTTGGGGTTATGGCAGGAGCCTGGGCTCGTTCCTCTAGAGCCTCAATCCTGGCTCGCAATTCCTGGGTAGTCTGTCCAAACACTTGCAAATTATGATTAGTGAGGTCCTGTAGGCTTGCAAAACGGGTTTCTAAAGTCTGTACATCTGAAAGGATTGTATCAGTCACTCCGCAAAGTTCCTTTATGCGGGCCTCCATCTTCCAGATCTTTTAAGGCAGAAGTGCTGGAAGGAGAAGAGGAAAGGAAAAAAAAAAAAAACAATAGTGTTTACCTGTGGTAACACTCCAGAGTAAAATTTTAAGGGAATGCGCTCACCTGGAATGGTTGTGAGAAGTCACAACCACTGTCATCACATAAGGTATTAAACGGACATCTGATATCCACAGTCACAGCAGACACGGCTTTCCCAGACCCAGCAGACACTAAACATTGGCTCCTGAATCTTGTCATGTATAGTGTACAGTTCCTATAGCGTCTTGTGCTTGGGTGCGAGGAAAACACAGGAGACATAGGTTGAAATGAAATGACTTGTATTACTTCATACAAGCATGCTGAAAAGTTCACACAGTTTGCAGGAACAGCGACAGGAGACACAGCAGGCCAGAGTAACTTCAAGCACTACAATAAATCTCCAAAGCAGGTTCAGGATCTCTTCTCTGTACTGTAATTCCTCTGCAAACATGGATTCACCAAACAGCAGGTTTCCAGAGTCCAAAAGTGTTCCAAGGTTCCTCAGTAGGGAATAGCTGGAGTACAAGTCCAAGGCTTCCAGGAGTCAGGTCACAGACTGACTGAGGCTTGATTCAGGAGCACTGATTGTTCAGCTGAGGCTGCTTAAGAAGCAAGAGGGAAGAATCATGGCGGGAACATGAAAACTGGAAACTCCATATTAACTGAGGGCAAGAGCTGCAGAAAGACAGAAAGCAAAATGGCCAACGGAAAACTGAGTTTCAAGGAACATGTCAACAGAGACAAAGAACCTTACATTTCCCCTACACTGTATACAGCTGTACACTTCTGAGACAGTACCGTATATCTGCTCTTTGTATTACGGTCAAATCCATACTGAGTGAGCGTCTGTGTGTGACTCCGGAAATATATAAGGACTAGTGTTGAGCGATACGATAATGTAAATATCGGCTATCGGTCGATATTAGCTCTATCGGCCTTTCGATAATTCGTTTCGATATTTTCGTCTTATCGAATACCGGAATCGGATTTGTCACTGTCACTGTCTGTGTCCGTCGGTCGGGTCTGTCACTGTCAGTGTCCGTCGGTCGGGTCTTTCAGGAGTCAGCGGCACTTACCTGGCAGAAGATCTCCGGCGGTCACGTCCTGGACTGCTTCATGGCCGCCATCCTCTTCTCCCCGGCGGTCACATGCAGTTTCTCGCGATAACTGCAGTGACTGCTGGGTAATCCCGGCCGTAAAGCAGTCAGTCCGATGACGTCACCGCTGGGGAAGCAGGTAATCAGCTGTGCTGCGTCGCGATGACAGACTCTGCCTGTCATTGCGATGTAGCAGAGCTGGATCGTCGTGGGACTGTCGTTATGGACTGCGTCGGACAGGTGGTATACTGTTGGTTTGTTGTTTTTCTTTTTTTACAGGAGATCGATGGCGTCGCAGGAATGAGAGTACAATAAAAGAAATGAAAACTGTGTTGTCTCTTTTATTTCATTAAAAGACTTTTTTCTTGCTTTGTCTTTTTTTTATGCATTTAATAACTTTGGGATTAATAATGAATCGGTGTCTTATTGACGCCTCTCCATTAATAACCGGGCTTATTGTCACCGTGCAATCAACAGTGACATTAACCCCTTATTACCCTGCTTGCCACCGCTACAGGGCAAGTGGGAAGAGCCGGGTAAAGTGCCACAATTGGCACATCTTTTGATGCGCCAAATGTGGGGCTGCTGTAGCCTGGTATTATCAGGCTGTTGAGGGCCAAAATCCATGGGCCTTGACAGTCTTTTAATACCAGGCCGCAGCAGTCTGCATTTTACTTGGCTGGTTAACAAAAATAGGGGGACCCCTACGGGGTTTTTTTTTTCGAGGGGATCCCTATTTTTGTTAACCAGCCAAGCTAAGCAGACTGCTGTGGCCTGGTATTATCAGGCTTGCAAGGTCCATGGATATTGGATCCTTACCAGCCTGAAAAACCAGGCTCTAGCGGTCTGCTTCATCTGGCTGGTTAACAAAAATAGGGGGACCCCACGCCAATTTTTTTCGAGGGGATCCCCTATTTTTGTTAATCAGCCAAGATATGCAGACTGCTGTGGCCTGGTATTATCAGGCTTGCAAGGTTCATGGATATTGGATCCTTACCAGCCTGAAAAACCAGGCCTCAGCGGTCTGCTTCATCTGGCTGGTTAACAAAAATAGGGGGGACCCCACGCCAATTTTTTTCGAGGGGATCCCCTATTTTTGTTAATCAGCCAAGATATGCAGACTGCTGTGGCCTGGTATTATCAGGCTTGCAAGGTCCATGGATATTGGATCCTTACCAGCCTGAAAAACCAGGTCTCAGCGGTCTGCTTCATCTGGCTGGTTAACAAAAATAGGGGGGACCCCACGCCAATTTTTTTCGAGGGGATCCCCTATTTTTGTTAATCAGCCAAGATATGCAGACTGCTGTGGCCTGGTATTATCAGGCTTGCAAGGTCCATGGATATTGGATCCTTACCAGCCTGAAAAACCAGGCCTCAGCGGTCTGCTTCATCTGGCTGGTTAACAAAAATAGGGGGGACCCCACGCCATTTTTTTTCGAGGGGATCCCCTATTTTTGTTAACCAGTTCCCTCTGACATCACTGATTGTTTCCCTGGCTGACCTGAAGTGAAAGTGGAAAGCAATCAATTAAGCTTTCCACTTCCTCTCCTGTCAGCCAGGAGAGGAACTCATTCATTTGGGGGTTTACTGTGAGGCTGCAGCATTAGCTGCGGTCCCTGCAGTAAACATTAACCCTTTCTGATGGATTACACCGTGGGACCTGAGTGTACATCGGATTGGTAAGAATAATTTTGCTTTATTATTTTATTTTTATTACAGGAAATGGTTTTAGCAGCTAAATAAAATATGGTCAAAAACTGTGTGATTATTTCATTAAACTTCTTTTTTATTAAAGTGTGTGTGTTTGATTTTTCTTTCATACAATAGGATTAATAATTGATAGTTGTCTGATTGACAGCTCTCAATTTTTAACCTGGCTTAAAGTGACCTTTCAATTGCAAGGTCATTTTAACCCCTTATTAACCCATTCGCCACCGCTACAGGGCAATGGGAATAGACGGGCAAAGTGCCAGAAAGGGCAAATCTAATTAGAGATTTGCCCTTTCTGGGGTGTCTGGGGGCAGATGTTAGTAGCCGGGGGGGGGCCAAAAATAATGGTCCCTCTCTGGGCTATTATTATCTGCCCCACTCACTGGCTTTGTCTGACTAGTTGCGAAAATAGGGCGGGAGCCCACGCATTTTTTTTCAGCAATTTTTACACCTCATATATATATATACATGTCATTGAATTTGTGACACATATATATATATATATTTATATTTATAGTTCATACACTTCTACATAGTATAATAGCCGCTAATTCAATTGCCGGCTTTTGTGAAAATGCAGAACCCGACATGAAATGACACTTGGTTTACATAGAGTTAACCATGTCTTTTCATGTAGTTTGATATCTGGTTTGCACAAACAATTACATGAGTGTAAGTGTGCAAAATTTCACACCTGTAGGGGTTAATTAAAGGTGTAAATTCGTAGCAAAAAAGTCCGTTTTTTTTACAACGAATTTACACCTTTAATTAACCCCTACAGGTGTGAAATTTTGCACACATAGACTGATGTAATTGTTTGTGCAAATCAGATTGCAAACGACATGAAAAGACATGGTTAACCCTATGTACACCAAGTGTCATTTCATGTCGGGTGCTTCTGTCTTTTCACAGAAGCCGGCTTTACCCGGCAATTGAATCAGAGGATATTTTACTATGTAGAAGTGTATAAACTATACATATATGTATATATATATGTCACAATGACATGTATATAAATATATATGTATTCTATGTGTGTATATTTAGTGTTTACAAGGAAATAAAGGTTTTTTTTAGTTGCGATATTTTGTTCCATAGACTTACATTGGACTTCCGGTATCGAAATCGGATATCGACGATATTTAGTGCTATCGGCGATACAATTTTGATACGATATTTTTAGATATCGAGCACTATCGCTCAACACTAATAAGACTTTTAAATTTTCCCCTACAACGGATACAGCTTTCCGCTTCTGAAACAGTGCCGTTTTTCTGTCTTTGCATTACGGTCAAATCCATACTGAGTGAGCATCTGTGTGTGACTCCAGATATATATATACAGAGATTGAAATTTTACCCTACACCGTATACAGCTGTCCGCGTCTGATACAGTACCGTTTTTCTGCTTTTTGAATTACGGTCAAATCATACTGAGTGAGCGTCTCTGTGTGACTCCGGAATTATATACGGAGATTTCAATTTTACCCTACACTGTATACAACTGTATGCTTCTGAGACAGTACCGTATATCTGCTCTTTGTATTACGGTCAAATCCATACTGAGTGAGCGTCTGTGTGTGACTCCGGAAATATATACTGAGATTTAAATTTTCCCCTACACCGTATACAGCTTTTCGCTTCTGATACAGAAACGTTTTTCTGCTCTTTGCATTACGGTCAAATCCTACTGAGTGAGCGTCTGTGTGTGACTCTGGAAATATATACAGGATTTAAATTTTACCCTACACGTATACAGCTGTCCGCTTTCTGATTACAGTACCGTTTTTCTGCTCTTTGTATTAGGTCAAATCAATACTGAGTGAGCGTCTGTGTGTGACTCCGGAAATTATACAGAGATTTAAATTTTCCCCTACACCGTATATAGCTGTCCGTTCTGATGCAGTACTGTAATCTGCTCTTTGTATTCGGTCAAATTAATACTGAGAGGCGTTGTGTGTGGACTCCGGAAATATATGCGGAAGATTTCAATTTTCCCCTACACCGTATGCAGCTGTTACACTTCTGATACAGTTACCGTTTTTCTGTTTTTTGAATTATGGTCAAATCCATACTGAGTGAGCGTCTCTGTGTGAGTCTGGAAATTATACGGAGGAATTCAATTTTACCTACACTGTTATACAGTTGTACGCTTCTGAGACAGTACCATATATCTGCTCTTTGTATTACGGTCAAATCCATACTGAGTGAGCCTCTCTGTGTGACTCAGGAAATATATACGGAGATTTCAATTTTACCTACACCGTATACATCTGTCCGCTTCTGATACAGTACGTATATCTGCTCTTTGTATTACGGTCAAATCCATTCTGAGGAGCGTCTGTGTGTGACTCGGAAATATGTACGGAGATTTAAATTTTCCCTACATGTACACAAACTGTACGCTCCTCATACAGTACCATATATCTGCTGTAGTTTTGTTACATTTTCCTAAATATGAGGAAGTATGGAGGAAGAGGCCGCGGACGTGGGCGGGGGGGCGAGCTGGTACTGATGGTGGTGGTGATGCATCTGCTGGTAGTGCAAAGCACAATAGCACCTAATGCAGGAGGAGTTGAGCCTGCGTCATCGTCTGCTCCAGAAGGCCTGGGAAGGCTCCCTTTTCTGGGAGTAGGTTAACCGCTTTTAAAGCCGGAGCATCATGAACAGGTTTGGCTTTACATTGCGAAACAGCCTCAGCTCTATCGCCTCCTCTTCTGAAGTTTTCAAAAATGCAAGCTCTGAGTCGTCAGTGCAGACTCTGGTCAGGAACAACAACCTTTCCTTGTGTCCTTCACCCACAAAAGTGAAGGATGTGGCAAGCCACACTTCAGATTACTCCATGGAGCTCTTTCACTTACCATGCCTGGGTTATAAGTCAAATCCTGAATTCCCAGTCCAAGATGAATATGACATGGAGTGCACTGATGCACAGCCACTGCTATATGATCTGCTGGTACATTCACCCAGAGCACTGCATTGCCCTTGCAGTCTACAGAGCCAGAATCTGACCCTATGAAACTAAGTGCCCCTTCCTGCATACTCTAACACCTTACATGGTGACACAGAGGAAGATGCAGATGAAATTGAAGAGGAGGTGATGGATGACCCAGTTGTTGACCCAGATTGGCATCCATTGGGGAAGAGGGTGCCCTGGCAATAGCTCAGAAGAGGAGGAGGATTCGCAGCAGGCATCGACATCGCAGCTGCGGTTTCTGGCAGGCCCTAAGCATTTCAAAAAGGTGTTTAAAAATCAAAAGAGTTGCAGGACAGCTTGGCCAGACAGACAAATTAGCACAGTTTGCAAGCCCTGAAAATTTTATCCCATAGTAGGAAGAGTGCAGTGTGGCACTTTTTTTTACAAAAATCCTATAGATGAGGCAAAGGTTATCTGTAAGAAGTGCGGAAGGACCTTTAGCCGAGGGAATAATCTCTGAAAATTGAATACAGTGGCATGCTTAGACATTTAAATACCATGCACTTGCAAGCGTGGACAGACTACAAAACCTCACTGACTTTAAATGCCAACATTACCAAATGATCTCATTAGAGATGATTCTCTTCCGTTTGGTTGAAAGCACATTGTTCGAGAGTTCATCGCCTACGCTATCCCACGCTATGACGACGCCATCATAAGCATTAGCATCCCACTTATGCGTCTGCTCAGCAAACTTTGACGCACATTAAGGATCAGGCGTCTGCAGTGGAGAAGGAGGAGGAGGTGGAGGGAAGACTTTATGACAGACAGCCATTGTCTGCCCAGGAAACTGTCCTTGACGAGGTGGAGGAAGAAAAGGAAGAGAGGAAGAGGATGACGGGGATGATTTTTTTGGGGAGGAGAATGCTTCTCAGGGGCAAGAGAAAATGTTGGCTTGCCAAGGTCAGGTACAGGGTTTGTGCATGACTGGAGGGATGTGCATTTGGCAGAAAGTGCTCCTCCACCCACACGGGCAGTGTATCATTGAGACCAGGAACATTGGCTCATATGTGTGATTATGTCTTGTGGATCCTAAAAAGGGACCCCCGCATTGTCAAAATTATGAAGGATGATGACTACTGGTTGGCCAGCATCCTCGATCCACGCTATAATGGAAAATTACAGAAACATCATGCCACAGGAGAACTTAGAGCTATTATTGGCGAACAAACAAGCAACTCTGGTAAACCGTTTGTTAGAGGCATTCCCAGCACACAGCAGCGGTGTAGGTTCTACCACGAGCCGTACTGGGCAAAATGGAAGAGGTGTTCGTGGTGCACACAGCCCAACTGGCATTGGAGACAGGGGTTTCATGACCATGTTGTGGTCTGATTTCTCGTGTAACGCTCACACGACTGGTAAAACTGAATCGATTGCAACATACAGGAGACAGCAGTTGTCAACTTGGTTCAAAATTACCTCTCCTCCCCTATCGATGTTCTCCCTCACAGTTCATTCCCCTTTGACTACTGGCATATAAACTGGATGTCTGGCCTGAATTGGCACAATATGCCTTACAGGTGCTCGCTTGCCCTGCTGGTTGTGTGCTATCTGAAAGAGTCTTCAGTGCTGCTGGATCAATCCTGACAGAAAAAAAGGACCGACTGTCGACCAAAATGTAGGTGATCTCAGCTTCATTAAAATGACCGTGTGTGGGTTTCAAGGATTTTGTACCACCTTCCCCTGATGACACATGGTTGCCAGCAAAATGGCTCACTTTGTCCCTCTTTCTCCGACTTCTCCAATTCTTCCATTTGCAGCTGCTGAACGTCCACCTACACCTCAACATATGCCAGCTTTTCCACCTACCTAGCTGGGCTGTTCCCCACTCCCCGGGCCGGCGTCAGCACCTGGCGCACCCGGGCAAGTGCCGAGGCCCTGAGCAGGTGGGGGGCCCACTCGCCGTCAGAGGACACTTGCGTACTATGAGGGGCCCTGTGCCAGTTCCCGGTGCCCACGAGTGTGCCCCTCTGCTTGCTCAGGGCCCCAGCACTTGCAATACTTACCTCTCCCTGCTCCACCACTGTGATGTCTTCCGCATTTCCTGACAGTGACATTCAGGTCAGAGAGTGCGATGACGTCATGTCTGTGAGCCCTCTGGCTGAACAGTCACAGGCAGAGAGCTGGAAGATGGCGACGCTAAGGAGTCCAGAGTAGAGCAGTGCCCAGCGAGGAGAGGTATTTCATTTTTTTTAATATTTGGAGCAATATATGGGGAGCATTATATACTGGAGAATTATATATGGGGCCCATCATACACTTGAGCATCATTTGACAGGGCCCATTATACACTGGATCATTATATATGGGGCCCATCATACACTGAAGCATTATAAAAAGGGGCCCATCATACACTTGAGCATCATAGACGGGGCCCATTATACACTGGAGCATTATATTATGGGGTCCATCATACACTGTAGCATTATAAATGGGGCCCATAATACACTGTAGCATCATTATACAGAGCCCATTATACACTGGAGCATCATATGGGGCCCATTATATATGGAACATGATATACGCCCATCATACACTGTAGCATCATCCCTGGGGCAAAATATATACTGGAGCATCATATGGGGCCCATTATATATGGCGCATCATATGGAGCACATTATATATGGAGCATCACATGGAGCCCATTATATATGGGGACCATTATATTTGGAGCATTATATGGGGCTTATCATACACTGGAGCATCATATATGGGGCCCATCATTATACTAAAGCATCATATGGGGTTCATTATTTATGGGGCATCATATAGGGCTCTTTATATATGGAGCATCATATGGTCACATATGGGGCCTATTCTGTATGGAGCATTATATGGAGCACATTCTGTATGGAGCAATATATGGGGCTCATTATTCTGTATAGAGCAAATATGAGGCTCATTATTCTGTATGTCGCACTATGTGGTGCCCATAATACTGTATGGAGGACTATACTGTCCGTTTTTTGAGCTATTGTAGAATTTACAATAGATATAACTCATGTAATGTAAGAAGTGAAGTATTTGGCATTGTACTATACCTATATTTCTCTGCCGTATCGGAGCATCATGAATTGTGGTATGTGTTAAAGGGGCCCACTGAGACTCTTTCGCCCCGGGCCACGAAAACCTGGAGCCAGCCCTGCCCCCCCCAACTTTAGCCAAATAACCCCGTTTTCAATGCGTTACTATTACTATAAAGTAAATTAAGGTTGACAAGTTTAAGTAATAAGAATTGATGTAGTTGGCATTGAAATGGGCACTGTAGGTGTGTTTACTGTCCTCCACTCCCTGCCGACTTTTCTTTCCCATTGACTTGCATTGGGATCGGGTTTTCGACTCCGACTCGACCGTTTCCGTTAGTCGGTCGATTTCGTTCGACTCGACTTTTGGGAAAGTCGGATGGTCCGAAACCCGACTCGACCCTCCCGGAGCCAAAGTCGCTCATCTCTAATCATCATCATAAAGTGTGTAGTGTTGGTTTCAGTCAGATAACCAATACATTGGTTATATAATATTTACTTAATTATGTATTATATCTATACACTTCAATCTACCCACTGTCATTGTTCTGTCTTAAAGGGAAACACTTTGGTTCTAATGTCCTAACGTACATCATTATGTGTTGGCATTACATATATTGTAAAGTTTTATTTTTTGTACCTGTGTATTTATTATAGATGGATTTACTGCTCTTTTTAATAGTTTGTGACTTTATAGCATTTAGGCATCAGTTTTTAAATGAATACAATAAATGTTAACTATACTGAGATTGTAGTCATTACTATAGGTTCTTTTTTGTAAAAATACATGTAGACTCCATTTACCGTATATACTCATGTATAAGCCGACCCGTGTATAAGCCGACCCCCCTAATTTTGCCACAAAAAAACTGGGAAAACTTACTGACTCGCGTATAAGCCTAGGGTGAAAAATGATTATGCCCCCATATGATGCTCCACAGATTATGCCCCCATATGTTCCACAGATTATGCCCCATATGTTCCACAGATTATGCACCATATGCTCCATATTATGCCCCATATGTTCCACAGATTATGCCCCCATATGCTCCAGATTATGCCTCATATGTTCCACAGATTATGCCCCCATATGCTCCATATTATGCCCCCGTATGCTCCAGATTATGCCCCATGTGTTCCACAGTTAATGCCCCCATATGCTCCATATTATGCCCCCATATGCTCCAGATTATGCCCCATATGTTCCACAGCTTATTCCCCCATATGCTCCATATTATGCCCCATATGTTCCACAGTTTATGCCCCCATATGCTCCAGATTATGCCCCATATGTTCCACAGCTTATGCCCCATATGCTCCATAATATGCCCCATATTTCACAGCTTATGCCCCCATATGCTCCAGATTATGCCCCCATATGCTCCAGATTATGACCCATAGTATAGGCCTCATATGCTGCTGCTGCAAAAAAAAAAAAAAAATGACATACTCACCTCTCGTCGCTGGGGGCCAGGTGCCGGTGTCCTGAGCAGGCGGGGACACCGGCGCGCTATGGGGGACAGGTGCCGGTGTCATCGCTCGCTCAGGACCCCGGCACCTGAGATATTTACCTGTCCTCGCTGCGCGCTGCTCCCTCGGTCTGACTCCTGGCTGTGAATGATATGGCAGGGGGCGGGGCGCGCACTAACGACGTCATCGCGCCCTCTGTCTGATCATTCACAGCGTCAGCCAGAGGAGTCAGACCGAGGGAGCGACGTGCATCGGTGGCACGGGGACAGGTAAATATAGCTATACTCACCCCTCCGCCGCGCGTCCCTGCAGCCTCTACTCTTCTCCCGGCGCTCTCCGCAGCGCTTCCTTCCTACAGCGGTCACATGCTACCGCTCATTAAAGTCATGAATATGTGCATATTCATGACTTTAATGAGCGGTGCCATGTGACAGCTGCAGGAAGGAGCCAGAGATCGTGGGAGAAGCAGGGGGGCTGCAGAGACCGCGCCGGTGGAGGGGTGAGTATGATCCGACACCCCCGCTCCCCATCCCCCGCCGACCCCCGTATATGACCCGCATATAAGCCGAGAGGGGGACTTTCAGCCCTAAAAAATGGGCTGAAAATCTCGGTTTATACATGGGTATATACGGTAGTTAAGGCTTTATGTTGACATGACGTTGTATGTGAACTAAAAAAAATTGCAGTTGCTCCATGGGGGGGGGAAATCTCAAGCAACCTTTTATCCTCCTATGAATCAACTGAAGTCATATTGAATTACATGATTACACTATGAAATCCTTGACTGTCCTAGACCTAAATTCATTTTCACCATATTTATTTAATTACTCTGATTAAGGTTATGAGCTTGAAAGTCATATCAAAGTCAGTAGGGCCTAATGGGATGTTTGATGTTTACCTGTTATTTATTTTCATGATTGATGCCTGAATGCATTTTAGCTCAGTTTCAATATTGATTTTGCTTGCCTACAGTGCTTACAAGGAGTCTGGGCTACTATGAGACATGTCTCCTGTCTTTTCATTGGTTTAGCGGCAATGATGTATGAAATCACCATAGGTGCCCAAGGATAGACTTTATGTAAGGCCTCTTCACTGCTGGGCTCCATGGGTTGGCTAGTGAAGTGTGCTAAAGGAAAAATAAACAAGCCAAACCAAGTCAAGAGTGGCAGGGACAATAACAATATCAGAGATGAGACAAAAGTGTTGTCAAAGACAAGGTTCAACATCAATGGGTTGGACGACAATCATCTCATCCACTAATCCAATACATAGCAGTGCTCATTCGGCCAATGTCTCCTTTGTCTCTAAGTGATAACTATCATGATCCAGTCCAGACTTTGTTTTCAGTGGTCTTCTCTCTGGACTGGTCATGCGTGAATTAAATCCCTCTACCTCGTTTCGGAGCTGGCTGGGCTATTTCAATCCTCTCACACTGCCGGCCAGTGTCAACTATATTTCAAGCTTCCAAGCTAGTGCCTCTGACCTGTATTTCTTAGTGATCCTTCTGCCCTTGACTACCTGTACTTGTGTATGACTCGGCTTGATCTTTGGACTCTGCTTCTGATTTTCCACTTCTGATACCACGTTCCCGGTAGACTCCGACTTCTGGCTTGTACCCGTACTACGTCTTACATTTTGGATACCACTGTTGTTAGGGTTCGAGTTCCCGCTGCTGCACAAGGGGAGTCTCGAACCAATCCCGCTGCGGTCCCCCATTCATCTACGGCCTCAGCAGAGACGTCGGTCCCAGCGTCTTGCCCATTCCAATACTGTGCAGAGATTTGCTGCTGCCTCTCCTGGATCTGCTATTATAGCCAGTGCTGGAGCAGACGTCTTTGGGACGAAGTCCTGCGTTTCCCCTTCTGAGCATGCCCAGGGTAAGATCTCTCATTGGAGATCAGGGGTCACATGTTCAGGTACTGCAGCAGCTCCTATTGGTCTGCCAGGAAGGTCCTGAAATTGCATGTGTTTTGGAACAGTTAGCTAGAATACCGACTTTGGTATGCTAGCTGGTCAGGGTCGGTGTCCTAGATGCCCTAGATTACCGGCATAACCGGTGAGGAGTTTGATTGCAGTATTCAAGGCCTGGCGTTCAGACGCCATAGATTGCGGGTGACTCCCGCGAGGACATTAGCGCATGATCACGCTCTATGTTCGCTTAGCAGTCAACTGTGTACCTGGGTGCCTGACAGGACACAGAAGTTTGTCTCAGCAGCTCTGTGACGTAACGGGGTTCGCTTTCAACGCTAGACAGCGCCCTAGCATGTTTATTTTGCGACTCAGTGGTGTTAAGTGAGTTCGCACACATCGCCATATAGCACTGCGGCACTCATTCTAGTGGCTCCGTGGAATAACAGAGTTCGCACATATTGCCACAGCGCGTTACAGCGTTTATTTTGTCAACTCTGCGGGATAACAGAGTTCGCTTCTTGCGCCATTTTACTAGCAGCAGGCACCGCCTGCACGGTGGACCCCGGACTGCGAACGCACCTCTCTACATCAAATATTTGGTGCGTTCCGCAGACCCTTACAACTGTCACGGTCCACATTTGGATCTGTGGCAGATCTCTCTCTGCATACTAAAACCTTTTTCCTTTCAGACCACTGGGGTTAATATCAGTCTTTTCCCCCGTGGCCGCTGGTGTAATTGCATGGCTTTGTACTTTTCAGGAGAAGGCTGTGACCACTCCCACCAGGCTTTTTAAAGCTCACCTGAGTTGTCAGCTGATTGTTGGTAATATTGCTTCCTTTGGAAACCAACCAAGCTGGAGTCAGGAGCTGCTGAGCGCAGTGGTACTTCTGCTGTTTCCCTGATCTGGTGCCTTACTCTGCTGTGCGGTGCATTACAGCAGAGAAAGCTAAATGTTTATTGTTTAGTTGATTTAACCCCTAGGTGTCTCTTTACTTTTGTTGCTTTGGTGTTATTCAAATTATTCACTGTCTCACCTCCTGGGGAGGGGGTTGGACACTTCAAGTGTCCCCCCAAGTTATGGAAAGACAGGGCCCTTCCTTAGCCTTAGGGGCAGTTCAGGGGCCCAGGTTCCTCATCCCTGTATTGCTACAACTTCCCCATGACAACCACGTTCCTGGTAGACCCTGACTTCTTGCTTGTCCCTGACTACGCACTTGTTGTTTCTCTTGGTGCTTCTGCTCCTGACAGTTTCTGACTTTGGCTAGTCTGACCACTCTTTTGTTGCCTGTGACACCTGTGCTGCTGCTCTGCGTTATTATGCTGTGTGTGTAACCTCTCTTCTCTGACCAGCACTCCCTGATGGAGGTTGCACTATACTGCACTGCAGCAGCTCAAATTACATTATAGCTGAACACATTTAAAGGGGTTTTGCATTTTTTTTTCCTCTGGTCATTGATCCGCTTTGTAACTTGACGAATCAGGTGTCCAAGTTGACAAAGGAGATGCAGATTTTTTTGGAGGAACATCGGGCCCTTGCCACGTATCATACTCTCTTACAGAAAAAACTGAGTCTGTTAAGACTGGGCAGGGGACCACCCATCAGGCTGTGAGTCGACTTGGTGATTTAGTTGATATTGTTTTGCACTCTCCCGAACCCTTGGTTAAGCTTCATGACACCATTTCTGGCAAAAAAGATAAATTTCGTATTTTCAGGGAGATTGTCTGGGGATGAGACTCAGTGGGTTGGGATAATTATCTCCTTAAAAGAAAGGGTCCACAATCTTGGGCTTTCTCGCTACCCCCTACTGCCCTGAACGGATGTCGGTAGATAGGTTCTTTGAGGCCCTAGGACTTATCTATGACGAACGGACCGTGTCAGAGTGGCAGAGGACACTATCATGGGTTCGGTTCAGGGAAAGCGTTCAGCGAGTGGTACAGCTGCGAATTCCGTCGATGGTCCACTTAAGTGTCCTGGGATGACTCCACGCTGAGAGATCTGTTCAGGTTTGGACTGGCAGATTACCTGAATTACGCTCTGGCTCTCCATTTACCTCCCAGCTCATTGGAGGAAGCTATGACTCAGGCTATCCGTATGGATCAGAGGCTGCGGGATGAGAGGTGTTGCACAGCGAAAGATTCCGTTACTCCCTGCTAATCAGTTGTTTTGTCTCCGTCTGAACCTATGGAGGTGGGGGCGCCAACCTTGAGGAGAAGGAGAGGAGATGGCGGCGTGAAGGAAAGTTATGTTTTTTCTGTGAAGATCCCGGACATTGGAAAAAGGACTGCTCCTCTTGTCCACTGACCAACAAGAAGCTGAGTCTGGGTGATTGTCGTGGAAGTCAACCAGACTCTCATGTGCTTTTTTTGCACTTGCAAAAATTTGTTGAAAGTGGAACTTTGTGGTGGGAGTGGCTCCGGATCCACAACTGCATTCGTGGATTGTGGGTCATCCATGAACTTTATTAACTCTGACTTGGTGTCCAGGTGTAAGTTAAGGACAGTTAGGCTGGAGACTCCTATTCATGTTGTTGCCATTGACAAAACACCTCTGGCTAAAAATGTCATCAGATTTGTTTCAGAGAAGGTTCTCCTGAAAGTGAGTTCCTTGCACCAGGAACGTATTTCATGTTTTGTTATGGACAATCTGCCTGCAGGACTGGTTTTGGGGTTCCCCTGGTTGCAATTATTAATCCTCTGATAAATCTCTGGACATTGTTAAATAGGGTCCCAATTGTTCTAAGAGATGTCTTACTACTGTATCTGTGTCATCCGTCAGTCTTGAGGGTATTCCGGAGTACCTGAAGGACTTTGAGGATGTGTTCTCCGAAAAGGAGGCTGAGGTTCTACAACCTCCCTGCCCATTTGATTGTGCTGTTGATCTTGTTCCCAAATTGCCCAAAGCCCGTCTGTACATTCTCTCCGTCCCTGAGTGGGCCGCTATGAAGGAGTTTATCTCTGAGATACTGTTATCTCTGATAAACAGGGTCACATGGGTCACCTCCGTGCTGTCCTAAAAAGGCTTAGGGAGAACTCACTCTTTGCTAAATTGGAGAAATGTTTATTTTTTACGCAAGAATTGTCCTTCCAGGGGCCAGTTTGTCTGCCAAGGGTTTCGCATGGACCCTAGGAAGGTTCAGGCTATTGTGGATTGGGTGCAACCCAAAGATCTCAAGGGTCTTCAGCGTTTTCTGGGTTTTGCCAATTATTATAGAAAATTAATTAAGGGGTTTTCTCAGGTGGTCAAACCCTCATGGATTTAACTCGTTAGGTGGCTGATCTCAAAAAATAGTCAGCTCCGGCTCTGGCGGCGTTTTCTTCTTTGAAGAACTGTTTCATGACTGCACCTGTACTGGTTCAACCTGATTGTCTAAAACCCTTTATCATAGAGGAGATGCCTCGGAGGTGGGAGTGGGGGCTGTGTTGTCCACGGGCCCACCACATTGACTAACTTAAGACCCTGTGCCTTCTTTTCGAGAAAATTTTCCTCTGCTGAGACAAATTATGATGTGGCAAACCAGGAGCTATTGGCCATTAATTGGCGTTTGAAGAGTGGAGGCATTTTTTGGAGGAGGCTGTCCATCGTATCACTGTCATTACGGATCAAAAAGAACCTGTCTTACATTGAGTCCGCCAAACGTTTGACTCCGAGACAGGCAAGGTGGTCACTTTTTTTTCCCGATTTCAGTTTGCTATTACTTTTAGACCGGGGTCCAAGAACGTGAAAGCTGATGCTTTATCTCGTAGCCTGGATCCAATTTCACTTCCGAACCTCCTTCCTCCATTCTTCAGCGTGGAGTGAAGATGGCTGCGGTGTCCTCGGCATTGGAACAAAAGATTTGTGAGGCTCAATCTCTTGCTCCTCCATCTGTACCTGATAATAAGCTCTTTCTGCCTATTCAGCATCGGTTTAAGAGTGCTTCAGGAGTTCCATGACTCGACTCTGAGTGTGCACCTGGAATCTCGGCCACGCGTAAAGCCATCACTAGGCTGTTTTGTTGGCCTTCATTGGTTTCTGACATCACTGGGTTTGTGTCTTCCTGTGAAAATTGTGCTTGTGCTAAAACCTCCCGTAACGGCCGGCCAGGGAATTGGTACCACTGCCAATTCCAGAAAGACCGTGGACTCATCTGTCCATGGATTTTATCACTGATCTTCCCCCTCTAATGGCAAAACCGTGATCTGTGTAGTTGTTGATAGGTTCAGTAAACAGGCGCATTTTGTACCTTTGATGGGCCTCCCTAAAGTGACACTCTATCAAAACTATTCATTGTGCATGTGGTTTTGATTGCATGGTGTGCCTGTCAGTGTGGTGTTTGATAGAGGGTGCAATTTGTGACAAAATTCTGGAGGGCCTTTTGTAAGAGGCTGGGTATCAGTCTGACCTTTTCATCGGCCTACCATCCAGAGACCAACGGTCAGACTGAAAGGACTAATCAGTCATTGGAGCAGATATTGCAATGTCTTGCTATGTCCAGACAGGATGATTGGTGATCTGCGATACCCATGGCGAAAATTTGCTTTCAATAAACGTCTCAATCAGTCCACTGGTACTTCTCCGTTCTTCTGCAACTATGGGTTTCCTCTCTCATTTGGTGAGTTTTCCAGCTGGACTTGGGTGTTCAGGGCTGATTCAGCCTTTCTGTGGTTGGGGGAGATTGGAGAGAGGTTCAGAGAACATTGCGGAGGCTCAGGGCAAGTATACATTTTTTGCGGATAAATGACTTTCTGTGGGGCCAGCTTACAGGTGGGGGATAAGGTATGGTTATCCACCAAGAATATCAGATTGAGGATTCCCTTGCTAAGTTGGGTCCCAAGGTTATTGGTTTTATGAAATTTTAGATGTGGTTAATCCTGTGGCCTTTTGCTTGTGCTTGCCTCCATTGTTGCGGATCCCCAATGTATTTGTCACTAACCATTTTGGATCTGTGGCAGATCATATTAAAACTTTTTCTTTCAGGCCATTGGGGTTAATGTCTGTTTTTTCCCCCAGTGGCCTCTGGTGTAATTACATTGCTGTTGAGTTGGCTGATGCAGGTGGTGACCACTCCCACCATCCTTTAAAAGGTCTCCTGATGCTCAGCTGACTGTTGGTGACACAAGTCTTTCTGGAGACCAACCAAGTAGGAGAAGGAACTGCTGAGTGCAGTGATACTCCAGCTATTACCTGATCTGGTGACTTTTTCCTGCTTTGTGGAGCTTTACAGTAGAAAGCTAAGTGTGGTGTTTTTTTTTTTGCTTAACCCTTTGTTGTCTGTTCCTTTCCTTTTGTGTTTTTTTAGTGCAGTGGTATGACTAGTGCTCTCACCGGCCTGCTCCCTACTAGGGATTAGCGCAGGACTTGTGAGGGTTTAAGGTATCCTGCTCGGAGATGAGGTGAAGATAGGGAGATCAGGGCAAAGGACTTAGGTGAGTGAGGAGGTGTCCATTTCCCCCATTCCCTATCAAAGGG
>JARQOD010000004.1:46689550-46716811 GCA_033576555.1 Oophaga sylvatica | reverse complement strand
GTGATATGTTCACTTTAAGGCTCAGTGGTGAGTGCTATCTGATGTTTCATCGGTTAGCACTTCCTCCAATATTATACTATGGAGCTGTGCCGACTAATGTTTATTTCCTCATGCCTAGAAACAAATCGCTGTATGGTGCAATTGGCACAGTATATCGCATGGTGCGCACCCATGCCAGTCTATAGGTGTGTGTAAAACATTGGACTGAATTCGGATGTAATTTGAGTGCAGAATGGAGAAGATGGAGAAAATAAGTTCTCCATCTTCTCCTTACCTGTGATCCGATTCTCACAAAATAACACTCGGCTCATGCTTGCAGCAGAGTTTAAGGCGGTGCTCATTTGCATATAACATCTGGTTCTCTCTCATGAAAGAATCATTTGCTGCTACTCGTCAGTGTGAGCGAGTCCTCAATCTAACAAATGGATTTACGAGTCTCTACATGGACACAGTTCACACCTCCATACTCATTCCAGATCAGAACGCACCTTGTTGAAATAACTTGTATTAAGTTTATTAATTTTTAACATACAAAGCACACTATAATATCTAGGGGAGGGAAAATGGGGGGAATAAAATTGGAGGGAGGAAGGAAAGCAAAAGTTTTATTTAGGGAAGGAGAAGGAGTGGAGTGATCACCAAACTCCTAAGGCAACACTCTCACCACTTCTTCATTTGTAACATAAACCATAATTTTATAACCTTGTCTTATCTTTTGGAGGCATCACCCCATCCACCGGTGCACAAATGTCCTTTTGTAACATCTCTCAGCTGTTGCTCCCTTGTTTCAGTCATTCATTGAAACTTGCCTGATGTTGGAGCCTCTGTGCTCTGAGACATTACAAATATATTTTTTTCTGGTTAGCCAATAAAGATATCACTCTTAGAATACTTTTGTCATTTTTGGGCATAAAAGTATTTACATAGATTTTTGTAGCTAATACGGTAACAAAATATATATTTTTTATTGCGCATCACAAATTAAAATAAAACATATCAACCTAAGATTAAGACTAATATATAGTACAATGTGTCATGAAAACAAAAAATAATCTTAGGATCACTTGGATATTTAGAAGCATTCCAGATTCATTATATTTATAAAGTGACATGTCAGATTTAAAAAATAGAAGGCTTAGTTATTAAATTCAAAATTGTCTCTGTCACTAAGGGTTAATCCTGTTCATAGGCATTTTTCTTTATTTCAGCCCTTGGTTAGCTTTTTTAATATTTTATATAATTTAATTGAGTTAACCATATCATTCTTTCAAAAAAGTAAAGGCTACAGGTTAATAGGTGTAAAATAGTGACATATTTTAGTAGAATAAATACATAATCATTTGCTTTGGACAAGTCGCTTCATAATATGTAATATGAATCTGTAATTTTTACCACTGCATACAGTACGCTACAGTTCTGTTTCTACATTTTCTTAATAAAAGCGCCCAGCCTGAGCCCGTGGAGAACACTTACTGCCTTGATTGCATTTCAGCAAAAGGTCAAAATGACTTTCTTTGGTTTGAAAAAAAAAACAATGAATTTTAATTGGTTCTACTTTACCGAGGCTTGGTGAGAGAAGTGCCAGTCATTTTCAAGCATGATTATTTGATTATAGGTAGCATTTCATGTTCTTATAGCTTCTTAATGTTTTCCACAAATCAGAACACTAGAATTCCAGCTGTTTCTTACTTATTTTATGCAGTAGCATTTACAAAGTGCAAAAAGCTTATTTTTGTTTTACTGACATCTCAAAGAGCTATGAATGCTCGTACGTTCAACTTTGTACCTGACAATTTATTCATGACAAATTTATTGACTTGTTAAGCTTCTGAAAGAATAGTGCAGAATGTACACAAATGCAGAAAGAAGACAAAATTAAAATTGTAGAATTTACGTATCATGACAAGCTTTCATTTTTGAAGACTCGTTTTATTACAAAACAATATTTGTTTCAGTTGACATAGCCATTAAAAAGTGACCGCGTATAGGCATATATTAAAGAATCTGGCACTCAACTTGATTGAATGTATGATTTATTGCATGTATGTCTGCAAAATATAGCAATCAAACTTTAAACGTTTCGGTCCACAGGCGGACCTTCATCAGTTGCTATATATGAAAAATTAAAATAAATAAACCGAAATTAGGTACAAAACTATAAATAAAGTATATACACAGAAAATACTTGGTCAAAGTATGACATTATGAGGTATCAATATTAGTGTAATGGAAGAGGCATATTTTACACAGTCAAAATTCCATGGCTGGTATTAGGACTAAGATAGGACATAAATAGAGCAGTACCCCATTCAGACATACTGTTTGTATTAGCTGAATAAACGCAGAGCCAAATTGTATAGACAGGAAAACAGCCTGAAATGAGTGACATAATGTGATGATAGCACTTAAAACAATGGTTGAGGTGATATATAGGGCATGTGATAACATACCAAATGACTAGTTTGGAAAATCCAGTCCGGGTAGCATAGGGTTACAGCCTGAAATATGAACGTATAGGGTGTGATAGCCTGGACGGACATGTGCATATGGGCAATCAGGCGGTCAAGAATGGGACCCGTGATCTTACCTAAGTGAGATACTGCCGACGCGGTGTCCACCCCTAGTCTGTGGCAGTGAGGAAGGTATTCGTCTTATGTGCATAGCGCACATGTGGAGGGAGGTGCCGTGCGGGAGGAAGTGGCCGGCTTACTGTGACGCCGTGCAGTCTCTGGAACCGGAAGTGACCTAACAGAGGGGCGTGTCGGTGCGTTCCATCTAACAGGAGGCTTGCGTTCCATGCTGTACGGTGGCCGTCCAGGGACATAACAATAGAGATGTGGTAATCAGGCAGGGACGTGAGGATTGGATCTATAAGTGCGGTACGGTGGTGATAGAACATTACTGCTTAAAAAACGTGAATCCTTCTGGATCCATACATTAGAAACATTGGCCCCCAAGGGTATGAACAGGGATTACGATCTAATGTCCTTTATATGAATCTGTGATTATTCTGCTAATGCTATGTCTCTTTATCCTTTCAGAGCCGTTTGTATTGAATTATCCCATTGCCTTCTGGATTTCTACTATCTCACTGCCTGAGCAATACTTCTCTTCTTCATAGATGTACCGCACTTATATATCCATGTCTAATTGTACTTATATTTTCCATGTGAATTTTTTATTTTTGCATTTTTGACTTAAAGTGAAATCTTGGAATCACATGATCTCTGAAAGATATTACATATGTTAAAAATGCAGCTTAAAATTAATTTTATGTAACCAATATGGCAAATTAAGATTTCTCAAGGCAGAAATGCACTCTACTCATTAGACTAATGGAATGTTCTTCCAACAATCTAATGTGTATAGGGGTGCCGGCTAACAATTTGATGGTTGGAGAAGATGTCAATTGGGCATGTCTAATTTAGAAGTACCAATTGCATTGTTCTTCTGGAGATAAGCCGCCAGCTGACCTGTCAGCTGTTGGTTAGTGTTGAGCGATACTGCTCGATATCTAAAAATATCGGATCGGAATGGTATCGCCGATATCACTAAATATTGGCGATATCCGATTCCGATACCGGAAGTCCCATGTAAGTCTATGGGAACAAAATATCGCAACTAAAAAAAACCTTTATTTCCTTGTAAACACTAAATATACACACATAGAATACATATATATATATATACATGTCATTGTGACATATATATATATATATACATATATGTATAGTTTATACACTTCTACATAGTAAAATATCCTCTGATTCAATTGCCGGGTAAAGCGGCTTCTGTGAAAAGACAGAAGCACCCGACATGAAATGACACTTGGTGTACATAGGGTTAACCATGTCTTTTCATGTCGTTTGCAATCTGATTTGCACAAACAATTACATCAGTCTATGTGTGCAGTCTTCATCCCCTTGAAAAAGTGGCAGGCAGCCACGAAACGTGCGTTGGGGCGGCATCTCTATTACGGGGTGACCTCTTCCTGCGGTACTTTCACCCTCTTGGTGAGCATGTCTTTCTATATATGGCAGCGCTACATTTACCTTTTTGCTGATCTTTGACATGACAGCGTCATACTATTGCCGATTTTCTCTGGAAGCGTTTTGCCATTATAAAGGCATGCCTGATGTTTTTTTGTGGTGTTTAAAAAGTTTTTCTGATATGGCATTTACCCTGTTATAATGGAAATATGTATATGACCTATTTTGTACTATAGCTACTTCATATACTTTCACCATAAATATTTACTTATTTAACCGCCAGGAGATACATCTCCCTGTATGTGCACAGGTTTTGTATGTGTTTTCATTGTTATTTCACATGTAATTTTGTTATTTTGTGCTACTATTTTACCGATTTGTACAATAAATACTTACCTTTTATATGATGATATTTTGGTCACTAATGACTCTTGCTTTCTCCTTTGTATTATATATACATATATGTATAGTTTATACACTTCTACATAGTAAAATATCCTCTGATTCAATTGCCGGGTAAAGCCGGCTTCTGTGAAAAGACAGAAGCACCCGACATGAAATGACACTTGGTGTACATAGGGTTAACCATGTCTTTTCATGTCGTTTGCAATCTGATTTGCACAAACAATTACATCAGTCTATGTGTGCAAAATTTCACACCTGTAGGGGTTAATTAAAGGTGTAAATTCGTTGTAAAAAAAACGGACTTTTTTGCTACGAATTTACACCTTTAATTAACCCCTACAGGTGTGAAATTTTGCACACACAGACTGATGTAATTGTTTGTGCAAATCAGATAGCAAAGGACATGAAAAGACATGGTTAACCCTATGTACACCAAGTGTCATTTCATGTCGGGTTCTGCATTTTCACAAAAGCGTCAATTGAATAGGGCTATTATACTATGTAGAAGTGTATGAACTATAAATATAAATATATATATGTGTCACAAATTCAATGACATGTATATATATTTATATATATGAGGTGTAAAATTGTTTAAAAAAAAATGCGTGGGCTCCCGCCCTATTTTCGCAACCAGACAGACAAAGCCAGCGAATGGGGGCAGATAATAATAGCCCAGAGAGGGACCATTATTTTTGGCCCCCCCTGGCTACTAACATCTGCCCCCAGACACCCAGAAAAGACAAATCTATAATTAGATTCGCTCTTTCTGGCACTTTGCCCGTCTATTCCCATTGCCCTGTAGCGGTGGCGATGGGTTAATATGGGGTTAAAGCCACATTGCAATTGAAAGGTGACCTTAAGCCAGGTTAATAATTGAGAGCTGTCAATAGAACAACTATCAATTATTAATCCTATTGCATGAAATAAAAATAAAACACACACACTTTAATTAAAATCATTTTAATGAAATAAAGACACATGTTTTGACCATCTTTTATTTGACTGCAAAAACCATTTCTGTAATAAAAATAAAATAAAAAAAGCAAAATTATTCTTACCTATCCATGCACAGTCAGGTCCCACGGTGTAATCCTTCAGAAAGGGTTAATGTTTACTGCAGGGACCTCAGCTAATGCTGCAGCCTCACAGTAAACCCCAAATGAATGAGTTCCTCTCCTGGCTGACAGGAGAGGAAGTGGAAAGCTTAATTGATTGCTTTCCACTTTCACTTCAGGTCAGCCAGGGGACACAATCAGTGAGTCAGAGGGAACTGATTAACAAAAATAGGGGTTCCCTTCGAATAAAAAATGGCGTCGGGTCCCCCTATTTTTGTTAACCAGCCTGATGAAGCAGACCGCTGAGGCCTGGATTTTCAGGCTGTTAAGGAGCCAAGATCCATGGACCTTGCCAGCCTGATAATACCAGGCCACAGCAGTCTGCATATCTTGGCTGGTTAACAAAAATAGGGGATCCCTCGAAAAAAAAACGGCGTTGGGGTCCCCCTATTTTTGTTAACCAGCCAAGTAAAATGCAGACTGCTGCGGCCTGGTATTAAAAGACTGTCAAGGCCATGGTTTTTGGCCCTCAACAGCCTGATAATACCAGGCTACAGCAGCCCCACATTTGGCGCATCAAAAGATGTTGCCAATTGTGGCACTTTACCCGGCTCTTCCCACTGCCTGTAGCGGTGGCAAGTGGGGGTAATAAGGGGTTAATGTCACCGTTGATTGCACGGTGACAATAAGCCCGGTTAATAATGGAGAGGTGTCAATAAGACACCGATCCATTATTAATCCCAAAGTTATTAAATGTATAAAAAAAAGACAAAGCAAGAAAAAAGTCTTTTAATGAAATAAAAGAGACAACACAGTTTTTATTAATTTTATTATACACTCATTCCTGCGACGCCATCGATCTCCTGTAAAAAAAGAAAAAAAAAAAACCAACAGTATACCACCTGTCCGACGCAGTCCATAGTAACGACAGTCCCACGACGATCCAGCTCTGCTACATCGCAATGACAGGCAGAGCCTGTCATCGCAACGCAGCACAGCTGATTACCTGCTTCCCCGGCGGTGACGTCATCGGACTGACTGCTTTACGGCCGGGATTACCCAGCAGTCACTGCAGTTATCGCGAGAAACTGCATGTGACCGCCGGGGAAAGATGATGGCGGTCATGAAGCAGTCCAGCCCGTGACCGCCGGAGATCTTCTGCCAGGTAAGTGCCGCTGACTCCTGACAGACCCGACCGACGGACACTGACAGTGACAGTGACAATCCGATAAGACGAAAATATCGGAACTAAGTATCGAAAGGCCGATAGAGCTAATATCGGCCGATACCCGATACTTGCGGTATCGTATCGCTCAACACTACTGTTGGTTATTACAATATGTGCTGTTGCAGTGCTTTACAGTGCAACCTCCACCAGGGGGTGCTGGTGAGAAAAGAGAGGTTACACACACACAGCATAATAACACAGAGCAGCAGCACAGGTGTCAGAGGTAACAAAAGAGTGGTCAGACTAGCCGAAGTCAGAAACTGTCAGGAGAAGATGTACCAAGGGAAACAGCAAGTACGTAGTCAGGGACAAGCAAGAAGTCAGGGCCTACCCGGAACAAGGTATCCAAAACGTAAGACGTAGTTGGGGTGCAAGCCAGAAGTCAGGGTCTACCGGGAACGTGGTATCAGAAACGGAAAAACCAGAAGCAGAGTTCAGAGATCAAGCCGAGTCATACACAAGTACAGGTAGTCAGGGACAGAAGGATAACTAAGGAATACTGGTCAAAGGCACTAGCTTGGAAGCTTGAAGTATAGCTGATGTTGGCCGGCAGTCTGAGAGAACTGAAATAGCCCAGTCAGCTCCAAAATGAGGCATAGGGGATTATACTCCCATGACCAGGAAAACGAGTGTGAAAGGCCCGGACCAACCGATCCGCATGGATCGAACACGCCGGCATCCACGACCGGCACTAAGGACCATAACCTTTCCAATGGACCAGGTACTGCAGTGAACGGTGGAGCATACGAGAATCCACCACCCGTTCCACCTCATACTCAGTCTGACCATCCACCATAAGAGGCAGCGGGTGCGAAGGAGACCTGCCTGAGGAAGGCACCGAAGGCTTCAGAAGCGCCTTATGGAATAATGTCACGATGTGAACCAAGCGGTGTGACACAACTCACGAATGGTCGGTCACCGGCCGACACAACAAACAGGGGAACACCACGGAAACTTTAACAATGGTGGGCCCTTTGATAGGGAATGGGGGAAATGGACACCTCCTGCACTCACCTAAGTCTTTGCCCTGATCTCCCTATCTTTCACCTCATCTCCGAGCAGGATACCTTAAACCCTCACAAGTCCTGCGCTAATCCTAGGTAGGGAGCAGGCCGGTGAGAGCACTAGTCATACCACTGCACTAATAAAACACAAAAGGAAAGGAACAGACAACAAAGGGTTAAAGCAAAAAAAAAAACACCACACTTAGCTTTCTACTGTAAAGCTCCACAAAGCAGGAAAAAGTCACCAGATCAGGGTAATAGCTGGAGTATCACTGCACTCAGCAAGTTCCTTCTCCTACTTGGTTGGTCTCCAGAAAGACTTGTGTCACCAACAGTCAGCTGATGCATCAGGAGACCTTTTAAAGGATGGTGGGAGTGGTCACCATCTGCATCAGCCAACTCAACAGCAATGTAATTACACCCGAGGCCACCGGGGGAAAAACAGACATTAACCCCCAATGGCCTGAAAGAAAAAGTTTTAATATGATCTGCCACAGATCCAAAAATGGTTAGTGACAAATACATTGGGGATCCGCAACAATGGAGGCAAGCACAAGCAAAAGGCCACAGGATTAACCACATCTAAAATTTCATAAAAGCCAATAACCTTGGGACCCAACTTAGCAGAGGGAATCCTCAATCTGATATTCTTGGTGGATAACCATACCTTATCCCCCACCTGGTAAGCTGGCCCCACAGAACGTCATTTATCCGCAAAAAATTTATACTTGCCCTGAGCCTCCGCAATGTTTCTCTGAACCTCTCTCCAGATCTCCCTAAACCACAGAAAGGCTGAATCAGCCCCTGAACACCCAGAGTCCAGCTGGGAAAAACTCACCAAAGTGAGAGTGAAACCCATAGTTGCAGAAGAACGGAGAAGTACCAGTGGACTGATTGAGACGATTATTGAAAGCAAATTTTGCCATGGGTATCGCAGATCACCAATCATCCTGTCTGGACATAGCAAGACATTGCAATATCTGATCCAATGACTGATTAGTCCTTTCAGTCTGACCGTTGGTCTCTGGATGGTAGGCCGATGAAAAGGTCAGACTGATACCCAGCCTTACAAAGGCCCTCCAGAATTTTGTCACAAATTGCACCCCTCTATCAAAACACCACACTGACAGGCACACCATGCAATCAGACCACATGCACAATGAATAGTTTTGATAGAGTGTCAGCTTTAGGGAGGCCCATCAAAGGTACAAGATGCGCCTGTTTACTGAACCTATCAACAACTACACAGATCACGGTTTTGCCATTAGAGGGGGGAAGATCAGTGATAAAAATCCATGGACAGATGAGTCCACGGTCTTTCTGGAATTGGCAGTGGTACCAATTCCCTGGCCGGCCGGTTACGGAAGGTTTTAGCACAAGCACAAGTTTCACAGGAAGACACAAACCCAGTGATGTCAGAAACCAATGAGGCCAACAAAACAGCCTAGTGATGGCTTTACGCGTGGCCAAGATTCCAGGGTGCACACTCAGAGTCGAGTCATGGAACTCCTGAAGCACTCTTAACCGATGCTGAATAGGCAGAAAGAGCTTATTATCAGGTACAGATGGAGGAGCAAGAGATTGAGCCTCACAAATCTTTTGTTCCAATGCCGAGGACACCGCAGCCATCTTCACTCCACGCTGAAGAATGGAGGAAGGAGGTTCAGGAAGTGAAATTGGATCCAGGCTACGAGATAAAGCATCAGCTTTCACGTTCTTGGACCCCGGTCTAAAAGTAATAGCAAATGAAATCGGGAAAAAAAAGTGACCATCTTGCCTGTCTCGGAGTCAAACGTTTGGTGGACTCAATGTAAGACAGGTTCTTTTTGATCCGTAATGACAGTGATACGATGGACAGCCTCCTCCAAAAAATGCCTCCACTCTTCAAACGCCAATTTAATGGCCAATAGCTCCTGGTTTGCCACATCATAATTTGTCTCAGCAGAGGAAAATTTTCTCGAAAAGAAGGCACAGGGTCTTAAGTTAGTCAATGTGGTGGGCCCGTGGGACAACACAGCCCCCATCCCACCTCCGAGGCATCTCCCTCTATGATAAAGGGTTTAGACGAATCAGGTTGAACCAGTACAGGTGCAGTCATGAAACAGTTCTTCAAAGAAGAAAACGCCGCCAGAGCCGGAGCTGACTATTTTTTGAGATCAGCCACCTAACGAGTTAAATCCATGAGGGGTTTGACCCCCTGAGAAAACCCCTTAATTAATTTTCTATAATAATTGGCAAAACCCAGAAAACGCTGAAGACCCTTGAGATCTTTGGGTTGCACCCAATCCACAATAGCCTGAACCTTCCTAGGGTCCATGCGAAACCTCTTGGCAGACAAACTGGCCCTGGGAAGGACAATTCTTGCGTAAAAAAATGAACATTTCTCCAATTTAGCAAAGAGTGAGTTCTCCTAAGCCTCTTTAGGACAGCACGGAGGTGACCCATGTGACCCTGTTTATCAGAGATAACAGTATCTCAGAGATAAACTCCTTCATAGCGGCCCACTCAGGGACGGAGAGAATGTACAGACGGGCTTTGGGCAATTTGGGAACAAGATCAACAGCACAATCAAATGGGCAGGGAGGTTGTAGAACCTCAGCCTCCTTTTCGGAGAACACATCCTCAAAGTCCTTCAGTTTACTCCGGAATACCCTCAGACTGACGGATGACACAGATACAGTAGTAAGACATCTCTTAGAACAATTGGGACCCTATTTAACAATGTCCAGAGATTTATCAGAGGATTATATAATTGCAACCAGGGAACCCCAAAAACCAGTCCTGCAGGCAGATTGTCCATAACAAAACATGAAATACGTTCCTGGTGCAAGGAACTCACTTTCAGGAGAACCTTCTCTGAAACAAATCTGATGACATTTTTAGCCAGTGGTGTTTTGTCAATGGCAACAACATGAATAGGAGTCTCCAGCCTAAACTGTCCTTAACTTACACCTGGACACCAAGTCAGAGTTAATAAAGTTCATGGATGCCCCACAATCCACGAAGGCAGTTGTGGATCCGGAGCACTCCCACCACAAAGTTCCACTTTCAACAAAATTTTTGCAAGTGCAGAAAAAAGCACATGAGAGTCTGGTTGACTTCACGACAATCACCCAGACTCAGCTTCTTGTTGGTCAGTGGACAAGAGGAGCAGTCCTTTTTCCAATGTCCGGGATCTTCACAGAAAAAACATAACTTTCCTTCACGCCGCCATCTCCTCTCCTTCACCTCAAGGTTGGCGGCCCCCACCTCCATAGGTTCAGATGGAGACAAAACAACTGGATTAGCAGGGAGTAACGGAATCTTTCGCTGTGCAACACCTCTCTCCGCAGCCTCTGATCCATACGGATAGCCTGAGTCATAGCTTCCTCCAATGAGCTGGGAGGTAAATGGAGAGCCAGAGCGTAATTCAGGTAATCTGCCAGTCCAAACCTGAACAGATCTCTCAGCGTGGAGTCATCCCAGGACACTTAAGTGGACCATCGACGGAATTCGCAGCTGTACCACTCGGCTGAACGCTTTCCCTGAAACCAGACCCATGATAGTGTCCTCTGCCACTCTGACACGGTCGGTTCGTCATAGATAAGTCCTAGGGCCTCAAAGAACCTATCTACCGACATCCGTTCAGGGGCAGTAGGGGGTAGCGAGAAAGCCCAAGATTGTGGACCCTTTCTTTTAAGGAGATAATTATCCCAACCACTGAGTCTCATCCCCAGCCAATCTCACTGAAAATACGAAATTTATCTTTTTTGCCAGAAATGGTGTCAGGAAGCTTAACCAAGGGTTCGGGAGAGTGCAAAACAATATCAACTAAATCACCAAGTCGACTCACAGCTGATGGGTGGTCCCCTGCCCAGTCTTAACAGACTCAGTTTTTTCTGTAAGAGAGTATGAGACGTGGCAAGGGCCCGATGTTCCTCCAAAAAAATCTGCATCCCTTTGTCAACTTGGACACCTGATCCGTCAAGTTACAAAGCGGATCAATGACAGAGGAAAAAAAAAATGCAAAAACCCCTTTAAATGTGTTCAGCTATAATGTAATTTGAGCTGCTGCAGTGCAGTATAGTGCAACCTCCATCAGGAAGTGCTGGTCAGAGAAGAGAGGTTACACACACAGCATAATAACGCAGAGCAGCAGCACAGGTGTCACAGGTAACAAAAGAGTGGTCAGACTAGCCAAAGTCAGAAACTGTCAGGAGCAGAAGCACCCAAAGGGAAACAACAAGTGCGTAGTCAGGGACAAGCAAGAAGTCAGGGTCTACCAGGAACGTGGTTGTCATGGGGAAGTTGTAGAAATACAGGGGATGAGGAATCTGGGCCCCTGAACTGCCCTAAGCTAAGGAAGGGCCCTGTCTTTCCATAACTTGGGGGGTACACTTGAAGTGTCCAACCCCCTCCCCAGGAGGTGAGACAGTGAATAATTTGAATAACACCAAAGCAACAAAAGTAAAGAGACACCTAGGGGTTAAATCAACTAAACAATAAACATTTAGCTTTCTTGCTGTAATGCACCGCACAGCAGAGTAAGGCCCAGATCAGGGAAACAGCAAAGTACCACTGCGCTCAGCAGCTCCTGACTCCAGCTTGGTTGGTTTCCAAAGGAAGCAATATTACCAACAATCAGCTGACAACTCAGGTGAGCTTTAAAAGGCTGGTGGGAGTGGTCACAGCCTTCTCCTGAAAAGTACAAAGCCATGCAATTACACCAGCGGCCAGGGGGGAAAAGACTGATATTAACCCCCAGTGGTCTGAAAGGAAAAAGGTTTTAGTATGCAGAGAGAGATCTGCCACAGATCCAAATGTGGATCGTGACAGTTGTAAGGGTCTGCGGAACGCACCAAATATTTTATGTAGAGAGGTGCGTTCGCAGTCCGGGGTCCACCGTGCAGGCGGAGCCTGCTGCTAGTAAAATGGCGCAAGAAGTGAACTCTGCTATCCGCAGAGTCGCCAAAATAAACGCTGTAACGCGCTGTGGCAATATGTGCGAACTCTGTTATTCCACAGAGCCGCTAGAAGAAGTGCCGCAGTGCTATATGGCGATGTGTGCGAACTCACTTAACACCACTGAGTCGCAAAATAAACATGCTAGGGCGCTGTCTAGCGTTGAAAGCGAACCCCGTTACGTCACAGAGCCTGAGACAAACTTCTGTGTCCTGTCAGGCACCCAGGTACACAGTTGACTGCTAAGCGAACATAGAGCGTGATCATGCGCTAATGTCCTCGCGGGAGTCACCCGCAATCTATGGCGTCTGAACGCCAGGCCTTGAATACTGCAATCAAACTCCTCACCGGTTATGCCGGTAATCTAGGGCATCTAGGACACCGACCCTGACCAGCTAGCATACCAAAGTCGGTATTCTAGCTAACTGTTCCAAAACACATGCAATTTCAGGACCTTCCTGGCAGACCAATAGGAGCTGCTGCAGTACCTGAACATGTGACCCCTGATCTCCAATGAGAGATCTTACCCTGGGCATGCTCAGAAGGGGAAACGCAGGACTTCGTCCCAAAGACGTCTGCTCCAGCACTGGCTATAATAGCAGATCCAGGAGAGGCAGCAGCAAATCTCTGCACAGTATTGGAATGGGCAAGACGCTGGGACCGACGTCTCTGCTGGCAGCTCCACGGCCGTAGATGAATGGGGGACCGCAGCGGGATTGGTTCGAGACTCCCCTTGTGCAGCAGCGGGAACTCAAACCCTAACAACAGTGGTATCCAAAATGTAAGACGTAGTACAGGTACAAGCCAGAAGTCGGAGTCTACCGGGAACGTGGTATCAGAAGTGGAAAATCAGAAGCAGAGTCCAAAGATCAAGCCGAGTCATACACAAGTACAGGTAGTCAAGGGCAGAAGGATCACTAAGAAATACAGGTCAGAGGCACTAGCTTGGAAGCTTGAAATATAGTTGACACTGGCCGGCAGTGTGAGAGGATTGAAATAGCCCAGCCAGCTCCAAGACGAGGTAGAGGGATTTAATTCACGCATGACCAGTCCAGAGAGAAGACCACTGAAAACAAAGTCTGGACTGGATCATGATAGTTATCATTTAGAGACAAAGGAGACATTGGCCGAATGAGCACTGCTATGTATTGGATTAGTGGATGAGATGATTGTCGTCCAACCCATTGATGTTGAACCTTGTCTTTGACAACACTTTTGTCTCATCTCTGATATTGTTATTGTCCCTGCCACTCTTGACTTGGTTTGGCTTGTTTATTTTTCCTTTAGCACACTTCACTAGCCAACCATGGAGCCCAGCAGTGAAGAGGCCTTACATAAAGTCTATCCTTGGGCACCTATGGTGATTTCATACATCATTGCGCTAAACCAATGAAAAGACAGGAGACATGTCTCATAGTAGCCCAGACTCCTTGTAAGCACTGTAGGCAAGCAAAATCACTATTGAAGCTGAGCTAAAATGCATTCAGGCATCAATCATGAAAATAAATAACAGGTAAACATCAAACATCCCATTAGGCCCTACTGACTTTGATATGACTTTCAAGCTCATAACCTTAATCAGAGTAATTAAATAAATATGGTGAAAATGAATTTAGGTCTAGGACAGTCAAGAATTTCATAGTGTAATCAGTGTAATTCAATATGACTTCAGTTGATTCATAGGAGGATAAAAGGTTGCTTGAGATTTCCCCCCCCCATGGAGCAACTGCAATTTTTTTTAGTTCACATACAACTCATGTCAACATGAAGCCTTAACTACCGTATATACCCATGTATAAACCAGATTTTCAGCCCATTTTTTAGGGCTGAAAGTCCCCATCTCGGCTTATATGCGGGTCATATACGGGGGCGGCGGGGATGGGGAGCGGGGGTGTCGGATCATACTCACCCCTCCACCGGCGCGGTCTCTGCAGCCCCCCTGCTTCTCCCACGATCTCCGGCTCCTTCCTGCAGCTGTCACATGGCACCGCTCATTAAAGTCATGAATATGCACATATTCATGACTTTAATGAGCGGTAGCATGTGACGCTGTAGGAAGGAACGCTGCGGAGAGCGCCGGGAGAAGAGTAGAGGCTGCAGGGACGCGAGGGGGAGGGGTGAGTATAGCTATATTTACCTGTCCCCGTGCCACCGATGCACGTCGCTCCCTCGGTCTGACTCCTCTGGCTGACGCTGTGAATGATCAGACAGAGGGCGCGATGACGTCGTTAGTGCGCGCCCCGCCCCTGCCATATCATTCACAGCCAGGAGTCAGACCGAGGGAGCAGCGCGCAGCGAGGACAGGTAAATATCTCAGGTGCCGGGGTCCTGAGCGAGCGATGACACCGGCACCTGTCCCCATAGCCGCCGGTGTCCCCGCCTGCTCAGGACACCGGCACCTGGCCCCCAGCGACGAGAGGTGAGTATGTCATTTTTTTTTCTAGCAGCAGCAGCATATGAGGCCTATACTATGGGTCATAATCTGGAGCATATGGGGGCATAATCTGGAGCATATGGGGGCATAAACTGTGGAACATATGGGCATAATTGGAGCATGGGGGCATAATGTGGAACATATGGGGCATAATCTGGAGCATATGGGGGCATAAGCTGTGGAACATATGGGGCATAATATGGAGCATATGGGGGAATAAGCTGTGGAACATATGGGGCATAATCTGGAGCATATGGGGGCATAATATGGAGCATATGGGGGCATTAACTGTGGAACACATGGGGCATAATTGGAGCATATGGGGGCATAATTGTGGAACATATGAGGCATAATCTGGGAGCATATGGGGGCATAATCTGTGACATATGGGGGCATAATATGGAGCATATGGGGCATAATATGTGGAACATATGGGCATAATCTGTGGAACATATGGGGCATAATCTGGAGCATATGGGGGCATAATCTGTGGAGCATCATATGGGGGCATAATCATTTTTCACCCTAGGCTTATACGCGAGTCAGTAAGTTTTCCCAGTTTTTTGTGGCAAAATTAGGGGGGTCGGCTTATACACGGGTCGGCTTATACATGAGTATATACGGTAAATGGAGTCTACATGTATTTTTACAAAAAAGAACCTATAGTAATGACTACAATCTCAGTTTAGTTAACATTTATTGTATTCATTTAAAAACTGTGCCTAAATGCTATAAAGTCACAAACTATTAAAAAAGAGCAGTAAATCCATCTATAATAAATACACAGGTACAAAAAAATAAACTTTACAATATATGTAATGCCAACACATAATGATGTACGTTAGGACATTAGAACCAAAGTGTTTCCTTTAAGACAGAACAATGACAGTGGGTAGATTGAAGTGTATAGATATAATTCATAATTAAGTAAATATTATATAACCAATGTATTGGTTATCTGACTGAAACCAACACTACACACTTTATGATGATGATTAGAGATGAGCGACTTTGGCTCCGGGAGGGTCGAGTAGGGTTTCGGACCATCCGACTTTCCCAAAAGTCGAGTCGAACGAAATCGACCGACTAACGGAAACGGTCGAGTCGGAGTCGAAAACCCGACCCAATGCAAGTCAATGGGAAAGAAAAGTCGGCAGGGAGTGGAGGACAGTAAAACACCTACAGTGCCCATTTCAATGCCAACTACATCAATTCTTATTACTTAAACTTGTCAACCTTAATTTACTTTATAGTAATAGTAACGCATTGAAAACTGGGGTTATTTGGCTAAAGTTGGGGGGGGCAGGGCTGGCTCCAGGTTTTCGTGGGCCCGGGGCGAAAGAGTCTCAGTGGGCCCTTTAACACATACCACAATTCATGATGCTCCGATACGGCAGAGAAATATAGGTATAGTACAATGCCAAATACTTCACTTCTTACATTACATGAGTTATATCTATTGTAAATTTACAATAGCTCAAAAAACGGACAGTATAGTCTCCACACAGTATTATGGGCACCACATAGTGCGCATACAGAATAATGAGCCTCATATATTGCTCTTACAGAATAATGAGCCCCATATATTGCTCCATACAGAATGTGCTCCATATAATGCTCCATACAGAATAGGCCCCATATGTGACCATATGATGCTCCATATATAAAGAGCCCTATATGATGCCCCATAAATAATGAACCCCATATGATGCTTTAGTATATGATGGGCCCCATATATGATGCTCCAGTGTATGATGAGCCCCATATAATGCTCCAAATATAATGGTCCCCATATATAATGGGCTCCATGTGATGCTCCATATATAATGTGCTCCATATGATGCGCCATATATAATGGGCCCCATATGATGCTCCAGTATATGATGTGCCCATGGATGATGCTACAGTGTATGATGGGCGTATATCATGTTCCATATATAATGGGCCCCATATGATGCTCCAGTGTATAATGGGCTCGTATATGATGCTACAGTGTATTATGGGCCCCATTTATAATGCTACAGTGTATGATGGACCCCATATATAATGCTCCAGTGTATAATGGGCCCCGTCTATGATGCTCAAGTGTATGATGGGCCCCATTTATAATGCTCCAGTGTATGATGGGCCCCATATATAATGCTCCAGTGTATAATGGGCCCTTCTATGTGCTCAAGTGTATGATGGGCCCCATATATAATTCTCCAGTATATAATGCTCCCCATATATTGCTCCAAATATTAAAAAAAATGAAATACCTCTCCTCGCTGGGCACTGCTCTACTTGGACTCCTCAGCGTCGCCATCTTCCAGCTCTCTGCACTGTGACTGTTCAGCCAGAGGGCTCACAGACATGACGTCATCGCACTCTCTGACCTGAATGTCACTGTCAGGAAATGCGGAAGACATCACAGTGGTGGAGCAGGGAGAGGTAAGTATTGCAAGTGCTGGGGCCCTGAGCAAGCAGAGGGGCACACTCGTGGGCACCGGGAACTGGCACAGGGCCCCTCATAGTACGCAAGTGTCTCTGACGGCGAGTGGGCCCCCCACCTGCTCAGGGCCTCGGCACTTGCCCGGGTGCGCCAGGTGCTGACGCCGGCCCCGGGAGTGGGGAACAGCCCAGCTAGGTAGGTGGAAAACTGGCATATGTTGAGGTGTAGGCTGGACGTTCAGCAGCTGCAAATGAAGAATTGGAGAAGTCGGAGAAAGAGGAGGACAAAGTGAGCCATTTTTGCTGGCAACCTATGTATCATCAGGGGAAGGTGGTACAAAATCCTTTGAAACCCACACACGGTTCATTTTAATGAAGCTGAGATCACCTACATTTTGGGTCGACAGTCGGGTCCTTTTTTCTGTCAGGATTGATCCAGCAGCACTGAAGACTCTTTCAGATAGCACACAACCAGCAGGGCAAGCGAGCACCTGTAAGGCATATTGTGCCAATTCAGGCCAGACATCCAGTTTATATGCCCCGTAGTCAAAGGGGAATGAACTGTGAGGGAGAACATCGATAGGGGAGGGAGGTAATTTTGAACCATAGTTGACAACTGCTGTCTCCTGTATGTTGCAATCGATTCAGTTTTACCAGTCGTGTGAGCGTTACACGAGAAATCAGACCACAACATGGTCATGAAACCCCTGTCTCCAATGCCAGTTCGGCTGTGTGCACCACGAACACCTCTTCCATTTTGCCCAGTACGGCGTGGTAGAACCTACACCGCTGCTGTGTGCTGGGAATGCCTCTAACAAACGGTTTACCAGAGTTGCTTGTTTGTTCGCCAATAATAGCTCTAAGTTCTCCTGTGGCGATGTTCTGAATTTTCCATTTAGGTGGACGAGGATGCGGCAACCCTGTTCATCCTTTAATTTTGGAAGCGGGGGCCCCTTTTTGTCCAAAGACTAATCACACATATGACCCAAGTTCCGGGGTTTAATGATACACTGCCGGGTGGGGAGGACATTTTCCCCAAGAATCCCCAGTTGCACAAACCGTACCTGCCCTTTTTAAAACCCAAATTTTTTTCCCCCCTGAGAAGCCCTTTCCTCCCCAAAAAAACCCCCGTACCCCCTTTCCCCCTTTCCTTTTTTTTCCCCCACCTGTCAAGGCAGTTTCCCGGGAGACAAGGTGTCGTAAAATTTCCCCTCCCTTTTCCCCTCCTTCTCCCCGCAACCCCTGATCCTTAAGTCGTAAGTTTGTTGGCAGAGCATAAGGGGGTGTAAGTTTGATGGCGTCGTCATACGTGGGATGCGTAGGCGATGAACTCGGGGAAAATGTTTTTAACCAAAGGAAGGAATCATTCTAAGAATAGTTGGTAAGTTGGATTTAAAGTCGTGAGGTTTTTAGTCTGTCCACGTTGCAAGGCTGGATTTAAAAATTTTAAAGCATGCCTGGATTCATTTTGAGTTTTCCCCCCGGGGCTAAAGGCCCTTTCCCACTTCTTACAGAAAACCCTTTGTCATCATGGTTTTTGGGGGAAAAAAAAAAAGTGCCACATGCCTTTTCCCTTTTTTTGGGAAAATTTTAGGGTTTGCAAGCTGTGTTTTTGTCTTTGGGGCCAAGGTCCTGCAATCTTTTGTTTTTTAAAAAACCCTTTTTAAATGCTTGGGGCCCTCCCAGAAACCCAGCGCGATTCGTGCCTGCTCGAACCCTCCTCCTCTTTGAGTATTGCCGGGGCACCCTCTTCCCCAAAAGGGTCCCAAACCCCGGGCAAAAAAAGGGTCACCATCACCTCCTCTTAAATTTTCATCTGCTTTCCTCTGTGTCACCGTGTAAGGGTAGAGTAGCGGAGGGGGACTTGAGTTAGATTCTGCTTGAAATGCAGGGGATGCATGCTCTGGGGAAGACCGCAGAATCAAAAGCGTGGCTGTGCATCAGAGCACTCCAAGTTTTATCTTGGATGGGGTTCGGATTTGACTGATAACCCCCCGGATGGGGGTGAAAAAAACTCCAGGGTAATCGAAGGTGGTTGCCACTCCTTCACTTTTGGGGGGGTGAAGACAAGGGGAAAGGGGTTTTCCTGCCGGAGTCTGCCTGCGACTCAACTTGCATTTTTTTTTTAAAATTTTGAAAAGGGGGGGTAAGCTGGGGCTGTTTCGGCAAAATAGCCAAAACCGGGGATGATGCCCGGTTTTAAAAGCGGTTAACCCTCCCCCAAAAGGGGCCCTTGGCCTTCGGGCCAGACGATGCGCAGGTCAACCCTCCCGTTAGGGCTATTGTGCTTTTGGCATACCGCAGATGCATCACCCCCACCATCGTAAAAAGCTCGCCCCCCCCCCAAGTCCGAGTCTTCCCCGACTTCCCATTTTTAAAAAGTAAAAAATTTGCAATATATGGTACTGTATGGGACGTACGTGTGCAGTGTAGGGGGAAAAATTTTAAATCCTAAAATTTTTTCCCGGGTCCAACAACGCTCATCAGTTGGATTTGACCGTAATACAAAGCGTTACGGATGTATAGAAGCGGACAGCTGTTTTAGGGGTTTTTGGAAAAAAATTTTAAAAACCTTATATATTTCCGAGTCACACACGACGCTCATCGTATGGATTTGCCCCAAAAGAAAAAGCAAAAACCTTTTTTTTACAGAACAAAAACTGTATACGGTGTGGGGAAAAAAATTTAATCTCATTTTTTTTGGATCACACAAAAAAACGTACTCATTTTGGGGTTTGACCGTATAAAACGCAATTAGGAAACGTCTAAAAACGAAAGCTTTCAGTGTAGGGTATAATTAAAAACTCCGTTATAATTCCGGAGTCCACAAAACGCTCATCAGTAGGATTTGATGTATTCAAAAGCGGGAAAAACTGTCTGTATTAGAAGCGTCGCTGCATAAAGGGGGGGGGAAAAATTTAAATTTCCCCCTATATTTTTTCCCGGGCCCCCACAGACGTCTCTCAGTTTTAAAAATTTAACCCAAATACAAAGAGGTATACAGTATGCTCAGAAGGGGCAGCTATTCGGTGTGGGGGAAAATTTTTAAAAAACTCTAAATATTTTTCCCGGGGGTCACCACACCCGCTCACTCAGAAAATTTTTTTTCCCTTAAAAAAAGGGCAAAAAAACCCTACTGTTTTAAGGGAAAGTGTATAGGGTTTTTGGGTTTTAAAAATTTAAAAAACTCGGATTATTTCCCAAAAACACCACAGACGCTCACCTTTAGGATTTGCCCCTAATGCAAAGGCAGAAAAAGTTTCTGTATCAGAAGAAAAAAATTATGGGGGGTTTTGGGGGAAAAATTTTAAAATTTGGGGATTTTTTCCCGGGTCACACAAACCCCCCCCCGTATGGATTTGACCGTAATAAAAGAGGAGATATGGGTTTCTGTCCGAACACCCCTGATACAGTGTGGGGTTTAAAATTTTAAATCTCCGTATTAATTCCGGAGTCAACAAGCCTCACTCAGTATGGTTTTTAATCGAAAAACAAAAGGCAGAAAACGGTACAAAAATTAGAACGACAGCTGCATACGGTGGGGGAAAAAATTTAAATTCCGAAAAATTTTCCGGAGTCACACACAGACGCCATAGTTTTTTTTTCCCCAATACAAAGAGAAAGAAAAAGGGGACGTATCGCGCGGCAGGTATAGGGGGTTGGGGAAAATTTAAATCTCGTAAATTTTCCGGAGTCAAAACCCCCGCCACTCAGTGGGTTTTGGGCCCTAATACAAAGAGAGTTTAAAAGGTCGTTTGAAGGTACAGTTGTTTTACTTTTAAGGGAAAATTGAAATCTCGGGATAAAAACCCCCGGGGGTCACACAGAGACGTCACTCTATGGATTTGCCCCAAAATTTAAAAAAGCAGAAAAACGGTACGAAATCAAAGGGACAGTGTTACCCCTTGGGTGGGGGAAAAAATTTTTAAAAATTTTTATATATTTCCGGAGTAAACCCCCAAAACCCCAAAATCAGTATGGTTTTGACCGTAATACAAAGGCAGTTTTAAAGGCACTGTTTTAAAAAGGGTACCTGCATACGGTGGGGGGGAAAAATTAAAAAATTTGTTTTAAAATTTCCCCGGGGTCACCACAGACCTCCCCTCAGTATTGATTTGACGTAAAAAAAGAGCGAAAAACGGTACGAAACAAGGGGGACAGCGTATACGGTTTTGGGGAAAATTTAAATCTCAGTTTTTTTCCCCGGAGTCCCCACACAACGCTCACTTCAGGTGGATTTAAACCGTAAAAAAAAAGAGCAGTATGGGTACTGTCTCAGAAGCGTACATTTGTATACAGGGGGGGAAAAAAAATTAAAAATTCCAAATTTTTTCCGGGCCCCACAGAGACGCTCACCCAGGGGGGTTTGACCGTAATACAAAAAGAAAAAAAGGGGTAATTTTTAAAAGAGGGGGCGCTGTATACGGGTAGGGAAAAAATTTCAATTCTTTTAAAAATTTCGGGAGTAAACACACAGATGTCACTCAGTATTTTTTTGACCAAAATGCAAAGAGCAGAAAAAACGGCACTGTTTAAAAAGGGGGGAAAAGGTATCCTTTGTAGGGGAAAATTTAAAGTCCTTATAAAAACCCGGGGAGTCCCACAGACATGGGGGAAAAATGTAAAGGTTTTGTCTTGTTGACATTTTTTTTCCTTGAAACTCTTTTTCCTCGGCCTTTTTGCTTTCTGTTTTTTTGGGGCTCTTCCCCTCATTTTTAATATGGTTTTCCCCAAGGGGGCGTTCCCCCCCGGGTTTTTTCCCCCTCTTGCTTCTTAAGCAGCCTCGCTGAACATCTTGCCCCTGAATAAAACCCTCAGTCTTTCCGGGTGACCTCCCGGGGGAAGCCTTGGACTTGTACCCAGCTTTTCCCTACTGGGGAAAACTTAAAAACATTTTGGACTCTGGAAACCCTGTTTGGTGAATCCATGTTTGCAGAGGTTTTGGTACAGAGGGAAAAGGGGGCCCGAAACCCCCCCTTTTGGGGAAATTTAAATTTTTGTGCTTTAAGTTACTTGGCCTGCTGTGTCTCCCGTCGCGTTTTCCCCCCCAAAAGGGGTGAACTTTTTAGTGCTTGGGATGAAGTAATAAAGAAATTTTATTTTTAAAACCCCCGTTTGTGTTTTCCCCGCACCCCCAAAAAAAAAGACGCAAAAGGAAAATGTACAATATAATGGGCAAGATTCAGGGGCCCAAAGTTTGTGTCTGCTGGGGGGGGGGGGAAACCCGGGCTGCTGTGAAATGTGGTATCAGATGTCCGTTTAATACCTTATGTGATGACAGTGGGGTTTTGACTTTCACAACCCTTAGGTGAGCGCATTCCCTTAAATTTTACTTGGAGTGTTACCACAGGAAACCCTTTTTTTTTTTTTTTTTTTTCCTTTTTTTCCCCCTTTCCCCAAATTCCCCTTAAAAATCGGGGGATGGAGGCCCCCCCTAAAGGAACTTTTTTGGGGTGACCCATAAAACCCTTTTTAAAATTTCAGATTTTTAAAAAACCCTTTTTTTCAACCCCACAGGACCCATAATCAAAATTTTTAAAATTTTTGGGGCAGATCCCCGGAATGCGAGCCGGGGTTGAGGCCTAAGGAACGAGCCCCCGGTCCTCCCTTTCCCCCAAGTTCTGGGGTCCCCAAAAATTTCCTCCTTTTTTGTTTTGGGGGGGTGAACGTGAGAAATTCGGGGGTTTTAAATTTAAACAATGCAATTTATTTTTCTCTGCACATGCTTCACAATTTCCCACTAAAAGATCCAAAAGTGCTTTATAAAACCCTTTTTTTTTTCCCAAAAAAGGGCTTTGATGTGGGAAAACCCCTCTAAATTGAACTGAGGATGATTGTTTAAAATCCCCTTGATGCTTTTTTTCACCCAGGGGGAGTGTTTGTGCCCCCAAGAGGTGAAAAAGAAAAAGGGGCCCCTGAAATCTTTCCCCCAAAAGGAAACGTTTAGCCGAAAAGCCGGTTTTAAGGGATGGGTCTTGATACCACTTGGGCATTCCCCGCAAAAAATCTTTTTTCGGAAAGGGTTGTCTCCATGTTTAAGGTAAAAAGCTCGTCCACCCCCCACGGGTTTTGGTGTTTTTTTTAAAATTGTACCTATTGATGCTGGGCTGACTGAACCAGACAAAAAGATGGTTCGAAAATAATGCCAAAACCTTTTTTACTACCTCCCCCCCAAAGCTAAGGAACCTTTGGTAGGATCAAAAGGGGAAACCCCAAAAACCCAAACCCCCCAGGGGTGGATTTTTTACAAAGAGGGGTTTTGTGATGCACGCAAAGAAAGTAAAAAGGGAAAATCTTGTTTTTCTGTGGAAAAACAGGTAAGTCATTCACGTGAGTGTTGCGGAGGGTTTGGGCATGCCCCACCTCAGGCCCCCGAGGATCTGCTGAAAAGGGTTTTTTAATTTCCCCTCGGGATTTTAAACTCGTTTTTTCTGGGCGATGAGGGTTATAAACGCGAAATTTTTTTAAAATTTTCAGGGGTTTTCCCACTGATTTTGTAAAAAAAAAAATTTTTCTCAGCTTCTTTTTTTTAAACTCTGGGTTATCAGTTGGGTTTTTAGCTCGCTTGAGACCAGGAGAAAGTGGAAATTTTAGGGATATCTCCTTTGCTTGAAACAGGGGTATTTTCGGGAAAAAAAGGGGCTACTCCTACAGATGGGACTGTGGATGGCTCCACTGATTTGGGGGGGAAAACGTGGATCAAGAAACAGAGCCTTTGAGGGTCCTTAGGGTAAAAAACATGGAAAAAAAATGTTTTTTTTGTTTTTTTTTCCCCCCTTTTTTCCCATTTTCCCGGGCTACCGCGGGGGGGCGCAAAACCCTTTTAAAATGGGCGGAATTACACTTTCCGGAAACAGTGAGCAAGGAGTTTCAGTTGCTCGCCCTAAAGGAACTTTGCAGTCCCTGAATACCCTGTAAAACCAGGCTATGGGAAATTATGTGAAAGAAGAACGTGACGTTTTCCCCCCCGCACCGTATTATGATTGTCCAATTAAAATTATTGCCGGGCCCCCCAAAGCCCCCCTTTGGAAAAACTCCCCCCCCCGGGGGCCCGAAAAATTTTTTTAAGGATTATATAGACGAAAATTTACCCGGGGGTTAAAACGCCCTTTAATCTCCCGCAGGTGCCCCCTCTTCTTTGGAAGAAAAAGATGGATCCTGGGACCCTGCATATTTTTAAAGGGGAACTCAAAAAGGTTTTACTTTAAAAACCGTTATCCCCCCCTTTTTAATCATGAATTTTTGGGAGGGGTGTGGTGCCAAAATTTTCTCTAAATTTTTTCCCCGGGGGCCCAAAAACTTGGCCGTATTAGCCCTGGGGATGAATGGAAGCTTTTTTCCCAGGTCCGCTTGGACACTTGATAAAAAGTTCCCCCTTTTGGTCTGACCCCCGGGCCCCCCAGCCACTTCCATCACTTCGTGAAAAAATTTTTGGGGGGTCCCCTAGATACATTTGTGGTGATTTTCCGGGGTGATTTTTAATTTTTTTTTAACTCCACAGAGGAACATCCCGGACAGTGAGAATGGTCCCTTTAAAAAAACCCCCCCCCAAAAAACCCCCCCCAAATAAACTTGAAAAATGTGAATTCCTGGGCCCAAAAAATTCCCAAATTTTTTGGGGGATCTATTGCAAGGGATTAGTATGGATGGAAGCAAGCCCCAAAACCATAAAAGGGGTTTTACCAATTCCTTTAAAAAGGAAGGGGGCAGCGTTTTATCGGTTTGAAAAACTTAGACGTTTCTTTTAAAAAATTTTTTTGGGTGGGGACCTTTTCCCCCCAATTTCCCCGGGGAAAAAAACTGGGTTTTTCCTGGCCCCCCCAAGCTTTGGAAAACATTTTTCCCGTTTAAAAGGGTAATTTCCACCGAAACCCTTTTTTACAACCCCAAACCCCGAAAACTTTCCCTTTTAAATGGGTGGATGCTTAGAAATGTGCCGTTGGAGCTATATTTTCAGAAACGGGGGGGGAAGAAGTTTTCACCCCCGTCCCCTTTTTTTCCCCCAAAAATTGTCCCTTGGGGAAAAGGGGAAAAAAAAGTTGGGGGGGTGGGGGAAAAATTTTGGGCCCTTATGCCGCCTTAAAAAGGGAAAGGGACATTTTTAGGGAGCCCCACAGAAATATCGTCCGACGACCTCGAAAACCTTGAATTTATCAGGTCGGCAAAAACCCCCCGACCCTCCCCAAACTTTGGGAATCTTTTCCAAAAACCCTTTTAAAATTTTGGGATTTTTTAAAGACCGGGGTGCGAAAAGGAAAGGCTGATGAAACCCTTTTAGGTTTTATTCAGCGGCCCCCTTTCCCCCACTCCCCCCTAAGACTATTCTTTCCTGACTCAGTTCCCCGTGAGTGATTCATAATCAAGACCCACTTAAGGACAAAAGGAAGCTCCCTGCGGATTCCCTTTTTGGGTAAAACCCCCCCCGGGAAAGTAAGGTTTTTTCTTTAAGAAGGTGTGTGGTTTTGGGGGAAAAAAGTCGTAAAACCTAAACTCAGAATTTAGAGTATTGCAAATATCCACATTCCAAGTACCCGGGGGAAGGGGGGAAATTTTAAAGACAAAAGAATTTCTTTACTTTTTTGGGGGGGCCCATTACAAAAAGATGTCTTAAACTATGTCACTTCATGTGAAGTCTGTGCAAATGCAAAACACCTCCTCCTCCCCAAGGGGTTTTTTTGAAAACCTCTTCCCACCCCTCCTCCGGGGGTTCCTTCTTGGATCTTTGGGGGTTAAAACCCTCTCAAGGGAAGAAACCATTTTGGGTGGTTGACCGTCTAACAAGGAGTCATTTTATCCCTTGTGTCGGTTTCCCCACGCAAAACAGAATCAGATTGATGATTAAGAATGTTTTTTCGTTCATGGGTACGGATGGGTCATTTGGGATCGAGGGGGAAATTTCACTTAAAGGTTTTGGCAAAATTCTGTGCGTTGGGGACATTAAAGAAAAACCTTTTTTTTGTTTTTCATCCCCAGATAAGGGACAGACAGAACGAACCAATCAGACCCTGGAGCAGTATTCGTGTTTATCTGCCCCCTAAGGTTTGGGTGGATCTACTTCCCCTGGCTGAGTTTTTTATAACAACTTCAGAGCGCCCCATAAGCAGTCTCCTTTTTACCCAAAATTGGTTTCATCCTAAAATTTTCCTCGATTTCCATAGATCCCCTTCCGGCCAGGGGTGAAAGATCCCTTCTTTACAAAAGAAAAGGGACTCAAAAGGAAAATCTAAATTGGCTCGGAAAAGGGACAAAAAAGAGCGAAAATTTGTAAAACCCCGCACCAGCTTTCAAGGTGGAGATTTGGGTTGGTGTTAACCCGAAAAAATTTTAAAAAAAAAAGGGTTCCATGTCAAAAATTGGAATAAGTACTTGGACCCTTTTAAATCAATAAAATTATAAGTGTGTTGCTTTCGTCTTCAACTGCCCAGAAAAATAGAATCCCACCTGTCTTTAGTATCCCTACTAAAAGGTGCAACACCCAATACGTTTTTGGAGTTCTTTTCCTTGCCCCGACCCAGTGTGGCGAGGTCAGGAAAATTTAAAGGGGGAAAAGGGTTTAGATTCCAGGTTTTCGAAAAACAGTTGAATATTTTATTAAAAAGGCAGGGTACCCAGTGGGGGACAATTTTGGGACCGTCAATAAAGTAAAGTCCCGCCTGCTCCGCCCGTTTCATCAGGGTACCCTGACAAGCCCGGGCTGGGTCATCCCGGGGGTTGTCCTAAGGGGGGGGTAAATGTAAGGTTCTTTTTCTCTGTTGAATGTTCCTTTAAAATC
>JARQOD010000004.1:46558618-46689450 GCA_033576555.1 Oophaga sylvatica | reverse complement strand
TGTTTAAATGTTTCCCTCGACATGTTTTTGCAGAGCAGGGACGGCTTGCCTGCTGAAATAAAATCGGCTTGGCACATTATATTGTGGGACTGCCAATGCCATTAAGTTCCTGAAACTGTCAGTCTCCACCAGCCTGAATGACAGCATTTCAAGGGACAGGAGTTTTGCAATGCCAGCATTCAGAGCCTGTGCTCGTGGATGGTTTGCCGAGTATGGCCGTCTTTTATCCCATGCCTGTGGTACCGATGGCTGTTTTGTGGCCTGGGAGTGTGACGATGACTGTGAACTTGCTGCTGTGGGTGGAATAACAGTTTGTCTATGGACAACAGTGACCGAGGTTCTTCCATGGAGATCCTGTGAGGAAGCCGAACCAGGTGTGTGTGAGCTGGAGGTAGAGGCTCCAACACGACCTGAAGATGTTGGTGCTGCTGTAGGTTGGCCTACATCTCCAGTGTGTCTTTGTAACTCAGCTACGTGCTTTGTCCGTACATGTTTCCACATATTTGTGGTATTCAGGTTACTGATATTTTTACCTCTTTTAACTTTTTGCTTACACAGCTTGCATTTAACATAGCAAATATCATCTACAAGTCTGTCAAAAAAGGACCACGCAGTGCAAGTCATGGGAGCGCCAATTTTGACATTTGTAAGAGAACTGCTCCCAACAGGTGCCAAACTGGAGGCTACAGGCAAGCGAGTCTGCAGCCTACCTCTCCCTCCTCTTTGTACCGTTGGGCCAATCTCTTCCTCAGAGCTGCTCCCACCACCTTCCTGTTGCTCACGCCATGTTGGGTCTCGGACTTCATCATCTCCACTACCCTCTTCCAACACCTGCTGCTGTTGGATGGTCTGGGCAGCACCATGCTCCACAAAACCTGGCACCTGAGTCTCATCATCATCATGAGATGCGTTCTGCGGTGTGCTGTCCATCGGCACTGACTCACCCGCCTCTTCAGATTGAGAGAGACACAGCTGTTGCGCATCACTGCATACTCCCTCTTCTTCAAATTGCAGAATGCTGCTTGCCTGTGCCGTGTTTGCGAGCCAACAGATTCTGAGAACAGAAGCAGAGACTCAGCTGGCTCCTGTACAGAACTCTCTGACTGCCTGGGCAATTTGACAGGCGGTGAACAGACAGATGGTTGCTCAACAGTGTTGTGTTCCTGAGAGGAGGTGGAAGGAATTGAAAGTCGATGCATTGGCTGCCATCCAACCAACAACGGCTTCAATTTGTTCTTCCCGAAAGCAGGGGGGCACGCCGAGCTCCTACCAAAGTGCGCATAAAGGAACGCTCACGGGGAAAAGTGGTGGTGCTGTGTCACTGAGGGCGGCAGCAGCCACAGAATCCTCACGTCCTCTCCCTGCTGAAACTCCACGGCCACGACCACGTGCCTTACTCACTGACTTCTTCATCTTGGTAGATTGATAAAGAAAGTCAGAAAAGTTATAAGGCCTAAGTGTGGTTATTACGCAAAGACTGAAGTGAACACTGAAACACAACTGTTCACAATCTGTGAAAGGCTACTCCTTTGTCTACTTCTATAGTGTTTGCAACCAATGTATTGGATACGGATGGAAGCGCGTCACACTAATAGATTATATTTATTTTAAATGGAATGGAGCAGAACCAATTGGAGAGAAATTACAAGGATGAGGCACTGAGAAACGCTCAGCAGAGTACAAGCAGCAGTGCTTGAACAAGTAACTGGAGCGTGATGTGCACTCAAAAAATAAAAAACACAGACTGAAGTGAACACTGAAACACAACTGTTCACAATTTGTGAAAGGCTACTCCTTTGTCTACTTCTATAGTGTTTGTGCAACCAATGTATTGGATACGGATGGAAGCGCGTCACACTAATAGATTATATTTAGTTTAAATGGAATGGAGCAGAACCAATTAGAGAGAAATGACAAGGATGAGGCACTGAGAAACGCTCAGCAGAGTACAAGCAGCAGTGCTTGAACAAGTAACTGGAGCGTGATGTGCACTCAAAAAATAAAAAACACAGACTGAAGTGAACACTGAAACACAACTGTTCACAATCTGTGAAAGGCTACTCCTTTGTCTACTTCTATAGTGTTTGCAACCAATGTATTGGATACGGATGGAAGCGCGTCACACTAAAATTTAAATTGCATGGAGCAGTGTTGTGAATGGGTTTGAGATGAGTTCTGAGCAGAGGCTTCCTCTGGTGGTTACAAGCGGTGCTGGTCTGTCCAGTGAAGATTGTGAGGACTGGGAATCAGGTGTTACTGACTGGTCTTATATAAGGGAGTCACCTTCCCATCAGGGTTGCCGGTGATCAATTGTTCTGGTCTGAATCCTTCATTCCTGTTTCCCTTCTAGCCTGCTGTGTCGTGTCTGCATCTCCTGCTAACAGATAAGACATTTTCTTCTTTTTGTTTTTGTGCTATATTTTTGCATTTTTGTCCTGCACTTCTGTGGGGGCCTTCAGGGTCCCCTCCGGGGGCTTTTGCCCTCTCAGTTTAGTTCAGCCACTTATGTATGTACTTTTGCTTTTTCCAGTTTTTTCAGTGGCTGCTGTTTTGATTTTGTTACACCAGAGAACTAATTTAGTGGTAGAGGTCGTGTGATCTCAGGTGTTTTTGAAATTAGTGGTTTGGTGCTTTTCAGGGTTTTCTGGGATTGCAGTAAGTACCCTTCCTGTCCTTTTCTATTTAGTTAGTTTGGGCCCCAGCGTTTGCTCATACTATTTTCTTTCTGTGTCAGTATTTCATCTTGTCTAACCGCCATTACATGTTTGGGGGCTTTCTATTGTCTTTGGGGTTCTGCTCCGGGGCAGATAGCTTTCCTATATCTATCTTTAGGTGTAGTTAGTTTCTCAGGTTGTGACGAGGCGTCTAGGACCAACGTAGGAACGCTCCACGGCTGCCTCTAGTTGTGGTGGTTAGTCAGGGTACTGCAATCTCATAGTTTCCAACTGCTCTGGTGTATTGCCTTTTTTACCTGCACTCCTCAGCTACCAAATCATAACAGTATCACCGGCCCAAAACTGAAAATTGTGTGGTACTCACAGAAGGGAAAAATATTGTGAAAGAAAAAAAAAAAAAAGGTTGTCAGAGTTGTCAGAGATATTTTTCTGTTTGTTGCATTTTTTTTTTCCCTCTGTATCTCTGGGTGCTGGGGAGGATCTTTTCTCACAATGGAGTTTGCACAGTTGTCTGGCCGTGTGGATCAGCTTGCCACTGAGGTTCGGAGTATTGCTATCTATCTTGCTAGGTTGCCTGTTGTGGAACCTAGGATTCCCATGCCAGATTTGTTTTTAGGGGATCGAGCTAAGTTTCAGAATTTCAAAAATAATTGTAAATTGTTTTTTGCCTTAAAATCTAAGTCCTCAGGGAACGCAGCGCAGCAGGTTCAAATTATCATCTCTCTCCTGCGCGGCGATCCTCAGGATTGGGCTTTTTCCCTGACACCTGGGGATCCTGTTTTGAGTGATGTTGATGCATTTTTTCAGGCTTTGGGGTTATTGTACGATGAGTCTAATGTCACTGATCAAGCTGAGAAAGCCTTGTTGGCATTAAATCAGGGGCTTGATGACGCTGAGTTATACTGTCAGAGATTCCGTAGGTGGGCAGTCCTGACCAAATGGAATGACGACGCTTTGGCAGCCCTTTTCCGGAAGGGTCTGTCAGATAATGTAAAGGATGTTATGGTGGGATTCCCTGTCCCCTCTGGTCTCAATGATTCTATGTCATTAGCGATTGAAATTGACAGACGTTTGCGTGAGCGGAGAAGTATGCGTGGAATGGTGTTGCCTTGTGAACCAGCTTCTGAACCCATGCAGTGTGATAGAGTGGTGTCTGGGGCACAGCGTCATGAGTTTCGAAAGCGCAATGGGTTATGTTTCTACTGTGGTGATGCCTCTCATGCTATTTCAGTCTGCCCTAAGCGGGGAAGACGTTTTGCACGCTCAGTTGTCTTGGGTAGTGTTCAGACTAAGTTTTTATTAACTGTCACTCTGATATGCTCTCTGTCCTCATTTTCTGCTCAGGCTTTCGTTGATTCTGGAGCAGCTATTAACCTGATGGATTATGATTTTGCTAGACGTTGTGGGTTTCCCTTGATACCCCTACAGAAGTCTATTCCCCTACTGGGGATCGATTCTACCCCTTTGGCTGAGAATAAACCCCAGTTTTCTACTCAGGTGATAATGAGGGTTGAACCTGATCACCAGGAGTGCTGCAAATTTTTGGTTCTGTATAATCTGCATGACATTATCGTGCTGGGTTTCCCTTGGTTACAGTCTCATAATCCTGTTTTGGATTGGAAATCTGTGTCTGTAACCAGTTGGGGCTGCCAATGTGTTAATACCAACACTCCTGTTTTTTCTGCCTCCCCCCAGGCTCAGGATGTTCCTGACTTTTTGATTGATTTTTCTGATGTGTTTAGCGAAAGTAAATCTGCATCCTTGCCTCCCCATAGGAGCTATGACTGCGCTATTGAATTAGTGCGGGTAGTAAATTCCCTAAGGGTAGCCTTTTTAACTTGTCTGTACCTGAACATGACGCTATGCGGTCTTATATCAAGGAATCATTGGAGAAGGGTCATATCAGACCATCCTCTTCACCCTTAGGTGCCGGTTTTTTCTTTGTGGCCAAAAAGGATGGTTCATTGAGGCCGTGTATTGATTATCGTCTCTTGAACAATATTACTGTGAAATATCAATACCCGTTACCCTTGATTTCTGACCTGTTTTCCAGGGTGAAAAACGCTACTTGGTTTACCAAGCTTGACCTCAGGGGGGCGTATAACCTTATTCGCATTAAGCACGGGGATGAATGGAAGACGGCATTCAATACCCTGAAGGGCATTTTGAGTACCTGGTGATGCCCTTTGGGCTCACTAATGCTCCTTCCGTCTTCCAGTCCTTCATGAATGACATTTTCAGGGATTTTGTGGACAAATTTCTGATTGTTTATTTGGATGATATCTTGATTTTTTCTAATGACTGGGACTCTCATGTGAAACATGTTCGAACTGTATTCCAGATTTTGAGAGAGAATGCTCTGTATGTGAAGGGATCAAAGTGTCTTTTTGGCGTACAGAGGATCTCATTTCTGGGATTCATTTTGTCCCCATCTGTTATTGAAATGGACCCGGTCAAGGTTCAGGCCATCTGTGATTGGGTCCAACCTACTTCATAAAGGCTCTTCAGAGATTTTTGGGTTTTGCCAATTTTTATCGTAAATTTATTGGTAATTTCTCGGTTATTGTTAAACCATTAACTGTTTGACCAGAAAGGGTTCTGATGTGGTGAATTGGCCTCCTGAGGCAGTCTCTGCATTTCAGGAACTTAAGCAGAGATTCACTTCTGCTCCTGTTCTACGGCAGCCTGATGTTTCTCTGCCATTTCAGGTGGAGGTTGATGCCTCTGAAATTGGGGCAGGTGCCGTTTTGTCCCAAAAAGATCCAGAGACCTCTAAAAGTAACCCTTGTGCCTTTTTCTCTCGAAAATTTTCTCCTACTGAACGTAATTATGACGTGGGTAATCGGGAGTTATTGGCCATGAAGTGGGCTTTTGAAGAGTGGAGACATTGGCTGGAGGGAGCCAAACATCAGGTGGTGGTCCTTACGGACCATAAGAATCTGGTCTATCTGGAATCTGCCAAGCGACTCAATCCTAGACAGGCCAGGTGGGCCTTGTTTTTCACACGTTTTAATTTTGTGGTTTCCTTTCTTCCTGGCACTAAGAATGTTAAGGCGGATGCCCTCTCGAGGAGCTTCCTTGCGGACTCTCCTGAGTTATCTGATCCTTCTGTTATTTTGAAAGAGGGTGTAGTTCTTTCCGCCATCTCGCCCAATTTGAGACTTGCTCTGGAGGGGTGTCAGGAGGATAGGCCCGAGTGCTGCCCGGTTGGAAAATTGTTTGTCCCGGATCAGTGGAAAAAGAGTGTGATGTCTGAGATTCATTGTTCCGCATTGGCTGGGCATCCCGGAATTTTTGGTACCAAAAACTTGGTTAGTCGGTCCTTTTGGTGGCCTACCTTGTCTCGTGATGTCAGGGAATTTGTGCAGTCCTGTGGGACTTGCTCTCGCTCCAAGCCTTGCTCTCGCTCTAGTGGTTTGTTGATGCCATTGCCTGTGCCCAAGAGACCATGGACCCATATCTCTATGGATTTCATTTCCGACCTTCCTGTTTCTCAGAGAATGACCACCATCTGGGTAATTTGTGATAGGTTTTCCAAAATGATACATCTTGTGCCATTACCTAAGTTGCCTTCCTCCTCTGAATTGGTGCCGTTGTTCCTTCAGCACGTGGTTCGTTTACACGGCATTCCTGAGAACATTGTGTCTGACAGAGGAGTCCAGTTTGTTTCCAGATTTTGGAGGACTTTTTGTTCTAAACTGGGTGTTCAATTGTCTTTCTCCTCGGCATTTCATCCTCAGACCAATGGTCAAACTGAGAGAACAAACCAGACATTGGAGACTTATCTAAGATGCTTTGTGTCTGCTGATCAGGATGACTGGGTCTCTTTTTTGCCTTTGGCTGAGTTTGCTCTTAATAATAGGGCTAGCTCTGCCACTTTGATGTCTCCGTTTTTCTGTAATTCTGGGTTTCACCCTCGATTTTCTTCAGGACAGACGGAGGCTTCTGTCTGTCCAGGTGTTGACTCTGTTGTGGAGCGTATGCAACAGATTTGGGACCAGGTAGTGGAGAGGTTATCCCTCTCTCAGGAGAAGGCCCAGCGGTTTGCTAACCGGCATAGGACTGATGGTCCTCGGTTTAAAGTGGGGGACTTGGTCTGGTTGTCCTCAAAGAATATTCCTATGAGAGTGGCATCTCCTAAATTTAAGCCTAGGTTCATTGGACCTTATAAGATCATGGAGATTATTAATCCTGTTTCTTTTCGTTTGCTTCTTCCAGGGACATTTAAGATCCATAACGTGTTCCACAAGTCCTTGTTGAAGAGGTTTGTTGAGCCAGTGGTTCCTGCTGCTGTGCCTCCTGACCCTGTTTTGGTTGAGGGCAATCTGGAGTATGTGGTTGAGAAAATATTAGATTCTCGTTTTTCTAGACGGAAACTCCAGTATTTGGTTAAATGGAGAGGTTATGGTCAGGAAGACAATTCTTGGGTGTTTGCTTCGGACATCCATGCTAGGAGATTTATCCGTGCGTATCATAGAACTCATCCTGACCGGCCTGGTTGCTCAGGTGAGGGTTCGGTGACCCCTCCTCAAGGGGGGGGTACTGTTGTGAATGGGTTTGAGATGAGTTCTGAGCAGAGGCTTCCTCTGGTGGTTACAAGCGGTGCTGGTCTGTCCAGTGAAGATTGTGAGGACTGGGAATCAGGTGTTACTGACTGGTCTTATATAAGGGAGTCACCTTCCCATCAGGGTTGCCGGTGATCAATTGTTCTGGTCTGAATCCTTCATTCCTGTTTCCCTTGTAGCCTGCTGTGTCGTGTCTGCATCTCCTGCTAACAGATAAGACAATTTCTTCTTTTTGTTTTTGTGCTATATTTTTGCATTTTTGTCCTGCACTTCTGTGGGGGCCTTCAGGGTCCCCTCTGGGGGCTTTTGCCCTCTCAGTTTAGTTCAGCCACTTATGTATGTACTTTTGCTTTTTCCAGTTTTTTCAGTGGCTGCTGTTTTGATTTTGTTACACCAGAGAACTAATTTAGGTGGTAGAGGTCGTGTGATCTCAGGTGTTTTTGAAATTAGTGGTGTTGGTGCTTTTCAGGGTTTTCTGGGATTGCAGTAAGTACCCTTCCTGTCCTTTTCTATTTAGTTAGTTTGGGCCCCAGCGTTTGCTCATACTATTTTCTTTCTGTGTCAGTATTTCATCTTGTCTAACCGCCATTACATGTTTGGGGGCTTTCTATTGTCTTTGGGGTTCTGCTCCGGGGCAGATAGCTTTCCTATATCTATCTTTAGGTGTAGTTAGTTTCTCAGGCTGTGACGAGGCGTCTAGGACCAATGTAGGAACGCTCCACGGCTGCCTCTAGTTGTGGTGGTTAGTCAGGGTACTGCAATCTCATAGTTTCCAACTGCTCTGGTGTATTGCCTTTTTTTACCTGCACTCCTCAGCTACCAAATCATAACAGAGCAGCAAGAATTACACTGAAGAAAAAAAAAAGAGTCTGTGAGTGACACGTGCAGATGCCTACAGACAGCGTTGCATGCAGAGCAAACTGCAGCGTCACCTGCACTCACACACACCTTGCAGAGCTGTTAAAACAACACTGCAGGCAAAAGGAAGCTTTACACAGCGGTTGGTGCTAGCCTGCCTAAAGCACAGTACACTAAATCGCAATCTCTAACTGTCCCTCAGAGTCAGCACAGCAGCGTTCTGTCCCTTACTGAATTCACAGCACAGTGACGCTAAAATGGCGGCGGCGCCTTTTATAGTGCATTCTGACATCATTTCAGCATCCAATCACAGCCATGCCATTAGTTAACATGACCGCAGCAGTACAGGATGTGCCCACACTTCTTAGGATTCCTCATTGGCTGACTAAAATCACATTGCCTCTCAAAGAATTATGGGAACTTCCGATTCCGGTATACGATATATGGAAAATATCGGAACTAAGTATCGAAAGTCCGATACAGCTAATATCGGCCGATACCCGATACTTGCGGTATCGTATCGCTCAACACTAGTGAGCAGTACTCGAGAAATCAGTCCACAACATAGTCATGAAACCCCTGTCTCAAACACCAGTTCGGCTGTGTGCACCACGAACACCTCTTCCATTTGGCCCAGTACGGCTTGTGGTAGAACCTGCACCTCTGCTGTGTGCTGGGAATTCCTCTAACAAATGATTTACCAGAGTTGCTTGTTTGTTCGCCAATATTAGCTCTCGGTTCTCTTGTAGCATGATGTTCTGTAGTTTGCCTTTATAGCGTGGATAGAGGATGCTGGCCAACCAGTAGTAGTCATCCTTCATAATTTTGGCAATGCGGGGGTGCCATTTTAGTATACGAAGACATAATCACACATGTGGGCCAATGTCCCAGGTGTCAATGATACACTGACAGTGGTGGGTGGAGGAGCACTTTCTGCCAAATCCACATGCCTCAAGTCACGCACAAACCCTGTACCTGACCTTGGCAAGCCAACATTTTCTCTTGCCCCCTGAGAAGCATCCTCCTCCCCAAAATAATCATCCCCCTCATCCTCCTCCTCCTCTTCCTCTTCTTCCTCCACCTCGTCCAGGACAGTTCCCTGAGCAGACAATGGCTGACTTTCATCAAGACTTCCCTCCTCCTCCTCTTCCTCCTCCGCTGCAGACACCTGATCCTTAATGTGCATCAAAGTTTGCATGAGCAGACGCATAAGTGGTATGCTCATGCTTATGATGGCGTCGTCTGTGCTTACCAGCCATGTGCATTCCTCAAAACACTGAAGAACTTTACAGAGGTCTTTCAACTTTGACCACTGCACACCCGACAACTCCATGTCTGCCCTCAAACTGCCTGCCCGTATATCCTCCCACAAATGCATTACAGCCTGCCTCTGTTCGCACAGCCTCTCAACCATGTGCATGGTGGAGTTCCACCTTGTTGCAACGTCTATGATTAGGCATTGCTTGGGGAGGTGGAATGATCGCTGCAGCCTCTGCATACAACTGGAGTTTACGGGCGAGCGACGGATGTGCGAGCACAGTCTTTGCACCTTATGGAGCAGGGCTGTTAACTCGGGATAATTATTTATGAAGCACTGCACCACCAGGTTCAAGGTGTGAGCCAGGAAAGGTATGTGTCGGAGTTTTGCCAGGGCTACGGCTGCCACAAAATTACGGCCATTATTACTGACTACCTTGCCTTGCTCAAGATGTAGACTGCCCAGCCTTGACTCAGTTTCTCGCTGCAAGTAGTCGGCCAGTAACTCCGCGGTGTGTCTGTTGTTGCCCAAAGACATCATCTTTAAAACAGCCTGCTGACACTTAACACTAGCTGTTCGATAGTGTGACACCTCTGTGTGCTACACTGTCAGCTGTGGATGGAGTGCTCGTGCGTCTGCACTCTGTCGATAAGCTTTCGCTTCTGGAGGAGGAGGGTCGAACGGCTACAGCCAACTGTTGCCTATACCGTGGGCTAGGCAGCACTGTCCCACCGCCGCTGTCCCCTGTGGACCCTGCATCCACCACATTAACCCAGTGCGCAGTGATGGACACGTAACGGCCCTGGCCATGCCTACAGGCCCATGCTTCTGTTGTGAGGTGCACCTTTCCACTCACTGATTGTTTGAGTGCATGGACAATGTGGTCTCTCACATGCAGGTGGAGGGCAGGGATGGCTTTTTTAGAAAAGAAGTGCCGACTGGGTAGGTCATAGCGTGGGACAGCGTAGGCCATGAGCTCTCGGAATGCTGCGCTTTCAACCAAACGGAAGGGCATCATCTCTAATGAGATCAATGTGGCAATTTGGTGTTCAAACCCAGTGTACGCAGATGAGAGGATGAGTACTTTCTTGTCCTACTCAGAGTGTCTGCTAGGATGAGCTGGACTTGAGAGCTGCATATGCGGGAACTAGCAATGGAATTGACGGACTGAGAGGGGGTTGGTGATGTGATGGTGGTGGTGGTGAGGGCCTAGATTTAGTCTTTCGTTGCAAAAACATTGTGATTCCCTGACTGCTTTGGCCTTGCGACGACACCTCAACATTTCTTGCTGGTGGTGAGGCAACCGGTGGGCTTACAGTGGGGGAAGCGATGGAGCATTGCTGGCTACCTTCAGTCAGAGCAGGTGCACATGTGCTACCTGAGTTTTTGTAGTCCGTCCACGCTTGCAAGTGCATGGTCACTAAATTTCTAAGCATGCAACTGGTATTCAAATTTCGGAGATTTTTCCCTCGGCTAAAGGTCCTTCCGCACTTCTTACAGATAAGCTTTGCCTCATCAATGGGATTTTGGTCAAAAAAGTGCCACACTGCACTCTTCCTACTATAGGATAAATTACCGTGTGGCCAAGCTGTCGTGCAACTCTTTTTGCTTTTTTAACACGTTTTTGGACAGCTACGGGCCTAGCAGATAACCGCTGCTGCGATGTCGATGCCTGCTGCGGATCCTTCTCCTCTTCTGAGCTATTGCCAGTGGCACCCTCTTCCCCAATGGATGCCAATCCGGGTCAACAACTGGGTCATCCATCACCTCCTCTTCAATGAAATTTCATCTGCACCTTCCTCTCTGTCACCGTGTAAAGGTGGTATAGTATGCAGGAAGGGGCAACTGAGTTTCATCAGGGTCACATTCTGGCTCAGTAGAATGTGAGGGAAATGTAGTGTCCTGGGTGAATGTACCAGCAGAATCAACAAGCAGTGGCTGTGCATTAGTGCACTACATCTCTGATTAATGTTAGACTGTGGAATTCATGATTTGACTTGATAACCCAGGCATGGTATGTGAAAAGAGCTCCATGAAGTAATCTGAAGTGTGAGCTGCCGCATGCTTTACAGCCACTGCTGTTTTTAATCATGTACTTTCCCATTGCTGTCATCACCATACCCCTTTTCCTAATCACATCATCCAACAATTCGTTCGCCATATTTTTACTAAAAACCTGCACCTTTCTAGCAGCAACTGTGTAGGAAACCACGTTACAGTTTTGCAAGATGTTTATGATGCCCCTAAAAAAAAAATTTACACACTATGTTGATATCTACCCCCAGGGGGAAATAGTAACATAGTTATTAAGGTTGAAGGAAGACTTTAAGTCCATCTAGTTCAACCCATATCCTATCCTAACTTGCCCTAACATGTCGCTGTCCATTTGTGCATTAAAAGGTACCAACCACTGAGGACTCTCAATTCTAAATATTTTTCTTTCTACTGGCTAACACGGTACAAAGATACTCATCTTTCCTATAACAAGAGTGGGTGTTTTTGCTGGGTGTTAAATACTTGTTATGGAAAAGGTTGAGGTGTACCACACAGGGAAAATGTTAGCCAGGCCTTACACTTAGTGTATGGGCATTCCAAGTCTAAGAGACCCGCTCCTTAAAATTGGAACTAGTTTTAATCAGGCCTTCCTCCACGTCTCATCATCCACTGCCACTAGATCACCAGGGTTAACGTGTTCCGTGCTGCTAAAGCCAGTGTCAAATTCTTAACAAGGTTGGGTGGTTGTGCTGGACATAAAATACTTGTTATGGAAAAGGTTGAGGTGTACCCCACAGGGGAAAATGTTTGCCAGTCCATGCAATTAGTTTATGGGCATTACAAGACTAGGAGAAAAGCTACTAGAAATGGGGCCTATTTTCTAATCAGGCCATCCTCCACATCTCATCATCCACAGCCACTAGATCACCTGGGTTAACGTGTTCTGTGCTGCTACAGCCATTGTCGAATTCCTAACAAGGGTGGGTGTTTTTGCTGGGTGTTAAATACTTGTTATGGAAAAGGTTGAGGTGTACCCCACAGGGGAAAATGTTTGCCAGCCCATACACTTAGTGTATGAACATTCCAAATCTAGGAGATACGCTACTAGAAATTGGGCCTATTTCCTAATCAAGCCTTCCTCCATGGCTCATCATCCACTGCCACTAGATCACCAGGTTTAATGTGTTCCATGCTGCTACAGGCAGTGTCGAATTCCTATCTAGGGTGGGTACTTTTCCTGAGTATTAAATACTTGTTATGGAAAAGGTTGAGGTGTACGCCACAGGGTAAAATGTTTGCCAAGCCCATACACTTAGTTTATGGGCATTCCAAGTCTAGGAGACTAGCTACTAGAAATTGGGCCTATTTTTTAATCAGACCTTCCTCTACCGCTCATCATCCACCACCACTAGATCACCAGGGTTAACGTGTTCCGTGCTGCTACAGCCAGTGTCAAATTCCTAACAAGGGTAGGTGTTTTTTCTGGGCGTTAAATACTTGTTATGGAAAAGGTTCAGGTGTACCCTACTGGGAAAATGTTGGCAAGCCCATACACTTAGTGTATGGGCATTCCATGTCTAGGAGACCCACTCCTTTAAATTGGGCCTAGTTTTTAATCAGACCTTCCTCCACATCTCATCATCCACCGCCACTAGATCACCAGGTTTATCGTGTTCCATGCTGCTACAGCCAGTGTCGAATTCCTAACAAGAGTGGGTGATTTTGCTGGGCATAAAATACTTGTTATGGAAAAGGTTGAGGTGTACCTCACAGGTGAAAATGTTTACCAGCCCATACAATTAGTGTATGGGCATTCCAAGTCTAGGAGATATGCTACTAGAAATTGGGCCAATTTTTTAATCAGGCCTTCCTCCACGGATCATCATCCACCGCCACTAAATGCAAGGAAAAGTGAACCCAATTAGACAATTAGGAAGAAAATGCATCAAAAATGAACGCTCGGTAACTGTGCAGAAAAAAAGGTTAAAATTATTAGTGCTGTGTAAAAAGCAGTCTGCACAGCAGTGTACACACAGCAATACAGCTAGCAGGCAGCCTATTAACCACCGCTGCTGCACACAAGAAAATCCTCCCCTGTCACTGGCAGGCAGCCTAATAATCAGCGCTGCTGCACACATCAAAATCCTCCCCTGTCACTGCACACTAACTGTACAGCACAATTGCTATTAGCACAACACAGTAACTTTTCTTTCCTGGCTAACTCTCTCCCTACTGATAAACAGCGTCAGCAACCTCTCCCTATGCTAAGATCGGCAGAAGTAAAATGGCGGTTGGCGGTCAGGGCATTTATAGCCACTGTGACGCCACACAAAGAAAGCCAATCACTGCAATGCCCTTTCTAAGATGGTGGTGGCAGCTGCCCATGTCATCGTCTTGCCCACAGTGTACGTCCTTGTTCATTGGCTGAGAAAAGGCGCCAGCAAGCATTCTGAGGAAACCGACTTTGGCGCTCGGGTCGACGACCGCATGGCCGATTTCACGCTATGGTCGGGTTTCGCTTGGCGAAACCCAACTTTGGCAAAAGTCGGCGACTTTTGAATCTGACCGACCTGTTTCGCTCAACTCTAATTATCACACAAATTATGTTATATAAGTCAGAACATACACAACCTATCACTGGGGAAATGATTTTCCACTGAAAATTAGAAGTATGAGTGTAACGCTGTTCTGTCGGTACTTGGTTGTCGGCATGACAATGCATGTCTGTGCTTTAACCCTTTGCTCCTTTTCCCCCTAATTGAGCTGGGATACAGTTATCCATTACCTGCATGGATGATGCTCAGTTCCCAGCTCCGCTGCGTAGCCGTGCATGCGTGGGTGTCTCCGCTGCGCTGCATGACCACCCACATGTGCGGTCCCTGGCTATTGCTGTGGAAGCTAATCGTAGGTCAAGGTCCTCTGCAGTGGTGCATGACTTACTACATGTGTTTAGGCTGCAGCCATTTCCAGGTGCCCTTGCTGTGCTGAATTGTGTTTGGCTGCATAGGGTGCGTGGGCCACACCTGCCCTGCTTTTATCAGGGTTAGTGTGTGTACTTGAAATGCTGTCCCCAGCCAATTGCTATGGGGCAGCTCATATATAAAGGCTCCCTGACCTATGGCGGGGCCTTAGCTACTCACATAGCTTCTGAATCTTGCCATGTGTGTTGTGTGTTTCTGTACCTTTCCCTGCACCTATCCTAGAGGCGGTAATTCTAGGCTTGAATCCCTGATCCTGTACCCGTCCCTGCGCCTATCCTAGAGGCGGTAATTCTAGGCTTGAATCCCTGATCCTGTACCCGTTCCTGCACCTATACTGGAGGCGGTAATTCTAGGTTTGAATCCCTGATCCTGTACCCGTCCCTGCGCCTGTCCTGGAGGCGGTAATTCCAGGCTCGCCTATCCTGGAGGCGGTAATTCCAGGCTTGAATCCTTGATCCTGTACCTGTCCTGTACCTGACTGTCTGAACTGTGTCTACTGTGTTATGTTCCTGAATCCTTCTGTGTCCTGAACCCTGTGCCCAGTGACTGTGATCTTTTGCTAATTGACTTCCTTTGATACAACCTTGGTTCATCTTGGAAGGAGGAGTCCGGTGTGGGTGTGCTGAGTTTCTGTTACTCTGTGCTAAGCTTGTTTTTGGTGCAATCCCCGGCCGGCTCCAGGTGAGCCTGGCGGGGCTTGCACCAGACAGCTAGGGTTCCTTTTTAGATCGCTTCCAGATGTCCGGATCCGATCCTTCCCTGCCTGATGTCCGGAGCCTGCCGATCGTTGCCAGATGTCCTGAGCCTGATACTGCGGCCTCATGTCCGGAGCCTCATGTCCGCAGGCCGATGTCCGGAACCTGTCCATCGTTGCCAGATGTCCGGAGTACGATGCCAGTGTTCTGATGTTCCTGAGATCCAGCCCGTGTTCCGGTGTCTGTGTTCCTGATGTCCAGTCCGTGTTCCGGTGTCCGTGTTCCTGATGTCCAGTCCGTGTTCCTGGGTCTGTGTTCCAGTGTCCGTGTTCCTGATGTCCAGTCCGTGTTCCTGAGTCCGTGGTCCTGTGTCCGTGTTCCTGATGTCCAGTCCGTGTTCCTGAGTCTGTTTTCCTGTGTTTGTGTTCCTGATGTCCAGTCCGTGTTCCTGATGTCCGGTCCGTGTTCCTGATGTCCGGTCCGTAGTCCTGATTCCATGTTCCTGATTCTATGTTCCTGAGATCCAGTCCGTGTTCCTAAGATCCAGGCTGTGTTCCTGATGTCCAGTTTCCTGATGTCCGGTCCGTGTTCCTGAGATCCGGTCCGTGTTCCTGAGATCCGGTCCATGTACCTGAGATCCAGTTCGTGTTCCTGAGTTCGTGATTCTAATGTCCTCATGTGTCCTGTCTACGTTCTGATGACCTCGTGTACCCTGATGTCATGCCTGTGTCCTGATGTCCCACCAATGTGTGCCGCAGTGATCCGTTGGTGCCTTGGGGTCCTCTGGGTGGTACCCTTCTGGGAGGTGTGGAATCGGAGCCTGGCATAGTCATGTTTGGTTTATGTACTGTGTGTCTTCACTTATTTACTTTAGTAAAGTTTACTTCCCTATACCTGAAGTTGTGCGGTGTAATCAAGTTCTACATGCCTCTTCCTTGTCCACATGCTCAGCTGCCACAGAACCCCGGTCTCTGCCCTTCCCTAGTTTGGGTGGGCCAGGGTCCCCTCTGCGGTATGGAGGGTCCATATTGCGTCCCCGGGGGATGCCTGCCCCACGGCATGGTGGTCGGTCAGCGTGGAGGTGATTATGGGCTGGACCACTTCTTGGCGGCTGCAGCCAAACTTGACAATGAGACTACTAGTGCCATGCTTTGGATTGATATGAGTCACAAAGTCCTTCTAACTGACACTGTTCTGGATGTACTGCAGGAACATGCCTTCTATGATGCTTGCATTAATGAACTGATTGGCCAGATATGTACAGATTCAGGATGACAGGACTGCGGGCACCTGCCCTGGGCCGGGTCCTGAACTGTCAAGGTTGCGTCCCCTGTTTACCGGGGGAAGAAAAAGGGGAACGGACAGGTCCCATTACCCATGAAGAGGGGGCATGTCTACATAGGGAACCAGTGCCGAAGATGTGGGAAAAAAAACAAAAGCAAGAGTGAGTCCCCAGCTGTGAGCGTGTGAGCATGAAGGGGGACAGTGCACTACGCATCCAAAGCGCCGACGCTGCAGCGAACTGCAGCAGACAGACAGATTGGGTGACCTACAGGCAGGGGCCAGCTTAATACAAAGCAGGCACGACAGCATAGATTTTTGGCGTGGACAAGCAGCGCATGGGAGGCTGAGCAGCGTGCACAATCCTTAGAGCACTGGCGCTGCAAAGGACTGTTCCCATTGACTCCTGCCACTAAAAGTGGTACTGCCATTTAGCAAGGCGCCGTGTGCCCAGTGACCGCCAAAGAGTGAAGCGCCGTGCGCTCCTTGACTGTGAGTACAGAGCACGTGTGCTGTACAAGGAGCCAGGTCATGCCACATGTTCAGCGTGTATGACCAATAATTATAAGGCACCGAGGAATGACAGTGAACGTTGGTACAGTCAGCAAGTTACTCCCTCAGCATTTTCACAAATTTTTCACTACTTGTGAGAGTCCACTGTGCCTCAGTGCCAAGGCGATGGGAGGGTCAGAGAAAACTCTCCCCGAACTTTGCCAGTGTTCCACTGCCTCTGCTGGATTGGAGTTGTGTCTCTCTCACATGTAGTCCTTGCTTGGCCAACGAACTGTGACCTCTGCTGCCAGCATTTTCATATGGGAATTTTTTAAATAATTCCACAAGAAGGGCCCTCTGGTCCTCCAACATTTTAGTACACCTGTCTTCCTCTGGAATAAGAGTTAGAAAGTTCTCCTGGTAGAGTGGGTCTAGAAGTGTCTCCAATCAGTATTGCCGGTCACCCAAAATTTTGTGAAAGTGAGGGTGACGGGAAAGGCAGCGGAACATAAACTTAGCCATGCGTGCAAGACTGCTAACAGTCAATACTTCCGTGTCCTCACCAAGAGGACTGACCATGCTCTCCTCCTCCTACTTGTCCTCAGGTCTAGGTCTTCTCGACTTTCAACTAACCTCAGTAATATAATTGTAAATATATTATTGTAAATACACCCCTGTAGTTTTCATCTCCCCCCACCTCATTGTAGATTTGAAGTTGTCATGAGAACGATTGTTTTTTTTGGGTTTAATTATTGTTATCGTTGTTACTTTATGTAGATTGTAAGCTGTCACGAGCAGGGTCGTTTTATTTCTGTATAATTATTGTATTATTGTTATTGTTGTTACTTAGTGTAGATTGTACGGGCAGCACGGTGGCTCAGTGGATAGCACTACACCCTTGCAGCGCTGGAGTCCTAGGTTCGTAATCCCCCAAAGGACAACATCTGCAAGGAGTTTGTATGTTCTCCCGTGTTTGCGCGGGTTTCCTCCGGGTACTCCGGTTTCCTCCCACATTCCAAAAGCATACAGATAGGGAATCTAGATTGTGAGCTCCTTGGGGGACAGCGACGATAATGTGTGCAAAACTTTAAAGCGCTGCGGAATATATTAGCGCTATATAAAAATAAAGATTATTATTATTATTATAAAATAAAGATTGTAAGCTGTCACGAGCAAGATCATTTTATTTCTGTATAATTATTGTATTATTGTTATCATTGTTACTTAGAACTGTTGTTTTTCAAAATGTTAAACTTTTAATATGTTTGCGCTATATAAATAACTATAAATATTCAGATTCGAAAACAGAGAACAAGGATGGAGACGTTAATAATGGCGTCATTTACTCTTACCATCTTATTGGATTCCTCAAAGTTTTGGAGGATGGTACAAATGTCTGACATCCATGTCCACTCCTGAGATCTTATGTGTGAAGTCAGAACTGAATACCTACAACCTTGTTGATTCTGGTAGACTAGTCACCAAATGCCCTGTTCTGCTCACAAATCCTTTTCAACATCTGCAGTGTAGAGATCTAACGCCTGGGGACATCACACACCAGTCGGTGACCTAGAAACTGCAAGCGCTGCTGAAGCATTGCAAGCGCTGATAAAGCTGTAGCTGAGTTTTTAAAATGAGTAAGCAGAGTGTTGTACTTTTCCGAGCAGATCTGGCAGCTCAGTGTCGCTTTTCAAAAAACATTGACCAATGAGGTTAAGTGCATTTCCCAGGCATGGCACGTGTCTGAGCTCGCCTCACCACAGAGCAGCCACCAGGTTCCACCCATTGTCACACACAACCATGTCTGGCTGTGGGTTCATCAGTGTCAGCCACAGATCTGCCTGCTATTTCAGAGCTGTCCACAACTCTTTATTGTTGTGCGTTTTTTCAGCTAAGCATATTAGCTTCAGCACAGCCTTTTGCTGCTTTGAAGAGGCAGTGCTGCAGTGCTTCCAGCGTTTGACTGATGTGGTACTTTTGGAGATGGAGGCTGAAGAGGAGGCGAATAAGGTGGAGGAGGTGCAGGATCTGTAGACTGTGAGGGCAACCCAGATTTACGTAGGACCCGCAATACTAGGGGTTGGGAGGACGTGCATCATACCAAGGTCGGAGTGGGTCCCGGCTTCCTCTATGTTAACTCAGTGTGCCCTCAGTGAGATTTACCGTTCCTGACCACAAGCACTTGTCCAGTGTTTATGGTTAGGATGAGTTTCCAAGTAACAGCATTGTGGAGGGCACGGGTAATGTTGTGGGACACGTGCCTCTGTAAAGCCAGGACGGCACAGCGGGAAAAATAGTCCCGCTTCTTCGTGGCCTTGTGGTGATCCTTGAATCTGCCCTCTCTTTCAAGCTACATTTCCAAGCCCTTGCCTCCTCCAGCGCACTACAACTCAAAAACATTTCCTGGATCTATACATTCCAAGAAACTTCAAAAATATTTGTGCACGCCCTCATGATCTCCCGCCTCAACTAGTACAACCTTATACTCTCTGGCCTCTCCTCTAGCACTCTTGCACCACTCAAATTTATCCTAAACTCTGCTGCCAGAGTAATCCAACTGTCATTTCATTATTCCCCAGCCTCTACTCTCTGCCAGTCCCTTCACTGCCTTCCTATTGCCCATAGGCTACAGTTCAAAAGCCTAACTATGTCATACAAAGCCTTCCAGAAACTGTCTCCTCCATACATCTGTGACATTGTTTCCCAATGTCCAACTGGCTCATGACTTATTCAATGCTAACCCACTGTGCCTTCAGCAAGATGTACCGTCCCTGCCCACAAGCACTTGTCCACGTGTCCGTGGTTAGGTGCACTTTCCCTGTAACAGCATTGTTGAAGGCCCGGGTAATGTTGTGGCACACGTGCTTGCTTGTGTAATGTCGTTATGGCATACTGGGAAAAATAGTGGCGGGTGGGGACCGAGTACCTTGTTACAGTCATCGCCATCAGGTTGCGGAAAGCTTCTGTCTTCCACAAGCCTAAAATGCAATATTTCCATGGCAAACAGAAGAGAAATGTGTGAATTTAGTACTGTGGCGTTGGCAGCGTATTTCCGCTTGCGTTCCAAGGACTGGGGTATGGACAACTGAACACTTCGTTGGGATAAGAACGTGGACGTGATTGTTAATGGTGCTAGTTGAGTTTGTGTGCAACTACAGATGCAGAGCAAGAGGCATCTTTGCATGCACCATGGACAGGGGAATGGCTTGCATGCACAACAGCGGAAGACGCAGTGGTATCACCCGCAGACACTGTTTACGGAGTCTGGTGTTCAACCAACAAAGTCAGGTGCTTACCTGCCATGTGCTTGATCATGCTGGTGGTGGTAAGGCTGGTAGTTTTGCTACCCCTGCTGATGCGAGCATAGCCAGTGGTGCAAACGGCCTTTTTGGGGTTATTGGCAGAGTCTTTAAAAAACAACAATACTGTTAGGGGGACATTCATTGTCTTCCTCTCCCACACCACCTCCTGACCTCATCACCTGTCTTTCGGTGTTCCCCAAGGCTCTGTTCTAGGACCCATACTCTTCTCCATCTATACTTGGGACAGCTGATTTAATGGCACGGTTTCCAATATCATCACTGCGCCGATGACACGCAGATCTACCTACTGTATCTGTACCTGACATCACCTCCTTACTAGTGTTGAGCATTCCGATACTGCAAATATCGGGTATCGGCCGATATTCGCTGTATCGGAATTTCGATTCTGAGATGCGATATTTTTGTCATATCGGATACCGGAATCTGAGTTTTCCTCTAAAGTCTATGGGGAGTTCCTGTGTCACAGAACGAAGTACGTGACACAGGAACTTCCCGAAAGTGTCACTGTCAGTGTCGGTCGGGTCTGTCAGGTGTCAGCAGCACTTACCTGGCAGAAGATCCCTGGTGGTCACGTCTATCCATCCAGGCCGGCCATTACCCTCTCCCTGGCGGTCATGTGCAGCTTCTCACGATAACTGCAGTGACTTATGGGGCTGCTGCAGTCTGGTATTTTTAGGCTGTTGAGGGCCAAAATCCATGGGCCTTGACAGTCTTTTAATACCAGGCCGCAGCAGTCAGCTTTTTACTTGGCTGGTTAACAAAAATAGGGGGACCCCCACGCCATTTTTTTTTCGAGGGGATCCCCTATTTTTGTTAACCAGCCAAGATAAGCAGACTGCTGTGGCCTGGAATTATCAGGCTTGCAAGGTCCATGGATATTGGCTCCTTAACAGCCTGAAAAACCAGGCCTCAGTAGTCTGCATTATCAGGCTGGTTAACAAAAATAGGGGGACCCCACGCCATTTTTTTTTTCGAGGGGATCCCCTATTTTTGTTAATCAGTTCACTTCAGGTCAGCCGGGATTCCCTCTGATGTCACTGATGCTGTGCGGTGTCCCTGGCTGACCTGAAGTGAAAGTGTGAAGCAATCAATTATGCTAACCACTTCCTCTCCTGTCAGCCAGGAGAGGAGATGATTCAGTCAGGGGTTTACTGTGAAGCTGTCAGCATTAGCTGCGGTCCCTGCAGTAAACATTAACCCTTTCAGAAGGATTACATCGGGGGACCTGACGGAATATCGGATAGGTAAGAATAACGTTGCTTTATTATTTTATTATTATTACAGGTGAACAAGGGCTTCGCAAGGAATGGCAGTAAAAGAAATTATGGTCAAAAACTGTGTTTATTTCATTAAAATGATTTTTAATTAATGTGTGCCTGTTTTATTTTTATTTCATACAATAGGATTAATAATTGATAGTTGTCTAATTGACAGCTCTCAGTTATTAACCTGGCTTAAACTCACCTTTCAATAGCAAGGTGGCTTTAACCCCTTATTAACCCATTCGCCACCGCTACAGGGCAATGGGAATAGACGGGCAAAGTGCCAGAAAGGGCGAATATAATTATAGATTTGCCTTTTCTCGGGTGTCTGGGGGCAGATGTTAGTAGCTAGGGGGGCCAAAAATAATGGTCCCTCTCTGGGCTCTTATTATCTGCCCCCACTCGCTGGCTTTGTCTGTCTGGTTGAGAAAATAGGGCGGGAGCCCACGCATTCTTTTTCAACAATTTTACCTCATATATATATATATATATATATATATATATATATATATAATGTCATTGAATCTGTGACATATATATATATATTTATAGTACATATATTTCTACATAATATAATAGCCGCTAATTCAATTGCCGGCTTTTGTGAAATTACAGAACCCGAAATGAAATGACACATGGCAGAGTTAACCATGTCATTTTATGTAGTTTGATATATAGTTTTCACTAACAATTACATGAGTGTATGCGTGCAAAATTTGACACATGTAGGGATTAATTAAAGGTGTAAATTAGTAGCAAAAAAATGCGGGTTTTTTTTACAACGAATTTACACCTTTAATATATATATATATGTGTATTCTATGTGTTTATATCTAGTGTTTACAAGGAAAAAAGAGGTTTTTTTTATTACGATATTTCTGTCCCTTAACTTGCATTGGGTTTCCGGTATCGGATCGGCGATACCCGATACTTTCTGAGTATCGGGCCGATCCAATCCGATCCGATATTTTGGAATATCGGGCAGTATCGCTCAACACTACTCCTTACTGACCAAAATCACATGACTTCCCGCTATATCATCCTTTTCTGCCGCTTTCAAAAAGTGGACATGGACAAATCAGAATACATCTTCTTTCAAGCATCTCACGCTGAGTAGACATGAGAGCTGTGTATGTATCATTCGGTACCACTCTAGTAAGAGGGCAACTTAGCCCTAGAGAAAATGATTTTCCAGACATTCACGTCCTTTTTTGCACATTTTCTGCAGCTGTGATCTTCATCTTCTTGGTGTGGATGTGGTAAATTTTAAAGTCGTCATCAATACCATCATCGTCCAGATCTTGTAAAGAGGATATCTGGTGTTTCCAAGGGACGTGGTTATGTACGTTTAGTGGCATTCCTTTAACAGTGCTCGTTACACTATGAAAAATAATTTTCGACTGGGACATTTGGATCTTATTGGTAATATGTATGGGTGAAGATGAAGAAGCTTGTGCCAAGGGTGTGCTTAGAATTACAGACGGTGCACTCCTCTTTAAACTCAGTTTTTCACGAGCATCCATCTGTTTGTTTGCTTTTCCTCCGACACTGATCTGTTTTCTCTAAATCAGCATCAAACATGTTGCACTTTGCCCTTTATGCAGATATGCGGGTGTTTGGCAACCTATTTTGGATGGACATTTCTTAAGCCGAGTCTGACACGCACATCTGTTACACCTATCATCTGAGGGGCATGAAACCGATTCTGGTAATTGATGGTGGCTAAAAGACGAACCATTGTAGGCTGTATCCTGGATCTCAAACCTCCCATAGCCACTGCTGTTTTTAATCATGTACTTTCCCATTGCTGTCATCATCATACCCCTTTTCCTAATCACATCATCCAACGATTCGCTCGCCATATTTTTACTAAAAACCTGCACCTTTCCAGCAGCAACTATGTAGGAAACCACGTTACAGTTTTGCAAGATGTTTATGCCCCTAAAAAAAAAATTTACACACTATGTTGATATCTACCCCCAGGGGGAAATGTTTGCCAGCCAGTGTATGGGTATTCCAAGTCTAGGAGACCGCTCCTTTAAATTGGGCCTAGTTTTTAATCAGGCCTTCCTCCATGTCTCATCATCCACCGCCACTAGAACACCAGGGTTAACGTGTTCGGTGCTGCTACAGCCAGTGTCAAATTCCTAACAAGAGTGGGTGTTTTTGCTGGGTGTTAAATACTTGTTATGGAAAATGTTGAGGTGTACCACACAGGGAAAATGTTGGCCAGTCCATACACTTGTGTATGGGCATTCCAAGTCTAGGAGACCGCTCCTTTTAATTGGGACTAGTTTTAATCAGGCTTTCCTCCACGTCTCATCATCCAACGCCACTAGATCACCAGGGTTAACGTGTTCCGTGCTGCTAAAGCCAGTGTCAAATTCCTAACAAGGGTGGGTGTTTTTGCTGGATATTAAATACTTGTTATGAAAAAGGTTAAGGTGTGTGCCACAGGGGAAAATGTTTGCCAAGCCCATACACTTAGTTTATGGGCATTCCAAGTCTAGGAGACTAGCTACTTGAAATTGGGCCTATTTTTTAATCGGACCTTCCTCTACCGCTCATCATCCACCACCACTAGATCACCAGGGTTAACTTGTTCCGTGCTTCTACAGCCAGTGTCAAATTCCTAACAAGGGTGGGTGTTTTTTCTGGGCGTTAAATGCTTGTTATGGAAAAGGTTCAGGTGTACCCCACGGGGGAAAATGTTGGCAAGCCAATACACTTAGTGTATGGGCATTCCATGTCTAGGAGACCCGCTCCTTTAAATTGGGCCTAGTTTTTAAACAGACCTTCCTCCAAGTCTCATCATCCGCCGCCACTAAATTACCAGGTTTAACGTGTTCCGTGCTGCTACAGGCAGTTTTGAATTCCTATCAAGGGTGGATGTTTTTCCTGGGTGTTAATTACTTGTTATGGAAAAAGTTGAGGTGTACACCACAGGGGAAAATGTTTGCCAGCCCATACGCTTAGTGTATGGGCATTCCAAGTCTAGGAGACAAGCTACTAGAAATTGGGCCTATTTTTTAAACAGACCTTCCTTTACCGCTCATCATCCACCACCACTAGTTCAACAGGCTTAACGTGTTCCATGCTGCTACAGCCAGTATCAAATTCCTAACAAGGGTGGGTGTTTTTTCTGGGCTTTAAATACTTGTTATGAAAAAGGTTCAGGTGTACCCCACGGGGAAAATGTTGGCAAGCCCAGACACTTAGTGTATGGGCATTCCATGTCTAAGAGACCCGCTCCTTTAGATTGGGCCTAGTTTTTAATCAGGCCTTCCTCCACGTCTCATCATCCAACGCCTCTAGATCACCAGGTTCAATGTGTTCCGTGCTGCTACAGGCAGTTTCGAATTCCTGTCAAGGATTGGTGTTGTTCCTGGGTGTTAAATACTTGCTATGGAAAATGTTGAGGTGTACTCTACAGGGGAAAATGTTGGCCAGCCCATACACTTAGCGTATGGGCATTCCATGTCTAGGAGACCCACTCCTTTAAATTGGGCTTAGTTTTTAATCAGGCCTTCCTCCACATCCCATCATCCTCCGCCACTAGATCACCAGGGTTATCGTGTTCCGTGCTGCTACAGCCTGTGTCGAATTCCTAACAAGAGTGGGTGAGTTTGCTGGGCATAAAATACTTGTTATGGAAAAGGTTGAGGTGTATCCCACAGGTGAAAATGTTTGCCAGCCCATACAATTAGTGTATGGGCATTCCAAGTCTAGCAGATATGCTACTAGAAATTGGGCCAATTTTTTAATCAGGCCTTCCTCCACGGATCATCATCCACTGCCACTAGATCACCAGGGTTAATATGTTCCATGCTCCGTGTCCCATTTAAGGACAATTTCCATCCAAAACACATAAAAAACTCTATTGTCTACAGCCAAGCCATCAAATACAATTGTATATGTTCCAGCCCCATGGATAGAGATGAACACCTTGATCGCCCCAGAAAGACCTTTTTGAATCAGGGCTACCATCCAAGAACAATTGAAAACCAAATTACAAGAGCAACCAGAATATCAAGGAATCACCTGCTACATTACAAAACTAAAGAAGAAAATAACCTGGTGCCTCTAGTAGTCACCTACAATTCCAAATCTCGAGGTACTAAGGGCAGCTGCACGGAAATTACAACCTTTACTTCAAAAGATGCCTGATTACAATCCATATTTCTAGACCCCCACTACTGTGTTTTAGGCAGCCCCCAAATCTAAGAAGCATCAGTGTCAGAAGCTCCCTGTCCTCCCCAACAGCTGCAGGAACCTTTCCTTGCAACAAGAAAAAATTAAAACCTGTCCATTTATAATGACCATGGACAAGATAAAGATCCCCAACTCACATCAGGACTACAAGATCCCAGGTACTTTTAGCTGCATCACATCTAATGTGGTGTACCCAATTATTTGTACTAAATGTCCAACTGGGGGTCTGTATGTGGGGGAGACAGGGCAAAAACTGAGAACAAGGATGAATTCTCATCGCCACACAATAAGAGAAAAAAGAATGGTCTTTGCCTGATGAAGAGACCTGAGTAGTCTCGAAAGCTTGCATTTTGTTACAGGAAAGATGTATATCTTTGTACCGTGTTAGCCAGTAGATAGAAAAATATTTAGAATTGAACCTATCACATGGATTTATGGCTTTTTACATCAATTAAGGAATTTGCTCCTAAGACCCTGTGGGAGCATCACAAAACATTACCAGAACCCAATCAGAGGGCAATAAAACTTTAAACACTCCTTATCTATGAACTGGTCCAATATTTATTGCCACAACTGTTCATTCCACTCCCATATGGATAGTTCTGCTTTACGTCACTTGTCTTATCCATTGCACTATTCCTGTGTCCTGTTGTGTATAAATATGTGATTCTTCAGATGTTGTATTAGTCTTTGCCTGATGAAGAGACCTGAGTAATCTCGAAAGCTTGCAATTTGTTACCATCTTTTCAGTTAGCCATTAAAAGGTATCAACCACTGAGGACTCTCAATTCTAAATATTTTGCAATTTGTTGCCATCTTTTCAGTTAGCCATTAAAAGGTATCAACCACTGAGGACTCTCAAGTCTAAATATTTTTCTATCTACTGGCTAACACGGTACAAAGATATACATCTTTCCTGTAAAAAAGACAGGATCATTCAGTAAAAAATGCAATAATGTTTCAGCATAGGAAATACCTTTTGGATCTTTTAATATTGCTTTCTTTCTTCGAAGACAGAATGTAATAATGATTTAGGTTTATTTGCATCCTGTGACCTACATTTATCAAAGAACGTGGATATCTTGTGATGCACTTCCTGTGTATGCAAATCAAAGTTAAGCAATGCTAATCAGAGTCCTTTGATAAACTGAAGCCATACGTGCAAGGAAAATTGAACCTAATTAGACAATTATGAAGAAAATGCATCAAAGTAAAGTATGTAATCCATGTATCTAATAGAAATTGTGCATTAATTTTATTAGCATCAGCTGGAGCTTTGCGCAGTGATCATGTAATGTACATATCACTTTAAAATACCTTTCTCGACCACTTCACCACCTGGCTACTCCATTTCCTCTCTGCTGACATCCCCACCATCATCATGGGCGATTTCAACATCCCCATTGACACTTCCACCCCGGCTACCTCTAAACTTCTTTCGCTCACAGCTTCCCTCGGCCTCACTCAATGGTCCTCTGCGGCCACTCACAAAGGCGGTCACACACTGGACCTTATCTTCACCTGTCTCTGTTCCCTCACTAATCTCACTAACTCCCCACTCCCCCTGTCTGACCACAACCTACTGACATTCTCTTCCCTCTCCTCTGTTAGTACGCATCCCCCACTCCACAAACTCACCCACCCTCTCAGAAATCTCAAACACCTCAATTTACAATCGCTCTCTGAGTCCCTCCTCCCTCTCACAGACATAGCCTCACTTCATGACACAGATGCTGCTGCCACATTTTATAACACCACAATAAAAGCCACACTTGATTCGGCCGCCCCCCTCAGCAGAGCAAAACTCGTACAATCAACAGGCAGCCCTGGCTGACCGGCCTGACCAAAGAACTGAGACGGGCTTCCAGGGCTACCGAGCGGAGATGGAAGAGAACCCATTCTACCGAGCACTTCAACGCATACAAGCAGTCCCTTGCCAGCTTCAAGTCCACGCTCTCTGCCGCAAAACAAACTTACTTCGCATCTCTCATATCCTCCCTGTCTCACAACCCTAAACAGCTCTTCAAACTTTCAATTCTCTACTCCATCCCACAGCACCTCCTCCCTCTCCTCTCATTTCTCCGAAGACTTTGCCTCCTTCTTTAAGCAAAAGATTTATACTATCAGAGAAGGCTTTGGCCCGCAGCCCCCAATGCCCCTCTTAGCCACGCAGCCCTGTTCTTCCAAAACCAGCTTCACCACCATGACAGAAGATCAGCTCTCCACTCTCTTGTCAAGATCACACCTCACCACTTGCGCGCTTGACCCACTCCCGTCCCACCTCATCCCTAACTTTGCCACAGTCTTCATCCCTACTCTCACACACCTCTTCAACCTTTCACTTACAAATGGTATCTTTACTTCATCCTTCAAACATGCTTCAATCACACCAATCCTCAAAAAGCCCTCCCTCGACCCATCCTCTGCATCTAGCTATCACCCGATATCTCTTCTCCCCTACACCTCAAAACTACTGGAACAGCATGTATATCTTGAACTGTCCTCCCACCTTTCCTCCTGTTCCCTCTTTGACCGGTTACAATCAGGCTTTCAACGCATCACTCAACTGAAACTGCCCTAACTAAAGTCACTAACGACCTGCTAACCGCCAAGAGCAAGCGGCACTACTCTGTCCTCTTTCTCCTGGACCTGTCTTCTGCCTTTGACACTGTGGACCATTCCCTCCTGCTACAGATTCTCTCATCTCTTGGCATCACAGACTTGGCCCTATCCTGGATCTCATCATACCTAACAGACCGAACATTTAGTGTCTCCCTCTCACACACCACCTCCTCACCTCGCCCCCTGTCTGTCGGTGTTCCTCAAGGCTCAGTTCTAGGACCCCTACTCTTCTCCATCTACACCTTCGGCCTGGGACAGCTCATAGAATCCCACAGCTTTCAGTATCACCTCTACGCCGATGACACGCAGATCTACCTGTCTGGACCTGACCTCACCTCCCTACTGACCAAAATCCCACAGTGTCTGTCTGCTATCTCAGCCTTCTTTTCTGCTCGCTTTCTCAAACTGAACATGGAAAAAACAGAATTCATCATCTTTCCCCCACCTCATTCTACCCCTCCACCAGACCTATCCATCAATATCAATGGCTGCTCGCTTTCCCCAGTCTCACATGCTCGGTGCCTTGGGGTGATCATCGACTCTGCCCTCTCTTTCAAACCACATATCCAAGCCCTCGCCACCTCCTGTCGCTTCAAACTCAAAAATATTTCCCGGATCCGCTCATTCCTCAACCATGAAACCACAAAAACACTAGTGCACGCCCTTATCATCTCCCGCCTCGACTACTGCAACCTCCTACTGTCTTGCCTCCCCTCTAGCACTCTGGCACCACTCCAGTCCATCCTACACTCTGCTGCACGACTAATCCACCTGTCTCCCCGCTATTCCCCAGCCTCCCCCTATGCCAGGCCCTTCACTGGCTTCCTATTGCCCAGAGGCTCCAGTTCAAAACCCTAACCATGACATACAAAGCCATCCACAACCTTTCTCCTCCATACATCTGTGACATGGTCTCCCGCTACCTACCTACACGCAACCTTCGATCCTCTCAAGGTCTCCTTCTCGACTCCCCCTCATCTCTTCTTCCCACAACCGCATACAAGACTTCTCCCGGGCTTCCCCCATACTCTGGACTCCCTGCCGCAAAACATCAGACTTTCACCAACAACGGAGACCTTCAAGAAAAACCTGAAGACCCACCTGTTCCGACAAGCCTACAACCTGCAATGATCCTCAATTCCCCATCGCACGACCAGCTCTACCCTTTCCTAGTGTATTCTCACCCATTCCTGCAGACTGTGAGCCCTCGCGGTCAGGGTCCTCTCTCCTTCTGTACTTGTGTGTCCCTTGTCTAGCACATGTTTATTGTACCTGTCTATATTTTTCCCTTTTCATATGTAAAGCGCCATGGAATAAATGGCGCTATATAAATGTATAATAATAATAATAATAATAAAAATATTTAATAGAAAAGCATTCAATTATAAGATCATATCATATTTTAATGAAAGTATGTTTGCAGTTCTGAACACTACTTAGTCGACATGTAAAGCAGTTTAAATATACTGTGCACAGTTGCATGGTCATTAGTGTTGAGCATTCAGATACTGCAAATATCGGGTATCGGCCGATATTCGCTGTATCGAAATTCCGATTCTGAGATCTGATATTTTTTGCATATCGGATACCGGAATCAGAATTTTCCTGTAAAGTATATGGGGAGTTCCTGTGTCACAGAAGGAAGTACGTGACACAGGAACTTCCCGCACTATTTTATCAACCAGACAGACAAAGCAAGCAAGTGGGGGCAGATAATAGTAGCCCAGAGAGGGACCATTATTTTTGGCCCCCCCTGGCTACTAACATCTGCCCCCAGACACCCCAGAAAAGGCAAATCTATAATTAGATTCGCCCTTTCTGGCACTTAGCCCGTCTATTCCCATTGCCCTGTAGCGGTGTCGAATGGGTTAATAATGGGTTAAAGCCACCTTGCTATTGAAAGGTGACTTTGAGCCAGGTTAATAATTGAGAGCTGTCAATTAGACAACTATCAATTATTAATCCTATTATATGAAATAAAAATAAAACACACACACTTTAATTAAAAATCATTTTAATGAAATAAATACACATAGTTTTTGACTATATTTTATTTTCCAGGTAAATCCATTCGAAGCCCTTGTTCACCTGTAACAAAAATAAAATAATAAAGCAACATTATTCTTACCTATCCGAAGTTCAGTCAGGTCCCCCGATGTAATCCTTCTGAAAGGGTTAATGTTTACTGCAGGGACCACAGCTAATGCTGCCAGCCTCGCAGTAAACCCCCAAATGAATGATTTCCTCTCCCAGTGACAGGAGAGGAAGTGATTAGTGTGGGAAGCTTAATTGATTGCTTCCCACTTTCACTTCAGGTCAGCCGGGGACACCGCACAGCATCAGTGACGTCAGAGGGAATCCCGGCTGACCTGAAGTGAAAGTGGGAAGCAATCAATGTAGCTTTCCACACTAATCACTTCCTCTCCTGTCAGCTGGGAGAGGAAATCATTCATTCGGGAGCTTACAGCTGAGCAGGCAGCATTATTTGCACTGCTTGGCTGTAAGGCAGTTAACCCTTTGTGAAGGATTACAGCTTGGGACCTGACAGAGAGGCGGATAGGTAAGAATAATTTTGTTTTATTATTTTTTCTTTATTACAGGAGACCAATGGCTTCGCAAGGATTACCAGTAGTGTTGAGCGATACTGCTCGATATCTAAAAATATCGGATCGGAATGGTATCACCGATATCACTAAATATCGTCGATATCCGATTCCGATACCGGAAGTCCAATGTAAGTCTATGGGAACAAAATATCGCAACAAAAAAAAACCTTTCTGTCGTTATAATCACAAAATATACACACATAGAATACATATATATATATACATGTCATTGTGACATATATATATATACATATATTTATAGTTTATACACTTCTACATAGTAAAATAGACTCTGATTCAATTGCCGGGTAAAGCCGTGACTTACCCCATAGAAGTCGACGGGCTCGGTGCCGAGTACCCCCAAAACCTCTGGCTCTGTGCGACTCAACTTGGGCGTCACGAACAGGATTCTGTAGCTCGCTATAAGCGAGTCCTGTGTGCCTGAATTGAACTGTTTTTGTGCTTGAGAATTGCTAAAATCATCAAGAATGTATTTGCCATTTTTCCGCCATATCTGCGTCACGACGAGGCACTGGTGAAGAAGAAGGGGGTGCTCTTCGTGGGTGTACACTCACTCAGTGGCGCGAAAACGATGGCCGACCACTCTAAATGGTACTGCAATGTAAGATCGTGCCCCACAGCTCTGGAGTTCCGCCTCCTCATCCTCCTCAGTGTGCGGAAACTAACACGAAGGTCCCGCCTCACTACAAAAGAGGGGCCCTCTCCAGATGCTAATGACACATGTGACTTGGCAGAGATGGCTAATGGACACGAGCAGAAGTGTGAAGGGATGGAGAAGTCAGAGCTCTCCCCCACGGAAGCGACCCGATCGCCACGGAACCACCGTTGGGCACCCGGCCTGGAAACCCTCCTACGCTGCAAGAAGCGAGGATACCCTAAGAGGCCTGGCCCGGCACCGGGAGGAGGTCGCCAGGATGGAAGCCAGCTGGTGTGCCCTAAAACTAAACTTGGAGCGGCGCCAATCCCTCTTACCTGAAGTGTCTGTACCGGATGGTGAGGCACCCGTTCTAGTAGAGGAGTCTGTGCGGGCATCCCAGCCCTTGCAATGTGATCCGGTTGACGTTGTCGCAGTGGAGGCACCCGTTCCTGCCAAAAACTCTGCACCGGCAGCACCCCAGATCCCGTTGTCTGCCCCCGTCGCTGAGACAGAAGAAGCGACACCCGTCCTCATGGAGGAGGCCGCGCAGGCACCAGAGGTCTACCTGTCTGTACCGGAGCCCCGACTGTCATCTGTTCCAGAGCCGGCTGCTTCCGCCACAGGTGAGCGCCGCCAGGACTGGGGGGCGCCAGGAGAGCTGCCGCAAACCGGACATCGTAAGCTGGCATTTGATGTGGAGACATGGAGCAGCTGGTGGAGAATTACAACCGGCGTCAGGAGGAAGAGTGGAGACGTTGGGAGCGGGAAGCGAGCGACAAAGGGAGCAGCGAGAATCCCAAAAGCTTCGGCAACGTCACCTGAGAAGGACCGGGCAGATAAGGACGGATGAGAAAAGACAAAGGAACCCTGTGGGAGCCGCGGCGTAAGGGGGCAGTACGGAGCTTTAAATTGAAAGGTGGTTGGGGCTTCATCCAGGAGCCTGGACTTTATTTAGAAGTTTTTGTAACCCGGCGGGACGTGGAGGCTCACCTCCCAGAAGGACACCCGGGGAGGGACCTGTTGCCAGGAGACTTGGTAACTTACACCCGACACTGGGGTTACAATGGATGGTACGCCCTAAATGTCACCAGGTGCGACCCCTACTCCCCAGAGTGTCAGGAAACTGACAGACCCTACGAGCCTTCAGCCTCCCACATCCAGGCCTCTGCACAAGTGCCCACCCCACGCCGTAAATCTCCCCAGCCTCCCTCAGTGGTCTCCTCAGCAGCCCCAGCTATGGACATGATAACTATAGCTGGCCCGTACCCGGCGCCTGTTAGGCCCCCTGGGGTTCGTTCAGTCCGTGACATAGGGCTCCAGACCCGGAGGGAGATGAAAGAGGTGGCCACACAGACACAGATAGCGGGTCACGACTTGACTGTACAGGCCACACGACGTCATCAGGTCCTGGTGGTCCTTGGTGTCTCGGATGTTTGGCAAGCATCAGAAGAGTACCAGGTGGTACCTGAAACACCCCTGCCAAAGAATTATAAATAACCCGGACAGGGTCCCTGTATGTAAATAGTTAAATTGTTGATGTACCCGGACGGGTGAATGTTCATAAAAAAATTTTTTAATTTAATAAAAAACACAACACAGTTTTCATTACTTTTATTACAGTCTCATCCTGCGACGCCATCGATTCTGTAAAAAAATGAAAAAAAAAAAACAGCAGTATACCACCTGTCCGACGCAGTCCATAGTAACGAGTGTCCCACGACGATCCAGCTCTGCTACATCAGAATGACATCAGAGGCAGGGCAGCAGAGCATGTCATCCCGGCGCAGCACAGCTGATTACCTGCTTCCCCGGCGGTGACGTCATCGGACTGGTTTACGGCCGGGATTACCCTGCAGTCACTGCAGTTATCGCGAAAAACTGCATGTGACCGCCAGGGAGAAGATAATGGCGGCCATCAAGCAGTCCAGGACGTGACCGCCGGAGATCTTCTGCCAGGTAAGTGCCGCTGACTCCTGACAGACCCGACCGACGGACACTCACAGTGACAGTGACAAATCCGATTTCGGTATCCGATATGACGAAAATATTGGTACTCGGAATCGAAAGCCCGATACAGCTAATATCGGCCGATACCCGATATTTGCAGTATCGTATCGCTCAACACTAATTACCAGTTAAATAAACGATGGTCAAAAAATGTGTGTTTATTTCATTAAAATTATTTATTTTTCATGTGTGTGTGTTTTGTTTATTTCCTTCAATAGGATTAATAATTGATATTTGTCTAATTAACAGCTCTCAATTATTAACCTGGCTTTAAGTCACCTTTCAATAGCAAGGTGGCTTTAACCCATTATTAACCCATTCGCCACCGCTACAGGGCAATGGGAATAGACCGGCAAAGTGCCAGAAAGTGCGCATCTAATTATAGATTTGGCTATTCTGGGGTGACTGGTGGCAGATGTTAGTTGCCAGGGGGGGCACAAAATAAATGCACCCTCCCTCGGCTATTATTATCTGCCCCCACTCGCTGGCTTTGTCTGTCTGGTTTAGAAAATACCGCGGGAGCACACGCATTTTTTTTCAACAAATTTACACCTTTAATTAACCCCTACATGTATGAAATTTTGCACACATACATGTAAACTATGTGTCATTTCAAGTCGGGTAGTTCTGTAATTTCACAAAAGCCGGCAATTTAATTAGCGGCTATTTTACTATGTAGAAGTGTATGAACTATAAATATATGTATATATATGTCTCAATGAAATGTATATATATATATATATATATATATATATATATATATGTATTCTATGTGTGTATATCTAGTGTTTACAAGGAAAGAAAGGGTTTATTTTAATTACGATATTTCTGTCCCATTGACTTGCATTAGGTTTCCAGTATCGGAATCGGCGATACCCGATACTTTTTGGGTATCGGTCCGATCCAATCCGATCAGATACTTCTTGATATCGGGAAGTATCGCTCAACACTAAGTCATGCAAGTTACATATAGTGCCTTGCGAAAGTATTCGGCCCCCTAGACCAAGGGTCCGTGATATTGTTGTGGGGAAGTTTAAAGCCGGATTTGGATACAAAATGATTTCCAAAACTTTAAATATCCCAAGGAGCACTGTTCAAGTGATCATATTGAAATGGAAGGAGTATCATACCACTGCAAATCTACCAAGACCCGGCCGTCCCTCTAAACTTTCATCTCAAACAAGGAGAAGACTGATCAGAGATGCAGCCAAGAGGCCCGTGATCACTCTGGATGAACTGCAGAGATCTACAGCTGAGGTGGGACAGCTCTGGTCAGATGAAACCAAAATGGAATTTTTTGGCAACAATGCCAAACGATATGTTTGGCGTAAAGGCAACACAGCTCATCACCCTGAACACACCATCCCCACTGTCAAACATGGTGGTGGCAGCATCATGGTATCATGGTTTGGGCCTGATTTTCTTCAGCAGGGACAGGGAAGATGGTTAAAATTGATGGGAAGATGTATGGAGCCAAATACAGGACCATTCTTGAAGAAAACCTGTTGGAGTCTGCAAAAGACCTCAAACTGGGATGTAGATTTGTCTTCCAACAAGACAATGATCCCAAACATAAACCAAAATCTACAATGGAATGGTTCAAAAATAAACGTATCCAAGTGTTAGAATGGCCAAGTCAATGTCCAGAATTGAATCCAATCGAGAATCTGTGGAAAGAGCTTAAAACTGCTGTTCACAAATGATCTCCATCCAACCTCACTGAACTCGAGCTGCTTGCCAAGGAATAATGGGCAAGAATTTCAGTCTCTCGATGTACAAAACTAATAGAGACATACCCAAGCGAATTGCAGCTGTAATCGCAACTAAAGGTGGCTGTCATGGGTGTATCGCCACGAGGATCGTCGCGATTACACACTCTGACTTCTCACAGCTGAGTTGCTGTTTCTTTGTGTTTGGTAATGAGGGAGTTAATTTTACCTAGCTCTTTGCTAAGACTAGGTCCAGCCTCGCCCGGCTGCTTTTGATTATGTTCTAATTAGATTCCTTCATATACCTGCCAGTCTGCTTGTTAGATGCCGGTGAAAGCATTCATGTAGTCTAGCAGACTGGATCGGTTCTGAGAATACTTAAGCTAAGAGCTCCTTAGTTGTTTTTACTCTTATAGCTTATAGTTTATCTCTGAGACCTTAGGTGTTCCTACTGTGTGTGAGTGTTGTATGTAAGACTTTATTTACTTTATTTCTTGTCTTTCTTGTATGTCTTTCTGTTCATTAACCGTTACCTGTTCATTCCCTTTGGTGGTAATCAGGGTCCTTCTTAGGACTAGATTACAGTTGGCAGGGATTGATAGGAGACAGGGTTTACGCTGGTGGCCTGGACCTCTGTACCTTTAACAGTACCTCCAGGTAGAGGGATTAGTTAGGACCCCAGTTTAGGGTCAGCATAGACCCGGTCACCCTCTAGCCGGAGACAGCGTATAACGGATTCCGTATTGACCCACTGGACATTCTGTCAGGTAATTCTATGTTATCATATATCTATGCGCATGTTATATAGTATGTTGCCCTTTTGATATAGATTACTGTCATCACATACATTATATATATATATATATATATATCTGCTATACAGCGTGACATTTTCACCGGCCCTACTAAAGATTCTCCCCAGCTGTCATGGATCCAGTAGCCCAGCTGGCCGGCAGTTGCAGGGGTTGTCCATGGAGTTGGCAGACATTAAGTCCAAGGTTTTGTCCCCCCCGGAGCAAACCAGATCTGAACCTAAGGTTGCTCTCCCGGACAGGTTCACTGGTGGGCGGGACAAATTTTTTACTTTCCGGGAGGCATGTAAATTGTACTTTCGGCTGCCGCCTCGGTCATCTGGGAGTGAAGAGCAGAGGGTGGGAATTGTTATCTCGCTCTTACAAGGGGACCCTCAATCTTGGGCGTTCTCTATTCCTCCAGGCTCCCCAGATCTCCAGTCAGTGGATCGATTTTTTACTGCCCTGGGTCTGTTATATGATGATCCGGATCGAGTTTCCCTTGCTGAAACAAAGTTACGTAAAATACGGCAAGGAAATCGTCCAGCGGAGGAATATTCTTCTGAGTTCCGTAGATGGGCAACAGATACTCAGTGGAATGACCCAGCTCTTAGGAGCCAGTTTTGTCAAGGGTTGTCTGACAAATTAAAAGATGTGTTGGCTCAGTATGATTCTCCTCCATCACTGGAGGCTGTTATGGCCCTCGCTATTCGCATTGATAGACGAATTCGGGGAAGACGCGAGGTAACTCCGCCTCCCGTGATGACTCCACCTACTACTAAAGTCCCTTATACTGAGGTTCCCCTGGTCTGTTCTGAGGAACCCATGCAGTTGGGAGGGACATCTTTTTGTAGGAGGGAATCGGCGGTGCACCGCAAGACTAGAAGGTGTTTCTTTTGCGGGAGAGAGGGACATTTTGTTGGGGGGTGTCCATCCTGGGCCTCTTTGAGCAAAGGAGTTAACCTAGGAGTGTGTATTTCGTCCCCAAATCCCTCTCAGTTTCTCGTGCCTGCAGAGGTGGTGATTGGTACTAGAACTGAGAGGATTTCTGTTTTTCTTGATAGTGGGTCCGGGGCTAATCTGGTGGACGCTCGGTTTGCCCAGGTGCATGGTATGCAACTGAGTGTATTGGCCAAACCGGTCCCTATAGTATCTATTGATTCTAGACCTCTCGGTCAAGGTAGCTTGGTACAAGCTGTTCATAACATAGATCTTCGAGTAGGGGCAATACATAAAGAGCAATTGTCTTGTTATGTGTTGGAGGGTCTACCCACTCCTATTGTGTTGGGACTTCCTTGGTTGGCTAAACATAACCCAGTGATTGATTGGCAATCCGGAAAGATAAGCCAGTGGGGTGAATTTTGCAGGAATAACTGCATGAGCACGGTCATCGGTGCGGTTGTGCCTAGGACTTTGGGGAGATGTTCTCAGAGGAGGGGTGTAAAGAGTTACCTCCTCATCGCGCATATGACTGCTCAATAAAGTTGCTTCCTGATGCCTTATCTCGTACTTTCCCAGGGGCCGGGAAGACGGATGATCCGGTTCCTATTCCTCAGGAGGGAGTTGTAGTGTCAGCTGTATGCTCTGAGCTTGAGGGGGAGGTATTGGGGGCTCAGGGGGACGCCCCTGGGGACTTCCAGGGAGACTGATAGTTCCAGATTGGTTAAGACTGAAGGTTACGGGGAACCGTTACAAACGGATGGCTGATAGGGGGAGAGTTTCTGGTCTAGATCTGAAGGTGAACGATCTGGTTTGGTTGTCTACCAGGAATATAAAACTTAAAGTTTCCTCCTGGAGGTTGGGTCCCAGATTCATCGGGCCGTACAGGATCAGTTCCATAATTAATCCTGTGGCATTTCGTCTGGACCTCCCTCCTACGTTTAAAATTCATAATGTGTTTCACAAGTCATTACTTAAAAAGTATGTGGCACCAGTCATACCGTCACCTCTACCTCCTCCTTCAGTGGTGGTCAATGATAACGTGGAATTTCATGGGTCGAAAATCATTGACTCACGTCTCAGTCGCCGATCCCTTCAGTACTTGGTTCATTGGAGGGGGTATGGTCCTGCGGAGAGGACGTGGGTCCCTGCGTCTGATGTTAACGCAGATCGATTGGTTCGGACCTTTCACACAACTCACCCAGGCAGACCTGGCCCTGAGGGTCCGGAGTCCCCTCGTAGAGGGGGGGGTACTGTCATGGGTGTATCGCCACGAGGATCGTCGCGATTACACACTCTGACTTCTCACAGCTGAGTTGCTGTTTCTTTGTGTTTGGTAATGAGGGAGTTAATTTTACCTAGCTCTTTGCTAAGACTAGGTCCAGCCTCGCCCGGCTGCTTTTGATTATGTTCTAATTAGATTCCTTCATATACCTGCCAGTCTGCTTGTTAGATGCCGGTGAAAGCATTCATGTAGTCTAGCAGACTGGATCGGTTCTGAGAATACTTAAGCTAAGAGCTCCTTAGTTGTTTTTACTCTTATAGCTTATAGTTTATCTCTGAGACCTTAGGTGTTCCTACTGTGTGTGAGTGTTGTATGTAAGACTTTATTTACTTTATTTCTTGTCTTTCTTGTATGTCTTTCTGTTCATTAACCGTTACCTGTTCATTCCCTTTGGTGGTAATCAGGGTCCTTCTTAGGACTAGATTACAGTTGGCAGGGATTGATAGGAGACAGGGTTTACGCTGGTGGCCTGGACCTCTGTACCTTTAACAGTACCTCCAGGTAGAGGGATTAGTTAGGACCCCAGTTTAGGGTCAGCATAGACCCCGGTCACCCTCTAGCCGGAGACAGCGTATAACGGATTCCGTATTGACCCACTGGACATTCTGTCAGGTAATTCTATGTTATCATATATCTATGCGCATGTTATATAGTATGTTGCCCTTTTGATATAGATTACTGTCATCACATACATATATATATATATATATCTGATATACAGCGTGACAGTGGCGCAGCAAAGTATTAAGTTAAAGGGGCTGAATAATATTGCATGCCCCACTTTTCAGTTTTTGTATTTCCACAAAAATTTAAAATAACCAATCAATTTTGTTCAACTTCACAACTGTGTCCCACTTGCTGTTGATTCTTCACCAAAAATTTACATTTGGTATCTTTATGTTTGAAGTATGATATGTGGGAAAAGGTTGAAAAGTTCCAGGGGGCCAGTTTCTTAATCTCTTGATGATCAAGTTTTTGGGCTGCACCAACCACAGCCTTCCAGACACTGTTCAGAAAGGTTACTGCTTTCCTTCACTATAAAACTTCCAACTTAAAATGCCCCACCTGTTCTTAATATGGCTTAGGTCATGTCACGACTCTGTTGTTGGGTATATCGGGGCCAGGGGCTCTTACCCTGTCCCTATCACTATGGGCACCCTATCTATCCCTGTTCCCCGGATTACTTCTGATGGTGAAGATGCTGGCGCCACGTACTTTGCTTAGCTCTATCAACAATGACCAGAGATGGAGGGAGAGGTAATGGTTCAGAGTAAGCAACGCATTTTTTGAGTAGAGACCGGTGAAACACATTATGATTCCTAAAGGTGAGTGACAGAGCAAGCCAGAAAAGTTTGGGGTTTAACGACGGCCACAAATTTATAAGGACCAATGAACCTGGGCCCAGTGTTCAAGAAGGAACCTTCAACTTAAAGTACTTCAAGGACAACCACATCAAATAACCAACACACCGGTCCAGACCCATCCAATGTCTCCGATCAGCCACACTCTTATATTTAGACCCCATCTTCTTCAGAATACCTTTGTCACGATTCTGTTGTCTGATAACGCAAGGCTAGGGACTCCTACACAGTCCCTGATGCTAGGGGTGCCTTAGCTATCCCTGCTAATCAAGTTACTTTTGATGGTGAAGATGCTGGTGGTATGTACCTTGCTGTACTACTGAATCATCCCTTATCTGTCCCCTCCCTCTCCCAGGGAAGTGGAGAAGAATATAGCAATCATACAACTATGCACTCACAGACAACAGAGGAGAACACTGGGTAGAAAAGGTATGGAAGCAAATTAGGAGTGGACAGGGGATTGCACACAGCCAAAACACCTAGTAACAGACACAGATCAACTCTCCAAAAACACCTCTACAGAACACCAAAAATTCCGCTACTTTGCCAGGTAGTATAAGACTTAACTTAACTTATCCAGATTGCCAGATGGAAAATATACATACATGGACAAAATTGTTGGTACCCCTCGTTTAATGACAGAAAAACCCACAATGGTGATAGAAATAACTTAAATCTGACAAAAGTAATAATAAATCAAAAAATCTATGAAAATGAGCAAATGGAAGTCAGACATTGCTTTTCAACCACGCTTCCACACAATTTAAAAAAAAATAAAACTCATGAAATAGGCCTGGACAGAAATGATAGTACCCTTTACTTAATATTTTGTTGCACAACCTATTGAGGCAATCACTGCAATCAAACGATTCCTTTAACTGTCAATAAGACTTCTGTGCCTCTCAACAGGTATTTTGGCCCACTCATCAAGAGCAAACTGCTCCAGTTGTCTCGTGTTTGAAGGTTACCTTTCCCGGATGGTATGTTTCACCTCTTTCCAAAGACACTCAATAGGATTTAGGTCAGGGCTAGAGTTGAGCGAAACAGGTTTGTCAAATTCATAAGTCACCGACTTTCGCCAAAGTCGGGTTTCATTGGCCGAAACACGACCATAGCGTGCAGTCGGCCATGCGGTCGACAAAATGAGCGCCAAAGTCGGTTTTCCCAGAATGCTTTCAGGCGCCTTTTTTCAGCCAATGAGCAAGGACGTACACTGTGAGCAACGAGATGACATGTGCAGCGTCCACCACCATCTTAGAGAAGGGCATTGCAGTGATTGGCTTGCTTTGGGGGTGTCATAGTGTCTATAAAAGCCATGAGCGCCGACCTCCATTTTACTTCTGCCGATCTTAACAGTAGGGAGAGGTTGCTGATGCTGTTTATCAGTAGGGAGAGGGTTAGGGCTGGAAAGAGTAGTTCTTCTGTGCTTGTGCTGATAGCAATTGGGCTGTACAGTTAGTGTGCAGTGACAGGGGAGCATTTTCTTGTGTGCAGCAGCGCTGGTTATTAGGCTGCCTGATAGCTGTATTGCTGTGTTTACACTGCTGTGCAAACTGCTTTTCACACAGCACTAATACTTTTATTTAGAGTTGAGCGAAACAGGTCAGTCAGATTCAAAAGTCGCCGACTTTCGCCAAAGTCTGGTTATGTTGGCTGAAACCCAACCATAGCGTGCAGTCGGCCATGCGGTCGTCGACCCCAGCGCCCAAGTCGGTTTTCCCATAATGCTTGCAGGTGCCTTTTTTTCAGCCAATAAGCAAGGACGTACACTGTGGGCAACGAGATGACATGAGCAGCGTCCACCACCATCTTATAGAAGGGCATTGCAGTGATTGGCTTGCTTTGGGGGGCGTCATTGTGTCTATAAAAGCCTGAGCGCCGACCTCCATTTTACTTCTGCCGATATTAACAGTAGGGAGAGGTTGCTGTTTGTCAGTAGGGAGAGAGTTAGGGCTGGAAAGAGAAGTTCTTCTGTGCTTATGCTGATAGCAATTGTGTTATACAGTTAGTGTGCAGTGACAAGGGAGGATTTTCTTGTGTGCAGCAGCGCTGGTTATTAGGCTGCCTGATAGCTGTATTGCTGTGTGTACACTGCTATGCAGACTGCTTTTTACACAGCACTAATACTTTTATTCTTTTTTTTCTGCACACTTACCGACCGTTCATTTTTTCCCACACCGTATAGAGCTGTACGCTCCTCACACACTACCGTGTACCGGCTGGTATCATGGACAAATACATGCTGACTATCTGTGTGTGACTCCGGAAATATATACGGAGATTGCAATTTCCCCTACACCGTATACAGCTGTATGCTTCTGAGACAGTACTGTACATTTGCACTGTGTATTACGGTCAAATCCATACTGAGTGAGCATCTGTGTGTGACTCCGGAAATATATACGTTGATTTAAATTTTCCCCTACGTCATATACAGCTGTATGCTCCTCATACAGTACCATATATCTGCTGGTATTTTTGGTACATTTTCCCAAACATGAGGAAGTATGGTGGAAGAGGCCGCGGACGTGGGTGGGAGGGGCCAGCTGGGAATCATGGTGGTGGTGCATCTGCTGGTAGCGCCAAAAGCCCAATAGCACCTAAGACAGGAGGTGTTGAGCCTGCGTCATCGTCTGGCTCCAGAAGACCTGGAAGGCTCCCTTTTCTGGGATAGGTAAACCACTTTTAAAGCCGGAGCATCAGGAAAAGGTTTTGTCTTACATTGCCGAAACAGCCTCCAGCTCTATCGCCTCCTCTTCTGAAGTTTCAAAAATGCAAGCACTAAGTCGTCAGTGCAGGCTCCTGGTCAGGAACAACACCTTTCCTTGTGTGCTTCACCCCCACCAATAGTGAAGGATGTGGCAGACCATATTTCAGATTACTCCCTGGAGCTCTTTTCCCATACCATGCCTGGGTTATCAAGTGAAATCCTGAATTCCCCAGTCCAAGATGAATATGACATGGAGTGCACTGATGCACAGCCACTGCTATCTAAATTCTGCTGGTACATTCCCCAGAGCACTACATTTCCCTCGCAGTCTACTGAGCCAGATTCTGACACTGATGAAACTCAGGTGCCCCTTCCCGCATACTATAACACCTTACATGGTGACACAGAGGAAGGTGCAGATGAAATTGAAGAGGAGGTGATGGATGACCCAGTTGTTGACCCTGATTGGCATCCATTGGGGGAAGAGGGTGCCGCTGTCAATAGCTCAGAAGAGGAGGAGGATCCGTAGCAGGCATCCACATCGCAGCTGCGGTTATCTAGCGGGCCCATAGCAGTCCAAAAACGTGTTAAAAAAATAAAGAGTTGCAGGACAGCTTGGCCAGACGGTCAAATTAGCCCAGCGTGCAAGCCCTGAAAAGTTTTCCCATAGTAGGAAGAGTGCAGTGTGGCACTTTTTTGACCAAAATCCTATTGATGAGGCAAAGGTTATCTGTAAGAAGTGCGGAAGGACCTTTAGCCGATGGAAAAATCTCCGAAAATTGAATACCAGTTGCATGCTTAGACATGTAAACACCAAGCACTTGCAAGCGTGGACGGACTACAAAACCTCACTGGCTTTGAACGCCTACATTGCCAAACTGATCTCATTAGAGATGATGCCCTTCCGTTTGGTTCTGAGAGCTCATGGCCTACGCTGTCCCACACTATGACCTACCCAGTCGGCACTTCTTTTCTAGAAAAGCCATCCCTGCCCTCCACCTGCATGTGAAAGACCGCATTGTCCATGCACTCAAACAATCAGTGAGTGGAAAGGTGCACCTCACAACAGATGCATGGGCCAGTAGGCATGGCCAGGGCCTTACGTGTGCCCTCACTGCGCACTGGGTTAATTTGGTGGATGCAGGGTCCACAGGGAGACAGAGGCGGTGGGACAGTGCTGCCTAGCCCACGGTACAGGCAACAGTTGGCTGTAGGCATTCGACTCTCCTCCTCCTCCTCCTCCTCCAGAAGCAAAAGCTCGTCGACAGAGAGCAGTCGCATGAGCACTCCATCAGCAGCTGCCAGTGTTGCACACGAGGTGTCCCAATATCGATCAGTTAGTGTTAAGCATCAGCAGGCTGTTTTAAAGATGATGTCTTTGGGCGACAACAGACACACGGCGGAGGTACTGGCCGACTGCTTGCAGCAAAAAACTGAGTCATGGCTGGGCAGTCTACATCTTGAGCCAGGCAAGGTAGTCAGTGATAACGGACGTAATTTTGTGGCGGCCATAGCCCTGGCAAAACTCAGACACATACCTTGCCTGGCTCACACCTTGAACTTGGTGGTGCAGTGCTTCATAAATAATTATCCAGAGTTACCAGCCCTGCTCCATATGGTGCGAAGACTGTGCTCGCACATCGGTCGCTCACCCGTAGACTCCAGTCGTATGCAGAGGCTGCAGCAATCGCTCACCTCCCAAGCACCGCTTAATCATAGACGTTACAACAAGGTGGAACTCCACCATGCACATGGTTGAGAGGCTGTGCGAACAGAGGCAGGCTGTAATGCATTTGTGGGAGGATACACTGGCAGGCAGTTTGAGGGCAGACATCGAGTTGTCGGGTGTGCAGTGGTCAAAGCTGAAACACCTCTGTAAAGTCCTTCAGTGAATGAGGAATGTACATGGCTGGTAAGCGCAGATGACGCCATCATAAGCATGAGCATCCCAATTATGCGTCTGCTCATGCAAACTTTGACGCACATTAAGGATCAGGAGTCTGCAGCGGATGAGGAGGAGGGTAGCCTTGTTGACAGTCAGGCATTGTATGCTCAGGGAACTGTCCTGGATGAGGTGGAGGAAGAATAGGAAGAGGAGGAGGATGAGGGGGATGATTATTTTGGGGAGGAGGATGCTTCTCAGGGGGCAAGAGAAAATGTTGGTTTGCCATGGTCAGGTACAGTGTGTGTGAGTGATTGGAGGGATGTGGATTTGGCAGAAAATGCTCCTCCACCCACCACTGGCAGTGCATCATTGACACCTGGAATATTGGCCCACATGTGTGATTATGTCTTGCGGATAGTGTTGAGCATTCCGATACCGCAAATATCGGGTATCGGCCGATATTCGCGGTATCGGAATTCTGATTCTGAGTTCCGATACTATTTGCAAATCGGATACCGGAATCGGAAGTTTCCAGTAAAGTATATGAGGAGTTCCTGTGTCACAGAAGGAAGTACGTGACACAGGAACTTCCCGAAAGAGTCAGTGATAGTGTCGGTCGGTCAGAGGATCCCCGTGGTGATGTTGTGGATGGATTTCTCTCAGCCGGCCATTGCCCTCTTCCTGGCGGTCACGTGCAGCTTCTCGTGATAAGTGCACGTGACTGCCGGGGAGGACTGGGTAATCTCGGCCAGCTGTACTCTCGCGACAGCTGGCCGTGAGAAATTCAGTCGACGTCACGTGACCGCCGGGGAATCTCCTCAGGTAAGCACCTCTGCTGTGTCTGTATGTCAGGATGAGCCTGGCATCCAGATGTAGCAGAGGTGGACTCATCGTGGGACACTCGTTATCTTGGACTACGTCAGACAGGGAGTATTTGTGTTGGTTTGTTATTTTTAGTTTTTTACAGATCGATGGCGTCGCAGGATGAGCGTGGAATAAAAAATAATGAAAACTGTGTTGCGTATTATTTCATTAAAAGACTTTATTCTGGCTGTGTCTTTTTTTAAACATTTTCAAACTTTATGATTAATAATGGATCGGTGTCTTATTGGCACCTCTCCATTATTAACCGGGCTTATTGTCACCGTTCATTCAAAGGTGACATTAACCCCTTATTACCCCACTTGCCACCGCTACAGGGAAGTTGGAAGAGCCGGGTAAAGTGCCACAATTGGTGCATCTTTGGTATTTTTAGGCTGTTGAGGGTCAAAATTCATGGGCCTTGACAGTCTTTTAATACCAGGCAGCAGCAGTCTGTTTTTTACTTGGCTGGTTAACAAAAATAGGGGGACCCCACGCCATTTTTTTTTTCGAGGGGATCCCCTATTTTTGTTAACCAACCAAAATAAGCAGACTGCTGTGGCCTGGTATTATCAGGCTTGCAAGGTTCATGGATATTGGATCCTTACCAGCCTGAAATACCAGGCCTCGGTAGTCTGCTTCATCTGGCTGGTTAACAAAAATAAGGGGGGACCCCACGGCATTTTTTTTCAAGGGGATCCCCTATTTTTGTTAACCAACCAAGATAAGCAGACTGCTGTGGCCTGGAATTATCAGGCTTGCAAGGTTCATGGATATTGAATCCTTAACAGCCTGAAATACCAGGCCTCAGTAGTCTGCTTCATCTGGCTGGTTAACAAAAATAGGGGGGACGCCACACCATTTTTTTTCGAGGGGATCCCCTATTTTTGTTAATCAGTTCACTTCAGGTCAGCCAGGAATCCCTCTGACGTCACTGATGCTGTGCAGTGTCCCCGGCTGACCTGAAGTGAAAGTGGGAAGCAATCAATTAAGCTTCCCACACTAATCACTTCCTCTCCTGTCAGCTGGGAGAAGAGATGATTCATTTGGGGGTTTACTGCGAGGCTGGCAGCATTAGCTGCGGTCCCTGCAGTAAACATTAACCCTTTCAGAAGGATTACATCGGGGGACCTGACTGAACACCGGATAGGTAAGAATAATGTTGCATTATTATTTTATTTTTATTACAGGAGAACAAGGGCTTTGCAAGGAATGGCAGTAAAATAAAAGATGGTCAAAAACTGTGTGATTATTTCATTAAAATTATTTTTAATTAAAGAGTGTGTGTTTTATTTTTATTTCATACAATAGGATTAATAATTGATAGTTGTGTGATTGACAGGTCTCAATTATTAACCAAGCTTAAAGTCACCTTTCAATAGCAAGGTGGCTTTAACCCATTATTAACCAATTCGCCACCGCTACAGGGCAATGGGAATAGACGGGCTAAGTGCCAGAAAGGGCGAATCTAATTATAGATTTGCCTTTTCTGGGGTGGCTGGGGGCAGACGTTAGTAGCCAGGGGGGCACTAAATAAGTGTACTCTCCCTAGGCTATTATTATCTGCCCCCACTCGCTGGCTTTGTCTGTCTGGTTGAGAAAATAGCGCGGGAGCCCACAAATTTTTTTCAACAAATTTACACCTCATATATATATATACATGTCATTGTGAAATATAAATATATATATATATATAGATAGATATATATATATATATATATATATATATATATCTATCTATATATATATATATTTATAGTTCATACACTTCTACATAGTATATTAGCCGCTAATTCAATTGCCGGCTTTTCTGAAATTAGAGACCCGACATGAAATGACACATGGTTTACATACAGTTAACCATATCATTTCATGTAGTTTGATATATGGTTTTCACTAACAAATAAATGAGTGTATGTGCGCAAAATTTCAGACATGTAGGGGTTAATTAAAGGTGTAAATTAGTTGAAAAAAATGCTTGGGCTCCCGCACTATTTTCTCAACCAGACAGACAAAGCCAGCGAGTGGGGGCAGATAATAATAGCCCAGAGAGGGACCATTATTTTTGGGCCCCCCCTGGCTACTAACATCTGCCCCCAGCCACCCCAGAAAAGGCAAATCTATAATTAGATTCGCCCTTTCTGACACTTAGCCAGTCTATTCCCATTGCCCTGTAGCGGTGGCGAATGGGTTAATAATGGGGTAAAGCCACCTTGCTATTGGAAGGTGACTTTAAGCCAGGTTAATAATTGAGAGCTGTCAATTAGACAACTATCAATTATTAATCCTATTGTATAAAATAAAAATAAAACACACACACTTTAATTAAAAATCATTTTAATGAATTAATCACACAGTTTTTGACCATCTTTTACTTACTGCCATTCCTTGCGAAGCCCTTGTTCTCCTGTAATAAAAATAAAATAATAAAGCAACATTATTCTTACCTATCCGGTGTTCAGTCAGGTCCCCGATGTAATCCGTCTGAAAGGGTTAATGTTTTCTGCAGAGACCGCAGCTAATGCTGCCAGCCTCGCAGTAAACCTCCGAATGAATCATCTCTACTCCCAGCTGACAGGAGAGGACGTGATTAGTGTGGGAAGCTTAATTGATTGCTTCCCACTTTCACTTTAGGTCAGCCGGGGACACCGCACAGCATCAGTGACGTCAGAGGGAGTCCCGGCTGACCTGAAGTGAAAGTGGGAAGCAATCAATGAAGCTTACCAGTAATCAGTTCCTCTCCTGTCGCCGGGAGAGGAACTCATTCATTCGGGATCCTACAGCTGAGCAGGCAGTATTGGCTGCGCTGCCTGGCTGAAAGCTAGTTAACCCTTTGTGAAGGATTACAGCGTGGGACCTGACAGAGTGGCGGATAGGTAAGAATAATGTTGTTTTATTATTTTTTCTTTATTACAGGAGAGGAAGGGATTCGCAAGGATTAACAGTTAAATAAACGATGGTCAAAAAAATGTGTGTTTATTTCATTAAAATTATTTATTCTTCATGTGTGTGTTTTTTTTTATTTCCTTCAATAGGATTAATAATTGAGAGTTGTCATATTGACAACTCTCAATTATTAACCTGGCTTAAAGTCACCTTTCAATAGCAAGGTGGCTTTAACCCATTATTAACCCATTCGCCACCGCTACAGTAATAGTAATAATAATAAAAAATTGTTATAGGGGCCCTCTGATTATTGTGACTGTCAAAAAGGCACACAGAGGGCATTATTAATTTCTAGGGGGCAAAATGCGCACTGGTTTCTAGGGCACTAATATATTCAAGAGGTTTTTTTTACCATTTAGAGGGCACACAGTACCACTGGGTAGGTGCAGTACAAGGGACACATACGGCAGCAGCTCAGCATTGTGGTATCAGCAGGATGAGGCATTTTTGCAGATTGGGGATAGATGTGGACAGTGCAGGAAATGTGAGAAGTCAGATGTGTCTTTGTTGTAATCTCTACAGACGAGTCCTGGCTGTAGAAGCTGTCTCGTCGGTCTGGCCCAGATGGAAAAGACGGGGACAGTGAGCGACTCCATCAGAAAGAACATCCCCTGTATGTCATTATTGGTGATAAGCGGGTATACTCGTTGCTCGGGTTTTCCTGAGCACGCTTGGGTGGTCTCGGGTGTTTTGGCGTGCTCGGAGATTGGGTTTCTGTCGCCTCGGCTGCGTGGTTTGCGGCTTCTGGACAGCCTGAATACATGTGGGGATTGCCTGTTTGTTGGGGAAACCCACATGTTTTCGGGCTGTCTGGCAGCCGTGGGTCGTGCAGCTGGGCGGCGGAGACTGGATCTCCAGGCATGCCCAGGTGCTCGGAGACCACCCGTGCGTGCTCGGTAGGACCTGAGCAACGAGTATACTCGCCCATCGCTAGTCACTCTCTGTTACTGTAATCTCTTACATGTTCTGCAGCACTGGTATCTGCCACTATATGTCACCATGTGTCGGTAATATCAGTGTTGGTCTTTGTAAGTAAAAGCTGTCATCTGTTGAGGTTCTCCTACATGCGCTATTAGGGTGCGTTACCGTAGCTGTAATCAGGGTTACCGGTTAGGGTCAGGGTTACCCGGTCAACCAAAACCCTAGCTACGCCTCTGGTGAGAACAGACGTGGGGTGGTAAATGGCATCATGCTCTGTCCCACACCTGAAATCCGCTGCCTTGGAGTAACTCTCGACTGCCCTGTCGTTCAAACCACACGTCCAAACTCTTGCCACCTCCTGTCGCCTCCAACTCAAAAACATTTCCAGAATCCGTCCCTTCCTAGCCCTCAATCTACCAATCTCGTATGCATGCCCTCATCATCTCCCTCCTTGATTACTGCAACACCCTCCTCTGTGGCCTCCCCGTCAACTCTTGCACCACTCCAGTCTGTCCTCAACTCTGCTGCCCGACTAATCCCTCTCTCCTCGCTACTCCCCTGTTTCTCCCCTTTGCAAATCCCTCCACTGGCTCCCAATTCCCCAACGAATCCAGTTCAAACTACTAACACTGACCTACAAAGCCGTCCACAACCAGTCCTCTCCCTATATCTCTGAACTAATCTCCCAATATCTTCCTTCACGTAATCTTCGATCCTCCCAAGGCCTGCTATCCTCCACACTTATTCGTTCCTCACACAACAGCCTCCAAGATTTCTCCCGAATATCCCCCATCCTCTGGAATTCCACGCCTCAACATGTCCGAGTATCCACCACCCCCGGTTCCTTCAGACGGAACGTGAAAACCCATCTCTTCAGGATAGCCTACAGCCTTCAATAACCATTCTGTCGCCTTGCCACCACCCGAGCTTCCGTCTCGCCACGACCCGAGCTTCCGCCTCGCCACGACCCGAGCTTCCGCCTCGCCACGACCTGAGCGTCTGCCTCGCCACCACCACCAGAGCTGCCGCCTCACCACCACCACCAGAGCTGCCGCCTCACCACCACCACCAGAGCTGCCGCACCCCTGACCTTCTGTTTCTTCCCCATTATCCCGCAGAATGTAAGTCCGCAAGGATAGGGTCCTCTCCCCTCTGCACCTGTCTGTCATTATAAATTTGTTTACTGTAAACCATAACTATAACTTTGTATGTAACCCCTTCTCATGTACAGCACCATGGAATTAATGGCGCTATATAATAAATAATAATATAATAATAATAATAATAATACAGGGCAATGGGAATAGACCGGCAAAGTGCCAGAAAGGGCGCATCTAATTATAGATTTGCCTTTTCTGGGGTGGCTGGGGGCAGATGTTAGTAGCCAGGGGGGGCACAAAATCAATGCACCCTCCCTCGGCCATTGTTATCTGCCCCCACTCGCTGGCTTTGTCTGTTTGGTTGAGAAAATAGCACGGGAGCCCATGTATTTTTTTTCAACGAATTTACACCTTTAATTAACCCCTAGCTGTATGAAATTTTGCACACATACACTCATGTAATTGTTAGTGAAAACCATATATCAAACTACATGAAACAACATTGTTAACTGTATGTAAACCATGTGCCATTTCATGTCGGGTGGTTCTGTAATTTCACGAAAGCCGGCAATTGAATTAGTGGCTATTTTACTATGTAGAAGTGTATGAACTATAAATATATGTATATATATATATGTCATAATGACATGTATATACATATATATATGTATTCTATGTGTGTATATCTAGTGCTTACAAGGAAAGAAAGGGTTTATTTTAATTCCGATATTTCTGTCCCATTGACTTGCATTGGTTTCCGGTATCGGAATCGGCGATACCCGATACTTTTTTGGTATCGGTCTGATCCAATATTTCATGATATCGGAAAGTATCGCTTAACACTACTTGCGGATCCTAAAAAGGGACCCCCGCATTGCCAAAATTATGAAGAATGACGACTATTGGTCAGCCAGCATCCTCGATCCACGCTATAAAGGCAAATTACAGAACATCATGCCACAGGAGAACCTAGAGCTAATATTGGCGAACAAACAATCAACTCTGGTAAACCGTTTGTTAGAGGCATTCCCAGCACACAGCAGCGGTGCAGCTTCTACCGCGAGCCGTACTGGGCCAAATGGAAGAGGTGTTCGTGGTGCACACAGCCGAAGTGTCGTTTTAAACAGGGGTTTCATGACCATGTTGTGGTCAGATTTCTCGAGTAACGCTCACACGACTGGTAATACTGAATCGATTGCAACAGACAGGAAACAGAAGCTGTCAACTATGGTTCAAAATTACCTCTCCTCCCCTATCGATGTTCTCCCTCACAGTTCATTCCCTTTTGACTACTGGGTCTGTAAACTGGACAACTGGCATGAATTGGTACAATATGCCTTACAGGAGCTCGCTTGTCCTGCTGGTAGTGTGCTATCAGAAAGAGTCTTCAGTGCTGCTGGATCAATCCTGACAGAAAGAAGGACCCGGCTGTGGACCCAAAATGTAGGTGATCTCACCTTCATTAAAATGAAACATGCCTGCGTTTCAAAGGATTTTGTACCACCTTCCCCTGATGACACATAGGTTGCCTGCAAAATGGCTCGCTTTGTCCTCCTCTTCCTCCGACTTCTCCAATTCCTCCATTTGCAGCTGCTGAACGTCCAGCCTACACCTCAACATATGCCAGTTTTTCCACCTCCCTAACTGGGCTGTACCCCCCAGGGCCGGCGTCAGCGCCTGGCGCACCCGAGCAAGTGCCGGGGCCCTGAGCAGGTGGGGGGCCCAACTCGGTGTCATAGACACTGGCATACTATGAGAGGCCCTGTGCCAGTGCCAGCACCAACAAGTGGGCCCCCCCTGCTTGCTCAGGGCCCCAGCACTTGCAATACTTACCCTTCCCTGCTCCAACGCTGTGACGTCTTCCGCTTTTCCTGACAGTGACATTCAGGTCAGAGAGCGCGATGATGTCACATCTTTGTGCCCTCTGCCTGAACAGTCACAGTGCAGAGAGCTGGAAGATGGTGATGCTGAGGAGTCCAGAGTAGAGCAGTGCCCAGCGAGGAGAGGTATTTCACTTTTTTTAAAATTTGGAGCAATATATGGGGGGAATTATACACTGGAGAATTATATATGGGGCCCATCATACACTGGAGCATTATAAATGGGGCCCACTATACACTGGAACATCATATACGGGGCCCATTATACACTGGAGCATCACATGGAGCCCATTATATATGGAGCATTATATATGGGGCCCATTATATTTGGAGCATTATATGGGGCTCATCATACACTGGAGCATAATATATGGGCCCCATCATATACTAGAGCATCATATGGGGTTCATTATTTATGGGGCTTCATATAGGTCCCTTTATATATGGAGCACATATGTGGCCTATTCTGTATGGAGCATTATATGGAGCCCATTCTGTATGGAGCAATATATGGGGCTCATTATTCTGTATGGTGCACTATGTGGTGCCCATAACACTGTATGGAGGAATATACTGTCTGGTTTTTGAGCTATTGTAGAATTTACAATAAATATCACTCATGTAATGTAAGAAGTGAAGTATTTGTCATTGTATACCTATATTTCTCTGCCGTATCGGAGCATCATGAATTGTGGTATGTGTTAAAGGGCCCCACTGAGACTCTTTGGCCCGGGGCCCACGAAAACCTGGAACCAGCCCTGCCCCCCACAACTTTAGCCAAATAACCCCCAGTTTTCAATGCTTTACTATTATTATAAAGAAAATTAAGGTCGACAAGTAGAGTTGAGCGAAACAGTTCGGTCAGATTCAAAAGTCGCCGACTTTTACCAAAGTCGGGTTTCATTAGCCGAAACCCGACCATAGCGTGCAGTCAGTCATGCGGTCGTCGACCCGATCGCCCAAGTCGGTTTTCCCAGAATGCTTGCAGGCGCCTTTTTGCAGCCAATGAGCAAGGACGTACACTGTGGGCAACGAGATGACATGGGCAGTGTCCACCACCATCTTAGAGAAGGTTTTGCTGTGATTGGCTTGCTTTGGTGGGCGTCATAGTGTCTATAAAAGCCCTGAGCGCCGACCTCCATTTTACTTCTGCCGATATTAACAGTAGAGAGAGGTTGCTGATACTGTTTATCAGTAGGGAGAGAGTTAGGGCAGGAAAGAGAAGTTCTCCTGTGCTTGTGCTGATAGCAATTGTGCTGTACAGTTAGTGTGCAGTGACAGGGAGGATTTTCTTGTGTGCAGCAGCGCTGGTTGTAAGGCTGCCTGATAGCTGTATTGCTGTGTGCACTGATGCACAGCCACTGCTATCTAATTCTGCTGGTATATTCACCCAGAGCACTACATTGCCCTCGCAGTCTACTGAGCCAGAATCTGACACTGATGAAATTCAGATGCCCCTTCCCGCACACTCTAACACCTTACACGGTGACACAGAGGAAGGTGCAGATGAAATTGAAGAGGAGGTGATGGATGACCCAGTTTTTGACCTGGATTGGCATCCATTTGGGGAAGAGGGTGCCTCTGTCAATAGCTCAGAAGAGGAGGAGGATCCGTGGCAGGCATCGACATCGCAGCTGCTGTTATCTGGTAGGCCCGTAGCAGTCCAAAAACGTGTTAAAAAAACAAAAAGAATTGCAGAACAGCTTAGCCAGACGGTCAAATTAGCCCAGCGTGCAAGCCCTGAAACTTTATCCCATAAAAGGAAGAGAGCAGTGTGGCACTTTTTTGACCAAAATTCTATTGATGAGCAGTGTTGAGCGATACTTCCCGATATCAAGAAGTATCGGATCAGATTGGATCGGAATGTAACATGTGGGGAGGGGGGCAAGGGGCAGCGGTGGAGTGGGATCAGCAGGAGGCAAGAAAATATCCCCTCTGCTGCAGGAAACAAGCGCTGGGGAAACCCCTGTTCCCTACTTAAGTGCAGTGAATATTAATCAGCTGCTTCCCCACCCACCTATCAGCTGAGCAGTGAGCGGGGAGCAGCAGATCACAGAGCGCACAGTTTCCCCAGCGCCTGATTCCTGCAGCAGCTGGGCAGATCGGTGTCTGAAGGAGAAGGAGGCAGCAGGAGCAGCTGGCATACCTGACAGCCTGGGGCTGTGCTGATGGGATGCTGAATGCTCCTGTGAAGGACCTGTGATGAGGTCATGAAGAGGGCGGGCTGGAGCATCACATGACCAAAGCCCTGCCTCTTCATGATGTCATCACAGGTCCTTCAGACACACTGTACAACAGAGAATTAATTAAAAGGTTAGGCTACTTTCACACTTGCATTTTTTTGTGCAGCGCATCATGCGCACATGAAACGCATACCTGTCACATTTCTATCAACTCTGTCTCTATCATCTCTGTCTCTATCATCTGTCTCTATCATCTCTGTCTCTATCATCTGTCTCTATCATCTGTCTCTATCATCTCTGTCTCTATCATCTCTGTCTCTATAATCTGTCTCTATAATCTGTCTCTATCATCTCTGTCTCTATCATCTCTGTCTCTATCATCTCTGTCTCTATCATCTGTCTCTATCATCTCTGTCATCTGTCTCTATCATCTCTGTCTCTATCATCTCTGTCTCTATCATCTCTGTCTCTATCATCTCTGTCTCTATCATCTCTGTCTCTATCATCTGTCTCTATCATCTCTGTCTCTATCATCTGTCTCTATCATCTCTGTCTCTATCATCTGTCTCTATCATCTCTATCATCTCTGTCTCTATAATCTCTGTCTCTATCATCTCTGTCTCTATCATCTGTCTCTATCATCTCTGTCTCTATCATCTGTCTCTATCATCTGTCTCTATCATCTCTGTCTCTATCATCTGTCTCTATCATCTCTGTCTCTATCATCTGTCTCTTCATCTCTATCATCTCTGTCTCTATCATCTGTCTCTATTATCTCTATCATCTCTGTCTCTATCATCTCTGTCTCTATCATCTCTGTCTCTATCATCTATCTCTATCAACTCTGTCTCTATCATCTGTCTCTAACAAATTTACACCTTTAATTAACCCCTACATGTGTGAAATTTTGCACACATACACTCATGTAATTGTTAGTGAAAACCATATATCAAACTACATGAAATGACATGGTTAACTGTATGTAAACCATGTGTCATTTCATGTCGGGTCTGTAATTTCACAAAAGCCGGCAATTGAATTAGCGGCTATTATACTATGTAGAAGTGTATGTACTATAAATATATATATATATATGTGTCACAATGACATGTATATATAAATATATATATGAGGTGTAAAATTATTGAAAAAAAATGCGTGGGCTCTCGCACTATTTTCTCAACCAGACAGACAAAGCCAGCTAGTGGGGGCAGATAATAATAGCCCAGAGAGGGACCATTATTTTTGGGCCCCCCCTGGCTACTAACATCTGCCCCAGACACCCCAAAAAGGGCAAATCTATAATTAGATTCGCCCTTTCTGGCACTTAGCCCGTCTATTCCCATTGCCCTGTAGCGGTGGTGAATGGGTTAATAATGGGTTAAAGCCACCTTGCTATTGAAAGGTAACTTTAAGCCAGGTTAATAATTGAGAGCTGTCAATTAGACAACTATCAATTATTAATCCTATTGTATGAAACAAAAAAACCCACACACACATTAATGAAAAATCATTTTTATGAAATAAATACACAGTTTTTGACCATATTTTATTGTACTGTAATCCTCGATTCCCTTGTTCTCCTGTAATAAAAATAAAATAATAAAGCAACATTATTCTTACCTATCTGACGCACAGTCAGGTCCCCCGATGTAATCCTTGTGAAAGGGTTGATGTTTACTGCAGGGACTGCAGCTAATGCAGCCAGCCTCGCAGTAAACCCCCGAATGAATCATCTCCTCTCCTGGCTGACAGGAGAGGAAGTGGTTAGCTGGGAAGCTTAATTGATTGCTTCCCACTTTCACTTCAGGTCAGCCGGGGACTCCGCACAGCATCAGTGACGTCAGAGGGAATCCTGGCTGACCTGAAGTGAACTGATTAACAAAAATAGGGGATCGATCCCCTCGAAAAAAAATGGTGTGGGGTCCCCACTATTTTTGTTAACCAGCCAGATGAAGCAGACTACTGAGGCCTGGTATTTCAGGCTGGTAAGGATCCAATATCCATGAACCTTGCAAGCCTGATAATAACAGGCCACAGCAGTCTGCTTAGCTTGGCTGGTTAAAAAAAATAGGGGATCCCCTTAAAAAAAAAATGGCGTGGGGGTCCGCCTATTTTTGTTAACCAGCCAAGTAAAAAGCAGACTGCTGCGGCCTGGTATTATAAGACTGTCAAGTCCCATGGATTTTGACCCTCAACAGCCTAAAAATCCCAGCCTACAGCAGCTCCACCATTGGCGCATCCAAAGATGCATCAATTGTGGCACTTTACACGGCTCTTCCAACTTGCCCTGTAGTGGTGGCAAGTGGGGTAATAAGGGGTTAATGTCACCTTTGATTGAACGGTGACAATAAGCCCAGTTAATAATGGAGAGGCGTCAATAAGACACCGATCCATTATTAATCATAAAGTTTGTAAATTTAAAAAAAAAGACACAGCCAGAAAAAAAGTCTTTTAATGAAATAATACACAACACAGTTTTCATTATTTTTTATTGTATTCTCATCCTGCGACGCCATCGATCTCCTGTAAAAAAACAAAACCAACACAAATACTCCCTGTCCGACGTAGTTCAAGATAACGAGTGTCCCACGACGATTCCAGCTCTGCTTCATCTGGATGCCAGGCTCAGCCTGTCATCCTGACGCAGCAGAGCTGCTTACCGGTGGAGATTCCCGGCGGTGACGTCATCCGGACTGCTCGCGAGAGTACAGCTGGCAAAGATTACCCAGTACCCGGCAGTCATGTGCAGTTATCGTGAGAAGCTGCACGTGACCGCCAGGGAGAGGGTAATGGCTGGCCATCCAGGACGTGACCACCGGGGATCTTCTGCCAGGTAAGTGCTGAGTCCTGACTCCTGACAGATCCGACCGACACTGATAGTGACACTTTCGGGAAGTTCCTGTGTCACGTACTTGCTTCTGTGATACAGGAACTCCCCATATACTTTACAGGAAAATTCCGATGCCGGTATCCGATATGCAAAAAATATCGGATCTCAGAATCGGAATTCCGATACAGCGAATATCGGCCGATATCCGATATTTGCGGTATCGGAAAGCTCAACACTATTAATGAGGCAAAGGTCATCTGTAAGAAGTGCGGAATGACCTTTAGCCGAGGGAAAAATCTCCGAAAATTGAATACCAGTTGCATGCTTAGACATTTAAAACACCATGCACTTGCAAGCGTGGATGGACTACAAAACCTCACTGGCTTTGAACGCCTACATTGCCAAACTGATCTCATTAGAGATGATGCCCTTCTATTTGGTTGAAAGCACAGCGTTCCGAGAGCTCATGGCCTGCGCTGTCCCACACTATGACCTACCCAGTCGGCACTTCTTTTCTAGAAAAGCCATCCCTGCCCTCCACCTGCATGTGAAAGACTGCATTGTGTGGCGCTTCCCACGGCTGTGGGGCGCCGGGACATGGCATAGCTTGCCTAGCTAGCCAATGCTCCCACGCCGCCAGTCCACGACGACGTGAGGCATGGGTCCCAGATGATAAGAGAATGTGTACCCACTGGACCACGGAGGGAGACCCGGGCCTGCCCGGACTAGGGAAGGGCAGCGACCGGGATCCGTGGCAGCTGAGCATGTGGGCAAGGTGGCGACCTGCAGGGCTAGACAACACCGCACAACTTCAGGTAAGAAGAAACATAAAGTTTACTTAAAGAAACAAAGTACATAAACAGAAACATAAGACCGGGCTCCGATTCCGCACATCAGAGAAGGGTACACGACTCAGGATCACAGACGAGTGCTGGAGGACATCACGGGTAGATGCAGTCCAGGGTTATCTGGCACGGGCATACTTGGACGGCCTCTCTCTCAGGCCTTAGGCGTAGCACAGGCTCAGCAGGAGAACATCAGACACCGACCTCAGACAGACTTCAGACGATGGCGGGGTCATCACGGGTTGATGAAGTCCAGGATCATCTGGCACGGGCATACTAGTATGGCCTCACTCTCAGGCCTCGGGCGTAGCACAGGCTCAGCAGGAGAACATCAGACACCGGCCCAGGACGAACGTCAGACGATGGCAGGGTCATCACGGGTTGATGAAGTCCAGGGTCATCTGGCACGGGCATACTAGGACGGCCTCTCTCTCAGGCCTCAGGCGTAGCACAGGCTCAGCAGGAGAACATCAGACACCGACCCAGGACAGACGTCATCACAGGGTAGACCAAGAAGGAACCGGCAGGACAAGAGAGCGGGTGGCACCTGGGAAAAGGGCAGGGAATCACGGCAGGGGATATAGGTAGTTTCTGGACAGGCAGGTTTGTCACAGCAAGTGACCAAGGAAGTCTCTGGGCAGGCAGGTTGTCACGGCAAGTGACCAAGGCAGTCTCTGGGACAGGCAGGTTGTCACGGCAAGTGACCAGGGCAGGCAGGTTGTCACGGCAAGTGACCAGGCAGTCTCTGGGACAGGCAGGTTGTCACGGAAAGTGACCAGGGCAGTCTCTGGGACAGGCAGGTTGTCACGGAAAGTGACCAGGGCAGTTTCTGGGACAGGCAGGTTGTCACGGCAAGTGACCAGGGCAGGCAGGTTGTCACGGCAAGTGACCAGGCAGGCAGGTTGTCACGGCAAGTGACCAGGCAGTCTCTGGGACAGGCAGGTTGTCACGGAAAGTGACCAGGGCAGTCTCTGGGACAGGCAGGTTGTCACGGCAAGTGACCAGGGCAGGCAGGTTGTCACGGCAAGTGACCAGGCAGGCAGGTTGTCACGGCAAGTGACCAGGCAGTCTCTGGGACAGGCAGGTTGTCACGGAAAGTGACCAGGGCAGTCTCTGGGACAGGCAGGTTGTCACGGCAAGTGACCAGGCAGTCTCTAGACAGGCAGGTTGTCACGATAAGTGACCAGGCAGTCTCTAGACAGGCAGGTATATACGACCTGATATGGTGGAGCCTCCAGGTGGGCTGCAGACGGATGGCAGATGATCGCTCCCAGGTGAGCAGGCAAGAGCCGGGGATCTCTGCAGATGATGTCCGAACTTCCGGATGGAGCTGCAGTCGGATGGCAGATGATCGCTCCTAGGTGAGCAGGCAAGAGCCGGGGATCTCTGCAGATGACGTCCGAACCTCTGGAAGGAACTGCAGACGGATGGCAGACAGGCAAGCCGACAGGTAACAGACAGGTAACTGGAATCAGGAGCTGATGGCTGAAACAGAGTTAGACTGCACAGGAACAACAGGAACACGGATTGGATCTCAGAGAGTCAGGAACACAGACAGGAACACGGACTGGGTCTCAGGGACACGGACTGGAACACAGGCATCGGACTCCGGACATCTGATACCGATCAGCAGGCTCCGGACATCAGGTAGAGATGGATAGGATCCGGACATCTGGAAGTGGTCATCGGACATCGGATATCAGGCAATGGTCATCGGACATCGGATATCAGGCAATGGTCATCAGGGATAGGATCCGGACATCTGGCAGTGACCTGAAAAGGAACCCCAGCGGTCTGGTGCAAGCTCCGCCTAGCACAACGGGAGCTGGCCGGGGATTGCACAGAAGCACAGAGTAACAGAAACTCAGCACACACCGGACTCCTCCTTCCAAGATGAACTCAGGTTATATAGCAAGGATTCACAGTCACTGGCACAGGGTTCTGGACACAGCAGGATTTCAGGAACATAACACATAGGACACAGTTCAGACAGTCAGGTACAGGATGCGATCCAGGATCAGGGGTTCAGGTAATTAGACACAGAAGGAACAGGCCTGGATATACAGCCTCCAGGAACGGTAATCTGGGTAATCAGCCCCCAGCATAGGCGGAAACACAAGACAAAGTTCAGACATTCAGGTACCGGGTTAGATCCAGGATCAGGGAACAAGAAACAGCAGGAACAGGGAATCAGCTCTCCAGAGCTGATCAACTTCAGAGCAGGAGCTGAACACACAACCACATACGGCTAGGTTCAGGGATTCAGTGTGGATTCAATGTGAAGCTCTGGCAACGCCCACTAGGGCTGAGGAACTTTATATATGAGCTGCTTCACAGCAATAGGCTGGAGCAGTAATTCTAATACACACCCAATCCTCATAAAAGCAGGACAGGTGTGGGCCGCGCCCCCTATGCAGAGCCAGACAACTCATCACAGAGGAACGCCTGACAGTGGCTGCTGCCACACACGTAGTAAGTCATGCACCACTGCAGAGGACTTTGCAAGCTACGGACGGCTTTCACAGCAGGCCAGGCGCCTGACAGAAGCTGCTGCCACACACGTAGTAAGTCATGCACCACTGCAGAGGACTTTGCAAGCTACGGACGGCTTTCACAGCAGGTCAGGAACCGCACATGCGGGCGGTCATGCAAAGCAGCGGAGCCACTCACGCAAGTACGGGTACGCAGCAGAGCCGGGAACTGAGCAGCTTCCATATAGGTAACAGACAACAGTATCCCAGCTGGTTAGGGGGAAAGGAGCAAAAGGGTTAATGCAAAAGACATGCAGAGTAACGCTGGAAAACAAAGTACAGATAATACCAGCGTTACAGTATCCCCCTCCTCAGGCCCCCTCTTCTGAAGACCCAAGTAAAAAAAATTCCCCAGAAAAATTCACTTGGGTTTGGCGGTAAGTCCCATAGTTCACAATATGGCAGCATAGTTAATAGCTCGAAAAGTCCGAACCGCTGACCAAGCGGGGAATCGAGCCATCTAGTCCACTTACCGTGTGGGGACCAAGTAGTCTAGTTCGCACATCAGGTGGAGCTTGGAGAAAGTCCTGCAGACCGCACATGCTCAGCGGAGTCCATGGCCAGAGCTTACTGTGGCGCTTCCCACGGCTGTGGGGCGCCGGGACATGGCATAGCTTGCCTAGCTAGCCAATGCTCCCACGCCGCCAGTCCACGACGACGTGAGGCATGGGTCCCAGATGATAAGAGAATGTGGACCCACTGGACCACGGAGGGAGACCCGGGCCTGCCCGGACTAGGGAAGGGCAGCGACCGGGATCCGTGGCAGCTGAGCATGTGGGCAAGGTGGCGACCTGCAGGGCTAGACAACACTGCACAACTTCAGGTAAGAAGAAACATAAAGTTTACTTAAAGAAACAAAGTACATAAACAGAAACATAAGACCGGGCTCCGATTCCGCACATCAGAGAAGGGTACACGACTCAGGATCACAGACGAGTGCTGGAGGACATCACGGGTAGATGCAGTCCAGGGTTATCTGGTACGGGCATACTTGGACGGCCTCTCTCTCAGGCCTTAGGCGTAGCACAGGCTCAGCAGGAGAACATCAGACACCGACCTCAGACAGACTTCAGACGATGGCGGGGTCATCACGGGTTGATGAAGTCCAGGATCATCTGGCACGGGCATACTAGTATGGCCTCACTCTCAGGCCTCGGGCGTAGCACAGGCTCAGCAGGAGAACATCAGACACCGGCCCAGGACGAACATCAGACGATGGCAGGGTCATCACGGGTTGATGAAGTCCAGGGTCATCTGGCACGGGCATACTAGGACGGCCTCTCTCTCAGGCCTCAGGCGTAGCACAGGCTCAGCAGGAGAACATCAGACACCGACCCAGGACAGACGTCATCACAGGGTAGACCAAGAAGGAACCGGCAGGACAAGAGAGCGGGTGGCACCTGGGAAAAGGGCAGGGAATCACGGCAGGGGATATAGGTAGTTTCTGGACAGGCAGGTTTGTCACAGCAAGTGACCAAGGAAGTCTCTGGGCAGGCAGGTTGTCACGGCAAGTGACCAAGGCAGTCTCTGGGACAGGCAGGTTGTCACGGCAAGTGACCAGGGCAGGCAGGTTGTCACGGCAAGTGACCAGGCAGTCTCTGGGACAGGCAGGTTGTCACGGAAAGTGACCAGGGCAATCTCTGGGACAGGCAGGTTGTCACGGCAAGTGACCAGGGCAGGCAGGTTGTCACGGCAAGTGACCAGGCAGGCAGGTTGTCACGGCAAGTGACCAGGCAGTCTCTGGGACAGGCAGGTTGTCACGGCAAGTGACCAGGGCAGGCAGGTTGTCACGGCAAGTGACCAGGCAGGCAGGTTGTCACGGCAAGTGACCAGGCAGTCTCTGGGACAGGCAGGTTGTCACGGAAAGTGACCAGGGCAGTCTCTGGGACAGGCAGGTTGTCACGGCAAGTGACCAGGGCAGGCAGGTTGTCACGGCAAGTGACCAGGCAGGCAGGTTGTCACGGCAAGTGACCAGGCAGTCTCTGGGACAGGCAGGTTGTCACGGAAAGTGACCAGGGCAGTCTCTGGGACAGGCAGGTTGTCACGGCAAGTGACCAGGCAGTCTCTAGACAGGCAGGTTGTCACGATAAGTGACCAGGCAGTCTCTAGACAGGCAGGTATATACGACCTGATATGGTGGAGCCTCCAGGTGGGCTGCAGTCGGATGGCAGATGATCGCTCCCAGGTGAGCAGGCAAGAGCCGGGGATCTCTGCAGATGATGTCCGAACTTCCGGATGGAGCTGCAGTCGGATGGCAGATGATCGCTCCTAGGTGAGCAGGCAAGAGCCGGGGATCTCTGCAGATGACGTCCGAACCTCTGGAAGGAACTGCAGACGGATGGCAGACAGGCAAGCCGACAGGTAACAGACAGGTAACTGGAATCAGGAGCTGATGGCTGAAACAGAGTTAGACTGCACAGGAACAACAGGAACACGGATTGGATCTCAGAGAGTCAGGAACACAGACAGGAACACGGACTGGGTCTCAGGGACACGGACTGGAACACAGGCATCGGACTCCGGACATCTGATACCGATCAGCAGGCTCCGGACATCAGGTAGAGATGGATAGGATCCGGACATCTGGAAGTGGTCATCGGACATCGGATATCAGGCAATGGTCATCGGACATCTGTCACGCTGTATAGCAGATATATATATGAGATGTCAGTAATCTATATCAAAAGGGCAACATACTATATAACATGCGCATAGATATATTATAACATGGATTTACCTGATAGAATGTCCAGTGGGTCAAAACGGAATCCGTTATACGCTGTCTCCGGCTAGAGGGTGACCGGGGTCTAAGCTGACCCTGAACTGGGGTCCTAACTAATCCCTCAACCTGGAGGTACTGTTAAAGGTACAGAGGTCCAGGCCACCAGCGTAAACCCTGTCTCCTATCAATCCCTGCCAACTGTATTCTAGTCCTAAGAAGGACCCTGAATACCACCAAAGGGAATGAACAGGTAACGGATAATGAACAGAAAGACATACAAGAAAGAGAAGGAATAAAGTAAATAAAGTCTTACATACAACACTCACACACAGTAGGAACACCTAAGGTCTCAGAGATAAACTATAAGCTATAAGAGTAAAAACAACTAATGAACTCTTAGCTTAAATATTCTCAGAACCGATCCAGACTGCTGAACTACATGAATGCTTTCACCGGCGTCTAACACCCAGACTGGCAGAAATATAAAGGAAACTAATTAGAACATAATCAAAAGCAGCCGGGCGAGGCTGCACCTAGCCTTAGCAAAGAGCTAGGAAAAATTAACTCTCACATTACCAAAAAACAAAGAAACAGAAGCTCAGCTGTGAGAAGTCAGAATGTGCAATCGCGACGATCTTTGTGGCGATGCACCCATGACAGTACCCCCCCTTCTACGAGGGGCCTCCGGACCCTCATGACCAGGTCTGTCCGGGTGAGTTGTGTGAAAGGTCCGTCCACGTTATCATTGACCACCACTGAAGGAGGAGGTAGAGGTGACGGTATGACTGGTGCCACATACTTTTTAAGTAATGACTTGTGAAACACATTATGAATTTTAAACGTAGGAGGGAGGTCCAGACGAAATGCCACAGGATTAATTATGGAACTGATCCTGTACGGCCCGATGAATCTGGGACCCAACCTCCAGGAGGGAACTTTAAGTTTAATATTCCTGGTAGACAACCACACCAGATCATTCACCTTCAGATCTCGACCAGAAACTCTCCCCCTATCAGCCATCCGTTTGTAACGGTTCTCCGTAACCTTCAGTCTTAACTGATCTGGAACTATCAGTCTCCCTGGAAGTCCCACAGGGGCGTCCCCCTGAGCCCCCAATACCTCCCCCTCAAGCTCAGAGCATACAGCTGACACCACAACTCCCTCCTGAGGAATAGGAACCGGATCATCCATCCTCCCGGTCCCTGGGAAAGTACGAGATAAGGCATCAGGAAGCAACTTTATTGAGCAGTCATATGCGCGATGAGGAGGTAACTCTTTACACCCCTTCTCTGAGAACATCTCCCCAAAGTCCTCCAGAAAAGGAGGCAAAGTCCTAGGCACAACTGCACCGATGACCGTGCTCATGCAGTTATTCTTGCAAAATTCACCCCACTGGCTTATCTTTCTGGATTGCCAATCAATCACTGGGTTATGTTTAGCCAACCAAGGAAGTCCCAACACAATAGGAGTAGGTAGACCCTCCAACACATAACAAGACAATTGCTCTTTATGCATTGCCCCTACTCGAAGATCTATGTTATGAACAGCTTGAACCAAGCTACCTTGACCAAGAGGTCTAGAATCAATAGAGAGTATAGGGACCGGTTTGGCCAATACACTCAGTTGCATACCATGCACCTGGGCAACCGAGCGTCCACAAGATTAGCCCCGGACCCACTATCAAGAAAAACAGAAATCCTCTCAGTTCTAGTAGCAATCACCACCTCCGCAGGCACGATAAACTGAGAGGGATTTGGGGACGAAATACAGACTCCCAGGTTAACTCCTTGGGTCAAAGAGGTCCGGGATGGACAACCCCCAACAAAATGTCCCTCTCTCCCGCAAAAGAAACACCTTCTAGCCTTGCGGCGCACCGCCGATTCCCTCCTACAAAATGATGTCCCTCCCAACTGCATGGGTTCCTCAGAACAGACCAGGGAACCTCAGTATAAGGGACTTTAGTAGTAGGTGGAGTCATCATGGGGGGCGGAGTTACCTCGCGTCTTCCCCGAAGTCGTCTATCAATGCGAATAGCAAGGGCCATAGCAGCCTCCAGTGATGGAGGAGAATCATACTGAGCCAACACATCTTTTAATTTGTCAGACAACCCTTGACAAAACTGGCTCCTAAGAGCTGGGTCATTCCACTGAGTATCTGTTGCCCATCTACGGAACTCAGAAGAATATTCCTCCGCTGGACGATTTCCCTGCCGTATTTTACGTAACTTTGTTTCAGCAAGGGAAACTCGATCCGGATCATCATATACCAGACCCAGGGCAGTAAAAAATCGATCCACTGACTGGAGATCTGGGGAGCCTGGAGGAATAGAGAACGCCCAAGATTGAGGGTCCCCTTGTAAGAGCGAGATAACAATTCCACCCTCTGCTCTTCACTCCCAGATGACCGAGGCCGCAGCCGAAAGTACAATTTACATGCCTCCCGGAAAGTAAAAAATTTGTCCCGCCCACCAGTGAATCTGTCCGGGAGAGCAACCTTAGGTTCAGATCTGGTTTGCTCTGGGAGGGACAAAACCTTGGACTTAATGTCTACAAATTCCATGGACAACCCCTGCAACTGTCGGGCCAGCTGGGCTACTGGATCCATGACAGCTGGGGAGAATCTTTTTGGGCCGGTGAAAATGTCACGCTGTATAGCAGATATATATATGAGATGTCAGTAATCTATATCAAAAGGGCAACATACTATATAACATGCGCATAGATATATTATAACATGGATTTACCTGATAGAATGTCCAGTGGGTCAAAACGGAATCCGTTATACGCTGTCTCCGGCTAGAGGGTGACCGGGGTCTAAGCTGACCCTGAACTGGGGTCCTAACTAATCCCTCAACCTGGAGGTACTGTTAAAGGTACAGAGGTCCAGGCCACCAGCGTAAACCCTGTCTCCTATCAATCCCTGCCAACTGTATTCTAGTCCTAAGAAGGACCCTGAATACCACCAAAGGGAATGAACAGGTAACGGATAATGAACAGAAAGACATACAAGAAAGAGAAGGAATAAAGTAAATAAAGTCTTACATACAACACTCACACACAGTAGGAACACCTAAGGTCTCAGAGATAAACTATAAGCTATAAGAGTAAAAACAACTAATGAACTCTTAGCTTAAATATTCTCAGAACCGATCCAGACTGCTGAACTACATGAATGCTTTCACCGGCGTCTAACACCCAGACTGGCAGAAATATAAAGGAAACTAATTAGAACATAATCAAAAGCAGCCGGGCGAGGCTGCACCTAGCCTTAGCAAAGAGCTAGGAAAAATTAACTCTCACATTACCAAAAAACAAAGAAACAGAAGCTCAGCTGTGAGAAGTCAGAATGTGCAATCGCGACGATCTTTGTGGCGATGCACCCATGACAACATCGGATATCAGGCAATGGTCATCAGGGATAGGATCCGGACATCTGGCAGCGACCTGAAAAGGAACCCCAGCGGTCTGGTGCAAGCCCCGCCTAGCACAACGGGAGCTGGCCGGGGATTGCACAGAAGCTGAGCACAGAGTAACAGAAACTCAGCACACACCGGACTCCTCCTTCCAAGATGAACTCAGGTTATATAGCAAGGATTCACAGTCACTGGCACAGGGTTCTGGACACAGCAGGATTTCAGGAACATAACACATAGGACACAGTTCAGACAGTCAGGTACAGGATGCGATCCAGGATCAGGGGTTCAGGTAATTAGACACAGAAGGAACAGGCCTGGATATACAGCCTCCAGGAACGGTAATCTGGGTAATCAGCCCCCAGCATAGGCGGAAACACAAGACAAAGTTCAGACATTCAGGTACCGGGTTAGATCCAGGATCAGGGAACAAGAAACAGCAGGAACAGGGAATCAGCTCTCCAGAGCTGATCAACTTCAGAGCAGGAGCTGAACACACAACCACATACGGCTAGGTTCAGGGATTCAGTGTGGATTCAATGTGAAGCTCTGGCAACGCCCACTAGGGCTGAGGAACTTTATATATGAGCTGCTTCACAGCAATAGGCTGGAGCAGTAATTCTAATACACACCCAATCCTCATAAAAGCAGGACAGGTGTGGGCCGCGCCCCCTATGTAGAGCCAGACATTCATCACAGAGGAACGCCTGACAGTGGCTGCTGCCACACACGTAGTAAGTCATGCACCACTGCAGAGGACTTTGCAAGCTACGGACGGCTTTCACAGCAGGCCAGGCGCCTGACAGAAGCTGCTGCCACACACGTAGTAAGTCATGCACCACTGCAGAGGACTTTGCAAGCTACGGACGGCTTTCACAGGAGGTCAGGAACCGCACATGCGGGCGGTCATGCAAAGCAGCGGAGCCACTCACGCAAGTACGGGTACGCAGCAGAGCCGGGAACTGAGCAGCTTCCATATAGGTAACAGACAACAGTATCCCAGCTGGTTAGGGGGAAAGGAGCAAAAGGGTTAATGCAAAAGACATGCAGAGTAACGCTGGAAAACAAAGTACAGATAATACCAGCGTTACACATTGTCCATACACTCAAACAATCAATGAGTGGAAAGGTGCACCTCACAACAGATGCATGGGCCAGTAGGCATGGCCAGGGCCGTTACATGTCCATCACTGCGCACTGGGTTAATGTGATGGATGCAGGGTCCACAGGGGACAGCGGCGGTGGGACAGTGCTGCCTAGCCCACGGTATAGGCAACAGTTGGCTGTAGGTGTTTGACCCTCCTCCTCCTGCTCCTCCTCCTCCAGAAGCAAAAGCTCGTCGACATAGCACAGTCGCACGAGCACTCCATCCGCAGCTGCCAGTGTTGCACACGAGGTGTCCCACTATCGAACAGCAAATATTTCCCCAATAAACACATTATTATTATGTAAATGAAAAAAACAATAAAAGTACACATATTTAGTATCGCCGCGTCCGTAACGACTCGCCCTATAAAACTGTCCCACTAGATAACCCCTTTAGTGAACCTCTTCAAAAACAAAAAAACAAGGCAAAAAACAATGCTTTATCATCATACTGCCGAACAAAAAGTGGAATAACACGTGATCAAAAAGACGGGATAAATAAACATGGCACCACTGAAAATGTCATCTTGTCCCGCAAAAAACGAGCCACCATACAGCATCATCTGTGAAAAAATAAAAAAGTTATAGCTCTTAGAATAAAGCGATGCAAAAACAATTATTTTTTATATAAAATAGTTTTTACTGTATAAAAGCGCCAAAACATAAAAAAGATACAAATAACGTATTGCTATAATCATTCTAACCTGACGAATAAAACTACTTTATCAATTTTACCACACGCGGAACGGTATAAACGCCCCCCCAAAAGAAATTAATGAATTGCTGGTGTTTGTTCATTCTGCCTCCCAAAAATCGTAATAAAAATTGATCAAAAAATGTCATGTGCACAAAAATGGTACCAATAAAAACGTCTACTCGTCCCACAAAAAAAAGACCTCTCATGACTCTGTGAGCCAAAATATGTAAAAATTATAGCTCTCAAAATGTGATAATGCAAAAACTATTTTTTGCAATAAAAAGCGTCTTTTAGCATTTGACTGCTGCCAATCATAAAAACCCGCTATAAATAGCAAATCAAACCCCCTTTATAATCCCCTTAGTTAGGGAAAAATAATAAAATTAAAAAAATTTATTCATTTACATTTTCCCGTTAGGGTTAGTGTTAGTATTAGGGTTAGAGATTACGGTTAGGGGTGTGTTAGGGTTAGGTTTGTGGTTAGGGTTACGGTTAGGGTTGGGATTAGGGTTAGGAGTGTGTTGGGGTTAGGATTAGAGTTAGAATTGCGGGGTTTCCACTTTTTAGGCACATCAGGGACTCTTCAAATGTGACATGGCGTCTGATCTCAATTCCAGCCAATTCTGCGTTGAAAAAGTCAAACGGTGCTCCTTCCCTTCCAAGCTCTGCCATGCGCCCAAACAGTGGTTTACCCCCGCATATGGGGTATCAGTGTACTCAGGACAACAATTGCAAAATAAATCTTGACTGAGGTCCAATTTCTTTTGTTACCCTTTGGAATATAAAAAAATGGGGGGGCGAAAATATCATTTTTGTTAAAAAAAATATGATTTTTTATTTTTATGGCTCTACGTTATAAACTTCTGTGAAGCACTTGGGAGTTCAAAGTTCTCCCCACACATCTGGATAAGTTCCTTGGGGGTCTAGTTTCCAAAATGGGGTCACTTGTGGGGGGTTTCCACTGTTTAGGCACATCAGGGGCTCTCCAAACGTGACATGACACCAGCAGACTATTTCATCAAAGTCTGCATTCCAAAACGTCACTACTTCCCTTCTGAACCCTGACGTGTGCCCATACAGTTTTCTCCCACATATGGGGTATCAGCGTACTCAGGCCAAATTGGACAACAAGTTTTGAGATCCAATTTCTCCTGTTAACCTTGGGAAAATAAAAAATTGGGGTCTAAAATATCATGTTTGTGGAAAAAATATGATTTTTTTATTGTCACGCCCGGGTGTTATAAACTTCTGTGAAGCATTTGAGGGTTCAAAGTACTCACCACACATCTAGAGAAGTTCCTTGAGGGGTCTAGTTTCCAAAATGGGGTCACTTGTGGTGGGTTTCCACTGTTTAGGCACATCAGGGCTCTCCAAATTTGAAAAGATAAGCGTGTGCACAGCCGTAATTGGTGCCAGAGCAGGTTCCAACACCGTGAGAATCAATAGAAATAAACTCGGCACTCAACTTAAGAAAAAGTGAATATTTAATGTAGTCCACGGTAGTAAAGAAACATTTCGGTCTTAACATTCATACCTTCATTAGTCACTACATAGACAAATAATAATAAAATAAAGAAAGTATATACAAAAGGAATGGTTAGTAGAAACAGAACTTGTTTACAATAATGTAGCATTAGCTCAAAACAATTCTAATTCAGAGATCAGATCGGACAAGATAAATTCAATATGGAGACCTACCATAATGTACCAGGATAGGGTAATTTTACCCAAGTGACCAGAGACGGTAAGTAGTGGTGAGGTCTGATGGAGAAAAGAATGTGGTAAGGACTAGAAGCGGCTCATAGGTGAAAGAATATGGTTGCAAAACCTTACATACCAGGTATCTTGTAAACAGTGACCCTGTACAAGGTGTCTTGTAAGCAGTGACCCTATATTGGGGTGATGAGGATTTAGAAACCTGTAATGTAACAGTGGCTCAGTACAGAGTATGTATATTGTGCTCCAAATCATGCTAGTCGGCTGGTGAAAAGCGCAGAGGGCCATACCTGAGTGAAGTCATAAGTTCCGGTAGCAGAAGAGGCAGCTGTGAGTAGGACGCGGCATCCACAGCAAGCTGGCATCGCATGTGAGGGGAAGAAAAAGGGAAGGGGCGGGATTAACCGCTGAATCAGCCAATGGCTGAGTCAGTTGTGAAACCGAAAGTGTCCAGAGCGGAAGGTGATAGTTGTGCGTGTCACAGAGCAGACGGTGCGTTCCAGGGGTGGAGCCGAGATGTAGCAGAGTCCTAAAAGGAGCCGATAGTGGAATGTGATGTGCTCAAGTGTGTGAGCACTGAATATTTCAGAAAGATCAGGGTAATTTCAAGCAGGATGTCTGAATGTTAAGACCAAAACGTTTCTTTACTACCGTGGACTACATTAAATATTCACTTTTTCTTAAGTTGAGTGCCGAGATTATTTCTATTGTCTCTCCAAAGGCGACATGGCGTACAGCCAATTCTGCTTTGAAAGGAAGGCACAACTTTATTTGCACAAAGAGCAAAAAACTGAAACAAATGCCTGACATTAACTGGAATATTAGTTGTGCATGCATAGTGTAGACTCATGTTCACACTGGCCACTAAACAGACAAAACCAAAGATAAAAACATAATAAGCAAATTAGTAAAAATTAGTGCAAATACCAATTAGTGCAAGAAAGTAAAATAGAGCACTTACTGTAGTTAACAAAATTTTGATAAAAAAAAATGTAAAGGTCATCCCATCATGTCAAGCTGACCCTATTCAGTCACCTCGATGTGCCCGTACTGGACGGCCCACGCTCCCGTGCCGGAACTGGAGAATCCTTACAGTGCGCGCACAGCAGACACATACAGTGAATGCAGACTTGTATCCCAAAGCTGGACAAAACCCCTTTAAGTGAGACAACTAGTCAATGTATATTTGTATTCCCACAATTTAGTGTCGGTTGCAGTTTCATCTTTATTTTCACAAATATTCTAAACATGTGAAGATTTACACAATTAATTTACAATTATGAACATACATTATCCTATCATTATTTTATGTCTTTTAATACATTTTATTACAGAGACAGGAGTGTCTATGGAAATATAATTGTTCCATTCATTAATAAACTTTGTTATTTTGTGATGGGATATAATATGGTTTCTAATCACAACCTATTTTTCCATTACTTATTTAGTATGCACACTATATCGACAATATCTTATCATTTGGTCTGTCGCTGTGGTGACTGAAACATGAGTGACCTGTCAATCAGAGACAGGAGGCAGTCAGTAGTAGGAATAAAGAGGGAGGCATTAATGCTATAAGTGCAGTGCCCACCCACTGCCCTCGCAAATTATTGGCATACAATTTCATCTCTGGATTTGTCTAAAACAGAAAAATGGATTTCTACAAGAAAAGTATGGATTTATTTAGCATTAAAGAACCTTTACATATGTACATGCCATTAGTTTTGGATATAAAATCCTGATTACTGTCTCTCTTTAACCTCTTAACGACAAGTAATGTGCAAGGTATGTCATATGTCTTCTCCCTTCCTCTTAGGCGGGATCACACGCCAAGCCGACATCTTTAGCAGCAGATGAAGGCTGATTTATTTAGCAAGCATATGCCACTTACAACCACGGTGGAGTAATTCTCTGCCCATGGCGGTACGTCTGTCAAAGTTCACTGTCAATATGTGACAACAGCATTAACAATGCCGCTAAGAGGGTGCACTGCTCTATGCGCCCATTGGTGCACCCATGATGTGATCGTGGGTGCCAATTGGTTGCCATGATGGCCAAGGTCTGCTGAAAACCTCTATGCCTGTCATGATGATACTCCTGTGAAAGCCATCTAGTGGCTGGCAATTCATAAACGACTGGGATTTCTGCCATATAAAGCAATGCTGAGACATTACTGTGTACAGTTATGGACAAAAGTTTTGAGAATGAAACAAATATTATTTTTTACAAAGTCTACTGCTTCACTTTTTCTAATGGCAATTTGCATATACTCCAGAATGTTATAAAGAGTGATCAGCTTAACAGCAATTACTTGCAAAGTCAATATTTGGCTAGAAAATTAACTTTATCCCCCAAAACACGTTTCAACATCATTGCAGCCCTGCCTTAAAAGGAGCAGCTAACCTCTTTTCAGTGATTGCTCCATTAACAAAGGTGTGGGTGTTGATGAGGACATGGCTGGAGATCAATCTGTCATGATTAAGTAAGAATGACACCACTGGACACTTTAAAAGGAGGCTGGTGCTTGGCATCATTGTTTCTCTTCTGTTAACCATGGTTATCTCTAAAGAAACACGTGCAGTCATCATTGCAATGCACAAAAATGGCCTAACAGGGAAGAGTATCGCAGCTAGAAAGATTGCACCTCAGTCAACAATCTATCGCATCATCAACAACTTCAAGGAGAGAGGTTCCATTGTTGCCAAAAAGGCTCCAGGGCGCCCAAGAAAGACCAGCAAGCGCCAGGACTGTCTCTTAAAAGTGTTTCAGCTGCGGGATCGGGCTACCAGCAGTGCAGAGCTTGCTCAGGAATGGCAGAAAGCAGGTGTGAGTTCATCTGCATGCACTGTGAGGCGGAGATTATTGGAGCAAGGCCTGGTCTCAAGGAGGGCAGCAAAGAAGCCACTTCTCTCCAGAAAAAAACATCATGGACAGACTGATATTCTGCAAAAGGTACAGGCAGTGGACTGCTGAGGACTGGGGTAAAGTTATTTTCTATGATGAATCCCCTTTTCGATTGTTTGGGACATCAGGAAAACGCCTCATTCGGAGAAGACAAGGTGAGCGCTACCACCAGTCTTGTCTCATGCCAACTGTTAAGCATCCTGAAACCATTCATGTGTGGGGTTGCTTCTCAGCCAAGGGAATCGGCTCTCTCACAGTTTTGCCTAAAAACACAGCCATGAATAAAGAATGGTACCAGAATGTCCTCCAAGAGCAACTTCTCCCAACCCTCCAAGAGCAGTTTGGCGATCAACAATGCCTTTTCCAGCATGATGGAGCACCTTGCCATAAAGCAAAGGTGATAACTAAATGGCTCAGGAACAAAACATAAACATTTTGGGTCCATGGCCTGGAAACTCCCCAGATCTTAATCCCATTGAGAACTTGTGGTCAATCATCAAGAGACGGGTGGACAATCAAAAACCTAAAAATTCTGACAAAATGAAAGCATTGATTGTGCAAGAATGGACTGCTATCAGTCAGGATTTGGTCCAGAAGTTGATTGAGAGCATGCCAGGGAGAATTGCAGAGGTCCTGAAGAAGAAGGGTCAACACTGCAAATATTGACTTGCTGCATTAACTCATTCTAACTGTCAATATAAGCTTTTGTTACTCATATGTTTGCAATTATATTTCTGTATGTGATAAAAACATCTGTCAAACACACATAAAAACCAGAGGGCAGCAGATCATGTGAAAATATAATATTTGTGTCATTCTCAAAACTTTTGGCCAAGACTAGTGTTGAGCATTCCGATACTGAAAATATCGGGTATCGGCCGGCATTACCCGGCAATTGAATCAGAGGCTATTTTACTATGTAAAAGTGTATGAACTATAAATATATGTTATATATATATATATATATATATATATATATATATTTGTCACAATGACATGTATATATATATATGTATTCTGTGTGTGCATATTTAGTGTTTACAAGGAAAGAAAGGGTTTTTTTTAGTTCCGATATTTCTGTCCCATAGACTTGCATTGGATTTCCGGTGTCGGAATCGGTATCGCAGACACTTTTTGGGTATCGGCGACACCCATTCCGATCTGATACTTCTTGATATCGGGAAATATCGCTCAACTCTAGCCATGACTGTACAGCACAAGCGATCAGATGTTCGTAGGTTCAAGAACCCTAAAGAAGCTAACAAATACAGTGAAAAGCAAAAACAAAAATGTTAAAAAAATAAATAAAATTAAAAATTGCTTTTGTTTTTGGCCTCTGCAACAACACATCACATTTTAACCCCTTAGTGACAGCCATTTTGCAGCTTAATGACGGGGCCAATTTTTACAATTCTGACCACTGTCACTTTATGAGGTTATAACACTGGAACGCTTTAACGAATCCAGCTGATTTTTATGCCCTTAAATCAGAGAGATATGTCACACAAATTTCTTAATAAATAACTTTTCCCACATGTGTACTTTACATCAGCATAATTTTGGGAACAAAATTTTCTTTTGTCACGAAGTTATAAGGGTTAAAAGTTGACCAGCAATTTCTCATTTTTACAACACCATTTTTTTTTAGGGACCACATCACATTTGAAGTTACTTTGAGGAGTCTATATGATAGAAAATACCCAAAAGTAACACCATTCTAAAAACTGCACCCCTCAAGGTGCTCAAAACCACATTCAAGAAGTTTATTAACCCTTCAGGTGCTTCACAGGAGCTGATGCAATGTGAAAGGAAAAAATTGACATTTAACTTTTTTTGCAAAAGCTTTAATTCGGAACCAATTTTTTTTATTTTCACAAGTGTTAAAAGAAAAATTGAACCACAAAATTTGTTTTGAAATTTCTCCTGAATACACCGATACCCCATATGTGGGGGTAAACCACTTTTTGGGCCCACGGCAGAGGTCGCAAGGGAAAGAGCGCCGTTTGACTTTTTCAACGCAGAATTGGCTGGATGCCATGTCGCGTTTAGAGAGCCCCTGATGTGCCTAAACAGTGGAAACCCCCCACAAGTGACCCCATATTGGAAACAAGACCCCTTAAGGAATTTATCTAGATGTGTGGTGAGCACTTTGAACCTCAAAGTGCTTCACACAAGTTTATAACGAAGAGTCGTGAGAAAAAAATCATTTTTTTTCCACAAAAATGATCTTTTCACCCCAATTTTTATTTTCCAAAGGGTAACAAGACCGCAAAAGTTTTTGTGCAATTTGTCCTGAGCATGCCGATACTCTATATGTGGGGGTAAACCACTTTTTGGGCGCATGGCAGAGGTCGCAAGGGAAGGAGCGCCGTTGAACTTTTTCAACGCAGAATTGTCTGGATGCCATGTCGCGTTTAGAGAGCCCCTGATGTGCCTAAACAGTGGAAACCCCAACAAGTGACCGCATTTTGGAAACTAGACCCCCTATGGAACTTATCTAGATCTGTGGTGAACCCCCAAGTATTTCACAAAAGTTTATAATGCCTGGGTGTGAAAAAAAAAAATTCCACAAAAATGATTTTTTAGTCCCAAATTTTTGATTTTTCACAAGGAAATTGGATCCCAAAAGTTGTCAGATTTGTCCTGAGTACGCTGATACCAAATATGTTGGTGGGGAAACTGTTTGGGCGCACGGCAGGGCTTGGAAAGGAAGTAATAACGTTTTGGAATGCAGACGTTGATGGGGGTCATGTTCCGTTTGCAGTGCCTCAGATGTGCTAAACAGTGGAAAACCCCCACAAGTGAACCCATTTTGGAAACTAGAACCCCTAAGTAACTTATCTAGATCTGTGGTGAGCACTTTAAACCCCCAAGTGTTTCACAAAAGTTTATAATGCCTGGGTGTGAAAAAAAAAAAAACAATTTTCCACAAAAATGATTTTTTAGTCCCAAATTTTTGATTTTTCACAAAGAAATTGGACCCCAAAAGTTGTTGTCCGATTTGTCCTGAGTATGCTGATACCAAATATGTGGGGGGGAACTGTTTGGAAAGGAAGTAATAACGTTTTGGAATGCAGACATTGATGGGGGTCATGTTCCGTTTGCAGTGCCCTAGATGTGCCTAAACAGTGGAAAACCCCCACAAGTGACCCCATTTTGGAAACTAGACCCCCTGAAGAACTTATCTAGATGTGTGGTGAGCACTTTGAACCTCAAAGTGCTTCACAGAAATTTATAAACGCAGAGCTGTGAAAATAAAAAATGTTTTTTTTCCTCAAAAATGATTTTTTTAGCCAGCTATTTTTTATTTTCCCAAGGGTAACAAGAGAAATTAGAACATCACAATTGGTGTGCAATTTGTCCTGAGTACGCTGATACCCCATATGTTGGGGTAAACCACTGTTTGGGCGCACGGCAGGGCTCGGAAGGGAGGGAGCGCCATTTGACTTTTTGAACGCCACGTCGTGTTTGGAGACCCCCTGATGTGCTTAAATAGAGGAAACCCCTCAATTCTAGCTCCAACCCTAACCCCAACACACCCCTAACCCTAATCCCAACCCTTACCTTAATCTTAACCCTAATCCCAAACCTAATTCCAACCCTAATTGTAACCCTAACCCTAATTGTAACCCTAACCCTAGGTTCATGTTGCGTTTTACCAGCCCATTCAACACATAGCGTTGACGGACTGGTAACGGTATAGCATAACGTGATCGCGTTATGCTATACCCGCTAGCGCAGAGGAATCAGCAGATGATTCATCTGCGCTAGCGGTGACGGAGCCCAGACGCTGCAGCCCGCATCTAAGGCTCCGTCACTGAATGATGGCATGTCGCGAACGCATGCCGCTTTACGGCATGCGTCGCGATGCGCCCTCAAATGGGGGTGAATTTCAGCGTTAACGGACTGCATTAAACCGCTTTATACTGCGGTGTAACGCAGTCCGTCTAACTGACTGCCATAACACAGTATGAACCCAGCCTAACCCTAATTATAACCCTAACCCTAATGGAAAAATGAAAATAAATATAATTTCTATATTTTATTATATGTCCCTAACTAGGGGGGTGATAAAGGGGAGGTTATGTACTTTTTTTTTATTTTGATCGCTGTGATAGTTTATCACAGTGATCAAAATGTACTTTTAGGAGAACGAATGAAAAATTTTTTGAATCTGCCGCCAGGCAGATTCGGCGGGCGCACTGCGCATGCACCCGCCATTTTTTTTTACAGGAAGAAGACCCGGGAGCCTGGGACCTGCCGGAGGATGGAGGACACCGGGAGGTACAGGGGGGGTGGTCGGGGGTACTGGGGACCCTAATTCTCTCCCCTCTAATGTGCGATCACATCAGAGGGGAGAGAAATATTTTTTTTTTTTTTGCGGTCGCCGCGATACCGGGGTCAGTAACTGCCGACCCGGATCATGTTCTCTGGGGTCTCGGCTACCCTCGGCTACCCACCCCCCCGGCAGATTGCTGCAGGCGCACTGAGCATACGCCCGCCATTCAAGATGGCGACGCCCACCGGAGGAGGCAGGTGGGCCCGGGGGCCACAAGAGGCAGATTGGGGGCCACAAGGGGGGATCGGGAACCCTTTTTCTCTCTCCTCTGATGTCCGATCACATCAGAGGAGAGAGAAATTAAATGGCACATCAGATTTTTTTTTTATTGCGATCGCCGTTATAGGGTTAATAACGGTGATCGCAACATCGGGTCGGTAAAAACCGACCCGATTCATGTCCTCTGGGGTCTCGGCTACCCCGGTAGCCGAGACCCCGGAGAAAATGCGCCTCTGGGGGGCACTATTCACTTTTTCCACAGCGCCGTTAATTAACGGCGCTGTGGTTTAAGTACCCTTAATGACCGCCGTTAAAAGGCGTATCGGTGGTCGTTAAGGGGTTAAAAAGAAGCAATCAAAACATTGTGTCTCCATTTGAAATCAGAACTTTACATACACTACAGTGGGTACAGAAAGTATTCGGACCCCTTTAAATTTTTCACTCTTTGTTTCATTGCAGCCATTTGGTAAATTTAAAAAGTTCTTTTTTTTTCTCATTAACCCCTTAACCCCCAAGGGTGGTTTGCACATTAATGACTTTGTAACACTTCAACGGATCTTAGCGATTCTGAGAATGTTTTCTCGTGATATATTGTACTTCATGATAGTGGTAAAATTTCTTTGATATAACTTGCGTTTAATTATGAAAAAAATGGAAATATTGTCAACGTTTTGAAAATTTTGCAGTTTTCAAAGTTTGAATTTTTATTCCCTTTAAAACAGAGAAATATGTCACACAAAATAGTTACTAAATAACATTTTCTTCTTTACATCAGCACAATTTTGGAACCAAAATTTTTTTGGTAGGAAGTTATGAGTTAAAAGTTGACCAGCGATATATCGGGGGTAAATTCCTAACTTTCAGTGAGATTAAAACCAAATATAGGTTGCCTTCCTCCAAGATAATTCTCTTTACCATGTTGAAGTATTGCATCATGGAAATAATATCTGGAAAATCTTGGAATTATGAAACTCTTTCATCACTTTTGTGCAATGTTAAAAACAAGCATATCTGGAGTCTAAGCAACTTGTATAGGCTTATAGCTGGGGATCCTAGTGGCACAAAAAACGTTTACAAGAAAAGGTAGGAGTCTGATTTAAGAGAAGACTTTCGGACTGACCAATGGGACGGTGCTATTAAAAATACCTATAGATCTAATATTTCAATGGCCCTCCATGAATGCCACTTCAAAGTGATGTCTAGATGGTATTATACCCCGATTAGGTTGTCCACATTAATTCGGAACATTTCCCTTTGTGTTGGAGAGACTGCGGCCAACAGGGAAACCTCTATCATATTTTTTGGGGCTGTCCAAAAATTAAAGACCTTTGGTTTCAAGTCTACCAACACATTGACCTCCTCACCAAAAATGTTCAAATTACTCCTGGGAGAGTGCTTCTGTCATTAGACATGGAACAATTTGACCCCTCAATTAGATTTGTTATTATACATATTTTCTTGGTGGTCAAGATTACCTTGACGCAATGGTGGAAAAAAACGGAGGTACCTAAATTTGCAGATATCTTAGAAAGGATTTGTCTACACATTGACCTGGAATGGAGATTTGCGGTTGTTAATAATAGTATTTATAAGTACTCAAAAAAATAGGAGATCTGGAACAGCAAGTAGTGTTGAGCGATACGATACTGAAAATATCGGGTATCGGCCGATATTAGCTGTATCGGGCTTTCGATTCCGAGTACCGATATTTTCGTCATATCGGATACCGGAATCGGGATTGTCACTGTCACTGTCAGTGTCCGTCGGTCGGGTCTGTCAGGAGTCAGCGGCACTTACATGGCAGAAGATCTCCGGCGGTCACGGGCTGGACTGCTTCATGGCCGCCATCATCTTTCCCCGGCGGTCACATGCAGTTTCTCGCGATAACTGCAGTGACTGCTGGGTAATCCCGGCCGTAAAGCAGTCAGTCCGATGACGTCACCGCCGGGGAAGCAGGTAATCAGCTGTGCTGCGTTGCGATGACAGGCTCTGCCTGTCATTGCGATGTAGCAGAGCTGGATCGTCGTGGGACTGTCGTTACTATGGACTGCGTCGGACAGGTGGTATACTGTTGGTTTGTTTTTTTTCTTTTTTTACAGGAGATCGATGGCGTTGCAAGAATGAGTGTATAATAAAATTAATGAAAACTGTGTTGTCTCTTTTATTTCATTAAAAGACTTTTTTCTTGCTTTGTCTTTTTTTTATACATTTAATAACTTTGGGATTAATAATGGATCGGTGTCTTATTGACACCTCTCCATTATTAACCGGGATTATTGTCACCGTGCAATCAACGGTGACATTAACCCCTTATTACCCCACTTGCCACCGCTACAGGGCAGTGGGAAGAGCCGGGTAAAGTGCCACAATTGTCACATCTTTTGATGCGCCAAATGTGGGGCTGCTGTAGCCTGGTATTATCAGGCTGTTGAGGGCCAAAATCCATGGGCCTTGACAGTCTTTAATACCAGGCCGCAGCAGTCTGCATTTTACTTGGCTGGTTAACAAAAATAGGGGGACCCCTACGCCGTTTTTTTTTTCGAGGGGATCCCCTATTTTTGTTAACCAGCCAAGCTAAGCAGACTGCTGTGGCCTGGTATTATCAGGCTTGCAAGGTCCATGGATATTGGATCCTTACCAGCCTGAAAAAACAGGCCTCAGCGGTCTGCTTCATCTGGCTGGTTAACAAAAATAGGGGGGACCCCACGCCAATTTTTTCAAGGGGATCCCCTATTTTTGTTAATCAGCCAAGATATGCAGACTGCTGTGGCCTGGTATTATCAGGCTGGCAAGGTCCATGGATCTTGGCTCCTTAACAGCCTGAAAATCCAGGCCTCAGCGGTCTGCTTCATCTGGCTGGTTAACAAAAATAGGGGGGACCCCACGCCAATTTTTTTCGAGGGGATCCCCTATTTTTGTTAATCAGCCAAGATATGCAGACTGCTGTGGCCTGGTATTATCAGGCTGGCAAGGTCCATGGATCTTGGCTCCTTAACAGTCTGAAAATCCAGGCCTCAGCGGCCTGCTTCATCTGGCTGGTTAACAAAAATAGGGGGGACCCCACGCCAATTTTTTTCGAGGGGATCCCCTATTTTTGTTAATCAGCCAAGATATGCAGACTGCTGTGGCCTGGTATTATCAGGCTGGCAAGGTCCATGGATCCTGGCTCCTTAACAGCCTGAAAATCCAGGCCTCAGCGGTCTGCTTCATCAGGCTGGTTAACAAAAATAGGGGGACCCGACGCCATTTTTTATTCAAAGGGAACCCCTATTTTTGTTAATCAGTTCCCTCTGACTATGATGTCCCTGGCTGACCTGAAGTGAAAGTGGAAAGCAATCAATTAAGCTTTCCACTTCCTCTCCTGTCAGCCAGGAGAGGAACTCATTCATTTGGGGGTTTACTGTGAGGCTGCAGCATTAGCTGCGGTCCCTGCAGTAAACATTAACCCTTTCTGAAGGATTACACCGTGGGACCTGACTGTGCATGGGATAGGTAAGAATAATTTTGCTTTTTTATTTTATTTTTATTACAGGAAATGGTTTTTGCAGTCAAATAAAAGATGGTCAAAAACATGTGTCTTTATTTCATTAAAATGATTTTTAATTAAAGTGTGTGTGTTTTATTTTTATTTCATGCAATAGGATTAATAATTGATAGTTGTCTAATTGACAGCTCTCAATTATTAACCTGGCTTAAGGTCACCTTTCAATTGCAATGTGGCTTTAACCCCATATTAACCCATTCGCCACCGCTACAGGGCAATGGGAATAGACGGGCAAAGTGCCAGAAAGGGTGAATCTAATTATAGATTTGTCTTTTCTGGGGTGTCTGGGGGCAGATGTTAGTAGCCAGGGGGGTAGCCAAAAATAATGGTTCCTCTCTGGGCTATTATTATCTGCCCCCATTCGCTGGCTTTGTCTGTCTGGTTGCGAAAATAGGGCGGGAGCCCACGCATTTTTTTTAAACAATTTTACACCTCATATATATATATATATACATGTCATTGAATTTGTGACACATATATATATTTTATATTTATAGTTCATACACTTCTACATAGTATAATAGCCGCTAATTCAATTGACGGCTTTTGTGAAAATGCAGAACCCGACATGAAATGACACTTGGTGTACATAGGGTTAACCATGTCTTTTCATGTCCTTTGCTATCTGATTTGCACAAACAATTACATCAGTCTATGTGTGCAAAATTTCACACCTGTAGGGGTTAATTAAAGGTGTAAATTCGTAGCAAAAAAGTCCGTTTTTTTTACAACGAATTTACACCTTTAATTAACCCCTACAGGTGTGAAATTTTGCACACATAGACTGATGTAATTGTTTGTGCAAATCAGATTGCAAACGACATGAAAAGACATGGTTAACCCTATGTACACCAAGTGTCATTTCATGTCGGGTGCTTCTGTCTTTTCACAGAATCCGGCTTTACCCGGCAATTGAATCAGAGGATATTTTACTATGTAGAAGTGTATAAACTATACATATATGTATATATATATGTCACAATGACATGTATATATATATATATATATATATATATATATATGTATTCTATGTGTGTATATTTAGTGTTTACAAGGAAATAAAGGTTTTTTTTAGTTGCGATATTTTGTTCCCATAGACTTACATGGGACTTCCGGTATCGGAATCGGATATCGCCGATATTTAGTGATATCGGCGATACCATTCCGATCCGATATTTTTAGATATCGAGCAGTATCGCTCAACACTAACAGCAAGTTTTATGCTAAACAAACATGTTGAAACTTGTCTCTATGCTAACTGCTGTTTTAGATTATGCGTATTTAAAAGATGTATCTCTTTCTGAGGAGTTCCTCATAAGATGGTCTGACGAATGCTATTGTATTGTTTTGTTATTTTTATTTTTTTATATCCTCTTCAAACAATGTTTAGTAATGTTTGAGGGTTCTCTAATTTTATTGTTCCCTTTATCTATGTAAGCTATACCCTACTTACCCCTTTTCCATTCTGTTACCCTTCCCGGTCTTAATACTAAATTAATAAAAATATTTAAAAGAAAAGTTGACCAGCGATTTCTAATTTTTACAACAAAATGTACAAAACCATTTTTTTAGGGACCACCTCACATTTGAAGTCATTTTGAGGGGTCTATATGCCAGAAAATAACCAAAAGTGACACCATTCTAAAAACTGCACCCCTCAAGGTACTCAAAACCACATTCAAGAAGTTTATTAACTCTTCAGGTGCTTCACAGAAGCTGAAGCTACGGAGAAGTAAAAAATGAACATTTAACTTTTTTGTCAAAAAAATGAACTTTTACAAACAATTTTTTATTTTCACAAGGGTAAAAGGAGAAAATGAACAGATAAAGTTGTTGTGCAATTTCTCCTGAGTACGCCAATACCCCATATGTTGGGGAAAACCTTTGTCTGGGTGAACGGCATGGTTCGGGAGGGAAGTAGCGCCGTTTGACTTTTTCACACCAAAATTGGCTGGACTCGAGATTGGACACCATGTCGCGTTGGGATAGCCCCTGATGTGCCTAAACTGTGGAAACCCACCACAAGAGACCCCATTTTAGAAACTAGACCCCCTAAGGAACTTATCTAGATCTGTGGTGAGAACTTTGAACCCCCAAATGCTTCACACAAGTTTATAACATAGAGCCGTAAAATTAGAAAATCATATTTTTTTCCACAAAAATGATCTTTTCACCCCAATTTTTATTTTCCTAAGGGTAACAAGACCACCAAAGTTATTGTGCAATTTGTCCTGAGAATGCTGATACCCCATATATGGGGGTAAACCACTGGGTGCATGGCAGAGCTCGGAAGGAAAGGAGTGCTGTTTGACTTTTTCAACGCAGAATTGGCTGGATGCCATGTCATGTTTGGAGAGCCCCTGATGTGACTAAGCAGTGGAAACCCCCCCAAAATTGACACCATTTTGGAAACTAGACTCCCTAAGGAACTTATCTATAACTGTTGTGAGCACTTTGAACCCCCAAGTGTTTCACTAAAGTTTATAATGCCTGGGTGTGAAAAAAATTTTTCCACAAAAATGATTTTTTTAGTTCCCAATTTTTGATTTTTTTCCGAGGAAATCGGACCCCAAAAGTTGTTGTCCAATTTGTCCTGAGTATGCTGATACCCCATATGTGGGGGGGAAAAACTGTTTGGGTGCACGGCAGGACTTGGAAAGGAAGTAATGACGTTCTGGAATGCAGACTTTGATCGGTGTCATGTTCAGTTTGCAGAGCCCCTGATGTGCCTAAACAGTGGAAACCCCCCACAAATGACCCCATTTTGGAAACTAGACCATATAACGAACTTGTCTAGATGTGTGGTGAGCACTTTGAACCCCAAGTGCTTCACACAAGTTTATTATGCCCGGGCATGAAAATAAAAAATCCTAGTTTTTTTCCCACTAAAATGATCTTTTAGTCACCAATTTTTTATTTTCCCAAGGGTAACAGGAGAAATTGTACCCCAAAAGTTGTTGTCAAATTTGTCCTGAGTATGCTGATACCCCATATGTGGGAGAAAACTACTGTGTGGGCTCGTTGATAAAATAGTTTTATTCATCGGGTTAGTACGATTACAGCGATACCTCATTTGTATCTTTTTTTTATGTTTGGCGCTTTTATACAGTAAAACTATTTTATATAAAAAATAATAATTTTTGCATCGCGTTGTTCTGCGAGCTATAACTTTTTTATTTTTTCGCTTATGATGCTGTGTGGCAGCTAGTTTCTTGCAGGACCAGATGACGTTTTCAGGGGTACCATGTTTATTTGTATCCGTCTTTTTGATTGCGTGTTATTTCACTTTTTGTTCGGTGGTATGATGACAAAGCATTTTTTTTGCCGTATTTTTTTTAAGGGGTTCACTAAAGGGTTAACTAGTGGGACAGCTTTATAGGGTGGGTCGTTACGGATGCAGCGACACTAAAAATGTGTACTTTTATTGTTTTTTCTTTTTTTATTTGCATAAAGAAATAAATTTATTGGATAATATTTTTTTTTCTTTATTTAGGATTTTTTTTTTACACATGTTAATTATTATTGTTTTTACTTTTTTACATTGTCCCAGGGTGGGACATCACTGTATAGTGTCAGATCTCTGATCTGACAGTTTACACAGTACTCTGTCAGATCAGCGATCTGACTGGCACTGCAGGAGGCTTCTCAGTGCCTGCTCTCAGCAGGCGCTGAGAAGCCACCTCCCTGCAGGACCCGTAAGGACCCCATGGCCATCTTGGATCCGGGGTCCTGCAGTTAGGAGGTCTTCGGAGCAATGCAAGCACATCGCATTGCTCTGACGGTCTCAGGGAAGCAGGCGATGCTTCCCTATACCTCCAGAACACTGCAATCATGTTTGATCGCAGTGTGCCGGAAGTTAAAGTTAAAGTCCGTGACCGCTCCTGGCACGTAATGCCGGTGTCAGCTGTGATAATGAGCTGACACCCAGCCGCGATCAGCTGCTCTCCCCCGTGAGCGCAGCTGATCGCATATGACGTACTATTCTGTCCATGGGGATTAAGTCCCAGGTCACATGGACGGAATAGTACGTCAGATGGCAGAAAGGGGATAATGTACACTCTGCACCCCATCTTGACTGAAAAAAAAAACAGAAATGTAGAAATTTTTGCAAATTTATTCAAAAAGATAAACTGAAATATCGCTTGGTCATAAGTATTCAGACCCTTTGCTCAGTATTGAGTAGAAGCACCCTTTTGAGCTAGTACAGCCATGAGTCCTCTTGGGAATTATGCAACTAATTTTTCACACCTGGATTTGGGGATCCTCTGCCATTCTTCCTTGCAGATTCTCTCCAGTTCCTTCAGTTTGGATGGTGAATGTGGTGGACAGCCATTTTCAGGTCTCTCCAGAGATGCTCATTTGGGTTTAGGTCAGGGCTCTGGATGGGCAAGTCAAGAATGGTCACAGAGTTGTTCTGAAGCCACTCCTTTGTTATTTTAGCAGTGTGCTAGTTTAATTAAACTGGACTCCAAAGAAGGTGGAGCAGCCGCCTGGGCCGGGGGGACACTCGGTACCGAGCCAGTTCTTAAGAGGATGTGTCATGGCAGCAGTGGCCCGGTCCGTGGCCTTGGGCGTCCAATGAAAATGATTATAAGAGGATGATAAAGTTTATGAAAGATAGTTTGTGACACCACCTGTGGTATTCGGCAATTATATATTAGCCGATGCTGCTTGAAGAGACCGCTGGGGATGATGATGCAGCAGAGTTGTTACAGCTTTTCTCAATATCTGTCATGAAATCAGGATAAACCTTTCCAGTTTTAGGTCAATTAGGATTAGCATAATTATTAATATTTGCCAAATACAAGAATAATGCAATGTTTCTGCCTGTGTAGTGTCATCTTCTGTCTGTTGATGGACTGATTGTTCAATGCTGAATTACAGCATTACCCCTAAGTAGCACTGTTCCATTGAGAACTGTACAATATGCAGTCACTAGCAGGAAAATTAAAATATAGTGCTTAAAGTATCTGTCGGCCAATACATCAGATGAATAGAACATAGAAACTAAAAAATCTGTCATGGAGTACTTGAACAATGAGTCTCTTTAAAATCACAATGAAAGATGTTTAATGGAACCAAATGATGTCTTCACTGAAAGGATTGCAAGGTGACTTATCTTTACACTCAAAAAAATCCAACAAACAATTGGTTTTCCTAACAGCATAAAGCCTAGCACATTTCATTGTTCTTTTCAGCCTACAAAACCTTTCATTGGGAGCTGAATTAAAAGCATGTTCATCAGTCTACAGAGAACATTTTGTCTGCTTAGATTACAATGCCATTCCATCATACTTAGCCAGTCCAATGTGCTGAGGTCTCAGTACAGCCAAAGAGGCGAATATGATTGCAAACTATAAGTCTTTATTATGGGACGCAAATCGAATTTAGATTGCTAATCCATTCATGAGTTTCATTAGGTTGTGAATACTTACTGAATACAGATTTACAATTGGTGCAGACTTCATTTACGCTCCTCATAAACCTGGATTTTATTTTTTATTTATTTCAATTTTGTTTATGCCAATTATGTTATAAAATAATTGTGCAAACTCTTATAGTTCTGGAGATATGGAATGACCCGAATACTTGTGATTGATAAAGGATTTGCAGCACTGATAGGTATGCACTATTCTGTATGGTATTGATGATAAGTATGCTACAGTATTAGCTGTATTTTTTCACTTTATTTCACAATTGGAGTTTTACAACCACATGTGGTATAGAAATAGTTACTTAGACTAGGGAATTTACCTAATTTCATCTGTCCACACAACAATAGTTGTTAGTCATAGGAGCAATAGTTTTCCAGTTATAAATAGGCCACAGTCCCAGATTTAAGCCCAGAAGGGAATGAAATAATGGTTCAATGCTGAAAATTGTAGCAACAGCAGTCGCGTCTAAAAGTCATCCCCTGAAAGGAAACTGTCAGGAGGAGTTAAGCAACCAGTGACTGTGAGGTCTCTGCCTGTATAAATTGTAGGCAGCCGACAGGGATGATATTGAACGGAGTGTATATCTCTCCCAAAAAGTTAAACTGGGCAAAATATTAAAAGCCGAGTAGTACTGGATTGAGAAGTAGCTTAGGTGCTGAGCCGTTTTATTAAGTGGTAGTTCTGGGCCGGTTTTTGTTGGAGTTGTGAGAAGGATTTGGTTGTGGAGGATTAGGCACCTTAGCTGAGAGAGGTTGCCTCCTTACAGACACGTAAAGAACTGAAATGCCGTGAATCCAGGACCAGAGGGACGGCCCTTACAGACTGGATAAAAGAGACTTGAGGAATACTGGCTCTGTCAGTGGAGAGAATCCCGGAAGCTCCATATAATCCTGGAAAGGCTGATTCAGCCGATAGTGGTATCCGGATGATTCCGAGGGATCTAGGATAGGGAACTGCCAGCAGAGGATTCTATGGAGACAGAGATATCAGTTTAAAGCAAAACAACACACTTCTGATTGCAGAGCATAGCAGAGTGCAGCCTGAGCAGGAGGCAATGATCCCACAGAATGAACACGTTGCCCAGGCACCTCCCTTAAGGGGAGGATGCCTTTATGCACAGGCATCACAGTACAGACAACCTAATAGAGAACAGGCCCTGCTGCTTTAAGTATGTTCAGGAAGCGGGCGCGCCTCCTAAGAGCATTTCCAGGAGACCTGCCAAGAGGATGCAGATTCCTAGCAGAGAATGGAGCCGCTGATCATCTGGAGCCATGGACAGGGTGAGCAATACTAATGGAGCTGCGTGATAGCCACCGGTCTCCCTGTACAACCGAGACCGGACCCATGGCTGCGGCCATGACACCACTTTTCTTAATCAAAATCATTAGGCTAAAACTGTGCTGCAGTTAGGAGGTCACATTTCCTCATCAAAATTGTTTTGGCTAATATTGGTGTGCAGGCACCAGGCCAAATTTCCTTAATCCAAATCATTTGAGCTAATATTGGGGTGCAGACAGGAGTCAAAATTTCCTAATCAAAATAGTTTGGGCTAAAACTGTGTTGCAGTCGGTAGGTCACATTTCCTAATAAAAATTGTCTGGACTAATTTTGGTGTGCAGGCACCAAGCCCCATTTCCTAATCAAAATCGTTTGGGCTGATATGATTGTGCAGGCAGAAGTCTACATTTCCTAATCAAAATCTTTTGGACTAATATTGTTGTGCAGGCACACTATCTCAGCAAATAAATACTGATTGTGAATTTAGTTACATGTGACTAACAGGCATGGGCCTATGGTTGTGAAAAGAGGGGAAGGGTACATCCATCATGACTGGAAAAAAGCAAGGTTATGGAGGAAGGGGAATAGTTTTGGTGTTTAAATAACATTACCACCTAACGTGGGTTAGGTGGTAATGTTAGATAAAGTTCTACTGAACAATCACTGTCTCATCCTATCCAAAGACATCTGATAACATCTGTTACTGGACGGGCTAATCGACTTCCTTTCTTTGGCAGCGTCACAGCAATGCACCTTGTAGATGAGGGCCAGAAAGAGTGGCGCTCCAGTGGATGGCAAGTGTTGCATCAAGTGGCCTCTCTTCCTCTTCCCTCACCTTAACATCACACACAGTACAACCCTCAGAGGTTTCCCCCTACTCTCCAATTGGCCAGCTAACTGTGGTGAACCACAGATGGGGAAGTCTGCAGAGCAGTTCACTAATTCTATTCCAAGGTCTGTTACAAAGATTCACAGAATCCAGAGGAGGAAAGCATCTACATTGATGGACAAAATGTTTTCCTCTTGGATCCGGGGTTGGACAAAATAGTGTCCGAGCAGAATTCAGACCCTCGTCACCAGATGCTAACTCCCGAGGGTGGGGTGATCCTGATGAGACTCAGATACCTGAGGCACATGCTGACTGTACTGTGCTATCAGAACAGGAAGAGGAGGAGGGTGACTCTCAGGGTGAGGAGTGGGCCAACAGAGATGTTGTAGATCCCACTGGATGTGAACCTGGAGGTACGCAGATGAGTAGCTGATCAGAGAAGGTAAAGGAGGAGGAAGATGAGGAGGTTACATTGCGGCTTGCCACACAGACACGGAGTGATACACCCACAATAAGCACTGCATCCTCAGTCACAACTCAGGCTATAGCTAGCAGCAATTGTTAGTCTGTAGCTCACAGGAACATCAAAAGTTGCTTAGCCTGGGCCTTTTTTTAGACTGCAAGGATGACCCAACCCACGTTATCTGCTAACTTTGCAAAAAATTACTCAGTAGAGATAAAAATTGCAATAATTTGACTACTACATGCATAAAGTGGCACATTAGCGATCACAATCTGTTAGTCTGGGAATCTCACTGCGCAAAAATGTGGACTACCGCATCTGCTGCTTCTTCTTTCTCTGCTAATGTGGTAAGTGTTCTAACACAGGTGTCCAGCCGCAGAACCTCCACTTGTTTACCTCCAACTGTCAGGGTGAGTGAGAGACTGTCAGATTTTATGGAACTGTATGCCTGCTGTTTTTATTTTACTAAGTACACCACATCTTTCTCAATCAACCATAATGTCTCCGCCTGCACATCACTCACAGTCAAGCAGTTTGTCGTGTTCATCCTAATCCACCCTCTCTCAACACAGGAGCCAGCCCTATTCCTTCAATTGTGGTCATGTAAAAGAATGTTTCTTCCTACATATTCTAAACTAAGAGCTTGAACTTCACCATCTCCAGTCTGTTGACCACAGGAATTTTGCCTTTCAGCCTGGTGGATTCCAAAAGCTGTTGGCCATTGCAATTCCCCAGTTCCAGTTGCCCAGTTCGCCATTACTCCTCTAAGAAAGCTAGGCCTGTGCTACACCAGCATGCTACAGAAAACATCACTCATTCCATGAAAAATTCTATGTCTGCTAGAATGCATTTCACCACTAGCACCTGGACGAGTAAATAAGGCCAGGTGCATTACATCTCGCTGACTGGGCACTGGATGAGTTTGGTGGCTGTGGGGGCAGGACAGCAAGGGGCTGATCAACAAGTCTTGGAATCTCCAAGGCTTCCAGGAAAAACCTTTTTATCAACAATTCCTCCATTGCTTCTTCCTCTTCCATCTCCTCCAGGGCCTCCATCTGCGCCCTCAAAGCAGAGAAGGAAATTGACGGCATTCCAGGAAAGGTAAAATAAAAAAAGTTTATTTGGCAAATCAAGCCATATTAAAAACAAGAAGCCTGATGCGTTTCGAGTGCATAAAAACACTCTTTATCATAGGATACAACACATTCAATGGAACAGACATACAGGGGTTGGACAAAATAATAGAAACACCTAACGTTTTGGCATCATAATCTTCGAACATGTTATAAACATGCAAACCGTGACATATGGTAATGTTTTGTAGTTTATTATTTGTGATGTGTATGTAAATTAATTGTTTGTTTTGCATAATGGTAAGAACATTGATGAGAATCTGATACCAATGGCAGACCTCTCGGATTTTCAAAGAGGCCAAATTGTTGGTGCTGGTATGTCAGGCGCTAGTGTAACCGAAAGTGCCCGAATGCTTGGTGTGTCAAGAGGTACTGTCTCCAAAGTAATGACTGCGTTTGAAAGAGAAGGAAAAACGTCTGAAGCAAAGCACAGGTCCGGCCGAAAGTCGAAGTTGACTGAGAGAGACCGTCGGACTCTAAAGCGAATTGTGAGAGAGGATCGCAAGACCACGGCTCCGAAAATCACTGCTGAGCTCAATGAACACCTACAGAACCCAGTTTCCACGAAAACTGTTCGTTGGGAGCTGAACAAATCTGGATTCCACGGAAGAGCTGCAATTGAAAACCGCTGCTCTCAATGACAAATGTTTCCAAGCGTTTAGAGTGGTGAAGAAACCTCCAGAATTGGTCCCTCGAGCCGTGAAGCATGTGATATTCCCAGACGAATCATCATTTACCCTTTTTCCGACCTCCGGCCGCATGTACGTTTGGAAACAGCTGAAAGAAGCATTCCATCCAGACTGCCTTTTCCCAACCGTTAAACATGGTGGAGGTTCTGTGATGATCTGGGGTGCTATTTCGTGGAAATCCGCTGGGTCAATGATATCCCTCCATGGAAGAATTAACAGCCGCGATTATTTAGGCATTTTGGAAGACCAAGTGCATCCTATGGTTCAAGCACTGTACCCGGAGGGGAACGCCATCTTTCAGAATGATAATGCACCAATTCATACAGCTAGAATCATTAAAGCATGGCACAAGGAACATTCTAATAAAGCTGAGCATCTCATCTGGCCCTCACAATCCCCAGACATCAACATTATTGAGCATTTATGATCGATTTTAGAGAATCAAGTTAGACGTCGATTTCTGCCGCTATCGTCGCTGAAAGAACTGGAGTGTGTTTTAACTGAAGAATGGGCTAAAATTCCTTTGGAAACAATTCACACCTTGTATGAACCCATACCTCAGAGAATTGAGGCTGTAATCATCACAAAAGCTGGACCTACACCATATTTAACTAACTTTTGTTGCTGTTTCCAGGTGTTTCCATTATTTTGTCCAACCCCTGTATATATAAACAACAGACCAATCAAAGAACAAAGAAAATAATTCATTAAATCTGTGCGAGGTGTGGTTCAATTTTATATAAGAATGTATTCTAAAAATGGTTTGAAAATAACATGTCTTAAAGAAATAAAGGGTTTTTTTTTCTTCTTCTTTCTTCAGAGTTCTCAGCAATCACACCTCACACAGATATAATGAATTATTTTCTTTGTTCTTTGATTGGTCTGTTGTTTATACATATGTCTGTTCCATTGAATGTGTTGTATCCTATAATGAAGAGTGTTTTTATGCGTCAAGCTTCTTGTTTTTAATATGGCTTTATTTGCCAAATAAAGTTTTTTTTATTTTTCCATTCCTGGAATGCCGTCAATTTCCTTTTCTGCTATTGCTACACTTACTAGCTTGGATGTGGCACCCTTCTGCCTCATGTGTTTGGGCTCAACTAATCTGGACATAAGGACTGATTTTGTCAGTAGCTCCAAGTCTCTCCTTTTGCAATTGCCTGCGCCCTCAAACTCTCCCATAATGAGAGCATTCCAGCAGTGCAGAAAAAATACCCCCCACCTCCGTACTGCTCAGTCAGGGCTCACTGCAATCAGGAAGTGTTTAAATTAATATGCCTTGGAGATCACAGTCACACAGCTCAAGAGTTGTGGACAGCTATCCAGGCTGTCTCCACTAAACATGGAGCCAGTAAAGGTGCAAAACTGGTGGCAGCCCTACACCTGGGCAACCTCACATACGTGCCTTGAATGACTCACTGTTATGATTTGGTAGCTGAGGAGAGCAGGCAAAAAAGGAAATACACCAGAGAGGTTGGAATCTATGGGATTGCAGTACCCTGACTAACCACCACAACTAAAGGCAGCCGTGGAGCTTACCTACGTTGGTCCTAGACGCCTCGTCACAGCCTGAGAAGCTAACTACACCTAAAGACAGAAAGAGGAAAACTATCTGCCCCGGAGCAGATCCCCAAAGAACATAGAAAGCCCCCAAACATGTAATGGCGGCCAGACAAGAGGAAACACAGACACAGACAGAAAATAGTATGAGCAAAAATTGGGGCACAAACTTCCTAAATAGAAAAGGATAGGAAGGACACTTACTGCAATCCCAAAAATCCCTGAAAAGTACCAACTCTACTAATTACAAAAACACCTGAGATCACACGACCTCTACCACCTAAATTAGTTCTCTGGTGTAACAAAAACTAAACAGCAACCACTGAAAAAACTGGAAAAGGCAAATGAACAAACAACAGTGGCTGAACTAAACTGAGAGGAGCACAAGCCCCCGGAGGGGACCCGGCAGACCCCCACAGAAGTGCAGGACAAAATGCAAAAAGCAAGCACAAAAAACAAAAAGAAGAAAATGTCTTATCTGTTAGCAGAAGATGCAGGCACGAAACAGCAAGCTACAAAGTGAACAGGAATCAAAGATGAGACCAGAACAATTGATCACCGGCAACCCTGATGGGAGGGAACATCCCCTATATAAGACCAGTCAGCAACACCCGATCGCCAATCCTCACAATCTTCATTAGATAGTTCAGTACTGTTTGTAACCACCAGAGGGAGCTTCTGCTCAGAATTCATTTCTAGCACATTCACAACACTCACATCCTCAACATGGTGGTGCAGCAATTTCTCTGCCACTGTCCCCACCTCAAATGGGCTGCGACAGAAAGCACGGTCACTGTGTTCTCACCTCCGCCATTGGCACCCCGCAAGTCATACTCTTGCATTGCTACAGAGGCCTACCTGTTGTGAACGTGTTGGAGACAATTTCTGAGCTGAGGCTCCTTCTGGTGGTTGCTGACGGTACTGAAGCTGTATCGAATGACAGGGCCTCCTCACCTGCCAGCGACGACTGGCAATCAGGAGTCACTGACTTTACTGATATAAGGGAGATACCTTCCCATGATCCTCGCCGGTCATCAATTGTTGTTTCCTGGTTCATTTGGAAGTCTGCTGGTGCCTTGCCTTCGTCTGCTACTTTCAGATAAGATATTTTCTGCTTGGTTCTTTTGTGTTTGCTATTTCCATTTTTGTCTGCACCATTGTGGAGGTTAGACGGGTCCCCTCCTGGGGCCTGTTCTACTCTCTGTTTTTCAGTAGCCACTGTTATTTGTTCAATTGCTCTTTTCCTGCTTTTTGAGTGGCTGCGGGTTAGCCTTGTTCACACTGAGATCTGATTTAGTGGGTAGCGAGATCGTGTGATCTCAGCATTTTTGTAATCAGAAGTGTTGGAAGTTTTGCTAGGGTTTTGCTGGGTTGCAGATAGTATTCTGTCCTGTCCTATTTAGGCAGTGTTTGGCCCCAGCGTTTGCTCACTCTATTTTCTGCCTGCGTTTGTGTTTCGTCTTGTCTAACCACCATTATATGTTTGGGGGCTGCCTATTCCTTTGGGGGCTCTACTCCGGGGCAGGTAGCTTTCCTGTTTCTGTCTTTAGGTGTAGCTAGCTCTCCGGCTGTGCCGAGGCGTCTAGGACCACCGTAGGTACGCTTCACGGCTGCTTCTACTTGTGTGGTTAGTTTAGTGATCTGCAACCCATTAGTTTCCAACCTCTCAGGTGTTCGGCTGCCTTGCTCCTGTCCTCCTCAGTTACCAAATCATAACAGAATCACTGGCCCTACTGAAAATTCTATGGTACTCAACAGAAGGGAAAAATAGTAAAAAAAAAAGTTGTCAGAATTTTTTTTTTATATACATTTTCCCTCTTTTTCTCTGGGGGCTGAGGAGGAATTTTTTTCTTCAATGGAAATCAAGCATTTGTCTGAGCGTGTGGAGCAGCTTGCTGCTGAAGTTCAGGGTATGGCAATTTATCGCACTCGGACGCCTGCTGTAGAACTTAGGATTCCTTGAATTTTAAAAATAACTGTACAGTCATGGCCAAAAGTTTTGAGAATGACACAAGTATTATATTTTCACATGATCTGCTGCACACTGGTTTTTATGTGTGTTTGACAGATGTTTTTTATCACAGACAGAAATATAATTGCAAACATATGAGTAACAAAAGCTTATATTGACAGCTAGAATGAGTTAATGCAGCAAGTCAATATTTGCAGTGTTGACCCTTCTTCTTCAGGACCTCTGCAATTCTCCCTGGCATGCTCTCAATCAACTTCTGGACCAAATCCTGACTGATAGCAGTCCATTCTTGCACAATCAATGCTTTCATTTTGTCAGAATTTTTAGGTTTTTGTTTGTCCACCCGTCTCTTGATGATTGACCACAAGTTCTCAATGGGATTAAGATCTGGGGAGTTTCCAGGCCATGGACCAAAATCTCTATGTTTTGTTCCCTGAGCCATTTAGTTATCACCTTTGCTTTATGGCAAGGTGCTCCATCATGCTGGAAAAGGCATTGTTGATCGCCAAACTGCTCTTGGAGGGTTGGGAGAAGTTGCTCTTGGAGGACATTCTGGTACCATTCTTTATTCATGGCTGTGTTTTTAGGCAAAACTGTGAGAGAGCCGATTCCCTTGGCTGAGAAGCAACCCCACACATGAATGGTTTCAGGATGCTTAACAGTTGGCATGAGACAAGACTGGTGCTAGCGCTCACCTTGTCTTCTCCGAATGAGGCGTTTTCCTGATGTCCCAAACAATCGAAAAGGGGATTCATCATAGAAAATAACTTTACCCCAGTCCTCAGCAGTCCACTGCCTGTACCTTTTGCAGAATATCTGTCTGTCCATGATGTTTTTTTCTGGAGAGAAGTGGCTTCTTTGCTGCCCTCCTTGAGACCAGGCCTTGCTCCAAGAGTCTCTGCCTCACAGTGTGTGCAGATGCACTCACACCTGCCTGCTGCCATTCCTGAGCAAGCTCTGCACTGCTGGTAGCCCAATCCCGCAGCTGAAACACTTTTAAGAGACGGTCCTGGCGCTTGCTGGTCTTTCTTGGGCGCCCTGGAGCCTTTTTGGCAACAATAGAACCTCTCTCCTTGAAGTTCTTGATGATGCGATAGATTGTTGACTGAGGTGCAATCTTTCTAGCTGCGATACTCTTCCCTGTTATGCCATTTTTGTGCATTGCAATGATGACTGCATGTGTTTCTTTAGAGATAACCATGGTTAACAGAAGAGAAACAATGATGCCAAGCACCAGCCTCCTTTTAAAGTGTCCAGTGGTGTCATTCTTACTTAATCATGACAGATTGATCTCCAGCCATGTCCTCATCAACACCCACACCTGTGTTAATGGAGCAATCACTGAAAAGAGGTTAGCTGGTCCTTTTAAGGCAGGGCTGCAAAGATGTTGAAATGTGTTTTGGGGGAAAAAGTTCATTTTCTAGCCAAATATTGACTTTGCAAGTAATTGCTGTTAAGCTGATCACTCTTTATAACATTCTGGAGTATATGCAAATTGCCATTAGAAAAAGTGAAGCAGTAGACTGTAAAAATTAATATTTGTGTCATTCTCAAAACTTTTGTCCATGACTGTAAGTTGTTTTTTGCCTTGATGCCTACCTCCTCGGGGAACGCTTAACAGCAGGTTCAAATTGTCATCTCCCTGTTTCGCGGCGACCTTCAGGATTGGGCCTTTTCCCTGACACCTGGGGATCCTGTCTTGACTGATGTTGATGTGTTTTTTCAGGCTCTGGGGTTGTTGCATGATGAACCTAATGTTACTGATCAAGCTGAGAAAACCTTGTTGGCATTGAAACAGGGTCAGGATGCTGCAGAGCTATACTGTAAGAAATTCCAAAAGTGGGCAGTCCTTACTAAATGGAATGACGATGCCCTGGCAGCTCTTTTTTGGAAGGGTCTGGCAGAGACTGTAAATGACATTATGATAGGATTGCCTGTTCCCTCTGGGCTCAATGATTCTATGGCATTGGCCATTGAAATTGACAGACGTCTACGTGAGCATAGAAATATGCGAGAGGTACTGACACCTTGCGAGCCAGCCCCTGAGCCCATGCAGTGTGATGAAGTGGCTTCTGGGGCTCAGCGTCATGAGTTTCGTAAGCATAATAAGTTGTGCTTCTACTGTGGAGACGTTTCTCATGCTATTTCCGTCTGCCCCAAGTAGGGAAGATGTTTTGCCGCTCAGTTGTTTTGGGTAGCGTTCAGACTAAATTTCTTCTTGTTACCTTGATTTGCTCCGTGTCCACATTTTTGGCTCAGACTTTTGTTGATTCAGGAGCAGCTCTAAACCTGATGGATTTTGATTTTGCCAAACATTGTGGTTTTCCCCTGATAACTCTGCGGAAGTCTATTCCTTTGCTGGGCATTGATTCTACCCCTTTGGCGGAGAATAAACCACAGTTTTTGACCCAGGTGATAATGCGGGTTGACCCGGACCACCAAGAGAATTCAAATTTTTGGTGTTACATAATTTACATGACATTATTGTACTGGGTTTTCCTTGGTTACAGACTCATAATCCTGTTTTGGATTGGAAATCTGTGTCTGTGGTCAGTTGGGGTTGTCAATGTGTTCGTAGTGACACTCCTGTTTTTTCTACCTCTCCCCAGTCGGAAGATGTCCGCGACTATTTGGCTGATTTTTCTGATGTATTTAGTGAGAGGAAAACTGCATCCTTGCCTCCGCATAGGAGTTATGATTGTGAGATTGATTTGGTACCCGTTGTAAATTTCCCAAGGGTCGGCTCTTCAATTTATGTGTACCCGAGCATGATGCTATGCCATCGTATGTCAAAGAGTCTTTGGAAAAGGGTCATATCAGACCATCCTCTTCACCCTTGGGCACCAGCTTTTTATTTGTGGCCAAGAAGGATGGTTCATTGAGGCCATGTATTGACTATCGTCTCCTTAATAAGATCACGGTTAAATATCAATATCCTTACAACCGATTTCTGATTTGTTTTCCAATGTGAAAGGTGCCAGTTGGTTTACCAAGCTTGACCTTAGGGGGGCGTATAATCTTATTCGCATCAAGCACTGAGATGAATGGAAGACGTCGTTTAATACCCCTGAGGGGCATTTTGAGTACCTAGTCATGCCTTTTGGGCTCACTAATGCCCCTTCCATATTCCAGTCTTTCATGAACAATATTTTCCGTGACTTGGTGCATAAGTTTCTGATCGTTTATTTGGACGATATTTTGATATTTTCCAATGACTGGGATTCTCATGTGGAACATGTTCGTAGGGTATTTCGGATTTTGAGAGAGAATGCTTTGTTTGTTAAGGGATCAAAATGTCTCTTTGGAGTACAGAAGATTTCGTTTTTGGGATTCATTTTGTCCCCGTCTGCTATTGAAATGAACCCAGTCAAGGTTCAGGCCATTTGTGATTGGGTTCAGCCCACTTCATTGAAGGCTCTTCAGAGATTTTTGGGTTTTGCTAATTTCTACCGTAAATTTATAAGTAATTTCTCTGGTATTGTGAAACCACTGACTTATTTGACCAAAAAGGGTTCTGATGTTGTAAATTGGTCTCCTGAGGCAGTTTCTGTGTTTCAGGAGCTTAAGCGCAGATTCACTTCTGCTCCTGTTCTACGGCAACCTGATGTTTCTCTACCATTTCAGGTGGAGATAGATGCTTCTGAGATTGGTGCAGGAGCCGTTTTGTCCCAAGGAGATCCTGTAACCTCTAAGATTAACCCTTGTGCCTTCTTCTCCCGAAAGTTTTACCCAGCTGAATGTAATTATGATGTGGGGAATCGGGAATTATTGGCAATGAAGTGTGCGTTCGAAGAGTGGAGACATTGGTTGGAGGGAGCCAAACATCAAGTTGTGGTCCTCACTGACCACAAAAACTTGATCTATCTCGTATCAGCCAAACGATTGAATCCCAGACAGGCCAGGTGGGCCTTGTTTTTCACACGTTTTAACTTTGTGGTCTCCTTCCTCCCGGGTACTATGATTGTTAAGGTGGATGCCCTCTCTAGGAGTTTCCTTGCAGATTCTATTGATGTGACTGAGCCTACTGCCATTCTGAAGGAGGGTGTCATTCTTTCCGCTATCTCACCTGATTTGAGACGGGCCCTGGAGCAATTTCAGGGGGTTAAACCTGAACGCTGCCCTGCGGATTAATTGTATGTCCCAGACCAATGGAGTGAAAAAGTTATGTCTGAAGTTCATTACTCTGCATTGGCTGGTCATCCTGGTATTTTTGGTACTAGAGATTTGGTGAGTCGGTCCTTTTGGTGGCCCACTTTATATCGCGATGTCAGGAATTTTGTGCAGTCCTGTGGGACTTGTTCTCGTTCCAAGCCCTGTTCTCACTCTAGTGGATTGTTAATGCCACTACCGGTGCCCAGGAGGCCATGGACCCATATCTCTATGGATTTTATCTCCGACCTCCCTGTCTCTCAGAGAATGACTGTCATTTGGGTGATCTGTGATAGATTCTCCAAGATGATCCATCTTGTGCAACTGCCTAAGTTGCCATCCTCTTCCGAGTTGGTACCCTTGTTATTTCAGCATGTGGTTCGTTTGCACGGCATTCCGGAGAACATTGTGTCTGACAGGGGAGTCCAGTTTGTTTCCAGATTTTGGAGGACATTTTGTTCTAAACTGGGAGTTCAGCTGTCTTTCTCCTCTGCGTTTCATCCTCAGACCAATGGGCAGACTGAGAGAACAAACGAGACCTTGGAGACTTATTTAAGATGTTTTATGTCTGCGGATCAGTATGACTGGATCTCTTTTTTGCCCCTGGCTAAATTCGCTCTTAATAATAGGGCCAGTTCTGCCACTCTGATGTCCTCTTTCTTCTGCAATTCCGGGTTTCATCCTCGATTTTCTTCGAGGCAGGTGGAGGCTTCTGTCTGTCCGGGTGTTGACTCTGTGGTAGAGAGAATGCAGCACATTTGGGATCAAGTAGTGGATAAGTTGTCTCTCTCTCATGAGAAGGCCCAATGGTTTGCCAACCGGCATAGGACTGATGGTCCTCGGTTTAAAGTGGGTGCCTTGGTTTGGTTGTCCTCAAAGATTATCCCTATGAGTGTTGCATCTCCAAAGTTTAAGCCGAGGTTCCTTGGACCTTATAGGATCTTGAAAGTCCTTAATCCAGTTTCTTTTCGCTTGGCTCTTCCAGGGACGTTTAAGATTCATAACGTCTTCCACAAATCTTTATTGAAAAGGTTTGTCAAGCCAGTGGTTCCTATGGCTGCGCCTCCTGAGTCTGTTTTGGTTGAGGGCAATCTGGAGTATGAAGTGGAGAAGATATTGGATTCTCGTTTCGCTAGACGGAGACTCCAGTACTTGGTTTAGTGGAGAGGTGTACGGTCAGGAGGACAATTCTTGGGTGCTTGCTTCTGACATTAATGCAGACAGAATGGTTCATGCCTATCACCGAGCTCATCCTGATCGGCCTGCTGGCGCAGGTGAGGGTTCGGTGACCCCTCCTCAAGGGGGGTAATGTTGTGAATGTGTTGGAGACAATTTCTGAGCTGAGGCTCCCTCTGGTGGTTGCTGACGGTATTGAAGCTGTATCGAATGACAGGGCCTCCTCACCTGCCAGCAACGACTGGCAATCAGGAGTCACTGACTGGGCTGATATAATAAGGGATCTGCCTTCCCATGATCCTCATCGGTGATCAATTTTGTTCCTGGTTCATTTGGAAGTCTGCCGGTGTCTTGCGTTCATCTGCTACTTTCAGATAAGATATTTTCTGCTTGGTTCTTTTGTGTTTGCTATTTCCATTTTTGTCTGCACCTTTGTGGAGGTTAGCTGGGTCCCCTACTGGGGCCTGTGCTACTCTCTGTTTTTCAGTAGCCACTGTTATTTGTTCAATTGCTCTTTTCCTGCTTTTTGAGTGGCTGCGGGTTAGCCTTGTTCACACTGAGATCTGATTTAGTGAGTAGCAAGATCTGTGATCTCAGCATTTTTGTAATCAGAAGTGTTGGAAGTTTTGCTAGGGTTTTGCTGGTTGCAGATAGTATTCTGCCCTGTCCTGTCCTATTTAGGCAGTGTTTGGCCCCAGCGTTTGCTCACTCTATTTTCTGCCTGCGTTTGTGTTTCGTCTTGTCTAACCACCATTATATGTTTGGGGGCTGCCTATTCCTTTGGGGGCTCTACTCCGGGGCAGTTAGCTTTCCTGTTTCTGTCTTTAGGTGTAGCTAGCTCTCCGACTGTGCCGAGGCGTCTAGGACCACCGTAGGTACGCTCAACGGCTGCTTCTAGTTGTGCGGTTAGTTTAGTGATCTGCAACCCATTAGTTTCCAACCTCTCAGGTGTTAGGCTGCCTTGCTGTTTTGCTCCTGTCCTCCTCAGTTACCAAATCATAACACCTACCGGTTTACCATTTGATATGCAATATGCTGTAATGGTGGAATTTCACTCTCCACATTTTGTAGTGACTTTGGCAGCAGCGACAGGCCCTGGTGCAATATATCCTTTTTCATAGCCTGTACTAATATAGTACGGATGTGGTAAAAATCACAGTTGCAGAGTGGGCTAAGATGAAGGACCTCAGTACCCTTCTGCACAGTTTTGAAATGGTTACTAAGATGGTTATCTCAGACGATGCCATCATCAGCATCACTATTTCGGTCATTTACATGCTGGAGCTCACATTAAATAGTCTGAGGGAGGAGGTGTTGGTCTCAGAGGAAGAGGTGGAAGCAGAGGAGGATGCGGAAGGGATAACAATATCACACATGGACAGATGGGGGCCATACGAGAGTGGATTACAGCGATCGAGAGTGGCTCATGGTACCAGACAAACTATTTCTGATTGTGCAGGAGCCGAAGAAAAAATGGAGGAGAACAAGGATAAAAAGGTGATGGGTGTGCAACAGTTAGGAGATAAAGAGGATAATGTTGCCCATTCTGTTGTATGTAGTTGGCAGGAGGGGACGGAGGAAGCAAGTTTGAGTGTTACCTTGCTAACAACACACCATGGACTTGGACCTCATGGAAGTGCCCAACACATGAACTTCTTCTTGCTGCACTACCTGCAACATGATGCCAATTTTGATAGTATTAGAAATAGTACTGACTCTTGAGTTGCCACTCTGTTAGTTCCACAGTACAAGAGTAAATTTCACCAGATGCTACCCCCCATGGAAAGGGATGCTCGCATGCTGGAGTATTGAAACACGCATGTAGACAATCTTAAGGGCTGTTTTCTCCGAGACATCAGTGAGGCACATAGTGTGTATCAAAGTTACAGAATTCCAACCCCTGGAAAGTAGAGTCGTCAACTCAAAAACAGTAGCAGCAGTGTATGTGGCAGAAGCAATTTCTGTGTGTCATTTACACATTTTTTAGACCAGCCCTTTCACAAAGCAGAACAGAGTTCAAGTCTGATACATTGTAAATGACTGGAAAGGATGGCGCAGGAGTACTCCAAGCTCATTATCAATGCCAATTGGTGGGAATTTGGACCCTTTTGCTTTTTGGTTTTCAAAAATGGAAGCGTGGCCTGAGCTCACTTGTCATGCCTTTGAAGTTTTGTCATGCCCGTCAGCCAGCGTTCTCTCATAACGTGTGTTCAGCGCTGCTGGTGGTGTCCAGATGTATATGCGCATCCAGCTGTCACCTGAATGTGTAGACCACTTAACTTTCATCAACATGAGCAAGTCATGGATCTCCAATGACTTTTGCACTCCAATCACAGACAAGGCAGACTATGTGATGGGGTAGTTTTTAGTGTGCGGCATTGATCTCGAGTTATTGCTGTCCATGACACTTTTGTCATGGCTTCTGTGCCTGCCTTTTCTACTGCTGCTGATGTTACAAAAATTTTTTTGAAATGGGGAGATTCCAAGCTGAGCGTCAGAGGTCCATTATACTATTTCTACTTTGTGGAAATTGATGCACCTTAGCTGGTGTGTGCCAATAATTTTTTGAAATTTGGAGGCTCCAATTTAGGTCTTCATCTGGTGATCTCAGAGCACCATTATACTATTTCTATTCTGCTGAAATTCATGCCACTTTAACGGTGTGTGACAATCATTTTTTGAAATGTAGAGACTCCAAGTTGAGTGTTCTTTATGTGTGTTGCCTATATCAGTATAGCTTCCAGACTGGCAGGTCTGTACTTACTTTCACCGCACACTCTAATAGATTATTTGCAAATGTAGTGAAGGTTACTGTACAAAAAAATTCCAGGGAGCAAAGTAATCACCAAAAATACTAACTAATGCTATAAAGTGACTGGAGCACCCGACATTTCGACCCTCCCAGGTCTTAGTCATAGGGTCGCTTGGTCTGAGGCATAAGAGGCATGTAAGGCAAGTAAAAAGTGATGGCGTCCCTTGGACAATACACATGCCAGCATCGCAGACAGGTTCGGGAGCGCCACATGACACATCACTACCTTCAGGTTCTCAATAAACTTGACGGCCAGAATTTTCAGCCTTTGTGGATTGTCCAAGGGACGCCATCACTTTTTACATGCCTTACAAGCCTCCTATGCCTCAGACCAAACGATCCTATGACTAAGACCCGGGAGGGTCGAAACTTCGGGTGCTCCAGTCACTTTATAGCATTATTTACTATTTTTGTTGATCCCAGGAATTTTTCTGTACAATAAACTTTCACTACATTTGCAAATAATCTATTAGAGTGTGCTGTGAATTCTAATTATCTAGTTCAGGGGCTTTCATAGTCCATTCCAAAGGCACCTTGCCCTTAAGTCCTGAGTGCACATCAATCTCTCTTTTTTGTACTTACTTTCAGTCAACTATCCTTACATTTTTCTAACATTAGTGGTCTACCAACCTGATAATTGTGCCACCTGAGTGTGACTGAGCAAAAAAGCAGTTTGAACTGTTGCATGACGTATCAGAGCTCCAAGCAAAGCACACTTACACTCTTCCCTCATCCATCTAATCTTAATTTAAACTTAAATTCAGAGCTCTAAATGTTGGCCCAGACCTTCTAACTCATGCATGGCCCGTAGCTGAATGATGCTGTGCCATTATCAAATTTCTGCTGTGACCCTAATTTTGGGAAATGTTTGATTTCAAGTTGGGTCTCCATCATGGGTGTTGCCTGAATTTGGCAGGCCTCTCAGAGCACCAGGCCTACACATTTCATTTACCCACCTGTTTCTGATGATTGTTTCAGCTAGAAATGGTGATCCAAGCCCTGACCCATGCATCCATGCTGCGCAATTATACTATTGGTACTCAGGTTCAATTGATGTCACTTTTCCTGGTGTCTGCCCCTAATTTGAGCGGTTTGGGAAAGCTTTTTGGCCCACCTTAAAGTGTTGCCTATGCATTTGGTTTTACCTCCTATTGAATTCAATAGAGTTCAGGTATGTTCAACGAGCTGTTCGGTGAACATCAGGACATTCGCCGAACCGAACCTTGAAAGGTTCGCTCATCTCTAACAGTGACCATAGAAAGATTTTATTATACAGTCAGGGCCAGAAATATTTGGACAGTGACACAATTTTCGCGAGTTGGGCTCTGCATGCCACCACATTGGATTTCAAATGAAACCTCTACAACAGAATTCAAGTGCAGATTGTAACGTTTAATTTGAAGGGTTGAACAAAAATATGTGTTAGAAAATGTAGGAATTGTACACATTTCTTTACAAACACTCCACATTTTAGGAGGTCAAAAGTAATTGGACAAATAAACATAACCCAAACAAAATATTTTTATTTTCAAAATTTTGTGGCGAATCCTTTGGAGGCAATCACTGCCTTAAGTCTGGAACCCATGGACATCACCAAACGCTGGGTTTCCTCCTTCTTAATGCTTTGCCAGGCCTTTACAGCCGCAGCCTTCAGGTCTTGCTTGTTTGTGGGTCTTTCCCTCTTAAGTCTGGATTTCAGCAAGTGAAATGCATGCTCAATTGGGTTAAGATCTGGTGATTGACTTGGCCATTGAAGAATGTTCCACTTTTTTGCACTCATGAACTCCTGTGTAGCTTTGGCTGTATGCTTGGGGTCATTATCCATCTGTACTATGAAGCGCCGTCCAATCAAGTTTGCAGCATTTGGCTGAATCTGGGCTGAAAGTATATCCCGGTACACTTCAGAATTCATCCGGCTACTCTTGTCTGCTGTTACGTCATCAATAAACACAAGTGACCCAGTGCCATTGAAAGCCATGCATGGCCATGCCATCACGTTGCCTCCACCATGTTTTACAGAGGATGTGGTGTGCCTTGGATCATGTGCCGTTCCCTTTCTTCTCCAAACTTTTGGCTTCCCATCATTCTGGTACAGGTTGATCTTTGTCTCATCTGTCCATAGAATACTTTTCCAGAACTGAGCTGGCTTCTGGAGGTGGTTTTCAGCAAATTTAACTCTGGCCTGTCTATTTTTGGAATTGATGAATGGTTTGCATCTAGATGTGAACCCTTTGTATTTACTTTCATGGAGTCTTCTCTTTACTGTTGACTTAGAGACAGATACACCTACTTCACTGAGAGTGTTCTGGACTTCAGTTGATGTTGTGAACGGGTTCTTCTTCACCAAAGAAAGTATGCGGCGATCATCCACCACTGTTGTCTTCCGTGGGCTCCCAGGTCTTTTTGGATTGATGAGTTCACCAGTGCTTTCTTTCTTTCTCAGGATGTACCAAATTGTAGATTTTGCCACTTCTAATGTTGTAGCAATTTCTTGGATGGGTTTTTTTCTGTTCTTGCAGCTTAAGGATGGCTTGTTTCACCTGCATGGAGAGCTCCTGTGACCACGTGTTTCCTTCACAGCAAAACCTTCCAAATGCAAACACCACACCTCAAATCAACTCCGGCCCTTTTATCTGCTCAATTGAGAATGACATAACAAAGGGATTGCCCACACCTGTCCATGAAATAGCCTTGGAGTCATTTGTCCAATTACTTTTGGTCCCTTTAAAAACAGGGTGGCACATGTTAAGGAGCTGAAACTCCTAAACCCTTCATCCAATTTTAATGTGGATACCCTCAAATGAAAGCTGAAAGTCTGAACTTCAACTGCATCTGATTTGTTTTGTTTCAAATTCATTGTGGTAATGTCTAGAACCAAAATTAGATAAATGTTGTCTCTGTCCAAATATTTATGGACCTAACTGTATATACAATATATTTCAATGAACATGTATAATCTGCTCCTTGGTTCACTGCGTGCCGAGGAGCAGAAGCTACAGAGCAATGAAAATGTCAGAGAGAAGAGAGATGAGCATCAGAAGCCAGGACAAAAGCCCTGACGTGCCATGATGTGATGGGACATGGGTTGAGCCCTTAAATTGGGACAGTCCCACTGAATTTGGGACGGTTGGGGGCTATGTATTTTTGCAAATACATTTTCCATATTTTTTCCAAAGCCATAACTTTTTTTTTAACCTTCCTTAGATGGCATTTTTTTTGTGGAATGAGTTGTACTTTTGCATGATGGCATTGATAGATTTTCATGAAAAAACAAAATTACAAGTGTGGCAAAAATGAAAAAAAAAATCACAATTGTGGCGCTTTTTTTAAATTATCCTGCATTTGAAATTATTTCCCAATTTCCATTTTTCTACATGATAAAATGGATGCTGTCATTCAAAAGTACAACTCCTCCCACAAAAAAGAAGCCCTAATATGACTAAATGTTTTTTGGGGGTTTGTTCTTTCAACATTCATTATATTTAAATTGACATAGCATTATGATTATCCAGGTCTGTTGGTTTACAGCGATATCAAACATTCATAACTTTTTTTATTTATTTAATTGGTAAAATTAAATTGGTAGTTCGTAAAAAAAATGCTTGTGTTGTCATTTTCTGAGTTCCATAACATTCACATATTTTTGTTGGTGGAGTTGTATGAGGGTTTGTTTTTTGAGTGGCGAGCTAATGCTTTTATTAAAATCAATTTGGGGTAGATATGATTTGATGATCACATTTTATTACATTTTTTCAGTCTTTCGGCAGTCAAAAATGTGCAAATAAGTCACTGATTTTTTTATAACTTCTATTACAAGGAGGTTGAATAATTTGATAGATCTGACTTTCACAGTCATAGAGGTACCACATATGCATTTTATTAATTGTTTATTTTTAATGGAGGGAAAAAGAGATTGATCAATTTGTTTTTCATAGTTTTTACTTTTTTTTACATTTTTGCTTTTCTTTGGATTATTATTGGTTTTGGTAAAAATCATGGTCTCCTCTGAATGCCAGTCATTAGTAACAGACACTCTTCTGCAGATCCCCAATTGTCATAGAACACTTTGACACCCCGCAGTAATGCTACTAAGGGTTAATAGATAGTTAGAACGATATCTCAGTCACAACAAGATGATGTCACATCAGATAGTGACACCATCAGATTGGCTTAGTGTTATCAATTGACCTCCTTTTGCTGTCATAATACATGTTTTACATAGCGAAAATTTCAATTTTGTCAAGAATGACTGTATGTGTTCTGCACCTTCCTATGGTTACCCCCATCACCTCAGCGGCTAAGGAAGATATATTTCACTAGAGCAATTTCTGATAATTTATTTGAAGAGATGAACAGTCAGCCTTTTTACGTGGATGATGGAGGATATAGAGAAGATGATTCAAACATCCAGTATTGTTGGCTCTTTAAGCTCCCATTATAGAGCCATTATCAACGATAATAGCACTCTGAGCCAGGACAAAGCTAAAGGATAAAATCAGGCAAAGGAGGACGGAGAGCAAGAAAATCTGGAGGCAAATGTCTGCCAAGTCATAGATGATGCTGACGTAAATCAGTCTTCCCCAACATTTCTGATCTTGAGAGCTATGTTCAGCTCTCCAGGAGAGTCACGTGCTACATCAAGCTCCTGCCTCCCTCAGATTAGTGGTAATCAAATTTCCCATTATAGATATAATCATAACCATAGCTTTTCCTATAAATCAACCCAAAGCAGTATACCAAGATCCAGGGGTTCCCACAATACCCCCATTCAGTGTTCTCCTATCAAGAACTTCCAACACACTGCTACATCCAGCTTCAAGCACCTCCTCTGACTGTTAGTATCATCCTGTCCTCAGTGAACCATATTAAAATTATCTCTAAACCCTTAAGACCAGCATATGTGCTTACAAATCTGCTCTTGTGTGCTGGGCTACAAACAAAATTCACCATATTTGCTAGACCTGAAACTAATTAACAAAGCTGGCAGACAGCTGGAAGCCACAATTCATGGGGCTGCTAGCCACATATGGTTCCCGAGCTACAGGTTGGGGACCTCTGACATAGATGATGATTCTGATTCTGTCATGGAAAAGTCCTGGGAACAAGATAGGGTAGTCACTGAGGGAATGGAGAAAGTGCATGTTGTCTCAGTTATACACAGTGTTGGTGAAATGTGGCTAAAAAATCCAATAGGAAAATATTTATTTGTTATGTGGTTGGCTTGGAAGAAGGTGATGTCACACTTGCTGATGGTGGAGGTTCAACAGTGCCTGAGTGCTCTGTTCATAGTGGTGCGAGTCAAAGGGTTGAGCGTCTGGGTGTGGGAGTTCCTGTGCACATTGCTGACAGATGAATCTTTGTCACAAGCTGTGGATGTCAAAGTTCTCAAAAAAAAACTATAATTCTGTATCATCACATGAAATGACATAATTTGCTTATTTGGAAAAAGCATGCCAGCTAACAAACCTCAATTTGCCCTCGTGCTCTTACTTCTCACTCTTACCTTTGTTCCTCATGCTCATCGTCTTAGCTAGGTTCCATAAATAGAACATGATTGATGTTATCATCGTCATCATCATCAATATGCTTCCTGTCATTTGCTATTATGACAACTAAACTCTGACCTAGTTAGGTTTCTGATGGTGCAGTTGCTGATGTACCAACTAATGGAGCTGGAAACACAAAAAAATTCCTCTTACTGGAAAACGCAATTAGATAACTCTTAACTATAATGTAACACAGAAAAAACCTCTAGGTGCATAAAAAGCAAAATGAGGTCCAGAGTATTTTCAACAGAATTAATTATTTTATTAGACCAACAACAAAATTGTTGTGAATGTGCTAGAAATGAATTCTGAGCAGAAGCTCCCTCTGGTGGTTACAAACAGTACTGAACTATCCAATGAAGATTGGGAAGATTGGCGATCAGGTGTTACTGACTGGTCTTATATAAGGGAGGTTCCCTCCCATCAGGGTTGCCGGTAATCAATTGTTCTGGTCTCATCTTTGATTCCTGTTCACTTTGTAGCCTGCTGTTTCGTGCCTGCATCTTCTGCTAACAGATAAGACATTTTCTTCTTTTTGTTTTTTGTGCTTGCTTTTTGCATTTTGTCCTGCACTTCTGTGGGGGTCTGCCGGGTCCCCTCCGGGGGCTTGTGCTCCTCTCAGTTTAGTTCAGCCACTGTTGTTTGTTCTTTTGCCTTTTCCAGTTTTTTCAGTGGCTGCTGTTTAGTTTTTGTTACACCAGAGAACTAATTTAGGTGGTAGAAGGGTCGTGTGATCTTAGGTGTTTTTGTAATTAGTAGAGTTGGTACTTTTCAGGGTTTTTTGGGGTTGCAGTAAGTGTCCTTCCTTTCCTCATACTGTTTTCTATCTGTGTCTGTATTTCCTCTTGTCTAACTGCCATTACATGTTTGGGGGCTTTCTATGTTCTTTGGGGATCTGCTCCGGGGCAGATAGTTTTCCTCTTTCTGTCTTTAGGTGTTGTTAGCTTCTCAGGCTGTGACGAGGCGTCTAGGACCAACGTAGGTACGCTCCACGGCTGCCTTTAGTTGTGGTGGTTAGTCAGGGTACTGCAATCCCATAGATTTCAACCTCTCTGGTGTATTTCCTTTTTTGCTTGCTCTCCTCAGCTACCAAATCATAACAGTATCACCGGCCCAAAAACTGATATTTGTATGGTACTCACAGAAGGGAAAAATAGTGTTAAAGAAAGAAGACTGTAAGAGTTGTCAGAGATTTTTTTTTTTTTTTTCCTCTGTATCTCTGAGTGCTGAGGAGGATTTTTTTTTCTCTCAATGGAGCTTGCACAGTTGTTGGCCATGTGGATCAGCTTGCCACTGAAGTTCGGAGTATTGCTATCTGTCTTGCAGGGTTGCCTGTTGTGGAACCTAGGATTCCCATGCCAGATTTGTTTTTAGGGGATCGAGCTAAATTTCTCAATTTCAAAAATAACTGTAAGTTGTTTTTTGCCTTGAAATCTAAGTCCTCAGGGAACGCAGCGCAGCAGGTTCAAATTGTCATCTCTCTCCTGCGCGGCGATCCTCAGGATTGGGCTTTTTCCCTGACACCTGGGGATCCTGTTTTGAGTAATGTTGATGCATTTTTTCAGGCTCTGGGGTTATTGTACGATGAACCTAATGTCACTGATCAAGCTGAAAAAGCCTTGTTGGCATTAAATCAGGGGCTTGAGGACGCTGAGTTATACTGTCAGAGATTCCGAAGGTGGGCAGTCCTGACCAAATGGAATGACGATGCTTTGGCAGCCCTTTTTCGGAAGGGTCTGTCAGAGAATGTAAAGGATGTTATGGTGGGATTCCCTGTCCCCTCTGGTCTCAATGATTCTATGTCATTAGCAATTCAAATTGACAGACGTTTGCGTGAGCGTAGAGGTATGCATGGAATAGTGTTGCCTTGTGAACCAGCTTCTGAATCCATGCAGTGTGATAGAGTGGATTCTGGGGCACAGCGTCATGAGTTTCGAAAACGCAATGGGTTATGTTTCTACTGTGGTGACGCCTCTCATGCTATTTCTGTCTGCCCTAAGCGGGGAAGACGTTTTGCACGCTCAGTTGTCTTGGGCAGTGTTCAGACTAAATTTTTGTTGACTGTTACCCTGATTTGCTCCCTGTCCACATTTTCTACTCAGGCTTTCGTTGATTCGGGAGCAGCTATTAACCTGATGGATTTTGATTTTGCTAAACTTGTGGGTTTCCCATGACACCCCTACGGAAGTCTATTCCCTACTGGGGATCAATTCTACCCCTTTGGCTGAGAATAAACCTCAGTTCTCTACTCAGGTGATAATGAGGGTTGAACCTGATCATCAGGAGAGTTGCAAATTTTTGGTGCTGTATAATCTGCATGACATTATCGTACTGGGTTTCCCTTGGTTACAGACTCATAATCCTGTTTTGGATTGGAAATCTGTGTCTGTAACCAGTTGGGGCTGCCAATGTGTTAATACCAACACTCCTGTTTTTTCTGCCTCCCCCCAGGCTCAGGATGTTCCTGACTTTTTGACTGATTTTTCTGATGTGTTTAGCGAAAGTAAATCTGCAAACCTTGCCTCCCCATAGGAGCTATGACTGCGCTATTGAATTAGTGCTGTTGTGAATAGGCTGGAAATGAGTTCTGAGCAGAAGCTCCCTCTGGTGGTTACTAACGGTACTGGACTGTCCAGTGAAGATTGTGAGGATTGGGAATCAGGTGTTACTGACTGGTCTTATATAAGGGAGTCGCCTTCCCATCAGGGTTGCCGGTGATCAATTGTTCTGGTCTCAATCCTTGATTCCTGTTTCCTTGGTAGCCTGCTGTGTCGTGTCTGAATCTCCTGCTAACAGATAAGACATTTTCTTCTTTTTGTTTTTGTGCTTGATTTTTGCATTTTGTCCTGCACTTCTGTGGGGGCCTTCAGGGTCCCCTCTGGGGGCTTTTGCCCTCTCAGTTCAGTTCAGCCACTGATGATTGTACATTTGCTTTTTCCAGTTTTTTCAGTGGCTGCTGTTTTGTTTTTGGTTACACCAGAGAACTAATTTAGGTGGTAGAGGTCGTGTGATCTCAGGTGTTTTTGAAATTAGTAACGTTGGTGCTTTTCAGGGTTTTTTGGGATTGCAGTAAGTGCCCTTCCTATCCTTTTCTATTTAGTAAGTTTGGGCCCCAACGTTTGCTCATACTATTTTCTGTCTGTGTCAGTATTTCTTCTTGTCTAACCGCCATTACATGTTTGGGGGCTTTCTATGTTCTTTGGGGATCTGCTCCGGGGCAGATAGCTTTCCTCTTTCTATCTTTAGGTGTAGTTAGTTTCTCAGGCTGTGACGAGGCGTCTAGGACCAACGTAGGAACGCTCCACGGCTGCCTCTAGTTGTGGTGGTTAGTCAGGGTACTGCAATCTCATAGTTTCCAACTGCTCTGGTGTATTTCCTTTTTGCCTGCTCTCCTCAGCTACCAAATCATAACAGTATCACCAGCCTAAACTGAAAATTATATGGTACTCACAGAAGGGAAAAATATTGTGGAAAGAAAAAAAAGTTGTCAGAGTTGTCAGAGATTTTTTTTTTCTGTTTGTTGCATTTTTTTTTTTTTTCCCTCTGTATCTCTGAGTGCTGAGGAGGATTTTTTTTCTCTCTCAATGGAGTTTGCACAGTTGTCTGGCCGTGTGGATCAGCTTGCCACTGAAGTTCGGAGTATTGCTACCTATCTTGCTAGGTTGCCTGTTGTGGAACCTAGGATTCCCATACCAGATTTGTTTTTAGGGGATCGAGCTAAATTTCAGAATTTCAAAAATAACTGTAAATTGTTTTTTGCCTTAAAATCTAAGTCCTCAGGGAACGCAGCGCAGCAGGTTCAAATTGTTATCTCTCTCCTGCGCGGCGACCCTCAGGATTGGGCTTTTTCCCTGACACCTGGGGATCCTGTTTTGAGTGATGTTGATGCGTTTTTTCAGGCTTTGGGTTATTGTACGATGAGCCTAATGTCACTGATCAAGCTGAAAAAACTTTGTTGGCATTAAGTCAGGGGCTTGAGGACGCTGAGTTATACTGTCAGAGATTCCGTAGGTGGGCAGTCCTGACCAAATGAATGACGAAGCTTTGGCAGCTCTTTTTCGGAAGGGACTGTCAGATAATGTAAAGGATGTTATGGTGGGATTCCCTGTTCCCTCTGGTCTCAATGATTCTATGTCATTAGCGATTCAAATTGACAGACGTTTGCGTGAGCGGAAAGGTATGCGTGGAATAATGTTGCCTTGTGAACCTGCTTCTGAATCCATGCAGTGTGATAGAGTGGTTTCTGGGGCACAGCGTCATGAATTTCGAAAGCGCAATGGGTTATGTTTCTACTGTGGTGATGCCTCTCATGCTATTTCAGTCTGCCCTAAGCGGGGAAGACGTTTTGCACGCTCAGTTGTCTTGGGTAGTGTTCAGACTAAGTTTTTATTAACTGTTACCCTGATATGCTCTCTGTCCTCATTTTCTGCTCAGGCTTTTGTTGATTCTGGAGCAGCTATTAACCTGATGGATTTTGATTTTGCTAAACGTGTGGTTTCCCTTGATACCCCTACGGAAGTCTATTCCCCTACTGGGGATCGATTCTACCCCTTTGGCTGAGAATAAACCTTAGTTCTCTACTCAGGTGATAATGAGGGTAGAACCTGATCATCAGGAGAGTTGCAAATTTTTGGTTCTGTATAATCTGCATGACATTATCGTACTGGGTTTCCCTTGGTTACAGTCTCATAATCCTGTTTTGGATTGGAAATCTGTGTCTGTTACCAGTTGGGGCTGCCAATGTGTTATTACCAACACTCCTGTTTTTTTCTGCCTCCCCCCAGGCTCAGGATGTTCCTGACTTTTTGATAGATTTTTCTGATGTGTTTAGCGAAAGTAAATCTGCATCCTTACCTCCCCATAGGAGCTATGACTGCGCTATTGAATTAGTGCCTGGTAGTAAATTCCCTAAAGGTCGCCTTTTTAACTTGTCTGTACCTGAACATGACGCTATGCGGTCTTATATCAAGGAGTCATTGGAGAAGGGTCATATCAGACCATCCTCTTCACCCTTAGGTGCCGGTTTTTTCTTTGTGGCCAAAAAGGATGGTTCATTAAGGCCGTGTATTATTATCGTCTCTTGAACAATATTACTGTGAAATATCAATATCCTTTACCCTTGATCTCTGATCTGTTTTCCAGGTGAAAAACGCTACTTGGTTTACCAAGCTTGACCTCAGGGGGGCATATAACCTTATTCGCATTAAGCACGGGGATGAATGGAAGACGGCATTTAATACCCCTGAAGGGCATTTTGAGTACCTTGTGATGCCCTTTGGGCTCACTAATGCTCCTTCTGTCTTCCAGTCCTTCATAAATGACATTTTCATGGATTTTGTGGATAAATTTCTGATTGTTTATTTGGATGATATCTTGATTTTTTCCAATGACTGGGACTCTCATGTAAAACATGTTAGGACTGTGTTCCAGATTTTGAAGAGAATGCTCTGTATGTGAAGGGATCAAAGTGTCTTTTTAGCGTTCAGAGGATCTCATTTCTGGGATTCATTTTGTCCCCATCTGTTATTGAAATGGACCCGGTCAAAGTTCAGGCCATCTGTGATTGGGTCCAACCTACTTCATTAAAGGCTCTTCAAAGATTCTTGGGTTTTGCCAATTTTTATCGTAAATTTATTGGTAATTTCTCTGTCATTGTTAAACCATTAACTGATTTGACCAAGAAGGGTTCTGATGTGGTGAATTGGCCTCCTGAGTAGAGTTGAGCGATACTTTCTGATATCCAAAAGTATCGGAATCGGAATGGTATCGCCGATACCCAAAAAATATCGGCGATACCCGATACCGATACCGGAAATCCAATGTAAGTCTATGGGAACAAAATATCGGAATTAAAAAAAAACCCATTCTTGCCTTGTTAGTTAATAGTACATGAAGGAAAACAACAGAGTAATGTAGAATGTATTGGGGGAGGTTGAGGAGACATTAAAGGCATAGATGTTTAACCCAATCCAATGGAATAGCATTAATATTTTTTTTTTGGAAATACGTTCGGATTGACGAAGAAATTGACTATGTTGTTAACCTTTTTTCTATTTTGGCAAATATGTATGTTTCACAACTTCCATGCTCTTCACCTTTTTAACTTTTGACACACTTTCTCCTTCATAATCTTCAGCAGCATCATCTTTGTCATCAAATTATTCTTCATCTTCACCTTCTTTATCTTCTTCTAAAACTTCTTGCTTTTCATCTTTTTGTTAACATTACTCATATTGTTCTTTTTAAACTATTATTCTTCTTCATATTATAGTCCTTCATCTTCTTCATCATATTCTTATTTGTGACAGAGATTCCTGTACTTGTAATCTGTCAAAGTATGAATTTTTCATCCTTCCGTTCTTGCTGTCACAAAAGATTTAAATTACAACAGTATTTGTCCGTGTTCAGTTTAGCCTGCAGCAGCAGGCATTTTCCAGGGGCACCACGAGGAGGAACGGACTCACCCCCATACACTGCTTAGTCTTCTTCTGCTTATAATTTAGAGCATATATTTTGCTCTTCATTTTGATCTTATACTTCATGTTCTTCTGCTTTTTGATCTTCTGCTTATTGTTCTTCTGTCTCTTGTTCTGTATCTTGTAGTTTGTCGTAACCTTCTTTTTCCTGTTGGTGATCTTCTTCTGGGTAATCTTATATTTCTTCTTTGTGATGGTGTTCAGGCTGGTTGGCTTGATGCTCTTCGTCCTTGGGGTCGTCATCTTCTTCGGGGTGGTCTTTAGGTTGTCTAACTTCCGAGAACCAGTTGACGTTACTGGAACCCGGACGGGTAGCAGAAGGTACAAGAGCCAATGCAAGTAACAAGAACAGCTAACTGTCCTGGAACCCGGAGGGGCAGCAGAAGGAAAAGAGCCAATGGCACAACCGAGGACCAGCTTACGTTACTGGGACACGGTTACTAAGCAGGAGGTACCTGTGCTCCAAAGCACTACCAAGGACCAGCAGACGTTGCTGGAACTCGGATACCGAGATGGAGGCACCTACGCCAAAGGCACTGCGGAGAACCAGTTGACGGTACTGGAACCCGGACGGGTAGCAGAAGGTACAAAGCCAATGCAAGTAAACAAGGACCACTGACTGTGCTGGAACCCGGAGGGGCAGCAGAAGGAAAAGAGCCAATGGCACAACCGAGGACCAGCTGACGTTACTGGGACACGGTTACTAAGCAGGAGGTACCTGTGCTCCAAAGCACAAACCAAGGACCACAGACGTTGCTGGAACTCGATACCGAGATGGAGGCACCTACGCCAAAGGCACTGCGGAGAACCAGTTGACGGTACTGGAACCCGGACGGGTAGCAGAAGGTACAAAGCCAATGCAAGTAACAAGGACCAGCTGACTGTGCTGGAACCCGGAGGGGCAGCAGAAGGAAAAGAGCCAATGGCACAACCGAGGACCAGCTGACGTTACTGGGACACGGTTACTAAGCAGGAGGTACCTGTGCTCCAAAGCACTACCAAGGACCAGCAGACGTTGCTGGAACTCGGATACCGAGATGGAGGCACCTACGCCAAAGGCACTGCGGAGAACCAGTTGACGGTACTGGAACCCGGACGGGTAGCAGAAGGTACCCATGGAAATTTCAGTTGACAGGCCGCAAGCCGGCCGCAGTTACCGAATCCCACAGTAATACAGTGGGTGATTGTCCTATTGTCACAACGGAAACAGCCTTTATTTGCATATCCCGCAGCACACATAGGAAGCACCTAAACTCCAGGCACCATAGAGTAGGCTAACCCGACCGCACAACAGGACAACTTATTGCAGGCTAAGTGACGTTTACACTGACAGGAAACAGATGGCGTGCTGTAACCAGTCTGGGCAGGAGTGAGTACCCGTGCCAATGACACTTCCGAGCAACAACTGTCGGTGTTGGAGCCCAGGGATGAGAAGAGAACAGGGTGGAGGCAGCAGGACTTTTTGCTGTTAACACAGCAGGGGAACAGCTGACATTACTGAACCCCAGTAACACAGGAGCAAGTGTTGACTGTGCTAACAGCACTTCCGAGCAACAACTGGCGTTGTTGAAGCCCAGGGATGAGAAGAGAACAGGGTGGAGGCAGCAGGACTTTTTGCTGTTAACACAGCAGGGGAACAGCTGACATTACTGAACCCCAGTAACACAGGAGCAAGTGTTGACTGTGCTAACAGCACTTCCGAGCAACAACTGGCGTTGTTGAAGCCCAGGGATGAGAAGAGAACAGGGTGGAGGCAGCAGGACTTTTTGCCATTAACACAGCAGGGGAACAGCTGACATTACTGAACCCCAGTAACACAGGAGCAAGTGTTGACTGTGCTAACAGCACTTCCGAGCAACAACTGGCGTTGTTGAAGCCCAGGGATGAGAAGAGAACAGGGTGGAGGCAGCAGGACTTTTTGCCGTTAACACAGCAGGGAACAGCTGACATTACTGAACCCCAGTAACACAGGAGCAAGTGTTGACTGTGCTAACAGCACTTCCGAGCAACAACTGGCATTGTTGAAGCCCAGGGATGAGAAGAGAACAGGGTGGAGGCAGCAGGACTTTTTGCCGTTAACACAGCAGGGGAACAGCTGACATTACTGAACCCCAGTAACACAGGAGCAAGTGTTGACTGTGCTAACAGCACTTCCGAGCAACAACTGGCGTTGTTGAAGCCCAGGGATGAGAAAAGAACAGGGTGGAGGCAGCAGGACTTTTTGCCGTTAACACAGCAGGGGAACAGCTGACATTACTGAACCCCAGTAACACAGGAGCAAGTGTTGACTGTGCTAACAGCACTTCCGAGCAACAACTGGCGTTGTTGAAGCCCAGGGATGAGAAGAGAACAGGGTGGAGGCAGCAGGACTTTTTGCCGTTAACACAGCAGGGGAACAGCTGACATTACTGAACCCCAGTAACACAGGAGCAAGTGTTGACTGTGCTAACAGCACTTCCGAGCAACAACTGGCGTTGTTGAAGCCCAGGGATGAGAAGAGAACAGGGTGGAGGCAGCAGGACTTTTTGCCGTTAACACAGCAGGGGAACAGCTGACATTACTGAACCCCAGTAACACAGGAGCAAGTGTTGACTGTGCTAACAGCACTTCCGAGCAACAACTGGCGTTGTTGAAGCCCAGGGATGAGAAGAGAACAGGGTGGAGGCAGCAGGACTTTTTGCCGTTCACACAGCAGGGGAACAGCTGACATTACTGAACCCCAGTAACACAGGAGCAAGTGTTGACTGTGCTAACAGCACTTCCGAGCAACAACTGGCGTTGTTGGAGCCCAGGGGCAAGGAGGATGTTTAAATAGTAGATCAAGTATTTTCCTTGTTACGTGTCAATTAAAAATGTCTATACTCCAAACAAGAGAAATATAAACTTTATTACCATAAGATGATGATTTTACTTTAAAAAATATATGTAAATTAATAATTGACAAATATAAACGCATACATTAACATGTTGAAAAGCAATGCAAACCACAATAAAAATAGGTTAAATAATCTGCTATACGGTTTTAAATAAAAGCATACAAGTACATATCAGAATCCATTAATGATGGATAAGTAACAGTATGTACACCATTTTTATTGTATAGACAATGAATGGCTGACTTAAAAACATAATCAGCATTACAACTTATCTGTGCCATTCATAAAACTTTACATTTGCTGACTAATATCACTAAAAAGTATTTAAAAATATCTAAAATTTCAATCATGTAATACTGATAATATGTGCCAATCATTTATATTAACCAACAAAACCTTTAAAAAGTGCTTAGTGCATAGTGAAAACAGCTATTTATGCCTGATTGTGGACTTGCAAGCATGACAACGGATAGATAAGGTATATATAGATGAGACTGCATAGCCACAGATGGTGAATGGCGATGTAATACTGTACCTCAATAAAGTGTGCGTTACTACTACATCCTTTATTTTATATAGCTTTATAAAAGGGTACGTGCATGTATGCTTGCGCCTTTGTTTGGACGCACAGACTGGCTTCCTGCTGTGACGCGTTGGGTATTGGAGCGTCTGTGCGTCTTATGACGCAGACTAACATTCACAGTGCGCATCGTTCATCATCGCAAGCGTACCGACAACACAAAGGCGTTGTCATGACTGCTTTACTCAGTAAACATGCACCTATGATGAAACATACACGCATGTGCCCTATTACATAAAAAGCTACAAGAAAAACGCGTGTGAGGTGTGAACAGCGGTTTTGTTAAGGTACAGTATTATATCGACATTGTACAGGTGTCGCTATTCAGTCAAATAAATAGATATCATTCACCTATTCTATCAGTTTTCCTTCTTTCAGCACCACTTACAGGTATATATTTTGCTATTGTGACTATGCACTATTGACTTTAACAAGGTAATGCATGATTTTTGTTACCGATTATCATGTTTATATGAAGGACCTTTATGATATGGGCTGTTAACTTTCTAATTAAATATGTATTTTGTAAAATGACATAAATATAAGTAATGTTGAAGAGGACTATTCCTACATGCATTGTTTGCACAATATTACAGGTGTACATCACGTCCCTTAATCAACATTGGATTCTTATATTTACTTGTATGCTTTTATTTAAAAGCCAAGAACACTGAAGTCTAACCTTCGCACTGCAGCTGTTGTCAAAGTTCAACCCACATTATGCACTTCCAACATTGCAGCATTTGAGTCATGATGTGAGTTGGATTTGTGTAAGCTATGGAGTGACAAGGTTGAACATCAGTATCCTATAGCATAAGTAGGCTTTTGTTTAGCATTTGTTTTCGACATATGCATATCTGTAATTATATGTCACAATTATTTTGTTACAGATTTGTGACAAAGACTAATCATTTTATGGTTTTAAAGCTGACGTTTTAATTGTTTACAGCTTAGAAATCAGGGTGTAGCCTCATATCTATGTGTAGCACTACACACTTTGACATGTCATGTTTTTTTCAACAGGTGTAGGTAGCTAGCAGTAATTTTTCCCGGACACACAGCAGGGAACAGCAGGCGTTACTGAACCCCACAAACACATCAGCAATTGTTTTCATCTGTGCATCTAACACTTCTGAGCAGCAACTGGCGGTGTTGAAGCCCAGGGTCAAGGAGGGTGTAGGCCGAGGCCTAGTATGAGATGTTTGAAGTTGAAGTTGTAGTTAGCAGCAGTAATTTTTGCCAGACACACAGCAGGGGAACAGCAGGCGTTACTGAACCCCACAAACACATCAGCGATTGTTTTCATCTGTGCATCTAACACTTCTGAGCAGCAACTGGCAGTGTTGAAGCCCAGGGTCAAGGAGGGTGTAGTCCGAGGCCTAGTATGAGATGTTTGAAGTTGAAGTTGTAGTTAGCAGCAGTAATTTTTGCCAGACACACAGCAGGGGAACAGCAGGCGTTACTGAACCCCACAAACCACATCAGCGATTGTTTTCATCTGTGCATCTAACACTTCTGAGCAGCAACTGGCGGTGTTGAAGCCCCGGGTCAAGGAGGGTGTAGGCATAAAATATTCAATTATTGCCTTGTTAATTGGCCTTTGCAAATGTATGTACTTCAAACAAGAATAAATGAAGTTTTACTAGGACAATAAAATGATGAATTTCAATTCCAAGAATAGAAAAATATTTATACTTGAGATTCCTCAGTGGTTGATACCGTTTAATGGCTAGCTGAAAAGATGGTAACAAATTCAAAGCTTTCGAGACTACTCAGGTCTCTTCATCAGGCTAAGACTAAAACAAAAAATGAAGAATCACATATTTCTACACACAACAGGACACAGGAATAAGTAAGACAAGTGAGAGAGGGACAAGTGAAGGGAGACCGGCCAAAAAATGAGAACAAGGATGAATTATCAGCGCCACACAATAAGAGAAAAAATAATGGATTTACCTGTGGCAAAACACTTTTGTATGCCCGGTCATAGCATGATGGATATGGAATTACTGTTATTAAAATATAACTTCAAATCTGAGAAAGATACAAAGGTTTCAGAATATAAGCTCATCATGACCTTTGACACTCTTAGTGATGGAATGAATAGATCACACGGATTTATGTCATTCTATATCAATTAAGGAATCTGCGTCTCTGCCCTTCCAGGGGCATGAAAACACAAAACCAGACCCCAATCAGAGGGCAATAAAACTTTCTATCCTTATCTAGGAACTGTTCCAATATTTATGTTCATCCCTCTGTCATAATGACAGTTCTGCTACACGTCACTTCTCTTACCTATTGAACTATTCCTGTGTCCTGTTGTGTATAGAAATATGTGATGCTTCATTTTTTGTTTTAGTATTTGCCTGATGAAGAGACTTGAGTAGCCTCGAAAGCTTGCAATTTGTTACCATCTTTTCAGTTATCCATTAAAAGGTATCAACCACTGCAGACTCTCAAGTCTAAATATTTTTCTATCTACTGGCTAACACGGTACGAAGATACACATGTTTCCTAACTTCAAGAATAAAATTAAGACCCTGGAAATATAAACGCATATATGCACATGCCAACAAGAAATGGAACAACACACCACCCAAAAAATTGGTTACAAAATATAGTGTTGTAAATTTAAGAATAAAAGTCCATTCCATTGTCATCAATGTGATGACGCAATAATGTACGATAAAAAATAACAATTTAAAAAAACATTATGCATTGTCACAATTTAAGTGTGTGCCTGCAAGTGTAGGTGAAACAAAGGCTACAGATAGCAAAGGTATATTCTATGTCTGTATCAGACAGTGGACAGCCTCTGATGGGTAATGGCGATGTTATACTGTACGTCAATAAAGTCTGCGGCTGCAATCATGCATTTTGCATGTCTGGTTGCGCAAGGCTTTATCCGTCAACAACACTACCTTCCTACTGTCACTCGTAGGGTAGGGTAGCGTGTGTCTATTAGATGACTCTCTATAAAATGTGACGTTACGCAGCGTTATTGTGCCCTAGGGACGCCAAAAATACGACAGCAGTAATCATTTACTGTCTAATACTCCACCTATGACCAACAAAAAAAAGCACGTTCCCTCTTTAACAATCTACAAGACTAACAAGCATAATGGTTGACGCTGACTTTATTGAGGTACAGTATTACATCGACATTGTCCATGAGTAACTATGCACTGTAATACCTATATACCATTATTAATTTATATCTGTTGTGGTTGTTTCAACAGCACTTGCAGGTATAACTACCTATTGTCAGTATGCATGATGCACTTTATAGATGTAATAATTTATTATTGCACATTATTACCATGTTTAGATGCTGGCCATTTCATATATGGTGTGTGAAGTTACAGTTGGCATCAGTATGTGTATTTTATAATGTCTGTCATAAATAAAACTCGTGATGATGATGATGATGATTTTATGATTCGTACATCCATTGACTGCATTATCTTACAGGTACAGATAAAGTTCCTTAAAAAGCATTAATTGATAATTAAGAAATGTACTTTTAATGCATTAATTTCAAAAAGTGAACACTATGTTTTAGTTTTTGTTACCATTTCTAATAGACATGTGCAGATATGCGCTGTGATGACAAATTATTATTTGTCCATATTTGTTATAAAAATTTATCATTGTAGGCCTGGAAAACTTCACAATTTCCTGTTTTAAGCATAACAATCAGGGAGACGGCTCTTCCCTATTTGGAGCATGTTCCAATGGGTTTTTTCTGTGCATGTGTAGGAAACAGGAGACTTCTTGCCGGACACACAGCAGGGGAACAGCTGGCTTACTGAACCCCACTAACACTATAGCTTGTGTATTGGTCTGTGGACACGACACTTCTGAGCAGCAACTGGCAGTGTTGTAGCCCAGGGAGTAGAGTTCAGGTGGTAGAAAGATGATCATAACAGGAGACATGGATAACGTTGCGAACCAGTTATTTAATCTGAGAACGGACAGACAAATTCTGGCGAGATCCATGCCTTGTTCATTTTCAGAAAAGTAAGCCGGTCTACATTATCGGAGGATAGTCGCATGCGACGGTCTGTTAGTACACCACCTACAGCACTAAAGACGCGCTCCGATAATACACTGGCAGCGGGGCAAGCCAGCACCTCCAATGCATACTGGCTAAGCTCTGGCCATGTATCCAGCTTAGAGACCCAAAACTTGAATGGGGAAGAGCCATCTGGGAGTACACTGAGAGGGAAAGACAAGTAGTCTGTCACCATCTTATGGAAACGTTGCCTCCTGCTGACTGGAGCCGTCTCGGATGGTGTAGACATTGTGGCGCTGCCACAAAACTTCGCCACATTTGGAACATACTGGTCTTGCCCTGTGCAGAGGCGCTGCTTGTGCTCCCTCTTGTTGCAGAGCTGTCTCCACTGCCTCGACGCACAGAGCTGCTTTGTAAAGCAGTAGCAGCAGCGCTCTCGGCTGGAATGGAGAACATTATGGATTGCACCAGTGTCTCTTTGTACTCCCGCATTTTACGCTCCCGGTTCAACGGTGTGATGAGGCTTTGTAAGTTGTCCCGGTAGCGAGGGTCTAGGAGGGTGTAACACCCAATAATCAGACGTGGTGAGAATGTGGGCGATGCGGCGGTCGTTTCTCAGGCACTGCAGCATGAAATCAACCATGTGCTGCAGACTCCCAACTGGCCAAGAAACGCTGTCCCCTGCAAGAGGCGTCATCTCTGCCTGCTCTGCATCACCCCACCCTCGCTCTACATACTGACTAGAGCGTTGTGTACCTCCCTCTGGAGCGATGTCTTCCTCCTCCATTGACTCCTCCTCATCCTCCTCACTAAGTGAGCCCTGCCCAGCCCTTTGTGAGGAACCACATTGCGCTGACTGTCCAGAAGGTGATGGAATTTGTGACTCCTCATCCTCCACCTCTTCCAAAACCTCATCCCTTAGTGCTTGCAGTGTTTTTGAAGCAGGCAATAAGGGGGACAGTCAGGCTGACTAGTGCATCATCTGCACTCGCCATCCGCGTTGACTCATCAAACGCACGCAAAACGTGGCAGATGTCCTTCATAGAGGCCCACTCAGTAGTGTGAAGTGTGAACGGCGCAAATTGCGAGTTGATTGCGCCTGATGCAGCTGATACTCCATTACTGCTGGCTGCTGCTCACACAACCGCTCCAACATATGTAACGTGGAATTCCACCTGGGGTACGTCACATATGATGCGATGTTCAGGAAGGCGAAATCTGCGTTGCAGAGCTGCAATGCGCGATCTGGCCATGCTGGAACGTCGCAAGTGAGCACACTCTAGGCGGACCTTGTGCAGCAGTGCATCAAGATCCGGATAGTCCCCTCAAAAAACTCTGCACGACCAAGTTCAGCACATGTGCCAGACATGGTATGTAGTGAGGTTGCCAAGGCCCAGAGCTGCCACCAGATTTCAGCCATTGTCACACACTACCAAGCCTGGCTGGAGATTCGCTGGCAAAAACCACACGTCGCTCTCCTGGTTGATGGCATTCCAGAGCTCCTGCGCTGTGTGGCTTCGATTCCCCATGGAAATTAATTTCAGGACGGCCTGTTGACGTTTGGCCACGGCTGTGCTCATATCGGTCGCAACAGGTAAGCGTTCACGGGTCCATGTGGAGGTAGACCGTGACGGCTCCTGCAGGATGATTCTGAGGAACTGGAGTAGGAGGAGTAGTCAATGTGGACAGACTTGATTCCTGCAATCCTTGGAGTTGGCAGAACACGTACAGCGCCACTCGCAGATCTGTACCCGGCTCCACAACATTGACCCAATGGGCAGTGAGGGAAAGGTATCGTCCCTGGCCATGGGTACTGGTCCACGCATCGGTGGTCAGGTGGACCTTGCTACTGATGGCGTTTAGTAGCGCATGTTTAATTTTTCCCTCAACATGCTTTTGCAGACCAGGGACGGCTTGCCTGCTGAAAAAAAATCGGCTGGGCACATTGTATTGTGGGACTGCCAATGCCATTAAGTTACGGAAACTGTCAGTCTCCACTAGCCTGAATGACAGCATTTCAAGGCACAGGAGTTTTGCAATGCCAGCATTCAGAGCCTGTGCTCGTGGATGTTTGCCGAGTATGGCCGTTCTGTTATCCCATGCCTGTGCTACCGATGGCTGTTTTGTGGCCTGGGAGTGTGAGGATGACAGGGAGCTTGCAGCTGTGGGTGGAATAACACTGGGTCTCTGACAACAGTGACAGAGGTTCTTCCATGGCGATCCTGTGAGGAAGCCGAACCAGCTGTGTGTGAGCTGGAGGAAGAGGCTCCAACACGAGCTGAAGATGTAGGTGCTGCTGTAGGTTGGCCTACATCTCCAGTGTGTCTTGTAACTCAACCACGTGCTTTGACCGCACATGTTTCCACATATTTGTGGTATTAAGGTTACTGACACTTTTACCTCTTTTTAAATTTTTGATTACACAGCTTGCATTTGACATAGCAAATATCATCTGCAAGTGTGTCAAAAAAGGACCACGCAGTGCAAGTCCTGGGAGCGCCCGTTTTGGCTGTTGGAAGAGAACTGCTACGAACGGGTGCCAAACTGGAGGCTACAGGCAACCGAGTCTGCAGCCTACCTCTCCCTACTTTTGGACCGTTGGGGCAATCTCTTCCTCAGAGCTGCTATCACCACCTTCCTGTTCCTCACGCCATGTTGGGTCTTGGACCTCATCATCTCCACTACCCTCTTCCAACACCTGCTGCTGTTGGGTGGTCTGGCCAGCACCATGCTCAACAGAAACTGGCACCTGAGTCTCATCATCATCAGATGCGTTCTGCGGTGTGCTGACCATTCGCACTGGCTCACCCGCCTCTTCAGATTCAGAGAGACACAGCTGTTGCGCATCACTGCATACTGCCTCTTCTTCACATTCCAGAATGCGCTTGCCTGGGCCCCTGTTTGCAAGCCAACAGATTCTGAGAACAGAAGCAGAGACCACTGTCCTTTACAGAGCTCTCTGACTGCCTGGCATTTGGCAGCGGTGAAGACACAGATGGTTGTAAAGTGCTGTGATCCTAGGAGTGAAGAATGAAATGAATGCTTGGCTGCCATCCAACCAACAACGCTTCAATTTGTTTTCCGCAGCAGGGGGTACGCCGACTCCTAAAAAACTGCGCAAAAGGAACGCTCCTGGTAAACTGTGGATGCTTGTCACGGGTGCGGCAGCAGCGCACAGAACCCACGTACCCCCTGCTAAACCCACGCCACGACCACGGCCTTACTCCCTGCCTACTTCATCTTGGTAATTGATAAAGAAAGTCAGAAAAGTAAAGGCCTAATGTGGTTATTCCTCAAGACTGCAGTGAACACTGCAGACAACTGTTCACTAGCTGTAAAAGGCCCCTTTGTGTACTTCTATAGTGTTTTTCAACCAATGTATTGTATACGGATGGAAGCGCGTCACACTAATAGATTAGATTTTTTTAAAATATAATGGAGCAGCACCAATTAGAGAAAAATTTGAAGGATGAGGCAGTGACACACGCTCAGCAGACTACAACCAGCAGTGGTTGAAGAACTAACTGGAGCGTAATCTGCACTCAAAAAAATGAAAAGCTCACAGACTACAGTGAACACTGAAACACAACTGTTCACTAGCTGTAAAAGGCCCTTTGTGTACTTCTATAGTGTTTGCAACCAATGTATTGTATACGGATGGAAGCGCGTCACACTAATAGATTAGATTTTTTAAAAAATATAAATGGAGCAGCACCAATTAGAGAAAAATTTGAAGGATGAGGCAGTGACACACGCTCAGCAGACTACAACCAGCAGTGGTTGAAGAACTAACTGGAGCGTAATCTGCACTCAAAAAATGAAAAGCTCACAGACTACAGTGAACACTGAAACACAAACTGTTCACTAGCTGTAAAAGGCCCCTTTGTGTACTTCTATAGTGTTTGCAACCAATGTATTGTATACGGATGGAAGCGCGTCACACTAATAGATTAGATTTTTTTAAATATAATGGAGCAGCACCAATTAGAGAAAAATTTGAAGGATGGCAGTGACACACGCTCAGCAGACTACAACCAGCAGTGGTTGAAGAACTAACTGGAGCGTAATCGCACTCAAAAAATGAAAAGCTCACAGACTACAGTGAACACTGAAACACAACTGTTCACTAGCTGTAAAAGGCCCCTTTTGTACTTCTATAGTGTTTGCAACCAATGTATTGTAATACGGATGGAAGCGCGTCACACTAATAGATTAGATTTTTTTAAAATATAATGGAGCACACCAATTAGAGAAAAATTTGAAGATGAGGGCAGTGACACACGCTCAGCAGACTACAACCAGCATGGTTGAAGAACTAACTGGAGCGTAATCTGCACTCAAAAAATGAAAAGCTCACAGACTACAGTGAACACTGAAACACAACTGTTCACTAGCTGTAAAAGGCCCCTTTGTGTACTTCTATAGTGTTTTGCAACCAAATGTATTGTATACGGATGAAGCGCGTCACACTAATAGATTAGATTATTTTAAAAAATAATGGAGCAGCCACCAATAAGAGAAAAATTTGAAGGATGAGGCAGTGACACACGCTCAGCAACTACAACCAGCAGGTTGAAGAACTAACTGGAGCGTAATCTGCACTCAAAAAATAAAAGCTCCCCAGACTACAGTGAACACTTTAAACACAACTGTTCACCTAGCTGTGAAAGGCCCTTTCTGTACTTCTATAGTGTTTGCAACCAATGTTTGTATACGGATGGAAGCGCGTCACACTAATAGATAACTTTTTTTGGGATTCCCCTTTTGGCTGACAAAAACCCCATTGCCCCCAAAGAATTTGGGAACTTTTTTTTTCCCGGGGTTAACATATAAAAAAAAAATTGGGAACTAAGTTTTTAAATTTTCCCGATACAGAAATTTAAGGGCCTTTTTCCCCCAAACCCCTTGCGGTATGGGAATGCTCAACACTACCCCCTGAGGCAGTCTCGCATTTCGGAACTTAAGCGAGATTCACTTCTGCTCCCTTTTCGGGGGCAGCCTAAAGTTTCAAAAACCCATTTAAGGGGGGGGGGGGGGGGGGGGGGGGGGGGGGGGGTTTGATGCCTCTGAAAGGGGGGCAGGTCCCGTTTTGTCCCAAAGAGATCCAAGACCTCTAAAAGTAACCCTTGTCCCTTTTTTTCCCCTTAAAAAAATTTTTTTCCCCCCAGGGAAAAAAATTTATGCCCGTGGAAAAGGGGATTTTTTTAGCCATGAATGGGCTTTGAAGAGGGGGAAACTTTTGGCTGGGGGACCCCAAACATCGTGGGGTTTTACGGACCATAAAACTATTTTAGGGGGAATCTGCCAGCGATTTAAAACCCAAAGGGGGCCGGGGGGCCTTTTTTTTAAAAAAAAACGTTTAAATTTTTTGTGGTTTAAATTTCTTCCGGAAAAAAAAAATTTTAAAAGGGGGAAATGCCCTCTCGAGGAGTTTCCTGGGGGACTCTCCTGAGTTATCTACCTTTTCTGTTATTTTGAAAGAGGGTGTAGTTCTTTCCCCCTCTCCCCCAAATTTTGGGAAGGGGGCTTGGAGGGGTGTCAGGGGAAAAAACCCGAGCGCTGCCCTGTTGGGGAAATTGTTTGCCCCGACCAGTAAAAAAGAGTTAATTTGGGATTCTTTTTTCCCAAATTTTTGGGGCCCGGGTCACCCCGGGAAATTTTTCCCCCCCAAGATTTTATCCCCCCCTTTTGGTCTACCTTTTCTCGTGATGTCAGGGATTTTTGCTTTCCCCTGGGGGACGCTCTACCAACCTTGCTCCGCTCTATTGGGTTTTTGGTTGATGCCATTGCCTGTGCCCAAAGCCAGGACCCAAAACTCTATTTTTTTTCATTTCCGACCCCCCTTTTTTCTCAGAGAATGACCGTTACGGGTGATTTGTGATATTTTTTCCAAAATGAAATCTTTGCCGTCCCAATTGCCTTCCTCCCTGAAATGGTCCCTTTTTTTTCCTTTTCACACGGGTTCGTTTAACGGCATTCCTGGAACATTTTTCCCCGACAGAGGAGTCCATTTTTTTCCCAAATTTTTGGGGGGACCTTTTGTCAAAAAAATTGGGGTTAAATTTGTCTTTTTCCTCGGCGTTTCAACCTCAGACCAATGGCAAACTGAGAGAACAAAACCAGACATTGGAGACTATCTAAAAAACTTTGTTCTGCTGATCAGGATACGGGGCTCTTTTTTTCCCTTTTTGGGGGGGGTTTTTTTTTTAATAATAGGGCAAACCTGGGGCCCTTTTTTTTTCTCCATTTTCTGTAATTTTTTGGGTTTTTTCCCCCGATTTTTTTTCAGGGCAGAAAAAGGCTTCTGCCCGTCCCCCGGGTTTTTTCTGTTTGGAGCTATGCAACAGATTTTTGGGCCAGGAAGGAAAAAAGGGTTTTCCCTCTCCCCAGGAGAGGGGGCCCCGCGGTTTTTCAAAACCCAAAAGGGCTGATGGCCCCCGGTTTTAAAATGGGGACTTTGGGCCCCCTTGTCCCAAGAAATTCCTAGAATGGCATCTCCAAATTTAAAACCTAGGTTTATTGGACCTTAAAGGGGAAGGGAATTCCCTTAAAACCCGTTTTTTTTTTGTTTTTTTTTCCCTTTCCCGGGCCCTTTTAAAAACCGTAAAGTTTCAAAAATCCTTGTTGAAAAGGTTTGTTGAGCCAATGGGTTTTCCCCCCCACTGTGGCCCCCTGACCCTGTTTTTGGTTTTTTGGGGAATCTGGAGTATGGGTTGAAAAATATTTAATTCTCGTTTTTTTTTGGGCGGAAACTCCAGTATTTGGGTTAAAAGGAGAGGGGTTTTGGTTTTTGGGAAAAAAATTCCCTTTGGGGGGGTTTTTTTCGGGCAAACCCTGCTAGGGGAAAACCCTCCTGCAAACATAAACTCAAATACCGATGGTTGCTCAAATGAAGGGGGTTTGCTGACCCCTCCTCAAGGGGGGGTACTGGGTTGGGAATGTCTGGAAATGAGTTCTGAGCAAAAGCTCCCTCTGGTGGGTTTTTAAAGGAAATGGACTGTCCAGTTTAAAATTTTGAGGATTGGGTCAGGGGTTACGACTGGCTTAATAAGGGAATCGCCTTCCCCCCAGGGTTGCCGTTTATCAATTGTTCGGTCTCAATCCTTTTTTTCCCGTTTTTTTTGGGAGCCTGCTGGCGTGTCGAATCTCCTGCAAAAAAATAAGACATTTTTTTCTTTTTGTTTTTGTCTTGATTTTGCATTTTGTCCTGCACTTTTGTGGGGGCCTTCAGGGCCCCCCCGGGGGGTTTTGCCCCCCAGTTCATTCAGCCACTAGATTTTACTTTCTTTTCCCGTTTTTTTTCAGTGGGGGGGGTGTTTTTTTTTGGGGTTTTTCCCCGAGAAAAAAATTTTTTTGGGAAGTCCTGTGATCTCAGGTGTTTTTTTTTTAAAAGTAACTTTTGGGGGTTTTCAGGGTTTTTTGGGATTTCAGTAAGGCCTTCCTATCCTTTTCCCATTTATAAGGTTTTTGGGGCCCCCCAACTTTGCCATACTATTTTTTTGTCTGTGTCCCAATTTTTTCTTTTCTAACCGGTGCCCCTATTGTGGGGGGTTGTCAGGGTACGCAATCTCATAGTTTCCAACGCTCTGTGTATTTCCTTTTCCTGCTCTCCTCACACCAAAACAAACATAGTCCCCTGGTAGTAAATTCCCAAAAGGTCACCTTTTTTAATTTGTCTGTACCTGAACGAGCTATGGGCCCTTATATAAAGGGAAATCAGGGGAGAAGGTCAATCAACCATCCCTTACCCTTGGGTCCCGGGGTTTTTTCTTTGGGCCAAAAAGGAGGGTTCTTTAAAGGGCCCGTGATTAATTATCGCTCTTGAACAATATCACTGTGAAATACAAAAACCTTTACCCGATTTCGACCTGTTTTCCAGGGGGAAAAGGGTACTTGGTTTACCAAGCTTGATCTCAGGGGGGGATATAACCTTTTTCGCATTTAAACACGGGAGAAAGGAAGCGCATTTAATACCCCAGAGGGGCATTTTGATACCTATAAACCCTTGGGGCCCCTAATGCTCCCTTCGTCTTCCCCCTTCATGAATGACATTTCGGGATTTTTTGGTAAATTTTCTGATTGTTTATTTGGGGTGATATCTTGATTTTTTCCCAAAACTGGGACTCTATGTGAAACTGTTCGGACTGTGTTCCAGATTTTGAGAGAGAATGCTCTGTATGTGAAGGGACAAAAGTCTTTTTGGGGGACAGAGGATCTCATTTCTGGATTCATTTTTTTCCCCACTGTTATTTAAATGGACCCGGGCAAGGTTTGGCCACGGATTGGGTCCAACCTACTTTATTAAAAGGGTCTTTAAAGATTCTTGGGGTTTTGCAATTTTTAAACGAAATTTATTGGGAATTTCCGTTTTTGTTAAAAACCCTTGACTGATTTGACCAAAAAAGGGTTTGATGTGGGAATTGGGCCCCCTGAGCAGCTCTGCATTTCAGGGAAATTAAGCAAGATCCTTCTGCTCCTGTTTTAAAAAAAAAGGCAGCCTGATGTTTTTTTTTGCCATTTCTGGGGGGAGGTTTATGCCCTCTGAAAATTGGGGGGAGGTGCCGTTTTGTCCCCCCCCCCCAAAAAGGGTCCAGAGCCCTAAAATAACCCTTGTGCCTTTTTTTTCTCGAAAATTTTCTCCACGAACGTAATTATGGCTGGGAATCAGGAGTTATTGGGCCCTAAATGGGCTTTTTAAAAGTGGAGACATTGGGTGGGGGAGCCAAACACAGGTGGTGGGGCCTCACGGGCCAAAAGAATTGGTTTATCTTTGGGAAACAGCCAAGCACTAATCCTAGACAGGGCCCGGGCCTTGTTTTTCACACGTTTTAATTTTGTGGTTTCCTTTCTTCCCGGGACTAAAAAAAGGGG
>JARQOD010000004.1:46182902-46558518 GCA_033576555.1 Oophaga sylvatica | reverse complement strand
ACACTTTACTAAACCCCCAAAAACAGGAGCAGTTAACTGTGCTAACACACTCGGAAAAAAAAGGGCGGTTTTAAACCCCGGGGTAAAAAAAGGTGAGCGCGGACTGTTCCCGTTACACGGGGGGAACAGCAATTATAAAACCCCAGAAAAAGGGAAAGGGTTTTACTTGTAACAGCATTTCGAAAACAATGGCGGTTTTTAACCCCAATGAAAGAAACTGGGGAGGCAGCAGACTTTTTGCCGTTCACACAGGGGGGAACCGACTTTATGAACCCCTAAAGGGAAAGGTAGAGTGTAACGCATTTCCGAAAAAATGGGGTTTTTAAACCCCCCAGGGATGAGAAGGAACGGGGTGGGGGAAGACTTTTTTGCCTTCCACAGCAGGGGAAAGGACTTATGAACCCCTAAACGGAGAAGGGGTTTTTGGTAACGCACTCCGGAAAACAACTGGGGTGTTAAACCCCAGGGAGGGGGGAAGGGAAAAAACAGGGGGAGGCAGAGACTTTTTCCCTTTCACAACGGGGCAGCTAATTATGCCCCCAGAAAAAGGGAAATTTAACTGTGCTAACAGCCCCCGAAAACAACTGGCGGTTTTTGTCCCCGGGGTAGAAGGAAGGGGGCAGCAGGACTGTTTGCCGTTCAAAACAGCGGGGAACAGCTGACTTACTGAACCCCAGTAACACGGAGCAAGTGTAACTGTGCTAACAGCACTCCAGAAACACTGGCGGTGTTGTAACCCAGGATGAGAAGAGAACAGGTGGAGGACGAGACTTTTTGCCGTTCACACAGCAGGGGAACAGCTGACATTACGAACCCAGTAACACGGAGCAAGTGTAGACTGTGCTAACAGCACTTCCGAGAAACAACTGGCGGTGTTTGAAACCCCAGGAGAGAAAGAACGGGGTGGAGGCAGCAGGACTTTTTCCCGTTCACACAGCAGGGGAACAGCTGACATTACTAAACCCCCAGTAACACAGGAGCAAGTGTTCACTGTGCTAACAGCACTTCTGAGAAACAACTGGCGGTGTTGTACCCAGGGATGAGAAGAGAACATGGGGAGGCAGCAGGACTGTTTCCGTTCACACAGCAGGGGAACAGCTGACATTACTGAACCCCAGTAACACGGGAGCAAGTGTAGACTGTGCTAACAGCACTTCCGAGAAACAACTGGCGGAGTTGTAACCCAGGGATGAGAAGAGAACAGGTGAGCAGCAGGACTTTTGCCGTTCACACAGCAGGGGAACAGCTGACATTACTGAACCCAGTAACACAGGAGCAAGTGTAGACTGTGCTAACAGCACTTCCAAGCAACAACTGGCGGTGTTGGAGCCCAGGGTCAAGGAGGATGTTTAAATACTAGATCAAGTATTTTCCTTGTTACGTGTCAATTAAAATGTCTATACTCCAAACAAGAGAAATATAACCTTAGTACCATAAGATGATGATTTTACTTTAAAAAATATATGTAAATTAATAATTGACAAACATAAACGCATACATTAACATGTTGAAAAGCAATGCAAACCACAATAAAAATCGGTTAAATAATCTGCTATACGGTTTTAAATAAAAGCATACAAGTACATATCAGAATCCATTAATGATGGATAAGTAACAGTATGTACACCATTTTCATTTGCTGAATAATATCACTAAAAAGTTTTTAAAAATATCTAAAATTTCCATCATGTAATACTGATAATATGTGCCAATCATTTATATTAACAAAAAAGACCTTTAAAAAGTGCATAGTGAAAACAGCTATTTATGCTGACTGTGGACTTGCAAGCATGACAACGGATAGATAAGGTATATATAGATGACACTGCATAGCCACAGATGGTAAATGGCGATGTAATACTGTACCTCAATAAAGTGTGCGTTACTACTACATCCTTTTTTTTATATAGCTTTATAAAAGGGTACGTGCATGTATGCTTGCGCCTTTGTTTGGACGCACAGACTGGCTTCCTGCTGTGACGCGTTGGGTATTGGAGCGTCTGTGCGTGTTATGACGCAGACTAACATTCACGGTGCGCATCGTTCATCATCGCAAGCGTACCGACAACACAAAGGCGTTGTCATGACTGCTTTACTCAGTAAACATGCACCTATGATGAAACATACACGCATGTGCCCTATTACATAACAAGCTACAAGAAAAATGCGTGTGAGGTGTGACACAGCTGTTTTGTTAAGGTACAGTATTATATCGACATTGTGCAGGTGTCGCTATTCAGTCTGATAAATAGATATCATTCACTATTCTATCAGTTGTCGTTCTTTCAGCACCACTTACAGGTATATATTTTGCTATTGTGACTATGCACTATTGACTTTACCAAGGTAATGCATGATTTTTGTTAGCGATTATCATGTTTACATGAAGGACCTTTATGATATGGGCTGTTAACTTTCTAATCAAATATGTATTTTTTAAAATTACACAAATATAAGTAATGTTGAAGAGGACTATTCCTACATGCATTGTTTGCACAATATTACAGGTGTACATCACGTCCCTTAATCAACATTGGATATTATATTTACTTGTATGCTTTTATTTCAAAGGCAAGAACACTGAAGTATAAACCTTCGCACTGCAGCAGTTGTCAAAGTTCAACCCACATTATGCACTTCCAACATTGCAGTATTTGAGTCATCATGATGTGAGTTGGATTTGTCTAAGCTATGGAGTGACAAGGTTGACCATCAGTATCCTATAGCATAAGTAGGCTTTTGTGTTTGCATTTGTTTTTCGACATGTGCATATCTGTAATAATATGTCACAATTATTTTGTTACAGATTTGTGACAAAGACAAATCATTTTATGGTTTGAAGTTGACGTTTCAATGTTTACAGCTTAGAAATCATGGTGTAGCCTCATATCTATGTGTAGCACTACACACTTTGAGATGTCATGTTTTTTTCACCATGATTAGGTAGCTAGCAGTAATTTTTGCCGGACACACAGCAGGGGAACAGCAGGCGTTACTGAACCCCACAAACACATCAGCGATTGTTTTCATCTGTGCATCTAACACTTCTGAGCAGCAACTAGCGCTGTTGAAGCCCAGGGTCCCAAAGGAGGGTGTAGGCAGAGGCCTAGTATGAGACGTTTGAAGTTGAAGTTGTAGTTAGCAGCAGTAATTTTTGCCAGACACACAGCAGGGGAACAGCAGGCGTTACTGAACCCCACAAACACATCAGCGATTGTTTTCATCTGTGCATCTAACACTTCTGAGCAGCAACTGGCGCTGTTGAAGCCCAGGGTCAAGGAGGGTGTAGGCACAAAATATTGAGTTATTGCCTTGGTACGTGGCCATTGCAAATGTATGTACTTCAAACAAGAATAAATTAACTTTTACTACAACAATAAAATGATAAATTTCAATTACAAGAATAGAAAAATATTTATACTTGACAGTCCTCTGTGGTTGATAACGTTTAATGGCTAACTGAAAATATGGTAACAAATTCAAAGCTTTCGAGACTACTCAGGTGTCTTCATCAGGCTAAGAGTAAAGCCAAAAATGAAGAATCACATATTTCTACACACAACAGGACACAGGAATAGCTAAGACAAGTGAGGGAGGGACAAGTGAGGGGAGACCGGCAACAAAAAGGAGAACAAGGATGAATTATCAGCGCCACACAATCACAGATAAATTAATGAATTTACCTGTGGCAAAAGACTTTTGTTTGCCCGGTCATAGCATCATGGATATGGAATTACTGGTATTAAAATATAACTTCAAATATGAGAAACGTACAAAGGTTTCAGAATATAAGCTCATCATGACCTTTGACACTGTTAGTGATGGAATGAATAGATCACATGGATTTATGTCATTCTATATCAATTAAGGAATCTGCGTCTATGCCCTTCCAGGGTCATGAAAACCCAAAAAAATACGCCAATGAGAGGGCAATCAAACTTTCTATCCTTATCTAGGAACTGTTCCAATATTTATGTTCATCCCTGTGAGATAATGACAGTTCTGATACACGTCACTTACTTGTCTTACCTATTGCACTATTCCTGTGTCCTGTTGTGTATAGAAATATGTGATGCTTAATTTTTTTAGTTAGTCTTTCCCTGATGAAGAGACGTGAGTAGCCTTGAAAGCTTGCAATTTGTTTCCATCTTTTCAGTTATCCATTAAAAGGTATCAACCACTGCTGACTCTGAAGTCTAAATATTTTTCTATCTACTGGCTAACACGGTACAAACATACACATGTTTTCTAATTTCAAGAAGGAAAAATAAAGAAAATACAAATATAAACGCATATATGCACATGCCAAAAATAAATGGAACAACACAACACCCAAAAAATTGGTAACAAAATATAGTGTTGTAAATTTAAGAATAAAAGTCCATTTTTTTTTTATGAATAATGCTTAAGGAACGCTATGTTAAACCATAACATAGTGAAGACAATGGATTTTGTAATAGTCACTCATCATCATCATCGCAAATTTTATGTGACAGTCACAGACATTTCAATTATTTAAGTTCATAAAATCGTAACTTTCTATAGCATGTATGACATGTCCAGCATGGACTCATCAATGTGATTGATGACACAATAATGTACAATAAAAAATAACCATTTAAAAAAACATTAGGCATTGTTTGTCACAATTTAAGTGTGTGCCTGCAAGTGTAGGTGAAACAAAGGCTACGGATAGCAAAGGTATATTCTATGTCTGTATCAGACAGTGGACAGCCTCTGATGGGTAATGCCGATGTTATACTGTACGTCAATAAAGTCTGCGGCTGAAATCATGCATTTTTTGCTTGTAGAGTGTTGAAGAGGTAAAAGAATGTCTGGTTGCGCAAAGCTTTATCCGTCAACACTACCTTCCTACTGTCACGCGTAGGGTAGGGTAGCGTGTGGCAATTAGCTGACTATCAAATGTGAGGTTAGGCTGCGTTATTGCGCACTAGGACGCAAAAAAAATACAGCAGTAATAATTTAATGTGTAATACTCCACCTATGACAAACAAAAAAATTACGTTCCCTCTTTAACAATGTACAAGACTAACAAGCCTAATGGTTGACGCTGACTTAATTGAGATACAGTATTACATCAACATTGTCCATGAGTAACTATGCACTGTGATACCTATATACCAGTATTAATTTATATCTCTTGTGGTTGTTTCAACAGCACTTGCAGGTATAACTACCTATTGTCAGTATGCATGATGCACTTTCTAGATGTAATAATTTATTATTGGACATTATTACCATGTTTACATGCTGGCCATTTCATATATGGTGTTTGAAGTTACAGTTGGCATCAGTATGTGTATTTTATAATGTCTGTCATAAATAAAACTCGTGATTATGATGATGAGGATTTAATGATTCGTACATCCATTGACTGCATTATCTTACAGGTACAGATAAAGTTCCTTAAAAAGCATTAATTCATAAGTCTGAAATGTACTTTTATGCATTAATTTCAAAATGTGAAGAGTAGACTATGTTTTATTTTTTGTTACCATTTCTAATAGACATGTGCAGATATGCGCTGTGATGACAAATTATTATTTGTCCATATTTGTCATAAAAATTTATCATTCTAGGCCTGCAAAACTTCACAATTTCATGTTTTCAGCATAACAAGCAGGGTGACGGCTCTTCCCTATTTGGAGCATGTTGGTCATGTGTTTTTCTGTCCATGTGTCGGGAACAGGAGACTTCTTGCCGTTGACACAGCAGGGGAACAGCTGGCGTTACTGAACCCCACTAACAGTAGAGCTTGTGTTTTGTTCTGTGGACACGACACTTCTGAGCAGCAACTGGCAGTGTTGGAGCCCAGGGAGTAGAGTTCAGGTGGTAGAAAGATGAACATAACAGGAGACATGGATAACGTTGCGAACCAGTTATTTAATCTGAAAACGGACAGACAAATTCTGCCGAGATCCATGCCTTGTTCATTTCAGAAAAGTAAGCCGGTCTACATTATCGGAGGATAGTCGCATGCGACGGTCTGTTAGTACACCACCTGCAGCACTAAAGACGCGCTCCGATAATACACTGGCAGCAGGGCAAGCCAGCACCTCCAATGCATACTGGCTAAGCTCTGGCCATGTATCCAGCTTAGAGACCCAAAACTTGAATGGGGAAGAGCCATCTGGGAGTACACTGAGAGGCAAAGCCAAGTAGTCTGTCACCATCTGACGGAAACGTTGCCTCCCGCTGACTGGAGCCCTCTCGGATGGTGTAGACATTTGTGGCGCTGCCACAAAACTTTGCCACATTTTTAACATACTGGTCTTTCCCTGTGCAGAGGCACTGCGTGTGCTCCCTCTTGTTGCAGAGCTCTCTACACTGCCTCGACGCACAGAGCTGCTTTGTAAAGCAGTAGCAGCAGCAGTGCTCTCGGCAGTAAGGTAGAACATTAGGGATTGCACCAGTGTGTCTTGGTACTCCCGCATTTTACGCTCCCGGTTCAACGGTGTGATGAGGCTTTTGACGTTGTCCCGGTAGCGAGGGTCTAGGAGGGTGTACACCCAATAATCAGACGTCGTGAGAATGTGGGCGATGCGGCGGTCGTTTCTTAGGCACTGCAGCATGAAATCAACCATGTGCTGCAGACTCCCAACTGGCAAAGAAACGCTGTCCTCTGCAAGAGGCGTTATCTCTGCCTGCTCTGCATCACCCCACCCTCACTCTACATACTGACTAGAGCGTTGTGTACCTCCCTCTGGAGCGATGTCTTCCTCCTCCATTGACTCCTCCTCCTCATCCTCCTCACAAAGTGAGCCCTGCCCAGCCCTTTGTGAGGAACCACGTTGCGCTGACTTTCCAGAAGGTGATGGAATTTGTGACTCCTCATCCTCCACCTCTTCCAAAACCTCATCCCTTATTGCTTGCAGTGTTTTTTGAAGCAGGCAGATAAGGGGGACAGTCAGGCTGACTAGTGCATCATCTGCACTCGCCATCCGCGTTGACTCATCAAACGCACGCAAAACGTGGCACATGTCCTTCATATTGGCCCACTCATTAATGGTGAAGTGTGGACGGCGCAAATTGCGTGTTGATTGCGCCTGATGCAGCTGATACTCCATAACTGCTGGCTGCTGCTCACACAACCGCTCCAACATATGTAACGTTGAATTCCACCTGGTGGATACGTCACATATGATGCGATGTTCAGGAAGGCGCAATCTGCGTTGCAGAGCTGCAATGCGCGATCTGGCCATGCTGGAACGTCGCAAGTGAGCGCACTCTAGGCGGACCTTGTGCAGCAGTGCATCAAGATCCGGATAGTCCCTCAAAAAACTCTGCACGACCAAGTTGAGCACATGTGCCAGACATGGTATGTGAGTGAGGTTGCCAAGGCCCAGAGCTGCCACCAGATTTCGGCCATTGTCACACACTACCAAGCCTGGCTGGAGATTCGCTGGCAAAAACCACACGTCGCTCTCCTGCTTGATGGCATTCCAGACCTCCTGCGCTGTGTGGCTTCGATTCCCCATGGGAATTAATTTCAGAACGGCCTGTTGCCGTTTGGCCACGGCTGTGCTCATATCGGTCGCATCATGTAAGCGTCCACGGATCCATGTGGAGGTAGACCGTGACGGCTCCTGCAGCGATGATTCTGAGGAACTGGAGTAGGAGGAGGAGTCAATGTGGACAGACTTCATTCCGGCAATCCTTGGAGTTGGCAGAACACGTACAGCGCCACTCGCAAGATCTGTACCCGGCTCCACAACATTCACCCAATGGGCAGTGAGTGAAAGGTATCGTCCCTGGCCATGGGTACTGGTCCACGCATCGGTGGTCAGGTGGACCTTGCTACTGACGGCGTTTAGTAGCGCATGTTTAATTTTTGCCTCAACATGCTTTTGCAGACCAGGGACGGCTTGCCTGCTGAAATAAAATCGGCTGGGCACATTGTATTGTGGGACTGCCAATGCCATTAATTCACGGAAACTGTCAGTCTCCACCAGCCTGAATGACAGCATTTCAAGGGACAGGAGTTTTGCAATGCCAGCATTCAGAGCCTGTGCTCGTGGATGGTTTGCCGAGTATGGCCGTCTTTTATCCCATGCCTGTGCTACCGATGGCTGTTTTGTGGCCTGGGTGTGTGAGGATGACAGGGAACTTGCAGCTGTGGGTGGAATAACACTGTGTCTCTGGACAACAGTGACAGAGGTTCTTCCATGGCGATCCTTTGAGGAAGCCTTACCAGCTGTGTGTGAACTGGAGGAAGAGGCTCCAACAGGAGCTGAAGATGTAGGTGCTGCTGTAGGTTGGCCTACATCTCCAGTGTGTCTTTGTAACTCAACAAAGTGCTTTGACCGCACATGTTTCCACATATTTGTTGTATTAAGGTTACTGACACTTTTACCTCTTTTAATTTTTTGATTACACAGCTTGCATTTTACATAGCAAATATCATCTGCAACTGTATCAAAAAAGGACCACGCAGAGCAAGTCCTGGGAGTGCCCGGTTTGGCTGTTGTAAGAGAACTGCTCCGAACGGGTGCCAAACTGGAGGCTACAGGCAAGCGAGTCTGCAGCCTACCTCTCCCTACTGTTTGGACCGTTGGTGCAATCTCTTCCTCAGAGCTGCTCCCACCACCTTCATGTTCCTCACGCCATGTTGGGTCTTGGACCTCATCATCTCCACCACTACCCTCTTCCAACACCTGCTGTTGTTGGGTGGTCTGGCCAGCACCATGCTCAACAGAAACTGGCAACTGAGTCTCATCATCATCAGATGCGTTCTGCGGTGTGCTGACCATCGCACTGGCTCACCCGCCTCTTCAGATTCAGAGAGACACAGCTGTTGCGCATCACTGCATACTGCCTCTTCTTCACATTCCAGAATGCTGCTTGGCTGGGCCCCTGTTTCCAAGCCAACAGATTCTGAGAACAGAAGCAGAGACTCAGCTGGCTCCTGTACAGAGCTCTCTGACTGCCTGGGCAATTTAGCAGGCGGTGAAGAGACTGATGGTTGTTCAACAGTGCTGTGGTCCTGAGAGGAGGTGGAAGGTATTGAAGTCGATGCATTGGCTGCCATCCAACCAACAACGGCTTCAATTTGTTCTTCACGCAGCAGGGGGGTACGCTGAGCTCCTACAAAAGTGCGCATAAAGGAACGCTCACGGGGAAAACTGGTGGATGCTGTGTCACTGGGTGCGGCAGCAGCCACAGAATCCCCACGTCCTCTCCCTGCTGCAAATCCACGGGCTCGACCACGACCACGTGCCTTACTCACTGACTTCTTCATCTTGGTAGATTGATAAAGAAAGTCAGAAAAGTTAAGGCCTAAGTGTGGTTATTCCTCACAGACTACAGTGAACCCTGCAGACAACTGTCCAGTATCTGTGAAAGGCCCCTTTGTGTACTTCTATAGTGTTTGCAACCAATGTATTGTATACGGATGGAAGCGCGTCACACTAATAGATTAGATTTTTTTCCACTAAAATGGAGCAGCACCAATTAGAGAAAAATGTGAAGGATGAGGCAGTGACACACGCTCAGCAGACTACAACCGGCAGTGGTTGAAGTACAAACTGGAGCGTAATCTGCACTCACAAAATGAAAAGCTCACAGACTACAGTGAACACTGAAACACAACTATTCACTATCTGTGAAAAGCTCCTTTGTGTACTTCTATAGTGTTTGCAACCAATGTATTGTATACGGATGGAAGCGCGTCACACTAATAGATTAGATTTTTTTCCACTAAAATGGAGCAGCACCAATTAGAGAAAAATGTGAAGGATGAGGCAGTGACACACGCTCAGCAGACTACAACCGGCAGTGGTTGAAGTACAAACTGGAGCGTAATCTGCACTCACAAAATGAAAAGCTCACAGACTACAGTGAACACTGAAACACAACTATTCACTATCTGTGAAAAGCTCCTTTGTGTACTTCTATAGTGTTTGCAACCAATGTATTGTATACGGATGGAAGCGCGTCACACTAATAGATTAGATTTTTTTCCACTAAAATGGAGCAGCACCAATTAGAGAAAAATGTGAAGGATGAGGCAGTGACACACGCTCAGCAGACTACAACCGGCAGTGGTTGAAGTACAAACTGGAGCGTAATCTGCACTCACAAAATGAAAAGCTCACAGACTACAGTGAACACTGAAACACAACTATTCACTATCTGTGAAAAGCTCCTTTGTGTACTTCTATAGTGTTTGCAACCAATGTATTGTATACGGATGGAAGCGCGTCACACTAATAGATTAGATTTTTTTCCACTAAAATGGAGCAGCACCAATTAGAGAAAAATGTGAAGGATGAGGCAGTGACACACGCTCAGCAGACTACAACCGGCAGTGGTTGAAGTACAAACTGGAGCGTAATCTGCACTCACAAAATGAAAAGCTCACAGACTACAGTGAACACTGAAACACAACTATTCACTATCTGTGAAAAGCTCCTTTGTGTACTTCTATAGTGTTTGCAACCAATGTATTGTATACGGATGGAAGCGCGTCACACTAATAGATTAGATTTTTTTCCACTAAAATGGAGCAGCACCAATTAGAGAAAAATGTGAAGGATGAGGCAGTGACACACGCTCAGCAGACTACAACCGGCAGTGGTTGAAGTACAAACTGGAGCGTAATCTGCACTCACAAAATGAAAAGCTCACAGACTACAGTGAACACTGAAACACAACTATTCACTATCTGTGAAAAGCTCCTTTGTGTACTTCTATAGTGTTTGCAACCAATGTATTGTATACGGATGGAAGCGCGTCACACTAATAGATTAGATTTTTTTCCACTAAAATGGAGCAGCACCAATTAGAGAAAAATGTGAAGGATGAGGCAGTGACACACGCTCAGCAGACTACAACCGGCAGTGGTTGAAGTACAAACTGGAGCGTAATCTGCACTCACAAAATGAAAAGCTCACAGACTACAGTGAACACTGAAACACAACTATTCACTATCTGTGAAAAGCTCCTTTGTGTACTTCTATAGTGTTTGCAACCAATGTATTGTATACGGATGGAAGCGCGTCACACTAATAGATTAGATTTTTTTCCACTAAAATGGAGCAGCACCAATTAGAGAAAAATGTGAAGGATGAGGCAGTGACACACGCTCAGCAGACTACAACCGGCAGTGGTTGAAGTACAAACTGGAGCGTAATCTGCACTCACAAAATGAAAAGCTCACAGACTACAGTGAACACTGAAACACAACTATTCACTATCTGTGAAAAGCTCCTTTGTGTACTTCTATAGTGTTTGCAACCAATGTATTGTATACGGATGGAAGCGCGTCACACTAATAGATTAGATTTTTTTCCACTAAAATGGAGCAGCACCAATTAGAGAAAAATGTGAAGGATGAGGCAGTGACACACGCTCAGCAGACTACAACCGGCAGTGGTTGAAGTACAAACTGGAGCGTAATCTGCACTCACAAAATGAAAAGCTCACAGACTACAGTGAACACTGAAACACAACTATTCACTATCTGTGAAAAGCTCCTTTGTGTACTTCTATAGTGTTTGCAACCAATGTATTGTATACGGATGGAAGCGCGTCACACTAATAGATTAGATTTTTTTCCACTAAAATGGAGCAGCACCAATTAGAGAAAAATGTGAAGGATGAGGCAGTGACACACGCTCAGCAGACTACAACCAGCAGTGGTTGAAGAACTAACTGGAGCGTGATCTGCACTCAAAAAATCAAAACCTCACAGACTACAGTGAACACTGAAACACAACTATTCACTATCTGTGAAAAGCTCCTTTCTGTACTTCTATAGTGTTTGCAACCAATGTATTGTATACGGATGGAAGCACGTCACACTAATAGATTTGATTTTTTTCTAATATAATGGAGCTGCACCAATTCCACTAAATAAAATAAAAAAAAAAAAGAGTCAGTGACACGTGCAGATGCCTACAAACAGCGGTGGATGCAGAGCAAACTGCAGCGTCACCTGCACTGTCACACACACACCTTGCACAGAGCTGTTAAAACAACACTGGCAAAATGAAGCTTTACACAGTGGTTGGTAAACTAGCCTGCCTCAAGCACAGTAGTACACAAAATCGCAATATCTAACTGTCCCTCAGAGTGAGCAGAGTAGCGTTCTGTCCCTTACTGAGTTCACAGCACAGTGACGCTAAAATGGCTGCGGCGCCTTTTATAGTGCATTCTGACATCATTTCAGCAGCCAATCACAGCCATGCCATTAGTTAAGATGACCGCAGCATTACAGGATGTGCCCACACTTCGTAGGATTCCTCATTGGCTGACTAAAATCACATTGCCTCTCAAAGAATTATGGGAACTTCCGATTCCGGTATACGATATTGAAAAAGTATCGGAATTAAGTATCGGAATTCCGATAACGCGAATATCGGCCGATACCCGATACTTGCGGTATCGGAATGCTCAACACTAGTTAACATGTTAAATGCTACTGTTAATCTCTGTCAATAGGCATTGGCAGGGAGTACATCATTCTACACGCTCATCGGCGTACCTGTGACGTGATCGCAAGGTGCCGATGGGTTGCCATGACCGCCATGCCCGTCATTACGATCCTCCTGTGATATCCGGTGTTTAGCTGGCGTTCTCAGGAAATCAAAGTTTTATCTATGCATAAAAGTGCTAATGTACGTCTATGTATAATCCAAGTAATTGGATGATTGCAGCATCAGGTCCCCTAAGGGTACTAAGAAATACAGTAAAAAGTGAGAAAAGATTGTTTTAACCTTGTCACGACATAGCCATTTTTTCCTCCCCTTCATCCAAGAGCCATAACTTTTTTCCATTTCCGTAAATACAGTTGCATGAGGGCTTGTTTTTTTTGGGACGAGGTATAATTTTGAATGGCACTATTTATTTTACTATATAGTGTACTACAAAACAGGAAATAATTCCAAGTGCAGTGAAATTGCAAAAAAAGTGCAATTCCACAATAATGATGTTTTTTATTTACCATGTTCACTATACGGTAAAACTGACCTGACAATAAGATTCTGCAGGTCAGTTTGAGTATACAAATAGCAAACATGTTGTTAGGGACCTGCGGAATGCAGCAAATAGATATAAAGGAGAGGTGCGTTCGCAGCCCGGGGTCCACCGTGCAGGCAGAGCCTGCTGCTAGTAATATGGCGCAATAGGCAGTATGAGCGAACTCTGTTATCCCACAGAGTCGCAGATGTGAACGCCGTAGCACTAAATGGCGATATGAGCGAACTCTGTTATTCCACAGAGTCACAGATATAAACGCCGTAGCACTATAAAATGATAAGAGCGAACTCTGTTATTCCACAGAGCCGCTAAACTAAAAATGCAGTTGCGCTATATGGCGGTATAAATGAACTCTGTTACTCCACAGAGTCGCAACATAAAAGCTGACTGATAGTGATGTCCGAGTGCTGCCCTCCAGTTTATGTCCGGACTGCGCAGCTTCAATATAATGTAGTCAGCGATGCACACTGCAAACTCCTCACCGGAGGTGTCGGTATTCTAGGGGCTTATTTCAGCCAGAGCCCTGAACCCAAACACACAAACTCCTCACCGGAGGTGCCGGTATTCTAGGGGCTTATTTCAGCCGGGTCCCTAAACACATGCATATCACACTGGAGCAAGCACGTAACAGATTTGATACTAGCGCATGGCCGTGCGGTCATGCAAGCCTTTTATAGCAGCAGCTACAGGACCTTCCAGAAAAGGACCAATGGGAAACTGCTCCAGAACACAAACAGCTTCAGGACCTTCCTGGAGGACCAATGGGAGTCGCTGCTGTAACCGAACATGTGACAGGAGATCTTGCCCTGGGCATGCTCAGATGGAGAAACCGAGGACTTAGTCCCAGAGCTGCCTGCTTCAGCACTGGTTACAATAGAGGAACCAGGAGAGGCAGCAACAAGCTTCTGCATAGTATTAGACAGAGCGAGACGCTGACACCGACGTCTCTGCTGAGCAGGCTCCACTGCAGCCGGAGACAGATGGGGAACGCAGCGGGACTGGCTCGAGATTCCCCTTGTGCAGCAGCGGGAACTCGATCCCTAACAAATGTATAGTTTATTTTTTATTTAAGTGATGGGGAAAAATTCTAAAATGTTTGCATTTGTCGCCATTTTCCGAGACCCATAGTGTTTCCATTTTTGGGGATCTGAGTGTTGTGAGTGGGTTTGAGATGAGTTCTGAGCAGAGGCTCCCTCTGGTGGTTACAAGCGGTACTAGTGAAGATTATGAGGACTGGGAATCAGGTGTTACTGACTGGTCTTATATAAGGTAGTCATTTTCCCATCAGGGTTGCCGGTGATCAATTGTTCTGGTCTGAATCCTTCATTCCAGTTTCCTTGTAGCCTGCTGTGTCGTGTCTGCATCTCTGCTACCAGATAAGAATTTTTCTTCTTTTGTGTTGTTGCTATATTTTTGCATTTTGTCCTGCACTTCTTTGGGGGCCTTCTGGGTCCCCTCCGGGGGCTTCTCCTTCTCAGTTTAGTTTAGCCACTGAGTTTTGTTCTTTTGCTTTTTCCAGTTTTTTCAGTGGCTGCTGTTTTGATTTTGTTACACCAGAGAGCTAATTTAGGTGGTAGAGGTCGTGTGATTTTGAAATTAGTAGAGTTGGTGTTTTTCAGGGTTTTCTGGGATTGCAGTAAGTACCCTTCCTGTCCTTTTCTATTTAGATAGTTTGGGCCCCAGTGTTTGCTCATTCTATTTTCTTTCTGTGTCAGTATTTCCTCTTGTCTAACCGCCATTACATGTTTGGGGGCTTTCTATTATCTTTGGGGTTCTGCTCCGGGGCAGATAGCTTTCCTATTTCTATCTTTAGGTGTAGTTAGTTTCTCAGGCTGTGACGAGGCGTCTAGGACCAACGTAGGAACGCTCCACGGCTGCCTCTAGTTGTGGTGGTTAGTCAGGGTGCTGCAATCCCATAGATTCCAACTGCTCTGGTGTATTGCCTTTTTTACCTGCACTCCTCAGCTACCGAAACATAACATCTGAGACTTGGTGATGACTTATACTTTGGGCAGCCGGAATTTGGCACTTCTTGCCTGCTCATGTTAAATCCCACTCAGAAGGTCACCTCATTACATACTAAGGCATACTAAAAAAATTAAATAATGTAGGTCAGGCATAGAGAAAATGGAAGTTTTGAAAATACATATTACAACTAGTGTTTAATAGGCTGACCTCACATGTAGAGTTTCCATGATATAGCCACCAGCTCTTTATCTAAATTAGAAGCAAATTGTTTGAAGATTACTTCAACCTAATTGGCAGAAAACGCATCTATCTTGGTGATGGATAGGACAGCTAGAGGGGATATGGAGGAGGCTGATTTTTGATAGGTGTAATGTAAACATTTTGCTATTAATTTTTGTAAAGTCTCAAAGTTTTCTAACTACTAGACAACACCTTAATTTTAAACACAGCCCAGGTTTAGTTGGTAAAAAATATAGGAAAAACACTAGCAACTAATTAAAATTTCCCTCAATTGTAAATTTGTAGGGAATTTGATAACATTAACTTTACTGCTGTTAAAAAAATTGGTGGAGCGGTAGGTGAATCAGAAGTGAGCATGGAAATCTACCTCACCAAAACACAGCACTCAACACACACCCAGGGACCCAAAGGTACCCCTGTTTCTGTAGCTAGCCAGGGTAACAATTGTACTACACTCACCCATTACTACCACCCTTGGACCCGTAACATTTGGCGTAGTTGACAGGATACAGGTTCTTCGCATGGAGAAAGTGGGGTGAAGAATGCCCGTGGCGTAATTGTAGAAGTGCCTGAAAATGAACAACCTGAAATGGCACAGAATCCAAATTCCAAAATGATGGATGGTGATGCAGATATGTCAGTACCTGAATTTTATCAAGCTGAAATGGGGCCAACAGCATGGATCCCAAGTTGGAGGCGACCTGTGGTCTGAGGTGGAGGAGTCTGACCCATTGTGGGAGTGGACAGCGCCCAAGGGAATGAAAAGGTGCTCCACACAATGGAGGTTTGACCCAGAAGAGGGGATGTGCTGAAGCCTGGGTTTGGCCCAGAATGGGAGTCGTGTTCAGGAAGAGGGTGTGTTACAAAGTGAAAAACCGGGTAAGAGACGACGAGTAAAAAGGCATGGCTGAAGGCAGAGTCGACAGTAGTGGTGCGCCCACAAGAAGGATGGCCCCCGGAAGGGTGGGCCGGAGAGAAGAAGACCACATTGAAGCTGACACCAGAGACAGTCTGCAGTGAGGCGAGTGGAGAGCAGCAGTGCAAGCACGTGAGAGTGAAATTGACAGTTATCATGTCTTATGGTTGGGCAGAGAAGCAAGCGCTGAACAGCACTATGCCAGAGGACACAACAGGCATGCACAGCAAAAGATACGGAGAAATAGAGGGAAAAGGAAAAGAGCCACAGAATAGAAAGGCGCCTCATGAAATCACCGAATTTCAACCAATGGGTGGAAGATGTGAGGAGGCAGTGCTGCCTTGGGAAAAAACAGATTCAAGGAGTCAGATGGAGCCTACGTCTAGCCACACCCAAAGCCAGTCTGGCTCAGCAACCCAGACCGGGTCACCAAATAATAGACCTGAGCCTGCCAATACCACCATGAAATTGACTCAGTGAGCTGTAGCCTTTGTGTGTAAACCAATCCGGACAACTCTGCAGCAGGATGAAAAAATTTAAATTAGGAGGCCATCCTTTACATTCGGCAAAGAAAATTGGGAGGAGTCCTGAGAAGACAGAAAACATCAAGAAGGCGTCAGAATTCTTAAGTGGAGCCATCATTGCAGATGAGGGGAGAATTGAGTTCCATATTCCCCCTTTTGTCTTGAAAATCGCTGGAGAGCACGTGGCTCTCAAGATGATGTCTAATAGTTGAATAGTAGCTAAGAGCATTTTTTTCTTTCTTCTGAGAGCTGACGTTGGCACCCTTGTGGTCTTCTGTTGGCCTGTATGTGGTTGAGTACCGAAGGGATTGAAAGCAATACCCTTGAGACTAAGAGCAGCCAAAAACGTTTAGTTTTTATTTTTTGTTTTGTTGCTTCATTTTCTGCTGGACTGCAGGTGTGGATACAATGAATGATGACTGTGAGTTTATGGACTGCATACATGTTTTCAGGGTCCTTACTAAGAAGGAATGGTTAAAGTCCATTTTAAATGACTTTAGGAGTCCCAGGCTGTCACACACCCAGAACGTGGAGCAGAGTAATCCCACAGAAGCTCATTAAAATTTCACAGGCCAGGTCAGTGTGCAGAGTACCCGCCCACAGATTTCACCCACAGAATATTGGGCAGAGTACCCCCACAGAAGTTAAAATTGTACCCACAGAGTTAATAGGGGCCTGACATTTTGTGCTGTAAAGAGTAAGTTTATTTTTTTGCCACACTACTCATATAGGCACAGCGGTACAGTAAAATTATTTGTTTGGCCTGTAAATGGCAAAGAGACAGCTGTAGAGTAGAATTATTTTTTAGATTCACTGCTCGTACAGACATGGCTGCAGACTACACACAGAGGATTTTTAGCACACTGCTCCCACAAGTGGGGTTGCAGAGTACACACAGCAGCTTAAAGGCACAGTACTATCACAGACATGCTTGCAGAGTACAAAGAGCTGCTCTTGGCAAACTCCTCTAACAGATATGAGTTGCAGTGTACACACAGCCACTTTTGGCAAAGTATTTCCACAGATATGGGTTGCAGAGTACACACACCGGCTTAAAGGCACAGTACTATCACAGACATGGTTACAAAATACACACAGCAGCTTTTGGCACAGTACTATCAAAGACATGATTTTAGAGTACACACAGCTGCATTTGGCAAAGTACTGCCACAGATATGGGTTGCAGAGTAAACACAGTGGCTTTGGCACAGTACTGCCACAGATGAGGTTGCAGAGTACAAACACTGGTTTTTGGCAAAGTACTCCAACAGATATGGGTTTGCATGGTACCCACATCAGATTTTGACACAGGTAATCTGTTGTTTGATCATTTTTATTGCAAAATGAACACTCAAAAAACAACCCCCCAAAAAAAACACATGTGAAATTACAATTTTTTTTTATCTTTCTCTGTACTTTGAATTTGTTTTCCCATTATCCAGTACATTATATTGTAAAATTAATGTTTTCTTTCAACACTAAAACTCGGTCATCAAAATATAAGCTCTTATATGTTGATATGTTGTTATATTGATGAAAAATAAAAATAAAATGTATGAAAGAAGGAGAGGAATGCAAGGAAGTGCAAAAGTGAAACATCGAAAAGGTTAAGGGCATAAATTGTATTAAATAAAAAAAGATGAAGAGATTCTTAAACTCAATAAATTGTTTTTGTGAGAAATACCTCAAAGTTTTTTAATTATCTTAAATCCCAAAAGAAAACAAAATTTTAACCAGCAAATTGAATAAATAAAAAAGTTTATCTAGGACACAATAATGAACTAAAGAGAGAACACATACATCAACAATTACTCCCCTTTGGGTGTTCTTTTCCAACTCAATATGCACTAAGAAATACATAGTAATCAATACTCACCAAGCACAAATTATGTTGTAACAGTAGGGACTTGCTTATTCTGTCACTGTAGGTTTATTTTATGTTGAAAAACACAATGTGAGTTGCTTAGAGAGAACTCTAATTTAAATATTAACAGTGTATGCTAGAAATGTTTATTGCTTTGGGAATTTGGTAAAATGCTACGGGTCATTTTTTCTCGTTTGACATAATTTTTTTAACTTTTTATGGATCCAGCTTCTCAGCATTAGGAGTGCATAATTTTTTCATCTTTTCTCCTTGTCACATCTATCTACCTTTCTATCTATCTATCTATCTATCTATCTATCTATCTATCTATCATCTAATTATCTATCTATCTATCTATCTATCTATATCTATCTATCTATCAATCTAACACATAGGATAAATTGGAACTAAGATTTCAAGATGTGATGGAAATATAAAAGTTCATCTTTCATTCAAGGAATTTGACAAAAATATTACTTTAACTGTTTTGGAATTAGACCTAATTTTATGCAGTCCCTCCATTTGCAAAAGGCTCAATGTAGTTGAAGAAACTAATATAATTTTACATAAGCTTCAGTTGTAAAAATTGGCTGGAAATATTTTGCAGTCACCGATTGAACACTGAAATGCATGAATATCACCAGGAGCAGACACAGACTGGAGAGGAACCCTGTGCAAGAGCAATATATATGGCTGGCATATTTCAGTCCAATAGCTTATCATAATAAACAATTTCCCCTACTTTGGAGGAACAATTGTGCCCACTTACCATTGGGACCCTCTGCAGTGGATTTTTCAAAATTCAAATTTGCCGTTTGTCATGAATTTTCCCAAAATTTTAATTAGTGGAGACTAAATTCACACAAATCTCAATAGTAAGGTGTCTAAGCTGCAGTGCATTATGGGGAACCAGATTGCAAACTGTAAATCGAATCTCGAAATAATGTAGTTTTAAATCATCTATGTGTTATTTTTTCTATACCTAAACAGCTCAAGTTTAAAAATAATGCTAAATCCTTTTTCCCTTGCATTGACACCTCCTTACAAATTGAAAATCTACACTTCAATCAAATTTTGACGACTTTTTTAATTCCATTGTATTGCTGTGCAGAAAGTAAATGATAATTATGTAACAATTTATATATCTACAAATCTAGAAATTCACAGAAAATTCAGTGCAAAAAATGCACTTTACGTAACCATTTAAACACCATCGTTTCAGCATTATGCTTTTGGGTAACTATTCAATTGTAATAGGCCATTTCATATCCCCATTGTTATACCATTGAGGATGCTAGGAGTCAGTACCGACCAAATTTAATAAATGATGTACTTTTTGGTAAATTAGGAGTAAGAAAGTCCATCACAATACCATGCAAAATATACAATCATTTTTTTAAAGGAGTTCTTATCTTTACTAGAATCCAAGCTGCTCTGCTCTTGTCCCTGTATAAAACCTGCAGTACAATCTTTTGAAATTCAAATCAGCCAGGTTTGCCAAATTTTCCCCAAAAATTGTTTTGTTGTGAATAAACTTGGGTGAATTGCATTATTAAAAAGTCTAGAAAACAGGTGTATAACACTGTGCGTTCCCCTTGAAGTCAATTAAATATGTGTCCTGCTCTGTCATGCAAGCACAGTCTTTTTAATGTCTAAATGTCTTCCACCTATCTATGGGAAAACGGATAATAACCAAAGGAACTAACAACGTATTTATCAACACACTGCCATATCTGATTTTTAAGCTTAAATTGTATAAATGTCCCAACCGCTATCCAACTACTATTTTTGTGGGCAGATGCATACATTGCTGCTGTTTATAGATATGCAAACCCCAGACACAAACTTTTAACATGATGTCCAGTATACTGTTTGCCTTCAAATGCCTAATATAGGTTGTTGAAAGGCCGCAACACAGTCAATCAACAAGTTTTAAGGCTGTGGGCACTTTCAGAGCCATCACAGTCATGCAAAGTATTGTATAATATTAGTATTACTTGCATAAATGCCAGATCATGAGTGCTGACGCCATTCTACTCTGATTAGACCCAAAAAATAATTTTATTGTACAGCTGTCGCTATACAATAAACACACTTCAAAGAAAACATGCCTATCAAATTAGTTCAACGTCATAGACCAATAGTTTAGTGAGCATGTTCGATTGGACAAAATTAAAGGGACAATCGCAAAATTAATAAACTACAAATGAAACAACGATCAAAAAAATCCCAAATGCAGAATAAATAAAGTACAAAAAGCTTTATTAAATGAATCACAAAATACAAAGGAGCAAAGCAGTAAAAGACTCCATGCCAATCAACACAATGGGAACAAAGAGGACACACATAGGGTGAGGATAATAATAGTAATGAATCCTGCTAGATCAAAAAGAATCTGCAAGTGCAGAAAAAATGTATATATTAGCAATATTGCAAAATCCCGGATAGCCAGAAATATGGCAGGATAATAAATATTGAGATAATGCTACTTTGAAGTAACAAAAATAAAAACGTCAATATACCTGTTCACATATAGGATAATGAAATCTACAAGTGCAGACCAGCTTTATAACGTTGCCATAATGCAGTATCCCTGATGACCAGATACCTAGACAGGTAGGACTAGTGCATGAAGTAAAACTGCTAAGTTAGTAAAGCATTGATATACCTGTACGGATCCAGGACAACCACCCAGTGCATCCACCCCCGACGCGCGTTTCAGCTTGTGTGCCTTCCTGTCGCTATACAATTAGTGTGGCAAAAAAAACCTCTGCTATGCAGTGATGTCTTTGCCATTTTTGGTTAAAAAAAAACGCATTCTACTCTGCAGCCGTTTCTTTGCTATTTGTGCTCCAAACAAATAATTTTACTGTACCACTGTGTTTATACCAGTAAAAATAAATCTACTGAACAGTTGTGTTTTTGCCATTTTTGGTACAAAAAGGTTATAGTACTATGAGTAAGAGGTGCAGTGGCTTCTACGAAGTCCAAATCTGTAACCCAAATCGGTTGAACCAAATCACTGGAACAGGTGGGTGCACGTCTGGGCTGGTAATCACAGCAACAGGAAAGAGGAGAGGGGACGGCACACCAGGGAATAAAATCCAAAACCTTTATTGCGGCATGTCAAGCCATCGTTAAAACCATCATGTCCTGACTCGTTTCAGGTGTGTTAGTTGCACCCTTACTCATAGGATACAAAACACAATATGAAGCATTCAGAAATATTATCAAAGAACCAATCAGAACCACAAATTCATTAATTACATATGCACCACTTGTGTTAATGAACGTTGCACAATAAACAGTTAATAAATATAAAATAAATCACTTCTGGAATTCATTCCTTTTGGAATTTTAGTATCTAGCTTTAAGATCCAGTAAGCTTCATGGGTTGTTAACAATTTTTGTTTGTTTCCACCTCGAACTGAATCATAAATGTTTTCAACGGCATAATAAGCAAAATGATCCCACGTGGATTACGTCTGAAAAAAGTTCCCACATATATTTTTTCGGATGAATTTTTCACCAAATGGAATGGTATTTTATCACAATGTTCGTTTAAATTGATGGAACTTATTTCTTACGAAGAAACTCGTTTTATTGATTTGAAAAAAGAAATTGATGCCACCAATGTGGAACTTGACAGCTTTAAATCATTAGCAGATTTTGACAAAGATCTGAAAAAAATTAAAGAGAATATCAAAAGCATGGAAGAAAATATAATTAAAACTGAAAAATCAGAGCTGTCTAGAGACACTTTAGATTATAAAACAAGAAAATTTATAACTTGAGTAAACCTTTTGCGTCCAAAAGATCCATATTAAGAAATCAATCTTTGGATTCCGATTAAGGACGCAAATCCAATATATCTGTAACTTTCTCTTCTTCAGACTGTTATAGCTCAGAAAGAGATTCTGATTCTTCTATATCAGGACAGAACATCCGTCCTAATATATACAGCCACACTGCTTTGGAATCAAAAAATGCAGAAGGTGCAGGAGTGGTGGCCGGAGAAAGAGACCCGTATTTATGGAAACGGTATCCTATGAGAAACAGACGAATGAGATACTGAGTTCCACTTCCAGTGTATTAATTCTGAACCCTACAGTTTTATCCCAAGATCAATTGGATGTATTGCAGAAGGGGTTAAATTTTGTACATACTAAGAAATTCGATCTGTTTGAGACTATTAAGGATGTCAATAAGTTTACGAGACTTCACACAGTAAAGAGACATTTTTTTTCCAATGACTCTGGTGATTTTTCTGAGGTCAATTCGAGGGTCAAGACAACAGAGATGTCAAAGTCCAGCTTTTCATTTAATGAACTCCAGGCACTTACCATCTTATCTATTCTACAGGATCCAACATTAAAACCTCACGCTATCCAGGACAAGGATGTAATGATTTGTCCCCAGAACTCTACATAATACCCTTTGCAGTCCCGTGTTCCATCCCTTGATCTCTTTCAAGCTCTGGTTGAAGGGGACCTTATATTATTGGATCAATATACTGGTTGTAATACTGTCCATAAAAATCTTTGTTCCAATCAATTCATGGCCACTAAAGAGTTACAAGATAATCCTTATGTTATTTTAAGGCAATCAGGCAAGGGCAGCTTCACTGTTATCTTAGATACTGATCAATACATCTGTTCTGTGCATTCTATTCTGTATGATTGTTCTACTTATTTACCGCTACAGTTTGATCCTACTGCGAACTTTAAACTTAAATTGTCGCATTTAGTGCATGAAGGCATTTGTTCTAGGGTTCTTAATTTTAAAATCGTTAAATGGTTAATACCAGACTATCCTATTACCTCTATTTTTCATGGACTTCCCAAAACACATAGATGTTTTTCCTCCCACACTTAGACCCATTATTTTGAGCATTGGTTCCCTTAATGAGAATCTAAGTTCTTGGGTAGACAATTATTTACACCTGCTAGTTTGTAGAATTCCTGGGTATCTAAAAGACACCTTATCTGTTCTTGTGGCATTTAAGAATACAAACTGGGTTGACAAATATTGTTTTTATGTGTGATGTGGTGAATTTATATTCATCAATTCCTAATTCTTTAGCCATTTTGGCTATTAGACCGGGGTCACACACACCGTCTAAAAAATCAGACCGTTTTAGTCGGTCGATTATCGCACAAAACTTTCATGAACATTCATCCGTCTGTCATCCAATTTTCCGGGAAGGATGCGATTTAGTCGCATTTGAGCATTCGTTACACATCCAATTGACATCCGACTTGCAAGATTTTGTCGGTGGCTAGCAAAACCGACATATAATGGATCCAAATGAATAGTTTTAAAATCACAAAAGAAAGAATAGATATATACACATAGAATACATATATATATGTATATATATATATGTCATTGAGACATATATATATATATACATATATTTATAGTTCATGCAGTTCTACATACTGTAATAGCCGCTAATTCAATTGCCGGCTTTTGTGAAATTACAGACCCGACATGAAATGACACATGGTTTACATACAGTTAACCATGTAATTTCATGTAGTTTGATATATGGTTTTCACTAACAGTTACATGAGTGTATGTGTGCAAAATTTCACACATGTAGAGGTTAATTAAATGTGTAAATTCGTTAAAAAAATGTGTGGGCTCCCGTGTATTTTCTCAACTAGACAGAAAAAGCCATCGAGTGGGGGTCAGATAATATAAGCATAGGGAGGGTGTATTTATTTAGTTCCCCCTTGGCTACTAACATCTGCCCCCAGCCACCCCAGAAAAGGCAAATCTATAATTAGATGCGCCCTTTCTGGCACTTTGCGCATCTATTCCCATTGCCCTGTAGCGGTGGCAATGGGTTAATAATGGGTTAAAGCCACCTTGCTATTAAAAGGTGACTTTAAGCCAGGTTAATAATTGAGAGTTGTCAATTAGACAACTATCAATTATTAATCCTATTAAAGGAAATAAAAAAAAACACAACATTAATAATAAATAATTTTAATGAAATAAACACACATTTTTGACCATCTTTTATTTAACTGGTAATCCATGCGAAGCCCTTGCTCTCCTGTAATAAAGAAAAAAATAAAACAACATTATTCTTACCTATCCGGTGCTCTATCAGGTCCCACGCTGTAATCCTTCACAAAGGGTTAACTGGCTTGCAGCCAAGCAGTGCAGCTAATGCTGCCTGCTCAGCTGTAAGACCCCGAATGAATGAGCTTATCTTCAGGCTGACAGGAGAGGAAGTGATTAGTGTGTGAAGCTTAATTGATTGCTTCCCACGGTAATCAGTTCACTTCAGGTCAGCTGGGGACTCCCCCTGACGTCACTGATGCTGTGCAGTGTTGTCTATTTGGCAACTCTCAATTATTAACCTGGCTTAAAGTCACCTTTCAATAGCAAGATGGCTTTAACCCATTATTAACCTATTCCCCACCGCTACAGGGCAATGGGAATAGACGGGCAAAGTGCCAGAAAGGGCGCATCTAATTATAGATTTGCCTTTTCTGTGGTGGCTGGGGGCAGATGTTAGTAGCTAGGGGGGGCACTAAATAATTGCACCCTCCCTAGACTTATATTATCTGTCCACACTCGCTGGCTTTGTCTGTCTGGTTGAGAAAATAACACGGGAGCCCACGCATTTTTTTTCAACGAATTTACACATTTAATTAACCCCTACATGTGTGAAATTTTGCACACATACACTCATGTAATTGTTAGTGAAAACCATATATCAAACTACATGAAATGACATGTTAACTGTATGTAAACCATGTGTCATTTCATGTCGGGTCTGTAATTTCACAAAAGCCGGCAATTGAATTAGCGGCTATTATACTATGTAGAAGTGCATGAACTGTAAATATATATATATATATTCTCAATGAATTAATAATATATATATATATATATATATATATATATATTCTATGTGTGTATATGTATTCTTTCCATTCTTTATTAAAGCTGTCAGTGTGATTTTACAGTATAGCCGGGGATGAATTGCCTGCTTTTCTAAAGGACACCGGTGCGATTTAATCGCAAGTCACACGTGTGGTCCGTTTGTAATCAGATTTTTCATCGCACCCATAGACTTGCATTGGCGATTGTCGACCCACAATCGGTAACAATCGCAGCATGCTGCGATTGCACTCGCACGTATAAAACAGACCACAAAAAATCTGATGGTGGGAGCTGCTCCATAGATTAACATTGGTCCGACTGCAATGCGATATTTCATCGCATTGCAGTCGTCCGATTTTGTCGTCAGTGTGACCCCGGCCTTAAGCATCATTTGGATCGTTACAGCAATTATTGTTGTGCATTGAAACAGTTTCTGATCAGATCGCTCACCTACATGCTGGAACACAATTTTTTATGTTCAACCAAAAATATTTTTTACAAATTCTGGGCGCCCAGATGGGCTTGAAGGGAATCTGTCACCCCATTTTTCGACCATCAGCTGAAGCCACCGCCATCAGGGGCTTATCTACAGCATTCTGTAATGCTAATAACTCCAAGAAAAACCAATTGTATACGACTAAAAGTCAAGCACAAAATAAACATAAATCCTCCCAAATAAAAAAGTGCAAAAAGACAATAAAAATTAAAAAAAAATGTTATATTAATAAAGATCTTTCATTGAAAATAATTTTATACAAATAAACATAATAATAAGATAATAAAAATTAATAATTACAGCTGAATATAACAAAAATGGGAATGGAGTAAAAATATAATAGCCTTGCCAGATAATAGTGAAAATTTCAAGTAGCACAAAGTATAAAATACAAAGGGTGCAACAATGCCACAAAATTAATGCACAGTGAGGGCCTGTGCACAAGTTGCGGATTGCCTGCGGATTTTTCCGCACAGAATCCGCACCTCTTAGCAGAAAACGCAGGTGCGGTTTTGACGCGGTTTTTGATGTGGTTTTGACACGGTTTTTGTAGCGATTTGCCCTGCGGTTTTACACCTATAATGGAATAGATGTAAAACCGCAGCAGAATCCACATAAAGAATTGACATGCTGCGGTTTTAAAACCGCACCAAATCCACACGGAAAATTACGCATCATGTGCGCAGCTTGTTTTTTTTTTCCATAGATTTACATTACACAGTACCCTGCCTGCGAACTGCAGCGGAACGCAGGGCAAAACCGCTGCGGAACCGCAGGCAAATCTGCAACGTGTGCACATGCCCTAATAAGCTGCAAATTAAATATAAAGTGTTATAAGTTTTTTGTTGTTGAAACACAAATGACACATAAAAATAAACACAAAGTGCAATAAGTGCAAAAAAAAAATGTGCAAAATATACTGATATTAAAAATACATATAGCTACCTAAAATGCCACAGTGCTAATAAATTTTATATATAACATTTTTGTGCAAAATCAAATGCAGTGCAAAGAGTACATAAAGTGCTAATGTGCTGAAAATTAATATAACCACATGTATGAAATAAATATCTCAGTGCAAAAAAAATTTATTTTTTTCTTTAGTGCAAAATTTTTTTTTATAAATAAAACCACTAAAAACCTTGTGCAAAATATAGCACAACCGCTGGCACAATAGGACAAAATAAAGTGCTATAGTGCAAAAATGAACTGGCAAAATATAAACATTCAAAGCACCTGTGTGCAAAATCAAAATAAGGTGCTGAATGTATTAAAATAAAGTGTCACAGTGCTAGCTTATAATTAGGTGGTAAACCAAAACAATGGTTGCAACCTTGTGCAAAGAATAAATGCAAATAACTGAATAAAGTGTCACAGTGCAAATCTAATATATAAAGCTGAATGTATGTATGTGTGTATGTATTTGGGTATGTTTGTCCGGGATTGGAATCCGCACCGTCGTACTTATGGGCATGAAATTTTGCACGCCCGCACGTCTCGACCCCGAAAGAGTCCTAGGCTATGTTTTGAATCGAAATTTTAACCCCGCGCGTTCCAAATCGCCAAACAATTTTGGCCCTATCTACATAATGGGGAGAAAGCTGAATGCTTGTGTGTATGTCCGGCATAGGAATCTGCATTTACGGGCATGAAATTTTGCACACCCGCACGTCTCGACCCCGGGAGCGTCATAGGCTAGGTTTTGAGTCTAAAATTTTAACCCCGCGCATTCCAAATCGGCAAATAATTTTGGCCCGGGATAGGAATCTGCACCGTTGTACTTACGGGCATGAAATTTTGCATGCCCGCACATCTCAACCCAGGAGCATCATAGGCTATGTGTTGAATGGAAATTTTAACCCCCGCAGTTCCAAATCGCCAAACAATTTTGGCCCTATCTACATCATGGGGAGAAAGCTGAATACTTGTATATAGATATAATAATTACAATTTGTTATAACTAACCGTAGTTAGGTACTATGCCCGGGCAGCGCCGGGCTCTTCAGCTAGTATATAAATAAGTGGTAAACCAAGACACAGATTACAACCTTGTGCTAAAAATGAATACAGCGCTGCTGCTGACACAGCAACAGGGCCGGCGTCAGCACCCGGCACACCCGGGCAAGTTCCGGGGCCCTGAGCAGGCGGGGGGGCCCACTCGCCATCTGGCACCCCGGCGCCCGTTAGGGGTGTCAGCGCCCCCCGCTTGCTCAGGGCCCCAGCAGCAGCCGGCGCAATACTCACCTCTCCCCGTGCCTCCGCTGCCGCAGCTCCAGGCTCCAGGGGGCACCTGCAGGACGCCGGCGCTTCCTCTCACAGCAGCGCCACTGAAAGACGTCATCATTCAGCGGCCGGCTGTGGCAGTAAGCGCACGGACGCCGGACAGGTGAGATGTTTGTGTGTGTGTGTCTGTGTGTGTGTCTGTATCAGTGTGTGTGTATGTAGTACGGTGCTTTGTGTGTGTGTGTGTCTGCTGTATGTGTGGTGGTGGTGAGAGGAGGGCAGTGATGATGATGATGGGGAGGCAATGATGATTGATGATGATGGGCAGGCAGTGATGATGATGGGCAGGCAGTGATGATGATGGGGAGAAAATGATGATTATGGCAGGCATTGATGATGATGGGCAGGCAGTGATGATGATGGGGAGGCGATGATGATGATGGGGAGGCAATGATGATTATCAGCAGGCATTGATGATGATGGGCAGGCATTGATGATGATGGGCAGGCAATGATATTGATGGGGAGACAATGATGATCATGGGCAGGCATTGATGATGATGGGCAGGCAGTGATGATGATGGGGAGGCGATGATGATGATGGGGAGAAAATGATGATGATGAGGAGGCGATGATGATAATGGGCAGGCAATGATGATGATGGGCAGGCATTGATGATGATGGGCAGGCAATGATGATTATGGGGATGTGATGATGATGATGGGGAGGCGATGATGATGATGGGGAGGCAATGATGATGATGGGCAGGCATTGATGATGATGGGCAGGCAATGATGATGATGGGAGTCTTTCCACGGCACCCTTTCCTGAGCCGTTACCGTGCAGAACACAGCACAGCGCAGAGGAGAGCTCCATATTTTGTGTGGAGCTTTATATGGGGACCAGTATCCTGTATGGAGCATTTATTGGGTCCAGTATTCTGTATGGAGCATTATATGGGGATGGAGGGGTGACATCCTGCATGGGGTATTATATGGGTGATGAGGAGGAGACTATGTGGTGCCCATAATATTGTATGGAGGACTGTACTGTCCAGTCTGTACTGTGCGCTGTGAGGATTTGGCGGTTTTTGAGCTATTGTACAATTTACAATAGATATCAGTCATGTAATGGAAGAAGAGAAGTGTTTGGCGTTGTGCTATACCTATATTTCTCTGCAGTATCTGTGCATCATGAATCGTGGTCTGTGTTAAGGGGGCCCACTGAGACTCTTTGCCCGGGGCCCATAAAAACCTGGAGCCGGCCCTGCACAGCAAGATTAGATAATGTACTTAATCCAAGAAAGTAAACTGGCATAATAATTGATCAGGCTAAAGACTCCACATACCCAAATCTGCTCTCTCCCTATGCACGTTTCGGCTCTTGTGCCTTCTTCCGGGGGGCGTGTTCATACACAAACAGGTCTGTTACATATTTATACAAAGAGGGACCAATCAGATGCACTCATTTAATCCAGATACAGAGGTGTAAATGAGCGCATGCGCCGCCTGAACCAACAGATCGCATTCATGCAGCGTCATGAAGGCAACACACAGCTGCGCCCTCAAAACTGCCCACATGAATCACGTGAGCGGGCAAAGACCCAGAGAGCGCTGCCAAGGATACAGGCGCCGGAATAAATGCGATCAGAGGCCAGGAAAACGGCGCATGCGCTCCACCAGCTGCACAGGACTTAGATGGAACTAAACAGAAATAGTAGATTATATAGTGAATAAGTATATATATCGCTAAATTAATAATGGCAAAAATAATAATACTAAAATGAAATTAGTGCTGAAAAATGGACAATGTCCATGGCAAGATAAATTAAATATATACTTATACTTTGTGCTACTTGAAATTTTCACTATTATCTGGCAAGACTATTATATTTTTACTCCATTCCCATTTTTGTTATATTCAGCTGTAATTATTAATTTTTATTATCTTATTATTATGTTTATTTGTATAAAATTATTTTCAATAAAAGATCTTTATTAATATATTTTTTTTTTTTAATTTTTATTGTCTTTTTGCACATTTTTATTTGGGAGGATTTATATAAGCATTCTGTAATGCTGTAGATAAGCCCCCAATGTCACCTGAAAGAGAAGAAAAACGAGTAATATTATACTGACCAAGGGGCAGTCCGCCGACCGGTCTGATGGGTATCGCGGTCCGTCGCCTCCCATCTTCTATCGAAGCCCTCCTCTTCTTAGCTTCCCATCGCGGCTCCGGCACAGGCGTTATTCTCTGACCTGTTGAGGGCAGAGCAGAGTACTGCAGTGCGCAGGCGCCGGACCTCTCTGACCTTTCCAGCCGCGACGTGAAGCTGAGAAGAGGAGGGCTTCGCTCAAAGATGGAGGCACCGGACCGGACCGCCCCTGGGTGAGTATAATATAACTTGTTTTTCTTCTCTTTCAGGTGACATCGGGGCTTATCTACAGCATTACAGAATGCTGTAAATAAGCCCCTGATGGCGGTGGCTACAGCTGATGGTCGAAAAATGGGGTCACAGATTCCCTTTAAAATTTTCTCCATCTTTGACAATTCTTTTAATGGCATGGTGGGAAGAGATATTTCTGTTTTCAGATTCTAATCCCTTTTCCAATGACATACTGGTTCAGTAGGTATGTGGATGATCTTATATTTATTTAGCAGGGCTCTCGTTTGGATATTGATCTTTTTCATGAGTTTTTGAATTTCAACAATTTGAATCTATTTTTCACCATTGATAGTGTTGGAAATAATGTGCCCTTTTTGGATATCATATTATCAGTAGTGTTGAGCGATACGATAATGTAAATATCGGCTATCGGCCGATATTAGCTCTATCGGCCTTTCGATAATTCGTTTCGATATTTTCGTCTTATCGAATACCGGAATCGGATTTGTCACTGTCACTGTCTGTGTCCGTCGGTCGGGTCTGTCACTGTCAGTGTCCGTCGGTCGGGTCTGTCAGGAGTCAGCGGCACTTACCTGGCAGAAGATCTCCGGCGGTCACGTCCTGGACTGCTTCATGGCCGCCATCCTCTTCTCCCCGGCGGTCACATGCAGTTTCTCGCGATAACTGCAATGACTGCTGGGTAATCCCGGCCGTAAAGCAGTCAGTCCGATGACGTCACCGCCGGGGAAGCAGGTAATCAGCTGTGCTGCGTCGCGATGACAGGCTCTGCCTGTCATTGCGATGTAGCAGAGCTGGATCGTCGTGGGACTGTCGTTATGGACTGCGTCGGACAGGTGGTATACTGTTGGTTTGTTTTTTTTCTTTTTTTACAGGAGATCGATGGCGTCGCAGGAATGAGAGTACAATAAAAGAAATGAAAACTGTGTTGTCTCTTTTATTTCATTAAAAGACTTTTTTCTTGCTGTGTCTTTTTTTATGCATTTAATAACTTTGGGATTAATAATGGATCGGTGTCTTATTGACACCTCTCCATTATTAACCGGGCTTATTGTCACCGTGCAATCAACAGTGACATTAACCCCTTATTACCCCGCTTGCCACCGCTACAGGGCAAGTGGGAAGAGCCGGGTAAAGTGCCACAATTGGCACATCTTTTGATGTGCCAAATGTGGGGCTGCTGTAGCCTGGTATTATCAGGCTGTTGAGGGCCAAAATCCATGGGCCTTGACAGTCTTTTAATACCAGGCCGCAGCAGTCTGCATTTTACTTGGCTGGTTAACAAAAATAGGGGGACCCCTACGCCGTTTTTTTTTTCGAGGGGATCCCCTATTTTTGTTAACCAGCCAAGCTAAGCAGACTGCTGTGGCCTGGTATTATCAGGCTTGCAAGGTCCATGGATATTGGATCCTTACCAGCCTGAAAAACCAGGCCTCAGCGGTCTGCTTCATCTGGCTGGTTAACAAAAATAGGGGGGACCCCACGCCAATTTTTTTCGAGGGGATCCCCTATTTTTGTTAATCAGCCAAGATATGCAGACTGCTGTGGCCTGGTATTATCAGGCTTGCAAGGTCCATGGATATTGGATCCTTACCAGCCTGAAAAACCAGGCCTCAGCGGTCTGCTTCATCTGGCTGGTTAACAAAAATAGGGGGGACCCCATGCCAATTTTTTTCGAGGGGATCCCCTATTTTTGTTAATCAGCCAAGATATGCAGACTGCTGTGGCCTGGTATTATCAGGCTTGCAAGGTCCATGGATATTGGATCCTTACCAGCCTGAAAAACCAGGCCTCAGCGGTCTGCTTCATCTGGCTGGTTAACAAAAATAGGGGGGACCCCACGCCATTTTTTTTCGAGGGGATCCCCTATTTTTGTTAACCAGTTCCCTCTGACGTCACTGATTGTGTCCCTGGCTGACCTGAAGTGAAAGTGGAAAGCAATCAATTAAGCTTTCCACTTTCTCTCCTGTCAGCCAGGAGAGGAACTCATTCATTTGGGGGTTTACTGTGAGGCTGCAGCATTAGCTGCGGTCCCTGCTGTAAACATTAACCCTTTCTGATGGATTACACCATGGGACCTGACTGTACATCGGATTGGTAAGAATAATTTTGCTTTATTATTTTATTTTTATTACAGGAAATGGTTTTAGCAGGTAAATAAAATATGGTCAAAAACTGTGTGATTATTTCATTAAACTTCTTTTTTATTAAAGTGTGTGTGTTTGATTTTTCTTTCATACAATAGGATTAATAATTGATAGTTGTCTGATTGACAGCTCTCAATTATTAACCTGGCTTAAAGTGACCTTTCAATTGCAAGGTCATTTTAACCCCTTATTAACCCATTCGCCACCGCTACAGGGCAATGGGAATAGACGGGCAAAGTGCCAGAAAGGGCAAATCTAATTAGAGATTTGCCCTTTCTGGGGTGTCTGGGGGCAGATGTTAGTAGCCGGGGGGGGCAAAAATAATGGTCCCTCTCTGTGCTATTATTATCTGCCCCCACTCACTGGCTTTGTCTGTCTGGTTGCGAAAATAGGGCGGGAGCCCACGCATTTTTTTTCAGCAATTTTACACCTCATATATATATATACATGTCATTGAATTTGTGACACATATATATATATATTTATATTTATAGTTCATACACTTCTACATAGTATAATAGCCGCTAATTCAATTGCCGGCTTTTGTGAAAATGCAGAACCCGACATGAAATGACACTTGGTTTACATAGAGTTAACCACGTCTTTTCATGTAGTTTATATCTGATTTGCACATACAATTACATGAGTGTAAGTGTGCAAAATTTCACACCTGTAGGGGTTAATTAAAGGTGTAAATTCGTAGCAAAAAAGTCCGTTTTTTTTACAACGAATTTACACCTTTAATTAACCCCTACAGGTGTGAAATTTTGCACACATAGACTGATGTAATTGTTTGTGCAAATCAGATTGCAAACGACATGAAAAGACATGGTTAACCCTATGTACACCAAGTGTCATTTCATGTCGGGTGCTTCTGTCTTTTCACAGAAGCCGGCTTTACCCGGCAATTGAATCAGAGGATATTTTACTATGTAGAAGTGTATAAACTATACATATATGTATATGTATATGTCACAATGACATGTATATATATATATATATATATATATGTATTCTATGTGTGTATATTTAGTGTTTACAAGGAAATAAAGGTTTTTTTTAGTTGCGATATTTTGTTCCCATAGACTTACATTGGACTTCCGGTATCGAATGATATCGCATATTTAGTGCACGGATCATTCGATACGATATTTTTAGATATCGAGCACTATCGCTCAACACTAATTATCAGGTAATCTTGATACTCACAAAATTCACACCTCTGTATACAGAAATACAACTCAGGTAATTCTCTTTTATGTTCATCTTCACATGCTAAGCATACAATTAAAGCTCTTCCCTATGGAGAGTTCAATAGAGAAAGAAGTTTTTTTTCAACTGTTCTGCCAGTTGCATGTTTTTATTCCTTAGACAGAAATACATTTATCAAATCTTCATCAATTCCAACTATTTCCCAGTCAATTTCTTCCTTTATTAATTGTGATTCACAATATGTTGTTTTTTGCATTTGCTGCATGGCATGCAATAAGCAGTATATTGGCTGCGCAACTCGGAAAGTTAAAAAACGAATTGCAGAACATCTTTCTAAGGGCTCATACTCACTGGCGCCGAAAACGGATGATATTCAGCCGAAAAAAAATCGGATTCAAATCTGACCAATGTTATTCAATAGGTGAGTTCTCATTTGCGATTTTTTTCGCATCAGAAATTGGTGTGAGAAAAAAATCGCAGCATGCTGCAATTTGATGCGATTTTGGCATGATAATCGCCAATGCAAGTCAATGGGTGCGAGAAATCATCGCACAGCACTCGCACCATGCAAGTGCTGTCCGATTTATACGCACCAGTCTCCTTTGAAAAGCCGGCAATTCATCCCCGGCTACTGTAAAATCACACTGACAGCTCACAAAACACTAGATACATACACATAGAATACATATATATATATATACATGTCATTGTGACACATACATATATATATATTTATAGTTCATACACTTCTACATACTGTAATAGCTGCTAATTCAATTGCCGGCTTTTGTGAAATCACAGAAGCTGACATGAAATGATACATTGTTCACACACACTTAACCATGTAATTTCATGTATTTTGATATATGGTTTTAACTTACAATTACATAAGTGTATGTGTGCAAAATTTCAGACATGTAGGGGTTAATTAAAGGTGTAAATTCGTTGAAAAAAATGTGTGGGCTCTCGCTGTATTTTCTCCACCAGACAGACAAAGCAAGCGAGTGGGGGCAGATAATAATAGCCTAGGGAGGGTAACTTTTTTTTGTGCCTCCCCTGGCTACTAACATCTGCCCCCAGACACCCCAGAAAGGGCAAATCTCTAATTAGATTAGCCCTTTCTGGCACTTTGCCCGTCTATTCCCATTGCCCTGTAGCGGTGGATAATGGGTTAATAAGGGGTTAAAACCACCTTGCAATTGAAAGGTGACTTTAAGCCAGGTTAATAATTGAGGGCTGTCAATTAGACAACTAGCAATTATTAATCCTATTGTATGAAAGAAAAATCAAACACACCACACTTTAATAAAAAAGAAGTTTAATGAAATAATCAAAGTTTTTGACCATATTTTATTTTCCTGCTAAAACCATTTCCTGTAATAAAAATAAAATAAAAAAGCAAAATTATTCTTACCAATCCGATGCACAGTCAGGTCCCACGCTGTAATCCATCAGAAAGGGTTAACAGGTTACAGCTCGCAGGAAGCTAATGCTGCCTTCTGAGCTGTTACCCCCAAATGAATAACTTCCTCTCCTGGCGAAAGGAGGGAAGTGATTAATTAGTGGAGCTTAATTGATTTATTGCCACTTTCACTTCAGGTCAGGTCACCCTGACCTGACCTCAAGTGAAAGTGGGACGCAATCAATTAAGCTTCATTCATTAATCAACATCCTCTCCTGTCGGCAGGAGATAAGCTCATTCATTCAGGAGCTTTCAGCTGAGCACGCAGTATTACTTGCCTGCTTGTCTCAAAGCTAGTTAACCCTTTGTGAAGGATTACAGCGTGGGATGTGACAGATCAGCGGAATAGGTAAGAATAATGTTGTTTTATTATTTTTTCTTTATTATAGGAGATCAAGGGCTTTGAGGGATTAAGAATTAAATAAAAGATGGTCAAAAAAATGCGTTTTTATTTCATTAAAATTATTTATTCTTAAAGTGTGTGTGTTTTTTTATTTACTTTAATAGGATTAACAATTGATAGTTGTCTAATTGACAGCTCTCAATTATTAACCTGGCTTAAAGTCACCTTTCAATTGCAAGGTGGCTTTAACCCCTTATTAACCCATTCGCCACCGCTACAGGGCAATGGGAATAGACGGGCAAAGTGCCAGAAAGGGCTAATCTAATTAGAGATTTGCCCTTTCTGGGGTGTCTGGGGGCAGATGTTAGTAGCCGGGGGGGCACAAAAAAAATGTACTCTCCCTAGGCTATTATTATCTGCCCCCACTCGCTTGCTTTGTCTGTCTGGTGGAGAAAATACAGCGGGAGCCCACACATTTTTTTTCAACGAATTTACCCTTTAATTAACCCCTACATGTCTGTAATTTTGCACACATACACTTATGTAATTGTAAGTTAAAACCACATATCAAAATACATGAAATGACATGGTTAAGTGTGTGTAAACAATGTATCATTTCATGTCGGCTTCTGTGATTTCACAAAAGCCGGCAATTGAATTAGCGGATTTTACAGTATGTAGAAGTGTATGAACTATAAATATATGTATATATATATATATAGATATATATATGTCACAATGACATATATATATCTATATATATATATGTATTCTATGTGTGTATATGTATTGTTTCTATTCTTATTAAAGCTGTCAGTGTGATTTTACAGTATAGCCGGGATGAATTAGCGGCTATTATACTATGTAGAAGTGTATGACCTATATATATATTATATATATTTATATATAATATATAATTATTTGCTTTTTGTGTACATTTTTTTTACAATGTGATTTTTACATGACTTTTTACATAGAGATAACTGCTCTATGTAAAACTTCATGTTAAAATCGCATTGCATACAGATGGAAAACTGATGGAAAACTGATGCAAATCGCATGCCTTTTTACAACAATTGTACCGTTTTTTCCCTGCAGAAAACAGACCGATTTTTTTTCCAGCCAGTGAGTATGAGCCCTAATACTGCAAACAAAAAAGCTGGGTATTCTGGTGCAGCAAAACATGTGTGGTTCTGATTGGTTCTTTGATAGTATTTCTGGATGCTTCATATTGTGTTTGTATCCTATGATAAGGGTAATCAATAACAGATGTTTTTATAGACACTACTACTCTACTTTTATATACTGCAGAGGAAATAGCAACCCTGCTTATTGTACCTACAAGACTTATTTCTGTCACAGATCCTTCAGGAAACCAAATTTAGAAAAAGCAGGATTAGTGAATAGATCGTTCTCCCCCTTACTAAACTGAATACCGGACCCTACAAGCCATCTAATTTCTTGTATTCAGAGGGAAAGCATGCATTGAAGAAATACTGTTAATTTTTTGGGTTTTCCACTATCCATATTGTCTTTTTCATAGTTGCTGTAGAGATTTCAGAACTAATAGGCATCAACATTGAGTGACATTTGGATGACCCCTATTATGATCAAGTTGTTGGGATTTTAAAGCATTCGGATTCTAAAATGAACCCATGTTCAAAACACTCTTTGTTTCCATTGTCACTATAACAGTCTTTGAATGTTGGATATTTTTGTCCTAAATATAATTAGTTTTTACAGCATGTAAAAGCTAATTGTAAATCAGCATGAATTCTCTATGTATGTATTCATCTATTAAAAATAATTAAAATCAGTTTTTGCGATTTTTCTTTCCTCTTTTGTTTTCTATCATTTTAATACTAATTTGTTCTACTCCATCCTAGAATCTCATTATCTGTTTCACCATGATATGTGTCTCACACAATAGCCACAAAGACCCTATAAAGTACAAAAAAACGATGACAAGCAGTTTCCTATGAGGAAGCCAAGCACAGATAGCCCACAGCTTGGTTACTTTTGTATTTCTTTGCACTTTGTAGTCCGTCATTTAACACCTCTTGTTGTGGCTTATCTTCTATGAAAATAAAAAGTTTTCCACATTGAAATTTAACATGCCTTTCCTGTTTTCCTCAACCAACATCATTTCAGTGGGAAAGTCAGGAGGCCTCCATACACAATAGGTGTTGCCAGTTGCTGCATACCTGATGGGTTTTGCCATTATTGAAGGAGTTGTCCAGATCTAGTCTACAGTTACTCTATGTGACTGTAGACTTGTAAATCCTCACATCTCGCTCACTGGGCCTGTGAGGATTCTCTAAATGCATCAGGAGTGAGTGATAATGTGACTGCATCCACATTCCAACTAGATTTGTCTGGCCTCACTCAATACACGTGCATTGAGCAAACCTGCATATGTCTAGACGGCACTAGACATGAGCAATCCTTTCAGACACGGTTTGGTTTGGATTTGGCGAACGAAGCGATGTTGATCGTCGAACATATCCGAATCTCATTGAAATGAATTGGCGACAAAACCAATTGCATACACAACATTTTCAGGGGGGGCAAAAAGCTGTCCAAAAAGCGCAAAGTAGGGAAATACATCAGAAAAAGTGGCATCAATTGACCCATAGTATAAACTTGATAATGGCACACTAGCAGTTAGCCATGGGCCATGCGTGAGGTATCAGGGTCTGGGCCAGCATTTGCAGCTTTGAATTTAAATTTAAATTAAGACAAGACGTGTGAGTGACCATGTAAGCCTGCGGTGCTGGGAGCCCTGATACCTCATGCAACAGCTTAAACATGATTTTTGTTCAGCCCACACATAGGTGGAAAATTTATTAGCTTGGTAAAACACAAATGTTATAATATTTTAAGGAAAATAACACAGGTAGTTGACTGTATGTAATTGCATGTCTACCGGTCTGGGAGGCTTACTGCTACATGCAACACCCATGAAGTAGACTCATCTTGGAATACAAACATTTCTCAAAATTATTGACACACCCCACTAAAGTGTCATCAATTTCCCATAGTAGAAAATATTATAATTGCACGGTTTTTTGAAAACTTCAGTTACGCGACCCCTTTCTATGGCAGATCCACAGCGGTATTATCATTATTTATTTTTATTGTGCCATTTATGTGAAAAGGGGTATACATATTAAAAACAAGTACAATAACCTTAAACAATTGTCATGTATAGTGTACATTCCTATAGCGTCTTGTGCTTGGGTGCGAGGAAACACAGAGACATAGGTTGAAATGAAAATGACTTGTATTACTTCATACAAGCATGCTGAAAAGTTCACACAGTTTGCAGGAACAGCGACAGGAGACACAGCAGGCCAGAGTAACTTCAAGCACTACAATAAATCTCCAAAGCAGGTTCAGGATCTCTTCTCTGTACCGTAATTCCTCTGCAAACATGGATTCACCAAACAGCAGGTTTCAGATCCAAAAGTGTTCCAAGGTTCCTCAGTAGGAATACTGGAGTACAAGTCCAAGGTTCCAGGAGTCAGGTCACAGACGACTGAGGCTTGATTCAGGAGCACTGATTGTTCAGCTGAGGCTGCTTAAGAAGCAAGAGGGAAGAATCAGGGCGGGAACATAAAACTGGGAAACTCCTTTATTTAAATGGGGGGAAAGCTCAAAGACGAAAAAAAAAAGGCCACGAAAAAATGATTTTTAAAACGGGGGAACAGAGACAAAAACCTTCATTCCCCCCCCTTTGGGGGCAACCTCCGGGACCTAAACCGGGGTTTTCAGGTACCCTGATAAACGGGGGGCAGGCAGGGGCATTTCCTTAGGGGCGGGGTTCCCCCCCTGGTTTCCCCCACTGGGTACCCTCCTTTAACCCAAAATTCAACTGATTTTTTGACAACCGGGAAATTAAACCTTCCACCAAAATTTTCCTGCCACGACCCCGGGGGCAGGGAAGGAAAAATCGGGAAATTTTGGGGGGTTGCACCTTTTTTGTGGGTACTAAAGACAGGGGGATTTCATGTTTGGGGATTGAAGACGACAAGCAACAGCCTTATAATCAAAATTTTTCTTAAAAGGGGCCAATTATTTTGGGCCCAAATTTAAAAAGGGGAATTTAAAATTTAATTTGGTTAAACCCAGACCAAACCCCTACCTTAAAGATGGGGGGAGGTTTTCAAATTTAATCTGCTTTTTTGTCCCTTTTTTCCGACCCAATTCAAATTTTTTTCCTTGAAATCCATATTTTTTTTTAAAGAATGATTTTTTTAGCCCTGCCGCCAGGGGGACTAGGAAAAAGGGGGAAAAAGTTAGGTATACCCCGATTGGAGAAAAAAGGGGACTCTTTGGGCATCTGGATTTTTATAAGAGAACCGCCAGGGGAAATAATCCCCCTTTACCGTAAGGGGAGATAAAAAACGGGGATACTGCCCGGGGGCTGATTGGTTGTTCTGTCTGTCCATTTCTGGGGAAAAGCAAAGAAAGGTTACTTTAATGCCAATGCTGCACAAAATTTCCAAAACCCTTTAAAAATAATTGCCCCCCCCCGCCGAAAGACCTCACCCGGGGACCCCCTGTAAGCGAAAACTTTCTTAACTAAGTTAAATTCGTTTTCAGGGGGTTAAACCACACAAGGAAAAAAAAGACTTTTTAGGGGGGAACCCCCACTAAATGGGTTTTTCCCCCTTAAGGTTGGCCCCCCCACAAGAATCCTTAAAAAGGTCCCCATGGGGGGGGGGGGGAAGGGGGGTTCAACAACCATTGGGAAACAGGGTTTTGATCTTGCAAACTTAATAATGACATAGTTTAAGACCTTTCCTGTAAGGGGGGCCCCCAAAAGAAACAAAAAAATTTTGTGTTTTTAAATTCCCCACCCGGGGTTTTTTGGAACGTGGGATTTTCAAACCTCAATCTACTTTTTTAGGTATTACAGCGTTGTCCCTGAACCACCCCCCTTTTTAAAAACAAATTTTCGTCCCGGGGGGGTTACCAAAAAAAAAACCGCATGGAATTTCCTGATGTCCTTAAGAGGGGTTAAAAATCACTCCCGGGGAATTAAGTCAGGGGAAAAAATTTTTTTTGGGGGGTAAGGGATGCTCTGCTGAATGAACCAAGAGTGCATCACCCTTTTCCCTTGGCGATCCTGGCTATAAGAAATACAAAATTAAATTGGTTTTTTAAAAATTCCCCGACCCGGCGAGGGAAAGGGACTTTTGCCGCCTATAAATTCAAGGTTAAAAGGGCCCCTCAGACACTTTTTCGTGCAGCACCCCCAAAAGGTGCTTTTTTCCTTGAAGGGCAAAATGACCAACAATTCTCTTTTTTCCCTGTAGTTTTTCCCTCAGCCAAACAACTCTGGGGGAAAAAAGGCACGGTGCAAACAATTTTTTTCCCTGTTCCCTTTTAGAGGTATAGCTCAACGGGGCACCCCAACACCACCTCGTTTGAAGGGGAAACTCGGGGTTGGGGTGTACTAAATGGTGCGGTGGGAAAAAATTTTCCTTTAAAAAGGGGAAAGCTTCCCGATTGGGGGCCAAGGGGAAAACCAGACGTTTTTCCCCGGGGAAGTTGGGGGATGGGACACACCCCAGAAAAATTCTTAATGAAACTCTATAGAATTGGGGAAAAACCCATGAAACCTCCCCAACCCCTTCCCCATTTCAAAAATTCCAACCCTTTTAAAGGGTTGGGGGTTTTGGGGTCCACCATACTAACCCCCTTCGTAGATATACATACCCCAAAAAAATTAATTCGGCCCCCAGGGGTTTTTCCCCTTTTTCAATTTTAAAAAGATGGTTTTCTTGGGGGTCTAAGACCATTTTCAAAAAGGCATGATTTCCTTTTGTGGGGTTAAAAAAATTTTAAAAAACCCATCCAGATAAATCCCCCACAAATTATCTAAGACCCGGGAAATTTTTTTTACAAAGGGGGGGGAAATGGCGGGGGGAGTACACAGCCCCAAAAGGGGATAACTAATTTAAAATTTTCCTGCTGACCCGAAACAGTTTTTCCTTCTCCCCAGGCCCCAAATACGGCCCCCAAGGGGTTAAAAGCCCCACGGAACCATTTAAAGGGGAAAATTTTTGGATCCGCCTCCCCTCCAACAATTTTAGGGTTTAAAAAGGAAAAAGGGTAACGGTTTTTTAAAAAAAACCTTATTGTTTTTCCAAAAAAACTAGCGGGGCCCCAGAGTTTCCTTTTTCTTCTTCACAAAAAAAGGGGGCCCCCGCGGGGATGAAAGGGGCTATGAACCCGGGGTAAATTTTCGTTTTAAAATCCTTAAAAAACTTTTAGCCCCCGGGCCCCCTAGGGGTAATTTTTTCCCCAAAAAAAACTCCTCCACAATAATTAAATTTGGGAAAACATATGGACGGGGGGGGGGAACTGATCACTTTCTTCGGGCCAAAATTTTCCCCCTAGTCCTGGTATAAAAGCAAAATTCAAAAATGACAGGGGTTCCTTTTTTGGGAAAAAGCAACTGAAACCCCCTTGACTCATCTTTTCTCCGGAAAGTTTTAATTTTTTGGTCCCCATTAATCGGGGTTTTGCGCCTGCACCAGGGGGACCCTAGAATAAGGGGGAAAAGGGAAAGGATAACCAAAAAAAAACATTTCCCCCTGATATCTTTACCCAAAGGACCCTAAAAGGGGGTCTGTTTCTTGATCCACGGGGCCAAAGTCAGAGAGACCCCTCCCCAGTCCCCCATCGTACGGGAACCTTTTAAATAAAGTACCCCCCGTTTCAAAAGCAAAGAAATTTTTCCAAAAAATTTTTTCCCTTGTCCTGGTCGATCATAAAAAGCTAACCCCCCGACGATCAACCCAATTTTTTTAAAAAAGGGGAACAAGGGGAAATTTTTTTTTTAAAAACCAGCTGGGACACCGCTGAGGAAATTTTAAAAAATTCAGCTTTTTTACCGTCATCCCCCAGAACTAACAAAATTTTAAAAATCTGAAAATCAAAATCTCGGGGAGCAATCTCTCTGGGCCAAAAGGCCCCCGGCATGACAGAGCTCCTCCACAAAACTCCCATGAATAAAATGATGGAGAAAAGAAAAACCCGCCCGTGAGAGATCACCGTCTACAAAAGATGGTTTTGGGGCAAAAGGTAAGTTAGAGCTGCTTTTTCACATTAGGGGGGGCAATGTTAGTGTAAAAGGGTTGGGGGGCTTGTCAGAAAGGTATTTTTCAGGTTCCTTTTTAAGTTTTCCCTGGTAGGGGGGAGTAAATAAGTTGGGTACACAGTTCCAAAAGAGGGGCTACGGAAAACTATTTAAAAATTTTGGGAAAGATTAAAAAAGGGGGTAGAGAAGGAAATCTTGTATGATTTTTAGGTTGCGTGCTGGAATAAACGGGCCCCCGATTAAGGGGAAAAAGGTTTTGATCGCTTTGTATGCCAAACTTAAGGGGTTTTTTAACAAGGTCCCCTTGGGAAAGGGAACCATGCAAGGGGGTTTACAGAGGGGGGGAGAAGCAGGGAGACAGGTGGGGAAGTCATTTCTCACAGTTTTTGGGGAGATTTTGGGGGGTTTTGATAGTTTAACAAAAGGGGCCCTGACAGAGGTAATAGTATTTGGGGTCGGAAAGTAAGGACAGGGGCTAGTGTTTTTGTAGAATTTTTTGAAGGGGAACTGCTATTTTGGAAAATTTTTGGGGTTTTTTGTCAACAAAAGGGGGAAAATTTTTTCACTCAGATTGAAGGGGAAAAACAAACAACATTTACTTTTTTGGATAGGCGTTGGGGGGGGGGAAAGAGAGGTTTTAAATTTAAAAGATTTTTGGGTTTTTTTGATTTAAAAATTTTTAAAAACTAGCAGAGAAAGAAAAAAGAAATAAAGGGGTAAAATTTTTTGATTCGTTTTTTAAGGGGTGAAAACAAGGGGCCCCAAAGGTAATCTTTTTTCATCCGCATAATGACACTGAAAGCCTGGGGGCCCCGAAAATGTCCCCGGGGCCCCGGTTAAAAGGGAAAAGCAGAGTCCCCCAAAACCCCAACCTTGGGACACTGACAGATATTGGGGGAAAGGAGGGGGGTGGGGGGGAGATTCTGAATGGTTTTCCCTCTGTTTGGGGGAAAAGGGGATCCAAGATAGGGGGCCCAAAAAAAGGATCCCCAAAGATGAAGAGTCTGTAAAAAACAAGGAAAATTTTAGGGGAATTTTGTGAATGGGTGGTCAAGACAGATTTTAAAAAGGGCAAAAAAAAAGCAGGATGAAATTTGGGAAAAATTTTTAAAAATTCCCCCCTTTTTTTTTTTTTTGGGGGAAAGGGAAAAATAAAAAGGGGGAAAAGCTAAAACACAAAAGGGGGAAGGAGGGCCTTTTTTTTGGGGGGGGTTTTTCAAGGTATGTTTTTTAAAAAAGGGGAAAAAAAAAACAACATTGTTTTTTACATTTAAGTGGTGAGTTATTTTTTGGGGTGAAACTGCTATTTTTTTAGAAAGAGGGGGGCGGATGGGGAAAAATTGGGGAAAATTGAGAAAAGGTTTTAGGGGAAACTTTCCGATATCCAAAAGTATCGGAATCAAGGGGCCCCCGATCCCCCCAAAAAAATCGGCATACCCGATACCGATCCCGGGGAAACCCCAATTAATCTATGGGAAAAAAATATGGGGAATTTAAAAAAAAACCCCTTCTTCCCCTTTTGGGGTTAATTTTAAAAGAAAAAACAACAAAAAGAAAAGTAAAATGTTTTGGGGGGAAGGTTTTAAAGGAAAACATAAAGCATATTTTTTAACCCAAAAAAAGGAAAGCATAAAAAAATTTTTTTTTTAAAGATTTTTTGGGTTGACGAAAAAATTTTACAATGTTTTTTTAAATTTTTTTTTTTTTGGGGGAAAAATGTAAATTCAAAAAACCCCCTCTTTTTCACCTTTTTAACTTTGAAAACACTTTTTCCTTCAAAAACCCCCCCCCCTTTTTTAGCAGCATCATTTTTTTTTATAAAAATTTCCCCTTATCTTCCCCCTTTTTTTTCTTCTTTAAAATTTTTTTTCTATTCACTTTTTTTTAAAAAATTCCCATATTTTTCCCTTTTTAAACTATTATTTTTTTTAAATTGTATTCATCTTTTTTATCATACCCCTTTTTGACAAAAACCCCGTACTTGTAATCTGTCAAAGTTTTTTTTTTCCCCTCCTTCTGTTTTTTGCTGTCACAAAGATTTAAATTACAACAGTTTTTGGGCCGTGTTCATTTTTAGCCTGAAAAAAACAGGCTTTTCCGGGGGAAAACCCGAGGGGGGAAGGACTCCCCCCCCTACACTGCTTAGTTTCCCCTTTGCTTTAAATTTTTGACAAATTTTTTATTTTTTTTTGGTTTTTAAAAATAAAGTTCTTTTTGCTTTTTTAAAATTTTCCCCGCTTTTTGTTTTTAAAATCTCTTTTTCTGTATTTTGGGGAGTTTTTTTTAACCCCTTTTTAGCCCGTTTGGTAACTTTTATTTCTTCTTTGTGATGGGTTTAGGCGGGGTTGGTTTTGCTCCGTCCTTTTGGTTTTTATTTTTTTTTGGGTTTTTTCCCCCCGGGCCCCTCCCCTTAATTGTTGAGATCCAGAGTGTTTTCCCCAAAAAAAAAATTAAAAAAATCTTCAATTTTTAAAAGTAGCAGAAGGTAAAAAAGAGTCAATGCAAGTAAAAAGGACCACTGACTGGCTGAAACTTTGGGGGGCAGCAGAAAAAGGGAAAAAGCCAATGGGACAAAACCCCCCCCCCAGGGGCCCCGACATTACTGGGGACGGTTACTAAGCAGGGTACCTTCTCCAAAGCACTACCAAAAGGCCAGCAGACGTTTTTTGGGGAATCCCCGGTACCGAATGGAGGGGAAAACCAAAAGGCCCCCAAACAAAACGGAGAACCACGACCCCGGAAAAGGGGGAAACCCGGGCCCCGGGAAAAAGAAGGTTCAAGAGCCAATGCAAGTAACGAGGAAAACCGCTGACTGTGTGGGGAAACCCGGGGGGGCAGCCAAAAAGGGAAAAAGCCAATGGCACAAAAACCAGGACCCCCCGACGTTACTGGGACAAAAGGTTTTTAAGCGGGGAAAACCTTGGGCCCAAAGCACTAAAACCCAAGGGGGCCCGCAGACGTTGCTGGAACCGGGGACCGAAAAAAGGAGGGAACCCCAAAAGGGCCAAAAAAGGACTTCGAAAACCGGTGAGGGCGGGGGAAACCCGACGGGTAGCAGAAGGGGCAAGAGCCCCAATGCAAGGGGAAAAAAAGGGCCAGCTGAAAATTTTTGGAACCCGGGGGGGGAGCAGAAGGGGGAAAAACCAATGGCAAAACCGAGGACCACTGACGTTACTGGGACAAAGGGTTTTTTAAAAAAAAGGGGTTTTCCGGCTCCAAAAACCAAAAACCAAGGACCAGCAGACGTTTTTGGGGGAATCGGGGAAAACCAATGGAAAAACCTAGGCCCCCAAAGGGGAAATGCGGAAAAACCGGGGGACGGGGCTGGAACCCGACGGGTTTTCAGAAGGGGCAAGACCCCAAGCAAGTAACGAGGACCAACTGCGTGCTGGGGGAACCCGGGGGGGCAGCAAAAGGGGAAAAACCAATGGGGCAACCGAGGGGCCCGCTGAATTACTGGACAGGTTCTAAGCAGGGGGACCCCTGCTCCAAAGCCCTGTTTTCTGTGCTAAAAACACTTTTCCAGCAACAACTGGCGGTGTTTACCCAGGGAAAGAATAGAACATGGTGGAGGGCAGGAAAAATTTTTGGCCCCTTTACACAGCAGGGGAAAAAAACTGACATTACTGAACCCCAGAAACACAGGGGGAAGTGTTGAAAAGTTTTTAACAAAAACTTTTTAAACCCCCGCGGTGTTTTTGCCCAGGGGGGGAAAAAAACATGGTGGGGGGAGCAGGGCTTTTTGGGGCCTTTTCACAGCAGGGGAACAGCTTTTCAAAATTCTGAACCCCCAGTAACACAGGGGGAAGTGTTGAAAAGTCAAAAAAGCACTTCCGACAACAACTTTTGGGGTGTTGTAGCCCAGGGATGAAATAGAACATGGGGGGGGGGACAGGGGTTTTTTTTCCCTTCCCCAAAAACAGGGGAAAAACTGACATTACTGAACCCCAGTAAAAAAAAGGGGGCAAGTGTTCACTGGGCTAACACACTTCCGAGCAAAAAACTGGCCCCGGGTTGTAGCCCGGGATGGAATAAAAAAGGGGGGGGGAGCAACTTTTTGCCCTTCACACAGCAGGGGAACAGCTGACATTACTGAACCCCAGTAACACAGGAGCAAGTGTTGACTGTGCTAACAGCACTTCCGAGCAACAACTGGCGGTGTTGTAGCCCAGGGATGAGAATAGAACATGGTGGAGGCAGCAGGACTTTTTGCCGTTCACACAGCAGGAACAGCTGACTTTAAACTGAACCCCAGTAACACAGGAGCAAGTGTTCACTGTGCTAGCAGCACTTCCGAGCAACAACTGGCGGTGTTGTAGCCCAGGGATGAGAATAGAACATGGTGGAGGCAGCAGGACTTTTTGCCGTTCACACAGCAGGGAACAGCTGACATTACTGAACCCCAGTAACACAGGAGCAAGTGTTGACTGTGCTAACAGCACTTCCGAGCAACAACTGGCGGTGTTGTAGCCCAGGATGAGAAGAGAACATGGTGGAGGCAGCAGGACTTTTGCCGTTCACACAGCAGGGGAACAGCTGACATTACTGAACCCCAGTAACACAGGAGCAAGTGTTGACTGTGCTAACAGCACTTCCGAGCAACAACTGGCGGTGTTGTAGCCCAGGATGAGAATAGAACATGGTGGAGGCAGCAAGACTTTTTGCCATTCACACAGCAGGGGAACAGCTGACATACTGAACCCAGTAACAAGAGCAAATGTTGACTGTGCTAACACCTTCCGAGCAACAATGCGTTTGTACCAGGATGAGATAAACATGTGAGCACAGACTTTTTGCCGTTCACCACAGGGGAACAGCTACATTACTGAACCCAGTAACACAGAGCAAGTGTTCACTTGCAAACAGCACTCGGCAACACTGCGTGTTGTACCAGGGATGAGAAGAACATGTGGAGGCACAGGACTTTTTGCCGTTCACACCAGGAACAGCTAATTACTAACCCAGTAACAGAGCAAGTTTACTTGCACAGCACTTCGAGCAACAACTGCGGTGTTGTAGCCTAATAAAGAGCATGGGAGGCGAGGACTTTTGCCTTCACACAGCAGGGAACAGCGACATTACTGAACCCCATAACACAGAGCAATGTTGATGTCAACACACTTCCGACAACACTGCGGTGTTGTACCCGGATGAGAATAAACAGGTGGAGGCAGCAGACTTTTTGCCGTTCACACAGCAGGGAACAGCTGACTTACTGAACCCCAGTAACACAGGACAAGTGTTGACTGTGCTAACAGCACTTCCGAGCAACAACTGGCGGTGTTGTAGCCCAGGGATGAAATAGAACATGGTGAGGCAGCAGGACTTTTTGCCGTCACACAGCAGGGAACAGCTGACATTAATGAACCCCAGTAACACAGAGCAAGTGTTGACTGTGCTAACAGCACTTCCGAGCAACAATGGCGGTGTTGTAGCCCAGGATGAGAATAGAACATGGGGAGCAGCAGGACTTTTGCCGTTCACACAGCAGGGGAACACTGACATTACTGAACCCCAGTAACACAGAGCAAGTGTTGACTGTGCTAACAGCACTTCCGAGCAACAACTGGCGGTGTTGTAGCCCAGGGATGAGAAGAACATGTGGAGGCAGCAGGACTTTTGCCGTTCACACAGCAGGGGAACAGTGACATTACTGAACCCCAGTAACACAGGAGCAAGTGTTGACTGTGCTAACAGCACTTCCGAGCAACAACGGCGTGTTGTAGCCAGGATGAGAATAGAACATGGTGGAGGCAGCAGGACTTTTGCCGTTCACACAGCAGGGGAACAGCTGACATTACTGAACCCAGTAACACAGGAGCAAGTGTTGACGTGCTAACAGCACTTCCGAGCAACAACTGGCGGTGTTGTAGCCCAGGGATGAGAATAGAACATGGTGGAGGCAGCAGGACTTTTTGCCGTTCACACAGCAGGGGAACAGCTGACATTATGAACCCCAGTAACACAGGAGCAAGTGTTGACTGTGCTAACAGCACTTCCGAGCAACAACTGGCGGTGTTGTAGCCCAGGATGAAATAGAACATGGTGGAGGCAGCAGACTTTTTGCGTTCACACAGCAGGGGAACAGCTGACATTACTGAACCCCAGTAACACAAGAGCAAGTGTTGACTGTGCTAACAGCACTTCCGAGCAACAACTGGCGGTGTTGTAGCCCAGGGATGAGAATAGAACATGGTGGAGGCAGCAGGACTTTTTGCCGTTCACACAGCAGGGGAAAGCTGACATTACTGAACCCAGTAACACAGGAGCAAGTGTTGACTGTGCTACACACTTCCGAGCAACAACTGGCAGTGTTGTAGCCCAGGGATGAGATAAACATGGTGGAGGCAGCAGGACTTTTGCCGTTCACACAGCAGGGGAACAGCTGACATTACTAACCCAGTAACACAGAGCAAGTGTTCACTGTGCTAACAGCACTCCGAGCAACAACTGGCGGTGTTGTAGCCCGGATGAGAAGAAACATGGTGGAGGCGCAGGACTTTTGCCGTTCACACAGCAGGGGAACAGCTGACATTACTGAACCCAGTAACACAGAGCAAGTGTTGACTGTGCTAACAGCACTTCCGAGCAACAACTGGCGGTGTTGTAGCCCAGGGATGAGAGAGAACATGGTGGAGGCAGCAGGACTTTTTGCCGTTCACACAGCAGGGAACAGCTGACATTACTGAACCCCAGTAACACAGGAGCAAGTGTTGACTGTGTAACAGCACTTCCGAGCAACAACTGGCGTGTTGTAGCCCAGGATGAGAATAAACATGGTGGAGGCAGCAGGACTTTTTGCCGTTCACACAGCAGGGAACAGCTGACATTACTGAACCCCAGTAACACAGAGCAAGTGTTGACTGTGCTAACAGCACTCCGAGCAACAACTGGCGGTGTTGTAGCCTAGGATGAGAATAGAACATGGTGAGGCAGCAGACTTTTTGCCGTTCACACAGCAGGGGAACAGCTGACATTACTGAACCCCAGTAACACAGGAGCAAGTGTTGACTGTGCTAACAGCACTTCCGAGCAACAACTGGCGGTGTTGTAGCCCAGGGATGAGAATAGAACATGGTGGAGGCAGCAGGACTTTTTGCCGTTCACACAGCAGGGGAACAGCTGACATTACTGAACCCCAGTAACACAGGAGCAAGTGTTCACTGCGCTAACAGCACTTCCGAGCAACAACTGGCGGTGTTGGAGCCCAGGGTCAAGGAGGATGTTTAAATACTATATCAAGTATTTTCCTTGTTACGTGTCAATTAAAAATGTCTATACTCCAAACAAGAGAAATATAACCTTTAGTACCATAAGATGATGATTTTACTTAAAAAAATATATGTAAATTAATAATTTACAAACATAAACGCATACATTAACATGTTGAAAAGCAATGCAAACCACAATTAAAATAGGTTAAATAATCTGCTATACGGTTTAAAATAAAAGCATACAAGTACATATCAGAATCCATTAATGATGGCTAAGTAACAGTATGTACACCATTTTTATTGTGTAGACAATGAATGGCTGACTTAAAAACATAATCAGCATTACAAGTTATCTTTGACATTCATAAAACTTTACATTTGGTGAATAATATCACTAAATTTTTTTTAAAAATATCTAAAATTTCCATCATGTAATACTGATAATATGTGCCAATCATTTATATTAACAAACAAAAAATTTAAAAAGTGCATAGTGCAGAGTGAAAACAGATATTTATGCCTGACTGTGGACTTGCAAGCATGACAACGGATAGATAAGGTATATATAGATGAGACTGCATAGCCACAGATGGTGAATGGCGATGTAATACTGGACCTCAATAAAGTGTGCGTTACTACTACATACTTTTTTTTATATAGCTTTATAAAAGGTTACGTGCATGTATGGTTGCGCCTTTGTTTGGACGCACAGACTGGCTTCCTGCTGTGACGCGTTGGGTATTGGAGCGTCTGTACGTCTTATGACGCAGACTAACATTCACGGTGCGCATCGTTCATCATCGCAAGCGTACCGACAAACAAAGGCGTTGTCATGACTGCTTTACTCAGTAAACATGCACCTATGATGAAACATACACGCATGTGCCCTATTACATAACAAGCTACAAGAAAAACGAGTGTGAGGTGTGACACAGCTGTTTTGTTAAGGTACAGTATTATATCGACATTGTACAGGTGTCGCTATTCAGTCTGATAAATAGATATCATTCACCTATTCTATCAGTTTGTCGTTCTTTCAGCACCACTTACAGGTATATATTTTGGTATTGTGACTATGCACTATTGACTTTACCAAGGTAATGCATGATTTTTGTTAGCGATTATCATGTTTTCATGAAGGACCTTTATGATATGGGCTGTTAACTTTCTAATTAAATATGTATTTTTTAAAATGACACAAATATAAGTAATGTTGAAGAGGACTATTCCTACATGCATTGTTTGCACAATATTACACGTGTACATCACGTCCCTTAATCAACATTGGATTATTATATTTACTTGTATGCTTTTATTTAAAAGGCAAGAACACTGAAGTATAACCTTCGCACTGCAGCAGTTGTCAAAGTTCAACCCACATTATGCACTTCCAACATTGCAGAATTTGAGTCATGATGTGAGTTGGATTTGTCTAAGCTATGGAGTGACAAGGTTGACCATCAGTATCCTATAGCATAAGTAGGCTTTTGTGTTTGCATTTGTTTTCGACATGTGCATATCTGTAATAATATGTCACAATTATTTTGTAACAGATTTGTGACAAAGACTAATCATTTTATGGTTTTAAAGTTGACGTTTCAAATGTTTACAGCTTAGAAATCAGGGTGTAGCCTCATATCTATGTGTAGCACTAGACACTTTGACATGTCATGTTTTTTTCACCATGATTAGGTAGCTAGCAGTAATTTTTGCCGGACACACAGCAGGGGAACAGCAGGCGGTTACTGAACCCCACAAACACATCAGCGATTGTTTTCATCTGTGCATCTAACACTTCTGAGCAGCAACTGGCGGTGTTGAAGCCCAGGGTCAAGGAGGGTGTAGGCAGAGGCCTAGTATGAGATGTTTGAAGTTGAAGTTGTAGTTAGCAGCAGCAATTTTTGCCAGACACACAGCAGGGGAACAGCAGGCGTTACTGAACCCCCAAACACATCAGCGATTGTTTTCATCTGTGCATCTAACACTTCTGAGCAGCAACTGGCGGTGTTGAAGCCCAGGGTCAAGGAGGGTGTAGGCAGAGGCCTAGTATGAGATGTTTGAAGTTGAAGTTGTAGTTAGCAGCAGTAATTTTTGCCAGACACACAGCAGGGGAACAGCAGGCGTTACTGAACCCCACAAACACATCAGCGATTGTTTTCATCTGTGCATCTAACACTTCTGAGCAGCAACTGGCGGTGTTGAAGCCCAGGGTCAAGGAGGGTGTAGGCAGAGGCCTAGTATGAGATGTTTGAAGTTGAAGTTGTAGTTAGCAGCAGTAATTTTTGCCAGACACACAGCAGGGGAACAGCAGGCGTTACTGAACCCCACAAACACATCAGCGATTGTTTTCATCTGTGCATCTAACACTTCTGAGCAGCAACTGGCGGTGTTGAAGCCCAGGGTCAAGGAGGGTGTAGGCATTAAATAGTGAGTTATTGCCTTGTTATGTGGCCATTGCAAATGTATGTACTTCAAACAAGAATAAATGAAGTTTTACTAGGACAATAAAATGATGAATTTCAATTCCAAGAATAGAAAAATTTATACTTGAGAGTCCTCTGTGGTTGATACCGTTTAATGGCTAACTGAAAATATGGTAACAAATTCCAAGCTTTCGAGACTACTCAGGTCTCTTCATCAGGCTAAGACTAAAAACAAAAAATGAAGAATCACATATTTCTACACACAACAGGACACAGGAAAAGGTAAGACAAGTGAGGGAGGGACAAGTGAGGGGAGACGGGCCAAAAAATGAGAACAAGGATGAATTATCAGCGCCACACAATAAGAGAAAAAATAATGGATTTACCTGTGGCAAAACAATTTTGTATGCCCGGTCATAGCATGATGGATATGGAATTACTGGTATTAAAATATAACTTCAAATATGAGAAAGATACAAAGGTTTCAGAATATAAGCTCATCATGACCTTTGACACTGTTAGTGATGGAATGAATAGATCACACGGATTTATGTCATTCTATATCAATTAAGGAATCTGCGTCTCTGCCCTTCCAGGGGCATGAAAACACAAAACCAGACCCCAATCAGAGGGCAATAAAACTTTCTATCCTTATCTAGGAACTGTTACAATATTTATGTTCATCCCTCTGTGATAATGAGAGTTCTGCTACACGTCACTTACTTGTCTTACCTATTTCACTATTCCTGTGTCCTGTTGTGTATAGAAATATGTGATGCTTCATTTTTTGTTTTAGTCTTTGCCTGATGAAGAGACGTGAGTAGCCTCGAAAGCTTGCAATTTGTTACCATCTTTTCAGTTATCCATTAAAAGGTAACAACCACTGCGGACTCTCAAGTCTAAATATTTTTCTATCTACTGGCTAACACGGTACGAAGATACACATGTTTCCTAACTTCAAGAATAAAAATAAAGACACTGCAAATATAAACGCATATATGCACATGCCAACAAGAAATGGAACAACACACCACCCAAAAAATTGGTTACAAAATATAGTGTTGTAAATTTAAGAATAAAAGTCCATTTTTGTATTTATGAATAATGCTTAAGGAACGCTATGTTAAACCATAACATAGTGAAGACAATAGATTTTGTAATAGTCACTCATCATCATCATCATTGCAATTTAGATGTGACAGTCACAGACATTTCAATTATTTAAGTTAATAAAATCGTTACTTTGTACAGCATGTATGACATGTCCAGCATGGACTCATCAATGTGATGACACAATAATGTACGATAAAAAATAACCATTTAAAAAAACATAATGCATTGTCACAATTTAAGTGTGTGCCTGCAAGTGTAGGTGAAACAAAGGCTACGGATAGCAAAGGTATATTCTATGTCTGTATCAGACAGTGGACAGCCTCTGATGGGTAATGGCGATGTTATACTGTACGTCAATAAAGTCTGCGGGCTGCAATCATGCATTTTTTGCTTGTACAGTGTTGAAGAGGGTAAAAGCATGTATGGTTGCGCAAGGCTTTATCCGTCAACACTACCTTCCTACTGTCACGCGTAGGGTAGGGTAGCGTGTGTCAATTAGATGACTCTATAAAATGTGACGTTACGCAGCGTTATTGCGCCCTAGGGACGCCAAAAATACGACAGCAGTAATCATTTACTGTCTAATACTCCACCTATGACCAACAAAAAAAGAACGTTCCCTCTTTAACAATCTACAAGACTAACAACCATAATGGTTGACGCTGACTTTATTGAGGTACAGTATTACATCGACATTGTCCATGAGTAACTATGCACTGTGATACCTATATACCACTATTAATTTATATCTCTTGTGGTTGTTTCAACAGCACTTGCAGGTATAACTACCTATTGTCAGTATGCATGATGCACTTTCTAGATGTAATAATTTATTATTGCACATTATTACCAGGTTTACATGCTGGCCATTTCATATATGGTGTGTGAAGTTACAGTTGGCATCAGTATGTGTATTTTATAATGTCTGTCATAAATAAAACTCGTGATGATGATGATGAGGATTTTATGATTCGTACATCCATTGACTGCATTATCTTACAGGTACAGATAAAGTTCCTTAAAAAGCATTAATTGATAAGTATGAAATGTACTTTTATGCATTAATTTCAAAAAGTGAACACTATGTTTTAGTTTTTGTTACCATTTCTAATAGACATGTGCAGATATGCGCTGTGATGACAAATTATTATTTGTCCATATTTGTCATAAAAATTTATCATTCTAGGCCTGGAAAACTTCACAATTTCATGTTTTAAGCATAACAATCAGGGTGACGGCTCTTCCCTATTTGGAGCATGTTCGACATGGGTTTTTCTGTGCATGTGTAGGGAACAGGAGACTTCTTGCCGGACACAGCAGGGGAACAGCTGGCATTACTGAACCCCACTAACACTATAGCTTGTGTATTGGTCTGTGGACACGACACTTCTGAGCAGCAACTGGCAGTGTTGTAGCCCAGGGAGTAGAGTTCAGGTGGTAGAAAGATGAACATAACAGGAGACATGGATAACGTTGCGAACCAGTTATTTAATCTGAAAACGGACAGACAAATTCTGGCGAGATCCATGCCTTGTTCATTTTCAGAAAAGTAAGCCGGTCTACATTATCGGAGGATAGTCGCATGCGACGGTCTGTTAGTACACCACCTGCAGCACTAAAGACGCGCTCCGATAATACACTGGCAGCAGGGCAAGCCAGCACCTCCAATGCATACTGGCTAAGCTCTGGCCATGTATCCAGCTTAGAGACCCAAAACTTGAATGGGGAAGAGCCATCTGGGGTACACTGAGAGGGAAAGACATGTAGTCTGTCACCATCTTACGGAAAAGTTGCCTCCTGCTGACTGGAGCCGTCTCGGATGGTGTAGACATTTGTGGCGCTGCCACAAAACTTCGCCACATTTGGAACATACTGGTCTTGCCTTTTGAAGAGGCGCTGCTTGTGCTCCCTCTTGTTGCAGAGCTGTCTCCACTGCCTCGACGCACAGAGCTGCTTTGTAAAGCAGTAGCAGCAGCAGCAGTGCTCTCGGCTGGAATGGAGAACATTATGGATTGCACCAGTGTGTCTTGGTACTCCCGCATTTTACGCTCCCGGTTCAACGGTGTGATGAGGCTTTGTAAGTTGTCCCGGTAGCGAGGGTCTAGGAGGGTGTACACCCAATAATCAGACGTGGTGAGAATGTGGGCGATGCGGCGGTCGTTTCTCAGGCACTGCAGCATGAAATCAACCATGTGCTGCAGACTCCCAACTGGCCAAGAAACGCTGTCCCCTGCAAGAGGCGTAATCTCTGCCTGCTCTGCATGACCCCACCCTCGCTCTACATACTGACTAGAGCGTTGTGTACCTCCCTCTGGAGCGATGTCTTCCTCCTCCATTGACTCCTCCTCATCCTCCTCACAAAGTGAGCCCTGCCCAGCCCTTTGTGAGGAACCACGTTGCGCTGACTGTCCAGAAGGTGATGGAATTTGTGACTCCTCATCCTCCACCTCTTCCAAAACCTCATCCCTTAGTGCTTGCAGTGTTTTTTGAAGCAGGCAGATAAGGGGGACAGTCAGGCTGACTAGTGCATCATCTGCACTCGCCATCCGCGTTGACTCATCAAACGCACGCAAAACGTGGCAGATGTCCTTCATAGAGGCCCACTCAGTAGTGGTGAAGTGTGAACGGCGCAAATTGCGAGTTGATTGCGCCTGATGCAGCTGATACTCCATTACTGCTGGCTAGAGTTGAGCGATACTTTCCGATATCCTAAAGTATCGGAATCGGAATGGTATCGCCGATATCACTAAAATATCGGCGATACCCGATACCGATACCGGAAGTCCCATGTAAGTCTATGGGAACAAAATATTGCAACTAAAAAAAACCTTTATTTCCTTGTAAACACTAAATATACACACATAGAATACATATATATATATACATGTCATTGTGACATATATATATATACATATATGTATAGTTTATACACTTCTACATAGTAAAATATACTCTGATTCAATTGCCGGGTAAAGCCGGCTTCAGTGAAAAGACAGAAGCACCCGACATGAAATGACACTTGGTGTACATAGGGTTAACCATGTCTTTTCATGTCGTTTGCTATCTGATTTGCACAAACAATTAAATCAGACTATGTGTGCAAAATTTCACACCTGTAGGGGTTAATTAAAGGTGTAAATTCGTTGTAAAAAAAACGGACTTTTTTGCTACGAATTTACACCTTTAATTAACCCCTACAGGTGTGAAATTTTGCACACATAGTCTGATTTAATTGTTTGTGCAAATTAGATAGCAAAGGACATGAAAAGACATGGTTAACCCTATGTACACCAAGTGTCATTTCATGTCGGGTCACCCGACATGAAATGACACTTGGTGTACATAGGGTTAACCATGTCTTTTCATGTCCTTTGCTATCTAATTTGCACAAACAATTAAATCAGTCTATGTGTGCAAAATTTCACACCTGTAGGGGTTAATTAAAGGTGTAAATTCGTTGTAAAAAAAAACGGACTTTTTTGCTACGAATTTACACCTTTAATTAACCCCTACAGGTGTGAAATTTTGCACACATAGACTGATTTAATTGTTTGTGCAAATTAGATAGCAAAGGACATGAAAAGACATGGTTAACCCTATGTACACCAAGTGTCATTTCATGTCGGGTTCTGCATTTTCACAAAAGCCGGCAATTGAATTAGCGGCTATTGTACTATGTAGAAGTGTATGAACTACAAATATAAATATATATATATATGTGTCACAAATTCAATGACATGTATATATATATATATATATATATATGAGGTGTAAAATTGCTGAAAAAAAATGCGTGGGCTCCCGCCCTATTTTCGCAACCAGACAGACAAAGCCAGTGAGTGGGGGCAGATAATAATAGCCCAGAGAGGGACCATTTTTTTTGGCCCCCCCCGGCTACTTAACATCTGCCCCCAGACACCCCAGAAAGGGCAAATCTCTAATTAGATTTGCCCTTTCTGGCACTTTGCCCGTCTATTCCCATTGCCCTGTAGCGGTGGCGAATGGGTTAATAAGGGGTTAAAATGACCTTGCAATTGAAAGGTCACTTTAAGCCAGGTTAATAATTGAGAGCTGTCAATTAGACAACTATCAATTATTAATCCTATTGTATGAAAGAAAAATCAAACACACACACTTTAATAAAAAAGAAGTTTAATGAAATAATCACACAGTTTTTGACCATATTTTATTTACCTGCTAAAACCATTTCCTGTAATAAAAATAAAATAATAAAGCAAAATTATTCTTACCAATCCGATGCACAGTCAGGTCCCACGGTGTAATCCTTCAGAAAGGGTTAATGTTTACTGCAGGGACCGTAGCTAATGCTGCAGCCTCACAGTAAACCCCAAATGAATGAGTTCCTCTCCTGCCTGACAGGAGAGTAAAGGCTGGGTGTCACATAACGATACACCAGCGATCCCGACAACGATATGCACTTGTCAGGATCGCTGGTGTATCGCTACATGATCGCTGCTGAGCTGCCAAACAGGCAGCTCAGGCAGCGATCTGGGACAGCGACACTGCGGGTAACATCGCTTAAGGGCCCGTCTCACATAGCGATATCGCTACCGAGATCGCTGCTGAGTCACAAGTTTTGTGACGCAGCAGCAAGCTCACCAGCGATATCGCTGTGTGTGACATTCAGCGACGATCAGCCCCCCTGCCGGGTATCGCTGATCGTCGCAGAAATGTCAGGACCTTTTTTTGATCGCTGGTTTCCCTCTGACAGGCACGCATCGCTGCGTGTGACAGGCGGGAGACCAGCGATCCGCTGGTAACCAAGGTACACAGCGGGTTTCCAGGCACCGCGCAGCGCTTGGAAACCCGCTGTGTACCTTGGATACCAGCTCCCTGCATCAGGGCGCTGGTATCCAAGGTACACAGCGGGTTTCTAGGCACAGCCCCGCGCCTGGAAACCCGCTGTGTACCTTGGTTACCAGCGGATCGCTGGTCTCCCGCCTGTCACACGCAGCGATGCGTGCCTGTCAGCGGGAAACCAGCGATCAAAAAAAGGTCCTGACATTTCAGCGACGATCAGCGATACCCGGCAGGGGGGCTGATCGTCGCTGAATGTCACACACAGCGATATCGCTGGTGAGCTCGCTGCTGCGTCACAAAACTAGTGACTCAGCAGCGATCTCGGTAGCGATATCGCTATGTGAGACGGGCCCTTAAGTGGAAAGCTTAATTGATTGCTTTCCACTTTCACTTCAGGTCAGCCAGGGACACAATCAGTGACGTCAGAGGGAACTGATTAACAAAAATAGGGGTTCCCTTCGAAAAAAAAATGGCGTGGGGTCCCCCCTATTTTTGTTAACCAGCCAGATGAAGCAGACCGCTGAGGCCTGGATTTTCAGGCTGTTAAGGAGCCAAGATCCATGGACCTTGCCAGCCTGATAATACTAGGCCACAGCAGTCTGCATATCTTGGCTGATTAACAAAAATAGGGGATCCCCTCGAAAAAAATTGGTGTGGGGTCCCCCTATTTTTGTTAACCAGCCAGATGAAGCAGACCGCTGAGGCCTGGATTTTCAGGCTGTTAAGGAGCCAAGATCCATGGACCTTGCCAGCCTGATAATACCAGGCCACAGCAGTCTGCATATCTTGGCTGATTAACAAAAATAGGGGATCCCCTCGAAAAAAATTGGCATGGGGTCCCCCCTATTTTTGTTAACCAGCCAGATGAAGCAGACCGCTGAGTGTCATGGGTGCATCGCCACGAAGATCGTCGCGATTGCACATTCTGACTTCTCACAGCTGAGCTGCTGTTTCTTTGTGTTTGGTAATGAGAGAGTTAATTTTACCTAGCTCTTTGCTAAGACTAGGTTCAGCCTCGCCCGGCTGCTTTGGATTATGTTCTAATTAGTTTCCTTTATATTCCTGCCAGTCTGGGTGTTGGATGCCGGTGAAAGCATTCATATAGTTTAGCAGACTGGATCGGTTCTGGGAATACTTAAGCTAAGAGCTCCTTAGTTGTTTTTACTCTTACAGCTTATAGTTTATCTCTGAGACCTATGGTGTTCCTACTGTGTGTGAGTGTTGTATGTAAGACTTTATTTACTTTATTTCTTATCTTTCTTGTATGTCTTTCTGTTCATTAACCGTTACCTGGTCATTCCCTTTGGTGGTATTCAGGGTCCTTCTTAGGACTAGAATACAGTTGGCAGGGATTGATAGGAGACAGGGTTTACGCTGGTGGCCTGGACCTCTGTACCTTTAACAGTACCTCCAGGTTGAGGGATTAGTTAGGACCCCAGTTAGGGTCAGCTTAGACCCCGGTCACCCTCTAGCCGGAGACAGCGTATAACGGATTCCGTTTTGACCCACTGGACTTTCTGTCAGGTAAATCTATGTTATCATATAGCTATGCACATGTTATATAGTATGTTGCCCTTTTGATATAGATTATTGTCATCACATATATATATCTGCTATACAGCGTGACATTTTCACCGGCCCTACTAAAGATTCTCCCCAGCTATCATGGATCCAGTAGCCCAGCTGGCCCGGCAGTTGCAGGGATTGTCCATGGAGTTGGCAGACATTAAGTCCAAGGTTTTGTCCCCCCCGGAGCAAACCAGATCTGAACCTAAGGTTGCTCTCCCGGACAGGTTCACTGGTGGGCGGGACAAATTTTTTACTTTCCGGGAGGCATGTAAATTGTACTTTCGGCTGCGGCCTCGGTCATCTGGGAGTGAAGAGCAGAGGGTGGGAATTGTTATCTCGCTCTTACAAGGGGATCCTCAATCTTGGGCGTTCTCTATTCCTCCAGGCTCCCCAGATCTCCAGTCAGTGGATCGATTTTTTACTGCCCTGGGTCTGGTATATGATGATCCGGATCGAGTCTCCCTTGCTGAAACAAGGTTACGTAAAATACGGCAAGGAAATCGTCCAGCGGAGGAATATTCTTCTGAGTTCCGTAGATGGGCAACAGATACTCAGTGGAATGACCCTGCTCTTAGGAGCCAGTTTTGTCAAGGGTTGTCTGACAAATTAAAAGATGTGTTGGCTCAGTATGATTCTCCTCCATCACTGGAGGCTGCTATGGCCCTCGCTATTCGCATTGATAGACGTCTTCGGGGAAGACGCGAGGTAACTCCGCCCCCCGTGATGACTCCACCTACTACTAAAGTCCCTTATACTGAGGTTCCTCTGGTCTGTTCGGAGGAACCCATGCAGTTGGGAGGGACATCATTTTGTAGGAGGGAATCAGCGGTGCGCCGCAAGACTAGAAGGTGTTTCTTTTGCGGGAGAGAGGGACATTTTGTTGGGGGGTGTCCATCCCGGACCTCTTTGAACCAAGGAGTTAACCTGGGAGTGTGTATTTCGTCCCCAAATCCCTCTCAGTTTCTCGTGCCTGCGGAGGTGGTGATTGGTACTAGAACTGAGAGGATTTCTGTTTTTCTTGATAGTGGGTCCGGGGCTAATCTGGTGGACACTCGGTTTGCCCAGGTGCATGGTATGCAACTGAGTGTATTGGCCAAACCGGTCCCTATACTCTCTATTGATTCTAGACCTCTTGGTCAAGGTAGCTTGGTACAAGCTGTTCATAACATAGATCTTCGAGTAGGGGCAATACATAAAGAGCAATTGTCTTGTTATGTGTTGGAGGGTCTGCCTGCTCCTATTGTGTTGGGACTTCCTTGGTTGGCTAAACATAACCCAGTGATTGATTGGCAATCCAGAAAGATAAGCCAGTGGGGTGAATTTTGCAAGAATAACTGCATGAGCACGGTCATCGGTGCGGTTGTGCCTAGGACTTTGCCTCCTTTTCTGGAGGACTTTTGGGAGAAGTTCTCAGAGGAGGGGTGTAAAGAGTTACCTCCTCATCGCACATATGACTGCTCAATAAAGTTGCTTCCTGATGCCTTATCTCGTACTTTCCCAGGGGTCGGGAAGACTGATGATCCGGTTCCTATTCCTCAGGAGGGAGTTGTAGTGTCAGCTGTATGCTCTGAGCTTGAGGGGGAGGTATTGGGGGCTCAGGGGGACGCCCCTGTGGGACTTCCAGGGAGACTGATAGTTCCAGATCGCTTAAGACTGAAGGTTACGGAGAACCCTTACAAACGGATGGCTGATAGGAGGAGAGTTTCTGGTCTAGATCTGAGGGTGAACGATCTGGTGTGGTTGTCTACCAGGAATATAAAACTTAAAGTTCCCTCCTGGAGGTTGGGTCCCAGATTCATCGGGCCATACAGGATCAGTTCCATAATTAATCCTGTGGCATTTCGTCTGGACCTCCCTCCTACGTTTAAAATTCATAATGTGTTTCACAAGTCATTACTTAAAAAGTATGTGGCACCAGTCATACCGTCACCTCTACCTCCTCCTTCAGTGGTAATCAATGATAACGTGGAAGTTCATTGGAGGGGTATGGTCCTGAGGAGAGGACGTGGGTCCCTGCGTCTGATGATAACGCAGATCGATTGGTTCGGACCTTTCACACAACTTACCCGGACAGACCTGGTCATGAGGGTCCGGAGGCCCCTCGTAGAAGGGGGGGTACTGTCATGGGTGCATCGCCACGAAGATCGTCGCGATTGCACATTCTGACTTCTCACAGCTGAGCTGCTGTTTCTTTGTGTTTGGTAATGAGAGAGTTAATTTTACCTAGCTCTTTGCTAAGACTAGGTTCAGCCTCGCCCGGCTGCTTTGGATTATGTTCTAATTAGTTTCCTTTATATTCCTGCCAGTCTGGGTGTTGGATGCCGGTGAAAGCATTCATATAGTTTAGCAGACTGGATCGGTTCTGGGAATACTTAAGCTAAGAGCTCCTTAGTTGTTTTTACTCTTACAGCTTATAGTTTATCTCTGAGACCTATGGTGTTCCTACTGTGTGTGAGTGTTGTATGTAAGACTTTATTTACTTTATTTCTTATCTTTCTTGTATGTCTTTCTGTTCATTAACCGTTACCTGGTCATTCCCTTTGGTGGTATTCAGGGTCCTTCTTAGGACTAGAATACAGTTGGCAGGGATTGATAGGAGACAGGGTTTACGCTGGTGGCCTGGACCTCTGTACCTTTAACAGTACCTCCAGGTTGAGGGATTAGTTAGGACCCCAGTTAGGGTCAGCTTAGACCCCGGTCACCCTCTAGCCGGAGACAGCGTATAACGGATTCCGTTTTGACCCACTGGACTTTCTGTCAGGTAAATCTATGTTATCATATAGCTATGCACATGTTATATAGTATGTTGCCCTTTTGATATAGATTATTGTCATCACATATATATATCTGCTATACAGCGTGACATTGAGGCCTGGTTTTTCAGGCTGGTAAGGATCCAATATCTATGGACCTTGCAAGCCTGATAATACCAGGCCACAGCAGTCTGCTTAGCTTGGCTGGTTAACAAAATAGGGGATCCCCTCGAAAAAAAAACGGCGTGGGGATCCCCCCTATTTTTGTTAACCAGCCAAGTAAAATGCAGACTGCTGCGGCCTGGTATTAAAAGACTGTCAAGGCCCATGGATTTTGGCCCTCAACAGCCTGATAATACCAGGCTACAGCAGCCCCACATTTGGCGCATCAAAAGATGTGCCAATTGTGGCACTTTACCCGGCTCTTCCCACTTGCCCTGTAGCGGTGGCAAGCGGGGTAATAAGGGGTTATTGTCACCGTTGATTGCACGGTGACAATAAGCCCGGTTAATAATGGAGAGGCGTCAATAAGACACCGATCCATTATTAATCCCAAAGTTATTAAATGCATAAAAAAAAGACACAGCAAGAAAAAAGTATTTTAATGAAATAAAAGAGACAACACAGTTTTCATTACTTTTATTACTCTCTCATTCCTGCGACGCCATCGATCTCCTGTAAAAAAAGAAAAAAAACAAAACCAACAGTATACCACCTGTCCGACGCAGTCCATAACGACAGTCCCACGACGATCCAACTCTGCTACATCGCAATGACAGGCAGAGCCTGTCATCGCAACGCAGCACAGCTGATTACCTGCTTCCCCGGCGGTGACGTCATCGGACTGACTGCTTTACGGCCGGGATTACCCAGCAGTCACTGCAGTTATCGCGAGAAACTGCATGTGACCGCCGGGGAAAGAAGATGGCGGCCATGAAGCAGTCCAGGACGTGACCGCCGGAGATCTTCTGCCAGGTAAGTGCCGCTGACTCCTGACAGACCCGACCGACGGACACTGACAGTGACAGTGACAATCCCGATTCCGGTATCCGATAAGACGAAAATATCGGAACTCGGAATCGGAATTCCGATACAGCTAATATCGGCCGATACCCGATATTTGCAGTATCGGAATGCTCAACCCTACTGCTGGCTGCTGCTCACACAACCGCTCCAACATATGTAACGTGGAATTCCAACTGGTGGGTACGTCACATATGATGCGATGTTCAGCAAGGCGAAATCTGCGTTGCAGAGCTGCAATGCGCGATCTGGCGATGCTGGAACGTCGCAAGTGAGCGCACTCTAGGCGGACCTTGTGCAGCAGTGCATCAAGATCCGGATAGTCCCTCAAAAAACTCTGCACGACCAAGTTGAGCACATGTGCCAGACATGGTATGTGAGTGAGGTTGCCAAGGCCCAGAGCTGCCACCAGATTTCGGCCATTGTCACACACTACCAAGCCTGGCTGGAGATTCGCTGGCAAAAACCACACGTCGCTCTCCTGCTTGATGGCATTCCAGAGCTCCTGCGCTGTGTGGCTTCGATTCCCCATGGAAATTAATTTCAGGACGGCCTGTTGACGTTTGGCCACGGCTGTGCTCATATCGGTCGCATCAGGTAAGCGTTCACGGGTCCATGTGGAGGTAGACCGTGACGGCTCCTGCAGCGATGATTCTGAGGAACTGGAGTAGGAGGAGGAGTCAATGTGGACAGACTTGATTCCTGCAATCCTTGGAGTTGGCAGAACACGTACAGCGCCACTCGCAAGATCTGTACCCGGCTCCACAACATTGACCCAATGGGCAGTGAGGGAAAGGTATCGTCCCTGGCCATGGGTACTGGTCCACGCATCGGTGGTCAGGTGGACCTTGCTACTGACGGCGTTTAGTAGCGCATGTTTAATTTTTCCCTCAACATGCTTTTGCAGACCAGGGACGGCTTGCCTGCTGAAATAAAATCGGCTGGGCACATTGTATTGTGGGACTGCCAATGCCATTAAGTTACGGAAACTGTCAGTCTCCACCAGCCTGAATGACAGCATTGCAAGGGACAGGAGTTTTGCAATGCCAGCATTCAGAGCCTGTGCTCGTGGATGGTTTGCCGAGTATGGCCGTCTTTTATCCCATGCCTGTGCTACCGATGGCTGTTTTGTGGCCTGGGAGTGTGAGGATGACAGGGAACTTGCAGCTGTGGGTGGAATAACACTGGGTCTCTGGACAACAGTGACAGAGGTTCTTCCATGGCGATCCTGTGAGGAAGCCGAACCAGCTGTGTGTGAGCTGGAGGAAGAGGCTCCAACACGAGCTGAAGATGTAGGTGCTGCTGTAGGTTGGCCTACATCTCCAGTGTGTCTTTGTAACTCAACCACGTGCTTTGACCGCACATGTTTCCACATATTTGTGGTATTAAGGTTACTGACACTTTTACCTCTTTTTACTTTTTGATTACACAGCTTGCATTTGACATAGCAAATATCATCTGCAAGTGTGTCAAAAAAGGACCACGCAGTGCAAGTCCTGGGAGCGCCCGTTTTGGCTGTTGGAAGAGAACTGCTACGAACGGGTGCCAAACTGGAGGCTACAGGCAACCGAGTCTGCAGCCTACCTCTCCCTACTGTTTGGACCGTTGGGGCAATCTCTTCCTCAGAGCTGCTACCACCACCTTCCTGTTCCTCACGCCATGTTGGGTCTTGGACCTCATCATCTCCACTACCCTCTTCCAACACCTGCTGCTGTTGGGTGGTCTGGCCAGCACCATGCTCAACAGAAACTGGCACCTGAGTCTCATCATCATCAGATGCGTTCTGCGGTGTGCTGACCATCGGCACTGGCTCACCCGCCTCTTCACATTCAGAGAGACACAGTTGTTGCGCATCACTGCATACTGCCTCTTCTTCACATTCCAGAATGCTGCTTGGCTGGGCCCCTGTTTGCAAGCCAACAGATTCTGAGAACAGAAGCAGAGACTCAGCTGGCTCCAGTTCAGAACTCTCTGACTGCCTGGGCAATTTGGCAGGCGGTGAAGAGACAGATGGTTGTTCAACAGTGCTGTGGTCCTGAGAGGAGGTGGAAGCAATTGAAGTCGATGCATTGGCTGCCATCCAACCAACAACGGCTTCAATTTGTTCTTCCCGCAGCAGGGGGGTACGCTGAGCTCCTACAAAAGTGCGCATAAAGGAACGCTCACGGGGAAAACTGGTGGATGCTGTGTCACTGGGTGCAGCAGCAGCAGGCACAGAATCCCCACGTCCTCTCCCTGCTGAAACTCCACAGCCACGACCACGTGCCTTACTCCCTGCCTTCTTCATCTTGGTAGATTGATAAAGAAAGTCAGAAAAGTTATAAGGCCTAAGTGTGGTTATTCCTCAGAGACTGCAGTGAACACTGCAGACAACTGTTCAGTAGCTGTGAAAGGCCCCTTTGTGTACTTCTATAGTGATTGCAACCAATGTATTGTATACGGATGGAAGCGCGTCACACTAATAGATTAGATTTTTTTTCAAATATAATGGAGCAGCACCAATTAGAGAAAAATGTGAAGGATGAGGCAGTGACACACGCTCAGCAGACTACAACCAGCAGTGGTTGAAGAACTAACTGGAGCGTAATCTGCACTCAAAAAATGAAAAGCTCACAGACTACAGTGAACACTGCAGACAACTGTTCAGTAGCTGTGAAAGGCCCCTTTGTGTACTTCTATAGTGTTTGCAACCAATGTATTGTATACGGATGGAAGCGCGTCACACTAATAGATTAGATTTTTTTCAAATATAATGGAGCAGCACCAATTAGAGAAAAATGTGAAGGATGAGGCAGTGACACACGCTCAGCAGACTACAACCAGCAGTGGTTGAAGAACTAACTGGAGCGTGATCTGCACTCAAAAAATCAAAACCTCACAGACTGCAGTGAACACTGAAACACAACTGTTCACTATCTGTGAAAGGCTCCTTTCTGTACTTCTATAGTGTTTGCAACCAATGTATTGTATACGGATGGAAGCGCGTCACACTAATAGATTAGATTTTTATCAAATATAATGGAGCAGCACCAATTAGAGAAAAATGTGAAGGATGAGGCAGTGACACACGCTCAGCAGACTACAACCAGCAGTGGTTGAAGAACTAACTGGAGCGTGATCTGCACTCAAAAAATCAAAACCTCACAGACTGCAGTGAACACTGAAACACAACTGTTCACTATCTGTGAAAGGCTCCTTTCTGTACTTCTATAGTGTTTGCAACCAATGTATTGTATACGGATGGAAGCGCGTCACACTAATAGATTAGATTTTTTTCAAATATAATGGAGCAGCACCAATTAGAGAAAAATGTGAAGGATGAGGCAGTGACACACGCTCAGCAGACTACAAACAGCAGTGGTTGAAGAACTAACTGGAGCGTGATCTGCACTCAAAAAATCAAAACCTCACAGACTGCAGTGAACACTGAAACACAACTGTTCACTATCTGTGAAAGGCTCCTTTCTGTACTTCTATAGTGTTTGCAACCAATGTATTGTATACGGATGGAAGCGCGTCACACTAATAGATTAGATTTTTTTCAAATATAATGGAGCTGCACCAATTCCACAAAATAAAATAAAAAAAAGTCAGTGAGTGACACGTGCAGATGCCTACAAACAGCGGTGGATGCAGAGCAAACTGCAGCGTCACCTGCACTCTCACACACACCTTGCACAGAGCTGTTAAAACAACACTGCAAGGCAAAAGGAAGCTTTACACAGCGGTTGGTGCTAGCCTGCCTACAGCACAGTACACTAAATCGCAATCTCTAACTGTCCCTCAGAGTCAGCACAGCAGCGTTCTGTCCCTAACTGAGTTCACAGCACAGTGACGCTAAAATGGCGGCGGCGCCTTTTATAGTGCATTCTGACATCATTTCAGCAGCCAATCACAGCCATGCCATTAGTTAAGATGACCGCAGCATTACAGGATGTGCCCACACTTCATAAGATTCCTCATTGGCTGACTAAAATCACATTGCCTCTCAAAGAATTATGGGAACTTCCGATTCCGGTATACGATATTGGAAAAATATCGGAACTAAGTATCGGAATTCCGATACAGCGAATATCGGCCGATACCCGATACTTGCGGTATCGGAATGCTCAACACTAGTGGTGAGATGTGATTTGAAGAGTAAAGAGGAAAGTTGATCTGTGATGGTGGAGAAGTTGGTTTGGGGCTGAGGGGACTTTAGCCAAAAGCTTTGCCATATGTTGTAAATCTTCTGCTTAAAGAATGATGCAAAGTCTTCAGCTGAGATGAGTGGATAGGAAGGGGGAGCTGGCGTACGCGGAGAGAATTGAAACTACCGAATAGATGTTTAGTGTTGTGAGACAGGGATGATATGAGAGATGAGAAGTAGGTTTGTTTTTATGCAGTAATTGTGCAGCATTTTGACAACTTCTGTTACTAGATGGGCTACTCAACTCCCTTTCTTTGGTAGCCGCAGACGGGTATGCCTTGTAGATGAGGGCCAGTATGTGCTCCAGTGGATGGCAAGCTCTGTATAAAGTGACCTCTCTACACCTTAACATAACACACAGTGCAGTCCTCATAAGTGGCACCTCAATTACTCTTGTTTTCACCACGTCACGACTCTCCAATTGTTCAACTTACTGAGAGGAACCACAGATGGGTGAGTCTTAAGAGTTGTTTTCCTATTCTATTCCATGGGCATCAGAGTTCTTCTCCAAAGATTCACAGACTCAAGAGGAGGAAAGAATCTGCACCGATGAGCAAAATTTTTTGCAGTTGGATCTGGGGCTGGATGAAGTTGCGTCTGAGCAGAATCCAGACTCTCATCACCAAACGTGAACCCAAGGGGTGGAGGTGATACTGATGAGACTCAGATACCTGCGGTGCATGCAGATTGTACAGTGAAGAGGAAGAAGATGATTCTAAGGGCAAGGAATGGGAGAACAGAGAGGATGATGATTAGGTTGTAGATCCCACTTGGTGTGAACCCAGAGGAACGCAGATGAGTAGCTAATCAGAGAAGGTGGAGGAGGAGAAAGATGAGTGGGTTACATTGTACCTTCCCATACAGTGAATGATGCAACCACGACAAGCACTATATCCTCAATCACAACTCTGGCTGTGGCAAGCAGGTGTTGCTGGTCTGAAAGGACGGCAGGAGTTGGCTAGCCTGGCCCTTTTTTGAGACCACAAAGGATGACCCAACTCACATTATCTGCCAACTTTGTAAGAAATGACTGAGTGAGGCAAAAAATCCAATAATTTGCCTATTACATGCATGATTCGGAACATGAGCAACCAACATGAGTTAGTCTTGGAACCTCACTTCCCTGAAATGCGGACTAGCGCGCCTCGCCAACCACCGGCTGTGGTATTGACCACATCTGCTGCTCTTTCTCCATCACCATGGCAAGTATTCTCGCACAGTTCTCCGTTCACAGAACCTCCAATTGTTTACCCACTAGAGTCGTGGTGATTGAGAGCCCATCAGCTGTTACGGAAGTGGACATGCCTGCTGTTTTTGACGAATATCAGACACTGAGTGAGGAGTGCAGGTTACGGGATGCAGTGACGGACAAGAGGCAGAGCAAGGGTTAACAGTTTTACTATAACAGGGGAATACTCCACACAGGGAAGTAAAGGGTTAAACAGGAGATTAAACAGTATAAATGCAAAAAAGGATATGCAGAGTTCAGAAATAACGGATGAGGTAAAGGTGGTTCTTGTGAAACACTGGTGTCATAAGTTTCTCAAACTGTGACTCCTGCTGGGAAGTCGATGGCGCCGACAATGGTTGTCGCGGTATCTTTTCCAATGGTGTACTGTAGGCATCAATATAGAGAAGTAATAAAACATATCTTACTGGTCTGCTTGCTCCCCAAGCAAGCTAACGCCCAGCACGGATAATGGTGAGTCGCCACTGAACGTATTAGAACACAAAAAAAATTCCAGCTCAAGGCAAAGTGGCTAAAATAGAACAATTTTATTGGACAACTACAAAAAGAATGAAAATTCATATAAAAAATTCTTAATACAGCAAATACCTATACACACCAGAGGAGAAGATCTAAGCGTTTCAACTTATTAAAGTCTTGGCATGGCGCTGGTGCTCTGTGTGAGCAGGGGAAGTGGAGCGCACCGCTCACCTGACTGCGCTTTGCCCTCTGTTCGAGCCAAACTCCCCAGTTGCACGCTTTCTCCTTTTATTTCCACGCACCCTCGGTCAGGAGGAAGGTCCACCTCGCTAGAGTTCCCCTCAGGCAGCAGGGGAAGGTCCGCCTCACTAAAGCTTCCCCCAGGGAACAGGGCATGCAGCCTTTCTAGTTCCAGACCCGGAACGCAGGTATCTGCGGTCTTGTCATCCCCCTTACATGAGCACATCACATCTTTCTCAATACACCGTAACATCCCTGCCTTCACCTCACTCCCAGTATAGCAGTTTGTCGTGTTCATCCTACTCCACCCTTTGTCAACACAACAGCCAGCCCTCGTTCGTGCATTTGTGGTCATGTAAAAGATTGTTCCCTCCTACACATGGCAAAGCTAAGAGCTTGAACTTCACCATCTTCAATCTGCTAATAATAACCTTTATATAGTGCAAACACATTCAGCAGATCTTTACAAGTCAGCAGTTCATATAAAACAGTCATAAGTTACAAAATTAATGATAATCCAATAATTAAAGCAAAAATATTGACTATCCTGCTTGTAAGAGCTTACACTTCATGATTAAGTGGGTGACACAAAGCGCAGGTGCTTATTTACAATGAAGGTCAAGCCTTCTTGAGGAAATGGGGGTAGATAAAGGCTGCATGAGGTAATCACCAGCCAGTAGTTGTAGTGCTTTTGTGTGCGGTTTAGTTTGATGGTGAATTATGTTCAGAGAAGTAGAGAAAAGGCTATATATATAAAAAGGACTTTGATTAGAGAACGTGATAGACCACCCTTAACTGGTGTGTTTTTAGGCAGTGAATAACAATGTGCACGTTGTGGTTAGTCCTAATTTCTTGTGGTAGAAATGAGAAGAGGTAAGTTCACTAGGTAGGAGATTAACCCCTTCACCCCCAAGGGTGGTTTGCACGTTAATGACCGGGCCAATTTTTACAATTCTGACCACTGTCTCTTTATGAGGTTATAAACTCTGGAACGCTTCAACGGATCTTCGCGATTCTGAGATTGTTTTCTCGTGACATATTGTACTTCATGTTAGTGGTAAAATTTCTTCGATGTAACTTGCGTTTATTTTTGAAAAAAACGCAAATATGGCAAAAATTTTTAAAATTTTGCAATTTTCAAACTTTGAATTTTTATTCCCTTAAAACAGAGAAATATAAAACACAAAATAGTTAAGAAATAACATTTCCCACATGTCTACTTTACATCAGCACAATTTTGGAACAAATTTTTTTTTGTTAGGAAGTTATAAGGGTTAAAAGTTGACCAGCGATTTCTCATTTTTACAACAAAATTTACAAAGCCATTTTTTTTAGGGACCACCTCACATTTGAAGTCACTTTGAGGGGTCTACATGGCAGAAAATACCCAAAAGTGACACCATTCTAAAAACTGCACCCCTCAAGGTACTCAAAACCACATTCAAGAAGTTTATTAACCCTTCAGGTGCTTCACAGTAACTAAAGCAACATGGAAGGAAAAAATGAATATTTTACTTTTTAGCCACAAAAATTATCTTTTACAAACTTTTTTTTTATTTTCACAAGGGTAAAAGGAGAAAATGGACAGATAAGGTTGTTATGCAATTTCTCCTGAGTACGCCAATACCCCATATGTGGGGAAAAACCACTGTTTGGGCACACGGCAGAGCTCGTAAGGGAAGGAGCGACGTTTGACTTTTTCAAACTAAAATTGGCTGGAATTTAGATTGGATGCCATGTCGCGTTTGGAGAGCCCCTGATGCGCCTAAACAGTGGAAACCCCCCACAAGTGACACCATTTTGGAAACTAGACCCCCTAAGGTACTTATCTAGATCTGTTGTGAGCACTTTGAACCCTCAAGTGTTTCACAAAAGTTTATAAAGCCTGGGTGTGAAAAAAAAAAATAATTTTCCACAAAAATGATTTTTTAGTCCCAAATTTTTGAATTTTCCCAAGGAAATTGGACCCCAAAAGTTGTTGTCCAATTTGTCCTGAGTACGCTGATACCCATATGTGGGGGGGAAACTGGGCGCACGGCAGGGCTTGGAAAGGAAGTAGTAACGTTTTGGAATGCAGACGTTAATGGGGGTCATGTTCCGTTTGCAGTGCCCCAGATGAGCCTAAACAGTAGAAACCCCCCAAAAGTGACCCCATTTTGGAAACTAGACCCCCTAAGGAACTTATCTAGATCTTTGGTGAGCACTTTGAACCCCCAAGTGCTTCACACAAGTTTATAATGCCCGGGCACGAAAATAAAAAATCCTATTTTTTTCCGACAAAAATTATCTTTTAGTCACTAATTTTTTATTTTCCCAAGGGTAACAGGAGAAATTGGACCACATAAGTTGTTGTACAATTTGTCCTGAGTACGCTGATACCCCATATGTGGGGGGGAACCACTGTTTGGGCGCACGGCAGAGCTCGGAATGGAAGGAGCACCATTTGACTTTTTCCAACCAAAATTGGCTGGAATTGAGTTTGGATGCCATGTTGCATTTGGAGAGCCCCTGATGTGCCTAAACAGTGGAAACCCCCACAAATGACCCCATTTGGGAAACTAGACCCCCTAAGGAACTTATCTAGATTTTTGATGAGCAATTTGAACCCCCAAGTGCTTCACACAAGTTTATAACGTAGAGCCGTAAAATTTAAAAATCATATTTTTTCCACAAAAATGATCTTTTCACCCCAATTTTTATTTTTCCAAGGGTAACAAGACTCCAAAAGTTATTGTGCAATTTGTCCTGAGTGCGCTGATACCCCATATGTGGGGGTAAACCACTGTTTGGGTGCATGGCAGAGTTTGGAAGGGAAGGAGCGCCGTCTGACTTTTTCAACGCAGAATTGGCTGGACGCCATGTCGTGTTTGGAGAGCTCCTGATCTGCCTAAACAGTGGAAACCCCCATAAATGACACCATTTTGGAAACTAGACCCCTCAAGGAACTTATCTAGATGTGTGGTGAGAACTTTGAACCCCCAGGTGTTTCACTAAAGTTTATAACGTACAGCCGTAAAATAAAAAATCTTTTTTTTTTTTTACAAAAATGATTTTTTCGCCCCCAATATTTTATTTTCACAAGGGTAACAGAAGAAATTGGAACCCAAAAGTTGTTGTCCAATTTGTCCTGAGTACACTGATACCCAATATGTGGGCGAAAACTACTGTATGGGCACACGTCGGGGCTCGGAAGGGAAGTAGTGACGTTTTGGATTGCAGACTTTGATGGAATGGTCTGGGGGCGTCATGTCACATTTGGAGAGCCCCTGATGCACCTAAACAGTGGAAACCCCCACAAGTGACCCCATTTTGGCAAATAGACCCCACAAGGAACTTATCTAGATGTGTGGTGAGCACTTTGAACCCGAAGTGCTTCACAGAAGTTTATAACGCACAGCCGTAAAAATAAAAAATCTTTTTTTTTTACAAAAATGATTTTTTCGCCCCCAATATTTTATTTTCACAAGGGTAACAGGAGAAATTGGACCCCAAAAGTTGTTGTCCAATTTATCCTGAGTACGCTGATACCAATATGTGGGCGAAAACTACTGTATGAGTACACGTTGGGGCTCGGAAGGGAAGTAGTGACGTTTTGGATTGCAGACTTTGATGGAATGGTCTGGGGGCGTCATGTCACATTTGGAGAGCCCCTGATGCGCCTAAACAGTGGAAATCCCCAACAAGTGACCCCATTTTGGAAAAATAGACCCCACAAGGAACTTATCTAGGTGTGTGGTGAGCGCTATGAAGCCCCAAGTGCTTCACAGAAGTTTATAATGTACAGCCGTAAAAACAAAAAAATATTTTTTTTTGTACAAAAATGATATTTTCGCCCCCAGTTTTTTATTTTCCCAAGGGTAACAGAAGAAATAGGACAAATTGAACAATAACTCTTGGGGTCCAGAGTACGCTGATACCCCATATGTGGGGATAAACTACTGTTTGGACGCATGGCAGAGCTCAGAAGTGAAGGAGCACCGTTTGACTTTTTCAACGCAGAATTGGCTGGAATTGAGATCAGACGCCATGTCACATTTGGAGAGCCCTGATGTGCCTAAACAGCGGAAACCCCCCAATTCTTACTCCAACCCTAACCCCAACACACCCCTAACCCTAGTCCCAACCCTAACCACAAACCTAACCCTAACACACCCCTAATCCCAACCCTAACCCTAATCCTAACTTTAGCGCCAACCCTAACCCTAACTTTAGCCGCAACCCTAACCCTAATGGGAAAATGGAAATAAATACATTTTTTTTAATTTTATTATTTTTCCCTAACTAAGGGGGTGATAAAGGGGGGTTTGATTTACTATTTATAGCGGGTTTTTATGATTGGCAGCTGTCACGCTAAAAGACGCTTTTTATTGCAAAAATAGTTTTTTGCATCGCCACATTTTGAGAGCTATAATTTTTGCATATTTTGGCCTACAGTCATGTGAGGTCTTATTTTTTGCGGTACGAGTTGACGTTTTTATTTGTACCATTTTTGAGCAGGTGACATTTTTTGATCGCTTTTTATTTCGATTTTTGGGAGGTTAGAATGAACAAAAATCAGCAATTCATGAATTTCTTTTGGGGGAGGCGTTTTTATTGTTCCGCGTGTGGTAAAATTGATAAAGCAGTTTTATTCTTCGGGTCAGTACGATTATGGCGATACCTCATTTATATCATTTTTTTATGTTTTGGCGCTTTTATAGAATAAAAACAATTTTATATAAAAAATAATTATTTTTGCATCGCTTTATTCTGCGAGCTATAACTTTTTTATTTTTTTTGCTGATGATGCTGTATGGCGGCTCGTTTTTTGCGGACAAGATGCCGTTTTCAACGGTACATGTTTATTTATATCGGTCTTTTTGATCGTGCGTTATTCCACTTTTTGTTCGGCGGTATGATGCTAAAGCATTGATTTTTTGCTTCGTTTTTTTTTTTTTTTTAAGGGGTTCACTAAAGGGGTTAACTAGTGGGACAGTTTTATAGGGGGGGTCGTTACGGACGCGGCGATACCAAATATGTGTACTTTTATTGTTTTGGTTTTTTTATTTACAGGAAGAAATGAATTTATTGGGGAATATTTTTTTTTTTTAATTTATTTTGGATTTTTTTTATAACATGTTTATTTTTATTTTTTTAACTTTTTTACTTTGTCCCAGGGTGGGACATCACTGTATTTTATCAAATCGCTGGTGTGACAGTGTGCACAGCACACTGTCACACCAGCGATCGCTCAGGCATGCAGCAGGCTTCTCAGTGCCTGCTCTCAGCAGGCACTGAGGAAGCCGCCTCCCTCCAGGACCCCGGCGCCATCTTGGATCCGGGTCCTGGGAGGGAGGAAGCCCTCAGAACAGCGCGATCACATCGCGCTGGTCTGAGGGTCTCAGGGGGGCGCGCAGGGAGCCCACACCTGCGCGATGCTTCCCTGTGCCCCCAGTACACCGCGATCATGTTTGATCGCGGTGTGCTAGGGGTTAATGTGTCGGGAGCGGTCCGTGACCGCTCCTGACACACAGTCACGGGTGTCAGCTATGATAATCAGCTGACACCCGGCGGCGATTAGCTGTGCTCCCCTCAGGAGCGCAGCTGATCGCCTATGACGTACTAACCCGTCCATGGGCAGAATGGCACGGGTTTTATGGACGGGATAGTACGTCTAATGTCAGAGAGGGGTTAAACAGAGCTGAATAAAGAACAGATCAGGAGTGTTACCTTTTTCTATGTCTTAAAGGTTGAAAATTGTGAGAAATGTATAGTGATAGAAGCTGGGATGCAGTTGGGGAGGTGGGGCAGTTGAAGCTTCCCTGGATAATTGTTGGCAACTCTGAAGACATGAAGTGTTGCAGCAAGGCAGTAAAGTGGTCAAGGAAGTGAGTGGGTGAGCGTGGGGGGATAGTATATGACTGCTACTCTGAGGGAGAGGTGATGGAAGACCTGATGGTGTGGATCTCAAAAGAAGAATGGCATTTATTTTTATAAAAAAAAAATGGATTGGTGGTGGTAGCGAGTAGTGTGGGGTTATCGTGCAGTTAGCAGTGATAGTACGGCGGTATATACACATATTCCATGCACTGTAATCCAGAGGTGTACTGTATATGCTCTACGCTCACTGTTAGTTTTCCTATAAATAATTATTGGGAACACCCTGCGCCCTCCTCAGTTGATCGTTGCCCAATCATGTAATTGCCTGGATGATAGAGGCCAGCTGAGAGATTTCGCTCCAAAGATCACAGCTGGTGGTTCTGCCTGACTCCCATACTGATCTCTGTGATAGTTGGATGAAATCCTTGGCAAATTGGTTGGTCAATTCAATCTATTGGCCACGGAAATGCAGCCTTTCCACCTTGTTGATACAGATGGTTTCTGAAAGCTGATGGTCATCGCAGTCCTCCATGACCAGTTGCCCAATTGCCATTACTTCTCTAAGAAAGATGTGCCTGGGATACACCAGCATGTCGCAGACAACATCACCCATTCCTTGAAAAAATCTATGTCTGACAGGATGCATTTCAACACTGACACCTGAAGAAGCAAGCATGGACAGGAACGATGCATCTTGCTGACTGGGCACTGGGTGACTTTGGTGGCTATTGGGGAAGGCTGGGAAGGGGCTGCTCCACAAGCCTAGGAATCTCCAAGGCTTGCATAGCGCTTGGCGATAGAGAACCAAACAACTACACACCATTAGAAGGAGAACTAAACTACTAGACAACCCTTCCTCCATTGCTCCTGCCTCCACCTCCTGAAGGACCTCCACTTTTGCGTTCAACCTCTCCCTTAATGAGACACACTTTCCAACAGCACAGAGACAATCCCCCCACCTCTGTACTGCGACCAGGGAATACTGCAATCAGGCAGTGTTTAAATTAATATACCTTGTAGAATGCAGTCACACAGCTCAAGCATTGTGGCCAGCTATCCAGAATGAGTTTGAGCAATGACTGTCTCCACAGAACCTGGAGTCAGTTAAGACTGTATACAATAACAATGTGAACCTGTTGGCGGACCTATGCCTGGGCAACCTCACAAATGTGCCTTGCATGGCTCACGTCCTCAACCTGGTGATACAGCAATTTCTATGCCACTATCCCAGCCTGGATGCGCTGTTGCAGAAAGCACAGCTGCTGTGTACTCATTTCTGGCATCTAGACCATGGCATGGTTGTGTGTGACAATTGCCATAATCTGGCGGCGGCTCTGAGGCGAGCTCACACATGTACTATGCCTGGCCCATGTGCTTAACCTAGTGGTTCAGTGGTTTCTCAAAAGCTACCCGGAGCTGCCGGATCTGCTTGGGAAAGTACGCCGCCCGTGTCATCATTTTAGAAAGTCAGTTACAGCTTCAGCCGCCAGTGCCGTGCTTCAGCAGCATTTGTAACTTCTGGCTCTCCGACTGGTGTGTGATGTCCCCACACATTGTAACTCTACACTGCATATGTTGGAAGGGATTTGTGAGCAGAAGAGGGCAGTTGTTGACTACCAGCATTAACAAGGCCGTCAGTATTCAGTTCAGACTCTACACATAAGACCTCAGGAGTGGGCATGGATGTCAGACATATGTTCCAACCTACAAAACTTTGAGGGGTCCACCAAGATGGTGAGCGGCGATGATGTCATAATTAGCATCGCCATCCCGCTCCACTGTATTCTGAAAAGCTCTCTGCTCACAATGAAAGAGGATGCATTGCAGGTGGAGCATGATGAGATGGAGCAACGAACCATATAGGGTGGTTACACACAGCCCATCCCGCTTTTCTGTGTTATAATAATAATGATTGTTATTTATATAGCACCAACATATTCCTCAGCGCTGTACAGTTTAACAGTTTCAAACACAACAGTCATAAATAACAACATTAACAATAATACAATAATTAAAGCTAAATAAAACGACCCTGCTCGTGAGAGCTTACAATCTACAATGAGGTGGGGGAGATACAAAGTACAGGTGTGTATTTACAATGATGTATTTACAATGATGGTCCAGCCATCTTGAGGGAGTGGCGGATAGAGTTAGTGAATGGGCTACGCACAAACACTTACACATAAAATGACTTTGATTAGGGAACGTGAAAGGCTGTTTTGAACAAATATATTTTGAGGGAGCACCTAAAACTGTAAAAGTTGTGGCTGGTCCTAATTTCTTGGGGTAAAGCATTCCAGATGATTGGCGCAACGCGGGTAACTCTTTGAGTCGGGAGCAGGAAGCATCGATTAGTGCAGAGGTTAGTCGAAAGTCGTTTGCAGAGTGCAGGGATCAGCTAGGCTGATAGACAGAAATGATGGAGATGTGAGGGCTGCTGCACTGTGGAGAGCTTTGTGGGTCAGAACAAGTACTTTAAATTGGATCCTATAATGAATGGGCAGCCAGTGTAACGACTGGCGAAGAGCGGACGCGTCTGAGTACCGATTAGCCAGATGAATGACCCTGGCTGCTGCATTAAGGATGGACTGTAGAGGGGAAAGTTGAGTGAGAGAAGGACAATTAATAGAGCGTTAAATGCACTCTGCTCACACTCAAAGAGGATGCATTGCTGGCAGAGCATGATGAGACAGAGTGAGGAACCATACAGGGTGATTACACACAGCCCAGCCTCATCTCATCCCGATGTGGATTGGGTGACAATGAGGAAGAGGAGGAGGAGGAAGAACAGGAGCTAATTTCATGCGCTATAGATGGTACTACAAGCACAACTGTCATACCATCTGTTCAGTGTGGATGGCCTAAGGACAGGGAGGAGGAGGAGCAGGAGGAGGAGAACATGGTCAGTCATCCTCTTGGTGTGGGCATGGAAGTCTTGCCGGTTAGCAGTCTGGCATGCATGGCTGAGTTTATGTTACGATGCCTTTCCCGTGATCTTCGCGTTCTCAAAATTTTTGTTGACAGGCAATATTTGTTGACACTTCTAGACCCACACTACAAGGAGAGCTTTATATCTCTTATTACAGAGGCAGATAGGTGTACTAAAAAGTTAAAGTATGAGAGGGCCCTTCTTGCGGAATCATTTAAAAAATTCCCATCTGAAAACGCTGGAGGCAGATGTCACAGTTCGTTGGACAACCCAGGAGTACAGGTGAGAGAGACACAACTCCAATCCAGCAGATGCAGTGAAACAATGGCAAAGTTCTGGGAGAGTTTTCTCAGACCCTCTCATCACCCTGGCCCTGAGGCGCTGGGTACCCTCACAAGGAATGCAAAGTTTTGGAAGATGCTGAGGGAGTACCTTGCTGACCATACCAACGTCCTCCGTAATTCCTCTGTGCCTTATAATTATTGGGTATCCAAGCAGAACACGTGGCATGAACTGGCTCTTCTGCGCACGTGCGCTGTACTTATGGTCTTGGAGTGCATGACGCCTCGCTCTCTGACGATCACGGGCACATAGCACCTCTCTCTCTGCCAGTCCCGCTGATAGCGGCGGGAGCAGATGGGAACAGTCCTTTGCGGTGCCAGTGCTCTAAGGATGGAGCATGCTTCTCAGCCTCCTATGCACTGCTTTTACCCGCCAAAACTCTCTGCTGTCGTGCACGCTTTGTCTAAGCCTCGCCCTCTGCCTCAAGGTAACCAGGTCTGTTTGCTGCAGTCCGTCGCAGCACCGGCACTTCGGGTGTGTAGCGCGCTGCCTCCCTTGCTGCTCTCACGCTGACAGCGGGGGAGTCACTCCTACTTTGCGTGTTTTTTCCATCAGCTTCCGGCCGGGTTCTCTGTCTAAACATGCCCCTCATCCTGGGTCATGGGTCCTGTCTGCTCCCCTATTTCTTCCCCCGGGAAAAAGGGGACGCAGCCTCGACAATTCCGGACCCGGCGCTGCACAGGAACCGGCAGCCCGGTCTTCCTCCTTACATATCTGTCCAATTCGTTCTTTAACCCCTTAACCCCCAAGGGTGGTTTGCACGTTAATGACAGCGCTAATTTTTACAATTCTGACCACTGTCTCTTTATGAGGCTATAACTCTGGAACGCTTCAACGGATCTTCACGATTCTGAGAATGTTTTCTCGTGACATATTGTACTTCACGTTAGTGGTAAAATTTATTCTATATACAGTACAGACCAAAAGTTTGGACACACCTTCTCATTCAAAGATTCTTCTGTATTTTCATGAATATGAAAATTGTAGAATCACACTGAAGGCATCAAAACTATGAATTAACACATGTGGAATTATACATTACACTTTACAAAAAAGTGTGAAACAACTGAAAATATGTCTTATATTCTAGGTTCTTCAAAGTAGCCACTTTTGCTTTGATTACTGCTTTGCACGCAGAAAAGGTGAACGGATGGACTCTACATGCCTAGTTCCCACTGTGAAGCATGGAGGAGGTGGTGTGATGGTGTGGGGATGCTTTGCTGGTGACACTGTTGGGGATTATTCAAAATTGAAGCGGTGAGCAGTCCAGCTCCCCCAAACCATCTCGATTGGGTTCAGGTCTGGAGACTGTGGAGGCCAGGTCATCTGGCATAGCACCCCAACACTCTCCTTCTTGGTCAAATAGCCATTACACAGCCTGGAGGTGTGTTTGGGGCCATTGCCCTGTTGAAAAATAAATGATGGTCCAACTAAACGCAAACCGGATGGAATAGCATGCCGCTGCAAGATGTTGTGGTAGCCATGCTGGTTCAGTATGCCCTCAATTTCGAATAAATCCCCAACAGTGTCACCAGCAAAGCACCCCCACATCATCACACCACCTCCTCCATGCTTCACGGTGGGAACCAGGCATGTAGAGTCCATCCGTTCACCTTTTCTGCGTGCAAAGCAGTAATCAAAGCAAAAGGTGGCTACTTTGAAGAACCTAGAATATAAGACATATTTTCAGTTGTTTCACACTTTTTTGTAAAGTGTAATGAATAATTCCACATGTGTTAATTCATAGTTTTGTTGCCTTTAGTGTGATTCTACAATTTTCACAGTCATGAAAATACAGACAAATCGTTGAATGAGAAGGTGTGTCCAAACTTTTGGTCTGTACTGTAACTTGCGTTTATTTTTTAAAAAAATGCAAATATGGTGAAAATGTTGAAAATTTTGCAATTTTCAAACTTTGAATTTTTATTCCCTTAAAACAGAGAAATATGTCACACAAAATCATTAAGAAATAACTGTAAGGCTCTTTGTCTCTGTTGACATGTTCCTTGAAACTCAGTTTTCCGTCGGCCATTTTGCTTTCTGTCTTTCTGCAGCTCTTGCCCTCAGTTAATATGGAGTTTCCAGTTTTCATGTTCCCGCCCTGATTCTTCCCTCTTGCTTCTTAAGCAGCCTCAGCTGAACAATCAGTGCTCCTGAATCAAGCCTCAGTCAGTCTGTGACCTGACTCCTGGAAGCCTTGGACTTGTACTCCAGCTATTCCCTACTGAGGAACCTTGGAACACTTTTGGACTCCGGAAACCTGCTGTTTGGTGAATCCATGTTTGCAGAGGAATTACGGTACAGAGAAGAGATCCTGAACCTGCTTTGGAGATTTATTGTAGTGCTTGAAGTTACTCTGGCCTGCTGTGTCTCCTGTCGCTGTTCCTGCAAACTGTGTGAACTTTTCAGCATGCTTGTATGACGTAATACAAGTCATTTCATTTCAACTTATGTCTCCTGTGTTTCCTTGCACCCAAGCACAAGACGCTATAGGAACTGTACACTATACAGTCATGGCCAAAAGTTTTGAGAATGACACAAATATTATATTTTCGCATGATCTGCTGCCCTCTGGTTTTTATGTGTGTTTGACAGATGTTTTTATCACAGACAGAAATATAATTGCAAACATATGAGTAACAAAAGCTTATATTGACAGTTAGAATATGAGTTAATGCAGCAAGTCAATATTTGCAGTGTTGACCCTTCTTCTTCAGGACCTCTGCAATTCTCCCTGGCATGCTCTCAATCAACTTCTGGACCAAATCCTGACTGATAGCAGTCCATTCTTGCACAATCAATGCTTTCATTTTGTCAGAATTTTTAGGTTTTTGTTTGTCCACCCGTCTCTTGATGATTGACCACAAGTTCTCAATGGGATTAAGATCTGGGGAGTTTCCAGGCCATGGACCCAAAATCTCTATGTTTTGTTCCCTGAGCCATTTAGTTATCACCTTTGCTTTATGGCAAGGTGCTCCATCATGCTGGAAAAGGCATTGCTGATCGCCAAACTGCTCTTGGAGGGTTGGGAGAAGTTGCTCTTGGAGGACATTCTGGTACCATTCTTTATTCATGGCTGTGTTTTAGGCAAGACTGTGAGAGAGCCGATTCCCTTGGCTGAGAAGCAACCCCACACATGAATGGTTTCAGGATGCTTAACAGTTGGCATGAGACAAGACTGGTGGTAGCGCTCACCTTGTCTTCTCCGAATGAAGCGTTTTCCTGATGTCCCAAACTATCGAAAAGGGGATTCATCAGAGAAAATAACTTTACCCCAGTCCTCAGCAGTCCACTGCCTGTACCTTTTGCAGAATATCAGTCTGTCCATGATGTTTTTTCTGGAGAGAAGTGGCTTCTTTGCTGCTCTCCTTGAGTCCAGGCCTTGTTCCAAGAGTCTCCGCCTCACAGTGTGTGCAGATGCACTCACACCTGCCTGCTGCCATTCCTGAGCAAGCTCTGCACTGCTGGTAGCCCGATCCCGCAGCTGAAACACTTTTCAGAGACGGTCCTGCACTTGCTGGTCTTTCTTGGGCGCCCTGGAGCCTTTTTGGCAACAATGGAACCTCTCTCCTTTAAGTTCTTGTGATGCGATAGATTGTTGACTGAGGTGCAATCTTTCTAGCTGCGATACTCTTCCCTGTTAGGCCATTTTTGTGCATTGCAATGATGACTGCACGTGTTTCTTTACAGATAACCATGGTTAACAGAAGAGAAACAATGATGCCAAGCACCAGCCTCCTTTTAAAGTGTCCAGTGGTGTCATTCTTACTTAATCATGACAGATTGATCTCTAGCCATGTCCTCATCAACATCCACACCTGTGTTAATGGAGCAATCACTGAAAAGAGGTTAGCTGGTCCTTTTAAGGCAGGGCTGCAATGATGTTGAAATGTGTTTTGGGGGATAAAGTTCATTTTCTAGCCAAATATTGACTTTGCAAGTAATTGCTGTTAAGCTGATCACTCTTTATAACATTCTGGAGTATATGCAAATTGCCATTAGAAAAAGTGAAGCAGTAGACTTTGTAAAAATTAATATTTGTGTCATTCTCAAAACTTTTGTCCATGACTGTACATGACAAGATTCAGGAGCCAATGTTTAGTGTCTGCTGGGTCTGGGAAAGCCGTGTCTGCTGTGACTGTGGATATCAGATGTCCGTTTAATACCTTATGTGATGACAGTGGTTGTGACTTCTCACAACCATTCCAGGTGAGCGCATTCCCTTAAAATTTTACTCTGGAGTGTTACCACAGGTAAACACTATTGTTTTTTTTTTTTTTTTTTCCTCTTCCAGCACTTCTGCCTTAAAAGATCTGGAAGATGGAGGCCCGCATAAAGGAACTTTGCGGAGTGACTGATACAATCCTTTCAGATGTACAGACTTTAAAAACCCGTTTTGCAAGCCTACAGGACCTCACTAATCATAATTTGCAAGTGTTTGGACAGACTACCCAGGAATTGCGAGCCAGGATTGAGGCTCTAGAGGAACGAGCCCAGGCTCCTGCCATAACCCGAGTTCTGGGATCCCCAAATTACCTCCTTTTCGTTTTGGCGGTGAACGTGAGAAATTCAGGGGATTTATTAATCAATGCAATTTATTTTTCTCTGCACATGCTTCACAATTTCCCACTGAACGATCCAAAGTGCTTACTATAATCATGTTGCTTACCAATAAGGCTTTGATGTGGGCAAACCCTCTGATTGAGACTGAGGATGATTGTTTGAATCACCTTAATGCTTTTATTTCAGCCATGGGGCAGGTGTTTGATGACCCCAATCGAGGTGCAACAGCTGAAGCAGCCATGTTAACTTTGCGCCAAGGTAAGCGTTCAAGGTAAGCCGAATATGCCCTGGATTTCAGGAGATGGGCTCTTGATACCACTTGGGACACTTCCGCTAAAAAATCTATTTTTCGGAAAGGGTTGTCCCCATTGATTAAGGATGAACTTGCTCGTGCCGACCCTCCCACTGCGTTAGGTGACTTTATTAACTATTGTATCCGTATTGATGCTCGTCTGACTGAACGCAGACAAGAGAGATGGTTCGAAAATAATCGCACTAACCTTTTACTACCTCCCTCCTCAGCTAAGGAGCCTTTGAGTAGGATCACAAGGGAACCAGAACCTGACCCATGCAGGTGGACTCTTTACAAAGACGGGTTAGTGATGCAGGCAAAGAACATCGTATAAAGGAAAATCTATGTTTCTACTGTGGTAAGTCAGGGCACTTCATTATAAACTGCCCCAGCCGTTCTCGTAAGACTACTGCAGCAGTCATTCACTGTGAGTGTTGCGAGAGGAGCTCTGTCATGTCAGCCTCAGGCTCCAGAGAGATCTGCTGCAAGAGATCTTGATTTCTCAGACTTAAACTCTGTTAGTTCTGGGGACGATGACGGTATAAACGCTGCAATTTTTCAAGTTTCCTCAGCGGTGTCCCAGCTGAGTTGTAAAAGAAACAATTCTCATTGCTTCCTTTCCATCAAACTCTGGGTTGACTCAGTCTGGGTGTCTAGCTCTGCTATGATCGACTCAGGAGCAAGTGGAAATTTTATGGATATCTCCTTTGCTCTGAAACAGTGGATACGTTCAATGAAGAAGGCTACTCCAGTACAGATGGAGACTGTGGATGGCTCTCTACTGACTTCTGGACCAGTGGATCAAGAAACAGAGCCTTTGAGGGTCCTTATGGGTAAAGATCATCAGGAGAAAATGTCTTTTTTGCTTATCTCTTCTCCCCACTTTCCCATTATTCTAGGGCTACCATGGCTGCAGGCACAGAATCCTACGATTAACTGGGAGACCAAGGAATTACACTTTCCGGAGAAACAATAATACAAGTCATTTCATTTCAACCTATGTCTCCTGTGTTTCCTCGCATCCAAGCACAAGACGCTATAGGAACTGTACACTATACATGACAATAACATTTCTCACATGTCTACTTTACATCAGCACAATTTTGGAAACAAAATTTTTTTTTGTTAGGAAATTATAAGGGTTAAAAGTTGACCAGCGATTTCTCATTTTTACAACAAAATTTACAAAGCCATTTTTTTTAGGGACCACCTCACATTTGAAGTCAATTTGAGGGGTCTATATGGCAGAAAATACCCAAAAGTGACACCATTCTAAAAACTGCACCCCTCAAGGTACTCAAAACCACATTCAAGAAGTTTATTAATCCTTCAGGTGCTTCACAGGAGCTGAAGCAACGTGGAAGAAAAAAATGAATATTTAACTTTTGAGTCACAAAAATGACCTTTTGCAAACTTTTTTATTTTCACAAGGGTAAAAGGAGAAAATGGGCAGCTAAAGTTGTTGTGCAATTTATCCTGAGTACGCCAATACCCCATATGTGGGGGAAAACCACTGTTTGGGCACACGGCAGAGCTCGTAAGGGAAGGAGCGCCGTTTGACTTTTTCAAACCAAAATTGGCTGGAATTGAGATTGGACGCCATGTTGCGTTTGGAGAGCCTCTGATGTGCCTAAACAGTGGAAACCCCCACAAGTGACACCATTTTGGAAACTAGACCCCTATGGAGCTTATCTTGATCTGTTGTGAGCATTTTGAACGCCCAAGTGTTTCACAAAAGTTTATAATGCTTGGGTGTGAAAAAAAAAAAAACAATTTTCCACAAAAATGATTTTTTAGTCCCAAATTTTTGATTTTTTCCACGGAAATTGGACCGCAAAAGTTGTTGTCCAATTTGTCCTGAGTAAGCTGATACCCATATGTGGGGAGGGGAAAACTGTTTGGGAGCACGGCAGGGCTTGGAAAAGAAATAATAACGTTTTGGAATGCAGACGTTGATGGTGGTCATGTTCCGTTTGCAGTGCCCAGATGAGCCTAAACAGTGGAAACCCCCCACAGGTGACCCATTTTGGAAACTAGACCCCCTAAGGAACTTATCTAGATCTGTGGTGAGCACTTTGAACTCCAAGTGCTTCACACAAGTTTATAATGCCCGGGCATGAAAATAAAAAATCCTATTTTTTTTCCCACAAAAATTATCTTTTAGTCATCAATTTTTTATTTTCCCAAGGGTAACAGGAGAAATTTGACCATAAAAGTTGTTATCCAATTTGTCCTGAGTACGCTGATACCCCATATGTGGGGAGGAACCACTGTTTGGGCGCATGGCAGAGCTCGAAATGGAAGGAGCACCATTTGACTTTTTCCAACCAAAATTGGCTGGAATTGAGATTGGACGCCATGTTGCATTTGGAGAGCCCCTGATGTGCCTAAACAGTGGAAACCCCCCACAAGTTACCCCATATTGGAAACTAGACCCCCTAAGGAACTTATCTAGATCTGTGGTGAGCAATTTGAACCCCCAAGTGCTTCACACAAGTTTATAACGTAGAGCCGTAAAATTAAAAAATCATATTTTTTCCACAAAAATGATCTTTTCACCCCAATTATTATTTTCCCAAGGGTAACAAGACTCCAAAAGTTATTGTGCAATTTGTGCTGAGTACTCTGATGCCCCATATGTGGGGGTAAAACACTGTTTGGGTGCATGGCAGAGTTGGAAGGGAAGGAGCGCCGTTTGACTTTTTCAACGCAGAATTGACTAGACACCATGTTGTGTTTGGAGAGCCCTTAATCTGCCTAAACAGTGAAAACCCCTAACAATTGACACCATTTTGGAAACTAGACCCCTCAAGGAACTTATCTAGATGTGTGGTGAGAACTTTGAACTCCCAGGTGTTTCACTAAAGCTTATAACGCCAGAGCAAGAAAATAAAAAAATCATATTTTTTACACAAAATGATCTTTTAGTCCCCAACTTTTTATTTTCCCAAAGGTAACAGGAGAAATTGGACCACAAAAGTTGTTGTCCAATTTGTCCTGAGTATGCTGATACCCAATACGTGGGAGAAAACTACTGTATAAGCACACGTTGGGGCTCAGAAGGGAAGCAGTGACGTTTTGGTTTGCAGACTTTGATGGAATGGTCTGCGGGTGTCATGTCGTATTTGGAGAGCCCCTGATGTGCCTAAACAGTGTAAACCCCCACAAGGGACCCCATTTTGGAAAATAGACAACACAAGGAACTTATCTAGATGTGTGGTGAGCATTTTGAACCCCAAAGTGCTTTACAAGAGTTTATAACGTACAGCCGTAAAAATAAAAAATCATTTTTTTTTTTTACAAAAATGATTTTTTCGCCCTCAATATTTTATTTTCACAAGGTTAACAGGAGAAATTGGACCCCAAAAGTTGTTGTCCAATTTGTCCTGAGTACGCTGATACCCCATATGTGGGGATAAACTACTATTTGGGCGCATGGCAGAGCTCAGAAGTGAAGGAGCACCATTTGAATTTTTCAACGCAGAATTGGCTGGAATTGAGATCAGATGCCATGTCACATTTGGAGAGCCCCTGATGTGCCTAAACAGGGAAACCCCCAATTCTAACTCCAACCCTAACCCCAACACACCCCTAAACCTAGTCCCAACCCTAACCATAACCCTAACCACAAACCTAACCCTAATCCCAACCTTAACCCTAATCCTAACTTTATCCTCAACACTAACCCTAACCCTAATGGGAAAATGGAAATAAATCCTTTTTTTAAATTTTATTATTTTTCCCTAACTAAGGGGGTGATAAAGGGGGGTTTGATTTACTATTTATAGCGGGTTTTTATGATTGGTAGCTGTCACGCTAAAAGACGCTTTTTATTGCAAAAAATAGTTTTTGCATCACCACATTTTGAGAGCTATAATTTTTGCATATTTTGGCCCACAGAGTCATGTGAGGTCATATTTTTTGCGGTACGAGTTGACGTTTTTATTGGTACTATTTTTGAGCATGTGACATGTTTTGATCGCTTTTTATTTTGATTTTTGGAAGGTTTGATTGAACATAAATCAGCAATTCCTGAATTTCTTTTGGGGGGTGCTTATACTGTTCCGTGTGGTAAAATTGATAAAGCAGTTTTATTCTTCGGGTCAGTATGATTACGGCGATACCTCATTTATATCATTTTTTTATGTTTTGGTGCTTTTATAGAATAAAAACAATTTTATATAAAAAATAATTATTTTTGCATCGCTTTATTCTGCGAGCTATAACTTTTTAATTTTTGCTGATGATACTGTATGGCGGCTCTTTTTTGCGGGACAAGATGACGTTTTCAGCGGTACCATGTTTAATTTTATCTGTCTTTTTGATCGCGTGTTATTCCACTTTTTGTTCGGCGGTATGATGATAAAGCATTGATTTTTTGCTTTGTTTTTTTTTAATTTTTTTAAGGGGTTCACTAAAGGGGTTAACTAGTGGGACAGTTTTATTGGGGGGGTTGTTACGGATGCGACTATACCAATTAAGTGTACTTTTATGTTTTTTTTTTTTATTTACAGGAAGAAATGAATTTATTGGGGAATATTTTTTTTTCTTTTATTTTGGAATTTTTTTTTTACACTTGATATTTTTATTTTTTAACTTTTTTACTTTGTCCCAGGGTGGCACATTACAGTATAGGGTCAGATCGCTGGTCTCATAGTGTGCACAGCACTCTGTGAGACCAGCGATCTCACAGGCAGTGCTGCAGGCTTCCCTGCAGGACCCGGCGGCCATCTTGGATCGAAGGCCTTGCAGGGAGGAAGGCCTCAGAACAGCGCGATCACATTGCGCTGTTCTGAGGGACTGAGGGGAGCACGCAGGGAGCCCCTTCCCTGCACGATGTTTCCCTGTGCCCACGGTACACCGCGATCATGTTTGATCGCGGTGTGCCAGAGGTTAATGTGCCTGGTGTCAGCTGTGATAATCAGCTGACAACCGGCCGCGATCAGCTGCGCTCCCCTCGGGAGCGCAGCTGATTGCCTAGGACGTACTATCCAGTCCCTGGGAGTTAAGTCCCAGGGCACATGTATGGGATAGTACGTCGGATGACAGAAAGGGGTTAATGCAAGCATAATAGAAGGCTTGTGATCCAATTTTTGAGTGCAAATTGTACATTACATCCAGAACAGTTTCACTTTGAAGGACTTTGTGGCTCACATCAATGCACAACATGATACTAGTCTCATGCTTCAAAATTTCGGTGATAAATACTTGCCATACAGGTAGGTTGTGTGTTCTGACTTCTGTAACATCATTTGGGTGATAATAATTCATACCTATTTGCTTCATATTCATCATCTTGAGAAGCCTTTGGAATATAATGTTGTAAAAGTGAAAGCAAGTTGGTGAAGTTGGTGGTAACTCATTTGTGAAAGTAATTGAAATCTTTACTTTTTCTCCATTGCTTATGCGGCTAACCACCTTATTCATCTTATTTAGTTTCTTTGGCAATAAAAGAACAGCTCCATCAAAACCATGTACTTTTCCTATTAATTCATCATGTTAGTAAAGTAAGGTGACCTTAGGGATCTAGATTCCATCTGTAAATTGTAGTCAACATGGTACTGGGACAAGACCCACTGGGGTCTAGCAATCAATTTGACATAGTTTGTGCTCAGCTGAATAGAGTTGCCAGAAAAAACAGATTTTGATTCTATGACATGTTAGATGGATTGTCTAGTGGAAACACCCATATCATGGAAGTCACGTCTAAGACCACTACACTCTCCAATTGACACATCTTGAAATCCAGCTGAAATCTCAAAATCTCTAGCTTCTGTTCCAGCAACTGCAGGGGCTCCTTTTTGAAGTCAACAACAAGTTCAGGATTACTATGTGATGGCTTGTCAGATTCTGGCCCAAGAACACCAGGCTTGGGTGGTTGCGAGTCCTGGCCCCGTGCTCCTCCATGTGCTCTTGCTCTGGCTCTTCCAGTCATGATTTAATCTAGAAGCTTTCACCTTTGTAATCCGCTGACAGTGTACAACACCACCCAAGCATTCACCCTCTGCTCCTCATACTTTCTATTTGCGCAGTAACTGCCTCTAGGCAGAGGATGATGATGGTGGTAGTATTTGGTGCATTTGAGCCCCAGTCATGAAGCAGCCATAAGAATTTGAAACAGAAGTCTTTTTACTGAAGGTAATGGGGCAAATTATTATTTACAAACAGCAGTAAACTGAGGTACGGGATTACACTCAAGGTTGGTGATTGCTGTGTACCTGCAGACAGGCAGATGTTAGTAACTTCTAGTTTTATTAAGTCTGAATATCTCTTCTTCAGCATTGTGCTGTTTCTTCTCTGAGGTAATTCTCCCTCTTAGAGGTGCAATGGTAGTCTTTCTCATATGAAGACTATTAACTCCCCTTTTTATGCCAGTCCACTTTCTAAGCAAAGCCGGAAGGGAGCAAGTAGGTAATTCCTTCACCTACAGTCATGGACAAAAGTTTTGAGAATGACACAAATATTAATTTTTACAAAGTCTACTGCTTCACTTTTTCTAATGGCAATTTGCATATACTCCAGAATGTTATAAAGAGTGATCAGCTTAACAGCAATTACTTGCAAAGTCAATATTTGGCTAGAAAATGAACTTTATCCCCCAAAACACATTTCAACATCATTGCAGCCCTGCCTTAAAAGGACCAGCTAACCTCTTTTCAGTGATTGCTCCATTAACACAGGTGTGGGTGTTGATGAGGACATGGCTGGAGATCAATCTGTCATGATTAAGTAAGAATGACACCACTGGACACTTTAAAAGGAGGCTGGTGCTTGGCATCATTGTTTCTCTTCTGTTAACTATGGTTATCTCTAAAGAAACACGTGCAGTTATCATTGCAATGCACAAAAATGGCCTAACAGGGAAGAGTATCGCAGCTAGAAAGATTGCACCTCAGTCAACAATCTATCGCATCATCAAGAACTTCAAGGAGAGAGGTTCCATTGTTGCCAAAAAGGCTCCAGGGCACCCAAGAAAGACCAGCAAGCACCAGGACCGTCTCTTAAAAGTGTTTCAGCTGCGGGATCGGGCTACCAGCAGTGCAGAGCTTGCTCAGGAATGGCAGCAGGCAGGTGTGAGTGCATCTGCACGCACTGTGAGGCGGAGACTCTTGGAGCAAGGCCAGGTCTCAAGGAGGGCAGCAAAGAAGCCACTTCTCTCCAGAAAAACATCATGGACAGACTGATATTCTGCAAAAAGTACAGGCAGTGGACTGCTGAGGACTGGGGTAAAGTTATTTTCTCTGATGAACCCCCTTTTCGATTGTTTGGGACATCAGGAAGACGCCTCATTCGGAGAAGACAAGTGAGCGCTACCACCAGTCTTGTCTCATGCCAACTGTCAAGCATCCTGAAACCATTCATGTGTGGGGTTGCTTCTCAGCCAAGAGAATCGGGTCTCTTACAGTCTTGCCTAAAAACACAGCCATGAATAAAGAATGGTACCAGAATGTCCTCCAAGAGCAACTTCTCCCAACCATCCAAGAGCAGTTTGGCGATCAACAATGCCTTTTCCAGCATGATGGAGCACCTTGCCATAAAGCAAAGGTGATAACTAAATGGCTCAGGGAACAAAACATAGAGATTTTGGGTCCATGGCCTGGAAACTCCCAGATCTTAATCCCATTGAGAACTTGTGGTCAATCATCAAGAGACGGGTGGACAAACAAAAACCTAAAAATTCTGACAAAATGAAAGCATTGATTGTGCATCAGGATTTGGTCCAGAAGTTGATTGAGAGCATGCCAGGGAGAATTGCAGAGGTCCTGAAGAAGAAGGGTCAACACTGCAAATATTGACTTGCTGCATTAACTCATTCTAACTGTCAATATAAGCTTTTGTTACTCATATGTTTGCAATTATATTTCTGTCTGTGATAAAAACATCTGTCAAACACACATAAAAGCCAGAGGGCAGCAGATCATGTGAAAATATAATATTTGTGTCATTCTCAAAACTTTTGGCCATGACTGTACAAAATGGCCTCCTCTTACCAAGATGTCCGACCACCAACTGCCACTTCAAACTTTAAAACTCTGTTTCAGGACTTGGCTCAACCCCCTTCTATGTGATGTTAGAGTTGCAGTCATTGGCTGAGTGCCCTGAGGCATTTTTCAAGAACTTTCTGCATATTAAAACAGAGCTAGGTCACCTGATCAAGCCTGGGTGTAGAAGATGAACCCTTTTTGTGCTGCCTGTCAGAAGGTCTCACAATGTATTTAAAATGCCCAGTCCCCATAAAAATTCACAGCACTTATATGACAACACACTATACAGTATATCCGGTATCCCATAGAAATGGCCACTTTGTGGGATACCACAGTAGCACACAGCAAAAAAAGTTCTGAATGCCACCATTTTTAGCAGATAGATGAGGCGTCTGACGTAGATACCACACTGTAAAATAAGTGGCCTGTATTTTTTTTATTTTACAGGAAAATAGTGTCAAGAACTAGGGTAACACACAGCCAAAACAGTTGAATGGAGCCCTCAAATGCCACAATTTTTAGCAGATAGCGGAGTCGTGTGACGGAGATACCACACTGTAAAATATGTGCCTGCATTTTTTTACAGCAAAATAGTGTCACTAACTAGGGTAGCACACTGCAAAAACAGTTAATTGTAGGCATGAAATGCCACAATTTTTAGCCAACAGATAGATTAGGCATGTGACGGAGATACCACACTGTAAAATATGTGGCCTGTATTTTTATTTTTTTACAGGAAAATAGTGTCAAGAACTAGGGTAACACACACAAAAACAGTTGAATAAAGGTCTCAAATGCTACAATTTGTAGCTCACAGATAGATGACCTATCTGACGAGATAGCCCACTTTCAAATATCTGGCCTGTATTTTTTTGTTTTTCCTGCACAATAGAATATAGAACAAGGGTAAGACACAGCAAAAACAGTTGAATGGAGGCCTGAAATGCAACATTTTGTAGCCCACAGATAGATGAGGCGTCTGACGGAGATAGCCCACATTCAAATATCTGGCCTATATTTTTTGTTTCTTCCTGCACAATAGTGTATAGTACTAGAGTAAGACACAGCAAAAACAGTTGAATTGAGGCCTGAAATGCCACATTTTATAGCCACTGATAGATGAGGTAACACCACCAAAAACAGGCAGAGATGCTTACCTGTCTGAAAAGGCATCAATACTGATGCACTGACAGAGTGCAGCGGACCCAAGTAAAATGGCGACTACACAGGTGCATTAATACCAAATTAAACAGCCAGCCTTCAATCAGGGATTGGCCATGTGTACACCAGTGCACAAAAGTACAAATCTGTATATGGCAATGCACACACTAGGAATGCAGAGCGTCTGGTTCACAGCCTATTAATAACACCTTGAGAAGGAGATGTTAGAGTAGGTACTGGCAAGTGTAAGGATCCGTGACGTGGGTTGCCAGCTTACATATTTTGGCCAGAATATCAACTAATACCTTACATAAATTTATATGTTTTTTTGCACGTTATATTTTTGCAGAGTGCAGTTGGGCCCAAATGGTTCTGTACACTGTGGCCTCTGTTCACACTGGATGCATTATAGTTAGCACTGGGCAGCCCACACAAGGCGTTATTAATAGGCTGTGAACCAGACGCTCTGCATTCCTAGTGTGAACATTGCCATATACAGATTTGTACTTTTGTGCACTGGTGTACCACATGGCCAATCCCTGATTGAAGGCTGGCTGTTTAATTTGGTATTAATGCACCTGTGTAGTCGCCATTTTCCTTGGGTCCGCTGCACTCTGTCAGTGCATCAGTATTGAGGCCTTTTCAGACAGTTAAGCATCTCGCTTGTTTTTGGTGGTGTTTTCTTGAATTTTGGATTTCTTTATCCGCTTTTTGTGGTTTTGACAGATAGATGAGGTGTCTGATGGAGATAGCCCACTTTCAAATATCTGGCCTACATTTTTTGCTTTTCCTGCACAACAGTGTATAGAACTAGGGTAAGACACAGCAAAAACGGTTGAATGGAGGCCTGAGATGCCACATTTTGCAGCCCACAGATAAATGAGGTGTCTGACGGAGGTAGCCCACTTTCAAACATCTGGTCTGTAATTTTTTTTGCCCAGCTAAATTGTGTCAACAAGTAGGCTAAGACACAACAAAAAAATTCTATGGAGGCCTGAAATGGCACAATTTTGAGCGCCACATATGCGATCGGTGTGGTGGACAAAACCCAGTGTAAAATATCTGCCCTGTAGCTAAATATTTTTTGGGCAGCAAATGGTGTCAAGATATTATATAAGACACTCTAAAAAAATTTTACAGTACCATAAAAATGGTGGAAATTTCTGCTCACTCAGATGTGATGGCTGGAATGGGAAAACCCATTTAAAATAGCTAGATTTTCACGCTGTGCTATGAAAAGGATCTGGCAGTATTCTGCATTGTCAACAAGCAAATGGAGAGAAAAAGGGGGCTCTGGATTGCTTTGGAATAAAATAATCGGGATTAAGATGCAAAAAAAAATTATTTCCCTGGCCACTGATACAGGGGCTATGTATAATACGGTTAATATACGTAATAGGCAGCAGCAGCAGACAATAATGTAATGGACCCTCTTGATGTATGCAATGAAGTATGTCACATACAATGCCTGCCTGCTACTGATATCTATATACCCACAGACACTCCCAGTCTATCTAGCACAGCAATCTATGTACCCCATAATTAGTCCTTTGAAGGACTGTTGATTAAGCTGGATTTGTGTATTCTAATATGGTATACCCACACTAACTTACAAACACCCTATCTTGGCAGCAGCTCTTCATACACTAGATGATTCCGGAGCTGGATGTGACGAGCATGGCTGCACCAGGTCTCTTATAGACCTGATGACGCTGTGCGGCCAGCCAATCACTGTAATACCACAACCAAGATGGCTGCGTCATTACAGTGTGTGGCAGACAATCCCTGCATGTTGACTGGCGCTCTAAAGAGCACCAAACATGCAGGGCAGGGACCCGAATTCCCGCCGAATAGAGATGAGAGACTTTGGCTCCGGGAGGGTCGAGTCGGGTTTCGGGCCACCCGACTTTCCCAAAAGTCGAGTCGAACGAAGTCGGCCGACTAACGGAAAAGGTCGAGTCGGAGTCGAAAATCCGACCCCAATTGATTTGACCGTAATTCAAAGAGCAGATATACGGTACTGCACCGCAGTGTACACACAGCAATACAGCTAACAGGCAGCCTAATAACCAGCGCTGCTGCACACAAGAAAATCCTCCCCTGTCACTGCACACTAACTGTACAGCACAATTGTTATCAGCACAAGCACAGAAGAACTTCTTATATCTTTACAGCCCTAACTCTCTACCTACTGATAAACAGCAACCTCTTCCTACTGTTAATATCGGCAGAAGTAAAATGGAGGTCGGCGCTCAGGGCTTTTATAGACACTATGACGCCCCAAAGCAAGCCAATCACTGCAATGCCCTTCTCTAAGATGGTGGTGGATGCTGCACATGTCATCTCGTTGCCCATAGTGTACGTCCTTGCTCATTGGCTGAAAAAAGGTGCCTGAAAGCATTCTTGGCCGACTGCACGCTATGGTCGAGTTTCGGCCAATGAAACCCGACTTTGGCGAAAGTCGGCGACTTTTGAAACTGACCGACCTGTTTCGCTCAACTCTACAGCCGAACAATCGCGGACATGCTCGGCGCTCGCTGAGTACTGCGATTACAGCGATGCTTGGGCGAGTACCGAGCATTACCGAGTATGCTCGCTCATCACTAATTGTAATGCTATACAAGTTTTTTTTATAAAAATCAGCTTTGCGTGTCTATTCTTAAGTATTGTTGTAGCTGTCTTGTACAGTTGAACTCAGCTTCTGTAAATCCGTACACTTTTTAAACCTGGCTAGGATAATACCTATTCATTATGTTATGTGGGTGGCCACTATCTGTTCTCAGATAAGTGTTTTTATTTGTAGACATCCTCTAGGATCTGATAAATGACTAACAAAATGTGCAGTCTACAATACAAACCTTGCTCACTTTTTACTAGTTTTACATTCTTTATTTCACTTTAGTATCTACATTTTCCAAAGCAATACTATATGCCACATATTGAGAAAACTCCATGTGCTGGTCTGACAGTACTGAATGTCTATATCCTAGCACTGTGTTCATTTTGTAATCAGTGCTGTTCAAAGAAGATTGACTCTATTATTTCAAGCTGTCAGGAGAAATTTGCCAGTAGCTTTCTTACAGTCAATGAAAGACCAATAGCGACACACAGCTTTTAAAAACATTTGTCTTTCTATTTCAAGTACTAGCTAATGCTACATTAAATTATGTGGCCCTCAGACATCCTAAGTGTAATAAATCCTAGCAAGAATTGGTTGTAAAGAGGTGGCACGACACTCATCTCTTCTATTGTGGTGCTTGATTAGAATTAGAGTCAGTAAGTCATTAAAAAATTAGCAATGGCGATCAGTAGATCCTTTGAGATAAAATTTTAGTTTGTAAATCCATTAATTAGATGCTTTGGTTTTGACTAGAGATGAGTGAATCGATTCAAGGAGAATGGAATTTGCTTTGACATTCACTAAAATTTTGATTCTTTAGAAACAAATTTTTTTCCACTTCAATTTGTACAAACAAAGCAAAATGGGGCTCAAAAGGGGTTAAAAAGTAAAAATAATTATAGTCAACCGCCCGGTCTACCAGTAGCTCCCTCCCGCAGGCTCCATTCTTCTCTTGTAATCAACCGATACACCAATGGCTGACTCCCTCCTTCTAGCTCCAATTTTCTCTTGTAACCACTGGGTCCACAAATGGCTCATTCTGTCTCGCTGGCTCCAATCTTCTCTTTTACCACCTGGTCCACCAATGGCTCATTCCCTCTCACAGGCTCCAGTCTTCTCTTGTAACCACCAGGTCATCAATGTCAGTGGCTACTGTTCTATCCCCTGATGACACATGTGCGATGAAACATTTTGGGGGTACGTGTGCTCAATTGACACCCCTAGGTCTCATTGATTGATACATAGGCAATTGCCTTCACACTGTATTACAATAATTTAGGCAGTATATGGACATTATGTTTATGTAAAATGTCTTTACCCCTGCTATTTTTATGAACAACAAAATTTAAGTTTTAAGGCTTGTTAGGGAGTGTTCTTTTGAGGTAACCCAAATTGTATTAATTAATAAACAAACAGCTCAAAATGTACAAAAAAATATTCCTGACATTTAAAAAAAATTAATGAGCAATATAGCCTCCATTCTTCTCAACAACAGTCATAAGTATTCCATACATGAGGTCTGTTGGTTTCTTAATCTATTGACAATCAACTTTTTGGGCAGCACCAACCACAGCCGAACACTGTTCAGAGAGGTGACTGTTTTCCTTCACCGTAAATTTTCCAGCTAAGAAAGGCCCTTAAGTGCTTAATGTGGTTTAGGTCAGGTGAGGCAGGGGTCATGTCAGTGGAGTATTTCGATGTATGCCAAGGATCATTGTTGTGCCAAAAAATCATGGATTTCTTGAAAAATGCAGACATTTTCCTGCAACATTGCTTGAAGAAAGTGAAGAAATTGTCTTCTTAAATCTGGCAGTGGGTTTGGGAGTTGATTTTGAGCCCATCTTCAACCCTACACAGTCCAACTAGCTCCTCTTTAAGAACACCAATCGTTGCAGTAACCCACCTACATCTTGCTAGTGTCTGAGTTAAAACGGAGGACAATGCAATTTACTGATCCAGCTACAGGCATTATTTGACTTTTGAGGGGGAGCATTCTTTTATAAATAGGGGAATGCAATAGCTAAAAGAGAAACAAGAGCTCTCTTATAACATGATACAAAGAGGAACAGCATGGGCCATATTATAGTACATCCAGGGCATTACTACCTAGGCACCGAGGCATGAAAACAGGAACAATATTCAAAGTACTGTAGCAGCAGAATCATATGTGTGGTAGTTTTAGTTGGAAGAAGCCCTGATTAAGGTGCTGATGTTCTTGTAAGGCATGGAATGGATACAATCTGCCGATTTTTTTTATGGTTGGGTAAGGGAAATATAATTCTTTTTAAGGGGGTCTTGATTTCTTTGTCTTGGGAAATGGTTCTAAAATATTAATGAATCAAATATTAACTTTATACAAAAAATTTAATTTATAATACGTGTCAAGTGCCATCCAGATCATCCTTTTTTGTGGCTATTCGTGGGTTTTGAATAAATGTACCATTTCTGCAATGATGTTTTCATTATGGTGTGCTAGGATTTATGTTGGTATCCTGCCAGCAATATGACCAGAATGTTGACAGCTTCTTCTTAAGCTGAAGAATTTAAAATGAACAGTTATCCATCATGCCTGTCTTCTTTTGCACAAAGCTAAATACAGGGAAAAGTCAGATTAATGGCTCATGACTTTGTCATATAAATCATACATCACAGGTTCCTCCTCACATTCAAATGGTAATGTAATATAAAAATAAATCTAACAAATCATGTTAGTTGTTTTTTTTTTCAAGAAAGATTTTGATGAAAAATATTTTATTTATTTATGTTGCATGTAAAGGGCCAAAATATTCTTCATTGCTGTACAGAAATTATTACTGCTCAATGTCAGTTGCTGTCCCCAGTAGGGCTTACAATCTAATTTTATCACACTATGACACACATAAATCAACTTTACTTTCTTTTACCTTATTTTCAGAGTGTGGAAGGAAATTAAAATAATCGCAAAGAAAATTAAATGCAAGTATATAAGATCTATTGAGAAGTTGTCAATGGCCAAATTTAATCAAAGACAATCAATGTTTTTTTTTCTTCAGGAAAGCCAGATATGGTCTAAACTTGTTCTTGCATTTGAGAATTGTTTTTATCTTTTTTCTTTACGATCCACATGAATAATTTCTACAAAATCACTATTATTTTATTCATCTACTCTTACAGGGAATGTGTCAGTGGGATCAATCCTGCCAAGTCATTTTTTATGGGCACTCAGGTCAAAGAAAGTTGAATAAAATGAAACTTTGATTTCTGTGATCCAATAACTTATTCCACAAAAATCCATGTTTTCTTACATGCAAACAAGCTGTTAAGATCTATGGGCCGGACACTGATATCCATGAGAATCTACCTCCAGAGTTTATTTTATATGGAAAGGGGTATAACTAGTGTGATATGTAATGACTAACACTTTCATCTCATAGTCATATACAGCTAAGCAGTGATATCAGAACTAACACAGTACAGCTGAAGTGAGCTTTGTTGAATTACAAAAGACATTTGCAACTGAAGTTCTCCCACAGTACTTCAGCTTCCATCTCACAGGCAGTCAGTGTGGGAGAAAGGCAATACAGTAGTGTTAGCTGCTCTGTGGGAAGACAACTGCAAATGTGCTTGTTATGTTTGGAATGACACAAAGTTCAATTCTGCTGTACTGTGCTAGCTATAATCAGGCACAGCTCTCCAGCAGAGCTGACAGCATTATGAGGGGGATAGTTCTGCTGCAAATGTTTGCAAAGAGACAAAGTTCACTTCTCCTGTACTGTTTTAACTCTGATGTAGTGTGTTAGCTCTGCTCTACTGTGCTGGCTCTGCTGTACTGTGTTTGTAATAATCAGGAACAGCTCTGCAACAGAAGTGCCAGAACTATGAGTTAATAAGTGCTGCTGCAAATGTTTGCATCAAGACAAATTTCACTTCTGCTGAACTGTGTCAGCTCTGTTGGACAGGGTTAACTGGGTTAACTCTGATCTTACTACAGAGCTGTGATTATGAGAACAAAGTGTTAAGGGTATGCCACACTAAACAATATCGCTAACGGGATCGCTAAAAAACGTCACTATTTAGCGATCCCGTTAGCGATATTGTTCAGTGCGGCAGCTTCCAGCGACGAGCTTCCTGCTGTGATCTCGCTCGTCGCTGGAATCGCTCCGGACCCTATTTCATCGCTGGCGCTCCCGCTGGGTAAGTATCTAATCGCTGTGTGGCACCTTTTCTTAGCGATTTAGCGGTACTTTTGTACCGCTAAAGTCGTTAAGAAGATCGCTAACGGCGATAGCGTCGTTAACTATATCGCTAAATGTGGCCGCATTTAGCGATATAGAAACAATCCCGCTAGCGATCTCATTAGTATGCAACGCTAACGAGATCGCTAGCGGGATAGCTTAGTGTGGCAGTACCTTTAGTCATTACTTGGTTCACACTGGTTATTCCACCTTTTATTTAAAATAAGCTCTGGAGGTAGATTCTCGTGCAGATCATAATCAAGACCATAGATCATAATAGCTTGCTTACGTATAAGAAAAAAGTGAATTTCTCAGAAATAAGACATCAGATTGCAGATATCAAGGTATCATATTATTAAACTTTCCAGGACCTGCACATCCATGTAGACAGCTTAGGAGTGTTGATCCTACTGACAGTTTCCCTTTAACTACTGAATGTATAATTTAAACAGCATAATCTCTGCTTAGGCTTTTTTGGACTTTAACTTCCTATTGCTTCAGGAAATAGCACTTGGTCATAGAAAACGTTTTTTAAAATACAATTTGTAATACAAAGTGTCAACATAAAAGAAACGTAAAACAAAAACTGATTTAAACAATAGGTCATGTTCTGATTATATACTCCTTTTAAGTAATAGTTTTAATCTCCCAAGTAACATTTTAAACTGCTCATGCTATGATAGGTTTGAGTATCATTATTATGCTCATGTCGTTCCTGACTGCTGGTGTTTACCTATTGTATCAGTCCTTGCAGATTATTCTATTATCCTTGGGAAACAAAGGCACAGGATAATTTAACAATCGATGTTTGATTAACACATTGTACCAGTCCATGCAACTTGGTGCTCTGCAAATAGTGAAGGACAAACTATTCAAGGTTATTTGAACACTTGAACAATAAGAGATGATCTCTCCCAACCTTCCTCAATGCTATGGAAAAATATCTGAATAATATATGTGAATTATAAAAGGAAGATCTGCCTCTTTTTCAGAAAGCTACATGACAGTAGCAAAGGCACCATGGCTCCAATCGGAGGAATACAGATTTAACACTCTACAGGACATCAGCTTAAGGGACCACTGCTACAGCTGGAGGAATACAGATGTGCTCAATAGACCATTGCTGAACCCTCAAAGATGTTTGGAGAACCTAAATTGGGACAATCGGTTCACCTGGCCAGTGGCCACATACCTTAATGTACTCTGTCAGCTTCCAACAGCTTCAGACTCTTATGTACTTGCTGTGTAGGAACTATATGTTACTGTCTATCAGTGGTTCAATAAAGTATTGCGACACCATGTTATCCTCACCCTGTGCTATCTGAGTAGTATTCTGCCCATGGGAAAGGAGTACGGGCTTTCAGTGGGATGAGCCCTGGCCCATGCAGTCTTTTTAAAGACAGCCAGGCCAGCAGACGAGAGCACCCACTGACCCTCGTGTCTCCACAAGAAGTTTTTGCTCATTTAAGCAAGTGAGCAATATCAATGTTCCAAGTTCAATATTTGCATTGTCAGTCAGAATCACGTAATGCACTACATCATTTTTAATGATTTCCGCTATAATTATAAATGACGTCTATATTTTATTATACATTATAGCATGTATCTCCTTCGGTGTAATTTATTGCATGCTTTTGTGTTTTGTTGCTCCAACATTAATGTTAAAGCCGAAATAAGAACTTAAAGAAAACAAATTAATGTTTAAGGTCAAGTTTTTGTGTTAAATGCCCTTATGATAAAATTTTAGCAATGCTTTTTTTAATATCACAACATATGCAAAAAAAAATAGATATCTTGCAATTTTAACACAGGCCTCAGGGGTTATTTTAGACTTATATTACCAATTTTTAATAGAAGTCTTTTCAGAATTCTCATTTTCATTACAAGCTGGATTACCATAACAGGTAACCACTCTATAAATAGCTGATATTACAAATTTGCCATTGACAATAGGCAATGTCACATATGACCCTGCTTCCATTCGCTTTACAATGACATTTGGATCTGAACAATAGATGCATTACTACAAAATATAGGGTCTGTGTGAGTACATAAATGCTACTGTACATTAGGAAATATGAATCTAGAATAACCTCAGTGGCCAATATGAAATATATGACAAATCAATATTCCTATAACCAAAAAGTAACTGGCTGAATAATTGAAATTCACCAAAGTATTATGAGATAAACAGAAAGAAAAATGGTAATATAAAATATCTCACAAATATTTCAACATAAAATATCATTACGTATTTTGATAAAAAACAAGATAGCTTAATGGAGTAATAAGAACAAATCTCCAAAGGCTATAAGCAGCATATAATTATTATATCCACATATCTATTGCAGTACATTCCCATGTGATTAACATATACACATTTCACTCAGCTTCATCAGGGCACGCGTCGATCGAAGGTGGGCGAAAGCTTCGTGAAAGCTGGGTGAAACATGTGTTAGGGAGCTTGGCTATATACCTAACTGATTCACATTATTAATATGTACGTTTGCCTCCTATTCTATGTCTTTCTATCTGATGTATATGTTAACCACCTGAGAATGTACTGACATACTGTAGATATGTGAGCAGCATAATCATTCTATACTGTTTATAGCCTTGGGAGGTTTGTTGTTAGCCCTACACTGAGCTACTCTGTTTATTAACAAAATCCGATATGATAATTTGTTATATTTGTGAGATATTTTGTTGCACTATTTTACTTCTGGTCTATAATAATAATAATAATCTTTATTTTTATATAGTGCTAACATATTCCGCAGCGCTTTACAGTTTGCACACATTATCGTCGCTGTCCCCGATGGGGCTCACAATCTAGATTCCCTATCAGTATATTTTGGGAATGTGGGAGGAAACTGGAGTACCCAGAGGAAACCCATGCAAACACGGGGAGAACTTACAAACTCCTTGCAGATGTTGTCCTTGGTGGGATTTGAACCCCGGACCCCAGCGCTGCAAGGCTGCAGTGCTATCCACTGAGCCACCGTGCTGCCCACTATGAGAATTACAGGATTTCTATTAAAAAAAAATAGATGGTAACATTAAAAATAAATAATACATTACCAAAAATGTAAAAATATACCCTAAACATAAAAGCCTGATTTAAACAGTAGGTTATTTTTCTGATGACAAATTCCATTTAAATGTGTAAGAATTAGAAATGAGTGAACCAGGCAAAATCCTATTTTTCCAGAAAATTTGAATTGCAAAGTGACTCAGGGACCCAAGAGCAAAATATAAGTAATACGTAAAAATGTAATAATAATAATAATGATCAAAAAAACCTAATACTCATATTACTGCTCATCTCTCTGACTCCTCCACTCCTCATCATTACTCGTTTGTTCCCCGCTGTATCCTCAAATCGCTATGATAAGCGATGAATCCTCGAGAGGCCAGGAATAGTTGTGAGTGGTCATCATGTCATAAAGTGTGCAATGACCTTGCGTAGCTAGGCGTAGAATCATTACTGGTCTTACTGGTCTCGTCAGAGACAGAAATCCTAGCCTAAAGTAAAGAAGAGTAGAGCACTGTTCACAGGGACTACATCCACGCTGTTTTGGTGTTTATGTTCTTCATCAATCTGTCTGATGAAGGTCGATGTTTATGACCGAAACGTTACTTAATTGGGATTGCTTCACTAAATAAATATATTCTACAGTTCTAAAAGAGTGCCAGATTCTATTTCTATAAGACCAGAGATTCAGAGCGCAATGCGGCAATCAGGAGATGTAATGAGGACTGGATGGGGGATGGTGAAGAGTTGAGGGGCCACAAAGGTGAGCAGTAAGGTGAGTATAAGTAGTGTTATTATTTTTTAACCTTTTGATGGCTATTTCCAGTTCAGCCATTTTTTAGCCACCATGTTGATGAAGCAAACTACAAAAAAAAACCTAGAATTTAATTCCACTTGCAAATATTTACTCATCTCTAGTAAGCATTATCAATGTTTAGTAACTGGAACAAAAACTAGTCATCCTTTGTAAAAAAGGAAAAGTTTAAAATATTTGATAATTGAAGACATCGGTAGACCACAATGGATAATATTGAATAAAAACACAAGAACAATGAAATAATGTAACTTTTTGAACTTTATTATTTTAAGAGAATTACAATCTGACATAAAATAAAGAGCTTTAGCTAAACTCTATAAAGCAATACATGCACCTGCCATAAACAACCTCTATTAGATTTGTTAGGACTTATTGCCACATCACTGCACTGTGGTGCAATAAACATTCAATGTCATCTTTAAAATTACCCAAGAGTAAACAGAAATTGTCCTCTATAAGAGTGGATCATTATTCCCAAGGAAGACTTACTATTGTTACATGATTTAGCAAAGCACTGTATAAAAGCTACATAGAATACCATTCCTTTGATAAACTGTGCAATTAGGTTTATACAGTATTGTACTATTCACACATACTAATAAACTAAGATATGATGTAATGCTGTCATTGCATAGCAAAAGCAGACTAAATAAATAATATACACAGCTAGTGTGCAAAATGTAAGCTCAGAAAGGTAGCTATGAATATTAACTAGGAAAAAAAGTCAAAAAGTGAATATTAGCTAATCGCTCAAAAGAACAATATAAATAGTCACTAAATTTATAGAACTGGAGTTTAATAGTTCATTATTCTATACAAATATCTACACAAGGTACTAAAAGGTGGAACATCCCCTTTAAGAGTCTGACAGCTGGTTTACAGTACAGTTTGTCCTCTGTGATGATAATTTATTGTTTATTAGTTTGTATGCTTTGCTTTTCTACTACAACATGTTAGCCTATATCATTGTAATATATGGATTTAGTTGTTCTCTCGAATGCCATGAGCTTCAGTTAGCTGAATAATCTGGCTCTCGTGTAAACAGGACATCTTTGTTGCTCAAGGAAGAAGATGCTCTAAACATTACTTAATATACTGATTATTTTTTAACCCTAACTAGAAGTAAAAGAGCCTGTTACTTTAGCGCTTGAGGTCTGGTAAGCAAAATAGACTCTTTATTGTCCGAGGTAGTTTTGGCCATCCTTTTGGGATGGCGTCAAGAATTACTTTGTGAACTTTTGTAGCTATATAGTTCATATCAGTTAGGCAAAACTTGATTAACCAAGTTCAAAAAACAATGGCAAGATTTCAGTATTGTGCTAAAACCATTACCATATGTTTTCATTCAAGGAAATAGAAGGAAATGTAATGAAAGGCAAAAAATTTTCTACTATATAAACCATGAGAATCTTGGCTTCCAGTAGAACCTGTTGTGAATGTGCTGGAGGCAGCTTCTGAGCTGGGGCTCCCTCCGGTGGTTGCTGAGGGTAATGAACTGATTAATGAATGGCCTTCAGCTGGCCCTGAATGGTAGGATATAAGTGGCCTGAGTTCCCAGCAGCCTTGCCGGTTATCAATTGTTCCTTCTGGTCTTGCTTGAAGCACTGATAGTTTCCTGCTCTCTTCAGAGCACTGGCGCTGCAATTGTGCTCCGTTTGTGTCTGCACTTTTGCTTTGCTCTTTTGTTACTTTTTATTTGCTGAATAGCGTTTTGTTACACCGGAGATCTGATTTAGGTGGATGAGATTGTGTGATCTCAGGTTTTTGGCAATCAGAAGTGTTGGTATTTTTAAGGGTTTTGTTGGATTGCAGTCAGAATTCTTTCCTGTACTTTTCTGTCTAGACAGATTGGGCACCAGCGTTTGCTCATTCTATTTTCTGTCTGTGTCTGTGCCTTCTTCTTGTCTAACCGCCATTACATGTTTGGGGGCTTCCTATTTTCTTTGGGGATCTGCTCAGGGGCAGATAGCTTTCATCTTTCTGCCTTTAGGTGTAGTTATCTCTCAGGCTGTGACGAGGCATCTAGGATCAACGTAGGAACGCTCCACGGCTACCTCTAGTTGTGTTGTTAGTTCAGGTTACTGCAATCCAATAGGTTCCAGCCACTCTGGTGTATTACCGCTTTTGCTATTTCTCCTCAATTACCGAAACATAACAAGAACCTCTACGGATGCTTCAAGCCCACTAATGTTGCTTCTGTTGAATTTCTACAGTAGTTTTAGAGGTTCAAAGAAGTTCTGTTTTTGAAATTTGGAAATAGGAATTACTTACACTGAATTAAATATTATGGTATCCTAAAAGGCAAACTGTCTTTTCCGAAAGGAAGATTAGAACTCTAGTGCCTCGTATTGGAAGTAGCAGTCCTAAAATTCAATATCGACCCTTTAGCGAGCCTTGCCACATGACTTATCCTATTAGGAAATTTGTTTAGTACATGTCTGTAGATATCTAGACAGATTGATAATATACTTCACATTATTTATAATGATATTGTAATTTATAACATTTTCAATATAGATGAGTTGGTTTAGATGTAATTGATCAATAGAAGAAGAATTAATAGTGTTACAGCGTTATGATTTGGAGACTTTAGACAAAACTTAACCCTAATTAATTAAGTTATATTTTGAAATAAATACGATTTCAGATCTCTGCATTGCAAATTTGGTAGCATTCAACCTTAACAAATTTTTGTGATTAAATAGTAACTACATTACACAATTTTAAAATTTTAAGAACTTGAGACAACCCTCTTAGCTATTGACATTAAATAGCGCTTTATATTATTTTTAGAGTGCTACTGACCTACATAATTTTTCTCGTTATCATTTTTAGAATATGTTCTTATTTATTTAGTTTATTTTTGTCTTCTGGACATGTGAATATTAAGGCTAAGTGCACACGTTCAGGAATGTTTGCAGAATATTTTTACCGCGATTTTTCCCTGAACTTTCTAGGTCAATAATATAGCGGGAAAAACGCTAGAAATCCGCAAAATTAATGGACATGTTGTTAGATTTTCCACGATGCGTTTTTTTCGCGGAAAAAAACGCACCATGTGCACAAAAATTGCGGAATTCATTCTAAATGATAGGATGCTTAATTCATGCGTTTTTGACGCGTTTTTTCCCGCGAAAAAACGCGGAAAAAAACCGCAAATAATCCTGAACGTGTGCACTTAGCCTAAATGGCTCAACGTTGAAGGCATTCATAGGACAAAAAGTAACATATAATTCATACAAGAGACCACGGTGAAGGTCATGTGCTGTCTTATACTCAATACTTTGTAATTAACCATTGGGTTGATATGTATTTTTTTAACAATATTACATGATTATAGTAAACCTTTACGTAACATGTACTGAATTACTACTTGTGCAAGTAGTAATAGAGGAAGCCAAACTGTCTTCAATATCTTAAAGGGAATGCCCAACCTACCCAAAAGACATCCAGTATTGAAAGCCCTTACATAGTGTTCCTACAAATATATTGCTACTGTATAAACATTACTTAATAAAATCTATTATAATCTGTACATTCTTTTGTTTATGAGTTCTGCATTAAATGCTACATTTTATACATAATTGCAATGAATTTGTTTTAAATGACAATGTCGATGTTCTTCTGTCTTAAGATGAATCAGGTTTGCTAGGTAAATCAAGTATGGACCAAAAACATGAAAGAGAAATAGTTGTATGTTAATTCATCTGTCGTGTCCACAATCCATTTACGGCTAAACAAAAATCTCTTCACATGTAAAGCGTAATTTGACAGTGATTCAACTAGAATAGTCAACGTCAATAGGAATTTTGATCAAAATAAAATTTAAAATTCTGGATTATGCAACACATATTGTACAAGATTCACCCATATCAAACTAATAAATAGTAATAAAGCTTTAATCTTTTAGGTTTTTTACCATTTTAATATATCACCCCTATTGCAGGAAACAGTCTTCACATTGTTATAATTAGAAATTTTTGTTAAATATTTTAATGGCTTTATTTCTCGGTGAGACCAAAGTATATCAATAACAATTACATAATCTGTTAGGCTATATATTAGATATGAATATGAAGATAATATCCATCACAAAATGAAACTTAGGAAACGACCATTTCAATATTGATATGTCTTTAATCAAAAGTTCAATTGACTAGTTTGCCAATAGTAGATTACTTTGTATTTTGGAATATAATTAAAAGGGTTTTATCATAGTCATAAATTGGTAAAATTGCAAAGAGCTTGTAAAATCAAGCAACTTTACAATTTACAATTTATATTTTATTAAAAATCCTCTTCATTCTCAAGAATGGAGGAGTTTTCATTAGTATTGTGTGCTGCTCATTGCCTGAGATAATGGACACTTCTGCAGTCTATTAGAAGATTTCCTAAGTAAAGTGCTTACAATCTCTTTGCTATGTGAATGAGGTCCTGGGAAAGAGAGGATGAGTGGAAAGAGGTAGAGCGCTATCTAAGCGTAGTAAATTATGATTTTTTTGCACTCGGAATGAAGTCTTTCCTAACAGAGAAGAATCTTGTTAGTGTTGTGCACTTTACAAATGGTATCTGGGTTTCAATAAAATAATACCTGATTCAACATCCGAGATACATGGGTTATTTGAATACACAACCCTCTTTTTAACAATGGGTTAACATTGGATCCTCAGAAGCAAGTGCCCTGAAATATCCTCATTCCTAAACTCTTTGATATAGAGCAGTGTTCCTCAGCTGCAGTCCTGAGGAGCCACCAACAGGTCATGTTTTAAAGACTTCTTTCGCATTGCACGGGCAATGAAATTATCACCTGGACAATACTAAGGAAATCCTGGAAACCTAATTTGTTGGTGGTTCTTGAGGACTGGAATTGGGGAACCCTGCTATAGAGTTTGTAAGTGGTACTCTGAAGATGATTAGAGTTGACAAACTTCAGTGTCCCTCAACTCCTCTGATGTTACCTCTGTTTGCAGCATGGCAGATTGCACAATTCTTGCTATTGGCTCAGCCATGTTACTGGTTATTATTATAATAATAATACTGGTTCAAAGTGTCAATTATGAGGAGCCCATCTCCTCCCAGTAAGGGCCCCATCACACTCAGCAATGCAGCAGCGATCCCGACAACGATACAACCTGGCAGGGATCGTTGCTGCGTCGCTTTGTGGTCGCTGGTGAGCTGTCACATACGCAGACTCACCAGCGATCAGAACCAGCGAGCACGCTGGTATCCAATGTACATATTAGGTAACTAAGGGTGGCACCGCGTCTAGTTACCTGATATGTACCCTGGTTATCGGCTCCCAGCGTCTGCTGTAGAGCGCTGAGAGCCGGTATCCAATGTAAATATCGGGTAACTAGGAGCCGCGCGGTGCTTAGTTACCTGATATGTACATTGGATACCGGCTCTCAGTGCTCTACAGCAGACGCTGGGAGCCGATAACCAGGGTACATATCGTGTAACTAGGTGCGGCGCCGCCCTTAGTTACCTGATATGTACATTGGATACCAGCTCACTGATCGTTGGTCTGCCGCTGTCACACGCAGCGATGCGCGCTGGCCAGCGGGAGACCAAATATTAAAAAAAGGTCCAGGACATTCAGCGACGATCAGCGAAAACCAGCAGGGGGGCTGATCGTCGCTGCGTGTCACGCATAGCGAGATCGCTAGCGGGGTCGCTGTTGCATCACAAAACTTGTGACTCAGCAGCGATCTCGCTAGCGATCTCGCTTAGTGTGACGCGGGCTTAAGCCAAAATCTAGGAGGCAGTGAAACAATGAGCTCCTGAACTACAATTTTGATAATAACCCATGCTAAATATCAGAAATCTACTGAACAAATGGAAGTTCTTTGTATATTGAGCTTTAGTACTGAGAGATTTTGAAATTTGCTACAAAAAATATTTAAAATACAATAATAATTACAAAAAGATCAATTATAGAAACCCAATATTTTTAAAACTTAAGGAAAACAATTTAGACTTTCTGGTTTTCAATTATAGTTTTATAAACAGCCATGATGGCTGAGTTGGATCAATTTTAACCCAAAATTAAATCCATCAGTAACTCTTTTGGATTACTTACAGGCTGAACTATTCTTGTCATAAAATACAATACATCCACCTACAAAATGGCAAAATGGCAGACTAATGTATTAGTGGCAAAATGGAAATTGTATAAATTAACAATATTATTGGTAGCATTTTTTTTAAAGTGACTGTACAAATGTAATATGAACAAAGATATCATGTCACTTTGGAAATAAAGTTCAAGATAAAAGTTCTAAATATATTTTTAGAGGTAAGATGATAGCTGTATGAGGAATAACGTCTACTATTATTGCTCGCTCACACGAGCATAGACGAGTGCTAGGCGTTGTATTATCGGTACTAATGTTATACTGTGGAGCAGAGCTGATCAGTTTTTTTTTCTCATGCCGATTCAACATGAGAAAAAGATCTCAAATCAGATCGCACTCACCCATGCAGGTCTGTGGAGGAGAGGAAAACATTTGACTGCGCTCATATAACATCACAGAATAGAGAAGATGGAGAAATCTTGATCTCCATTTTCTCCTCACCTGTGTTATGATTCTGTCATCCAAGAGGATCACACTAAGCTGACACTGATCAGAGTTTGATCCGAGTGTCATTTACATAATTGATTTGATTCCCTCACATGAGAGAATCTATGCTCATGTGACCCAGGCCTTACATTAATGCAAATTATACCCTCAAATGAGTAATTCCATCTTTGTAAGGCCGACGTCAAACATCGGTGAAAAACGGACTATCCTTGCAATCGAAGATGCAGCCCGACTGACGGTTTTCCAACCTGGGACAACTGTTTCTATGAAGCTGTTAGCTCAGGTCAGATCACATATGTGTGAAACTGGCCTTAGTGATGGTATAAAGGGGTCACAGAACTATTTCAGCTTTGCATCCCACAGTTTCGCTCTTAGACACATAGTTGTCCTAGGAACCTGAGCCATCCCTATGCAGGAAGGGTTTAGCATTTTTATTTTGATGCACATTATACATTATGTTACATTTTGGACCACATATTTCATGATTTTATTTAAAATGTACAATTTCTAAAATAAATTGATTCATGGTGTGAAACCCCATGCCTAACTATGTGGCATTAAAAACTAAAATAAATATAGTAATATACATAAGGACTGAGAAAAAAATTGTGTTTTTGCTGTTTTTCTTTTCTGAGAACACACCAATTAGTATTCATGTGCAATAGGTTTAATAAACTGCTTTCATTTTAAAGTCCCAAAGATGTAGCATGTTGAATATTTGGACTGGATAGTATTTTCACAACGCTTTTCGACCCACATCTTAAAAGTTGAACCCTAAAGTGAACCCTTAAGGTATGTTCATAAAAAGTGGAAAAAATACAATGCGGTTTTCTAAAGAAAGCCACATCAGGAATTGATTTATTTTCTGAGCATGCTTTTAAGAGCTCTTTAAGGTTGTCCACTTTTTTGAAGTTTTGTGACTTCACAGTGTGTCTTCACTCAGATTTCACATGCAGTGATGTGTCACTTTGAACTTTTTCTAAGTCTAATGGGATTGAAGCAATTGGAAATGTGCCTGAAAGCAAAGTGATACTGCAGGAGAGAGAAATGGCCCTACATAAGGGTAGAATGGAGGTTAAAGCAACCAAAATAAATCATTACTGGACTAACCGATCCTGAGTTTGTACTCTCATCGTGACATGTTTTGAGCAAGGTAGGCATTGCACTAAAATGTGCAGATAGAGCGCTTCAGAGCTTCAAGCCACCATTGTCCGACACAGGGGACCACCCAGTCTGGTCATCGGTCTGTATATAACAGTAATCAGTCTGATGAACAACTGAATTATAGTGATGTTTAATAGGATCAAAGGTTTGGAATTGGAAAACCAGATGTATTAAATCAACATGTCAGTAGGTTTTATAAAGGTTTTTTTAATGTGAGAAGAATATTGGATATATGGGGCAGCTAAAAAAATCCTCAGAAGAGCCAGAAGATAAAGCAACAGTTTGGATGTTCTTTTGTAAGATCAAAGAACCCATAGACCATGAAAAAATAAGAACTAGCCAAACTCACAGGCAGGAGAAACAATCAGCAATTGCTCATGATTAAAGATGATCTGATCATCTGTAACCTCAAATCCTTCGATCCTATTGAGTATCATCATAAAAGAGGTGTTCATGATACCAAATATTACTTTATGCAAAACTTAGTCAGATAAAAACTAACAAAAATCTCTTTATTTGAGCAGCATTGTGCATTTCCCAATTAAATCAATAGTAAGGGTATTCTAAGCTGGAGCGGTTTTTGATACATGGAGTTTTAAGCAGAAACACATTAAAATTCATGTCACAAAACTCTATGTGAACATATCCTTGTGCCACTATTACGCAGGTTTTTTTGAGCCGTCAGAAGATTTTTTTTTTACAAAGCACATCATACAATACATCATATATGCTGCTACTGTTCCAGAGAAAAAAAATGTTAATTAATATGCAAATAAGGAAGCGTCAGTGCCTCCCTGGCATGGTCAAGAGTTTGGTGCACCGTTATGCCTCTTAATTTGCATATTAAGGCCCATACTCAGCCTCTGATTGACAGTTCGGAAGCATGTGTTCTCCTTGTCTTCTGACGTCACTCACTACACTAATGCTGCCGGAAGTGCAGTGAGCGGCGCTAGAAGAAAGTAGACAGGAAGGAGAATGCATGCAGCCACTGTGTGCGCAAGCGACTGCGCACACGCTGTCAGCATTCAGATGCTGCTTGCTCTGGGAAGGTGCCCTGTCAATCAGAAGTGGAGGAACGGCACACATATGCAAATGAGGAAGCATAACAGTGAAACAAACTCTTGACCATGCCATGGGTGCACTGAAGCCTTCTCATTTGTGTATGAATTAAAAGCATTTTCTCAGGTACAGAAGCAGTAACAGGTACAGTGCTAGCATGGTGGCTATAAGGGCTAAGTCCCCTAAAGCACTCTATAGTCCATTTAAAATGCATTTTTTGGGTGATAGCCTCCCTTTAACATTGATATAGTTTGGAACCCAAAAACATTTCTTTGTGGGAATGTATCCATGTAAAAGATATGATCCAGAAAAAAATCATTTCTACTTAAAAAATTCTGAGTTTGGCTAATATTCAATTGAAGAATCAATGCCCGAAATAATTTTGAAATATTTGTTTATCTCGGTTTTCAATAATTTAATAAATAAATAAATATGTTATTTAGAAGACATGCACAATATATTCTGTATATGAACTCTTTTCTTCAATATTGCAATACCATTTTCAGTCCTAAATGTTCCTAATCAATGCCACATAAATAATGCGAGTCAGTATAATGTTGAACATATTCTTCATGTACTTTATGTACTTCGATCATTCTGTCTACTGAGTAAAAAGTAGAAAAACATGGCTACAAGATACAATCATTTTCTATATTACCATACCATAACAAGCTGTTAGAACAGTCATAGACCACCCAGTTACATGGTTATGGGTCTCTTCTTCTGCACTGCTTTTTGCAACCGATTCTTGATACAGCATGTCTACTAGGTAGATAAAAAAAATTTAAAAAATCATGCTAGGAGTAATCAATGGTTAAGCATTGGTTTGTAGGAAAGCAAAGTGTATGCAATGTGTATCATGACAATCTATAATCTATATTATAGACTACTCCTACACTGACAAACACACAGAGGTCTACACAGGGTTCTTAGCCAGGGAACAACAATGAAATAGAAAGCATGTGCTCTTTCTGTTGTAAATCCTTTTTTCTTTAGGCCTTCTACACACAATGGTATAATGCACTCTAAGTATTTTTTTAACCCAATAGAAGGGATGAATTTTACAGGGATTTTCCTTGTTAGTCTATCCTATCCAATAATTGGTTGAGTTTGTCAAAAGTTTGACCATTATTAGAGATGAGTAGATCAAGCAAAATTGGAATCCGCCTGTTCACAAGGTTTTTCCCGGGAAATTTAATTTTTAGACAAGCCATTCCCCATGGATTGAATGCCCCTTATTATACTCTAAATTAGAAAAACAGAAGATCGCCCAGTGTAGGTAGACCATGGATTGCGCTGGTGATTTGTGAGTTGTTACACTCACTTGTCATCGTTCTGCAAGCCAGTCACAACGTTGATGATCGCATGCGGAGTCTTCGTGTGTCGGCTGTAGCTGTGTCCGCTGACTCCAGGCCGGCAAGCCGTGTCAGTACCTAGGAATGAGCATGTGAATCAAAAATACCACTGGCTGGTGAGCGCTGTAAGAGAGATGAGGATCCAAGGGGTGAGCTTGATGGTTTATTGAGCACTCTACACATTTTACAGTCAATCAGGCTCCTTCAGCACATGTATGGTTTAACAGGATATTGCTACTGAGGACACTGATGAGTTGATGTAATAAATGAATTGTGCAAAAATTATTTTAAAAATACATAAACATAATGAAAATATTATTATTTCCTAAATATCCGGGATAGTGCATATTACATATTATTGAATGAGCAGAAATTTTGTTTTCTACTGAGAAGATAAACCAATAGGAGTCCTTTTGTTAACCCTTCCTTAGTTCATCTTTTCTGTGCATTAATTCAAGCCATCAGATAATTTAAACATCCATTAAGATTCCCTATTGATGAGTCTCTGATAGCGGTTAGGGATATTACCTGGTATCTTTTTTATTATTGTTAACTTTAAACTACTTTGATCTTTCATTAAATAATGTCTTGATAAATTGTGGTTGGTAACTCCATTACAAATATTAGTTCGATGCTTGGTCATCCTGTTGTGTATTAATTGCAAGGTCCCTCCCACATATTGGAGATCCCAACTACACTGGAAAAATACAAAGATCTCATAACTGGAATTGCAGTTTAAGAATTGATTTATCTGGAAAATGTTGCCAGATTCATGCTTCTATGAAAAATGATATTAGGTCTTTTGGGTAGTGAATGCTATAGAATTGGATCTTTTTTTATACTGAACGGTATTTTTTTAAAATACTCCTTATATATTTATGGGGTTGATTAACCCCTTACTGCCATCGGACGTACTATCCCGTCCATGGTACCTGGGCCCGTATGACCATGGACGGGATAGTACGTCTCGTGCGATCGGACGCGCTCCCGGGGGGAGCGCAGCCGATCGCGGCCGGGTGTCAGCTGATTATCACAGCTGACACCCATGACTGTGTGTCAGGAGCGGTCACAGACCGCTCCCGGCACATTAACCCCTTGCACACCGCGATCAAACATGATCGCGGTGTACTGGGGGCACAGGGGAGGATCGCGCAGGGTGGGGGCTCCCTGCGCGCCCCCCTGAGACCCTCAGAGCAGCGCGATGTGATCGCTCTGTTCTGAGGGCTTCCTCCCTCCCAGGACCCGGATCCAAGATGGCGCCGGGGTCCTGGAGGGAGGCGGCTTCCTCAGTGCCTGCTGAGAGCAGGCACTGAGAAGCCTGCTGCACTGCCTGAGCGATCGCTGGTGTGACAGAGTGCTGTGCACACTGTCACACCAGCGATCTGACAAAATACAGTGATGTCCCACCCTGGGACAAAGTAAAAAAGTTAAAAAAATAAAAATAAACATGTTTTAAAAAAAAATCCAAAATAAATTAAAAAAAAAAAAAAATATTCCCCAATAAATTCACTTCTTCCTGTAAATAAAAAAAACAAAGCAATAAAAGTACACATATTTGGTATCGCCGCGTCCGTAACGACCCCCCCTATAAAATTGTCCCACTAGTTAACCCCTTTAGTGAACCCCTTAAAAAAAAAAAAAAAAAAAACAAAGCAAAAAATCAATGCTTTATCATCATACCGCCGAACAAAAAGTGGAATAACACGCGATCAAAAAGACCGATATAAAAAAACATGGTACCGCTGAAAACATCATCTTGTCCTGCAAAAAACGAGCCGTCACACAGCATCATCAGCGAAAAAATAAAAAAGTTATAGCTCGCAGAATAAAGCGATGCAAAAATAATTATTTTTATATAAAATTGTTTTTATTCTATAAAAGCGCCAAAACATGAAAAAATGATATAAATGAGGTATCGCCATAATCATACTGACCCGAAGAATAAAATGCTTTATCAATTTTACCACACGCGGAACGGTATAAACGCCCCCCCCAAAGAAATTCATGAATTGCTGATTTTTGTTCATTCTAACCTCCCAAAAATCGAATAAAAAGCGATCAAAAAACGTCACGTGCTCAAAAATGGTACCAATAAAAACGTCAACTCGTCCCGCAAAAAATAAGACCTCACATGACTCTGTGGGCCAAAATATGCAAAAATTATAGCTCTCAAAATGTGATGATGCAAAAACTATTTTTGCAATAAAAAGCGTCTTTTAGAGTGACAGCTGCCAATCATAAAAACCCGCTATAAATAGTAAATCAAACCCCCTTTATCACCCCCTTAGTAAGGGAAAAATAATAAAATAAAAAAAAAAGTATTTATTTCCATTTTCCCATTAGGGTTAGGGTTAGGGTTGCGGCTAAAGTTAGGGTTAGGGTTGGCGCTAAAGTTAGGATTAGGGTTAGGGTTGGGATTAGGGGTGTGTTAGGGTTAGGTTTGTGGTTAGGGTTGGGACTAGGGTTAGGGGTGTGTTGGGGTTAGGGTTGGAGTTAGAATTGGGGGGTTTCCGCTGTTTAGGCACATCAGGGGCTCTCCAAATGTGACATGGCGTCTGATCTCAATTCCAGCCAATTCTGCGTTGAAAAAGTCAAACGGTGCTCCTTCACTTCTCAGCTCTGCCATGCGTCCAAACAGTAGTTTATCCCCACATATGGGGTATCAGCGTACTCTGGACCCCAAGAGTTATTGCGCAATTTGTCCTATTTCTTCTGTTACCCTTGGGAAAATAAAAAACTGGGGGCGAAAATATCTTTTTTGTACAAAAAAAATTATTTTTTTGTTTTTACGGCTGTACATTATAAACTTCTGTGAAGCACTTGGGGCTTCATAGCGCTCACCACACATCTAGATAAGTTCCTTGTGGGGTCTATTTTCCAAAATGGGGTCACTTGTGGGGGGTTTCCACTGTTTAGGCGCATCAGGGGCTCTCCAAATGCGACATGACGCCCCCAGACCATTCCATCAAAGTCTGCAATCCAAAACGTCACTACTTCCCTTCCGAGCCCTGACGTGCGCCCATACAGTAGTTTTCTCCCACATATTGGGTATCAGCGTACTCAGGACAAATTGGACAACAACTTTTGGGGTCCAATTTCTTCTGTTACCCTTGTGAAAATAAAATATTGGGTGCAAAAAAATCATTTTTGTAAAAAAAAAAAGGATTTTTTTATTTTACGGCTGTACATTATAAACTTTAGTGAAACACCTTTGGGGTTAAAAGTTCTCACCACACATCTAGATAAGTTCCTTGAGGGGTCTAGTTTCCAAAATGGTGTCATTTATGGGGGTTTCCACTGTTTAGGCAGATCAGGAGCTCTCCAAACACGACATGGCGTCCAGCCAATTCTGCGTTGAAAAAGTCAGACGGCGCTCCTTCCCTTCCAAACTCTGCCATGCACCCAAACAGTGGTTTACCCCCACATATGGGTATCAGCGCACTCAGGACAAATTGCACAATAACTTTTGGAGTCTTGTTACCCTTGGAAAAATAAAAATTGGGGTGAAAAGATCATTTTTGTGGAAAAAAATATGATTTTTAAATTTTACGGCTCTACATTATAAACTTGTGTGAAGCACTTGGGGGTTCAAATTGCTCAACAAAGATCTAGAAAAGTTCCTTAGGGGGTCTAGTTTCCCAAATGGGGTCATTTGTGGGGGGTTTCCACTGTTTAGGCACATCAGGGGCTCTCCAAATGCAACATGGCATCCAATCTCAATTCCAGCCAATTTTGGTTGGAAAAAGTCAAATGGTGCTCCTTCCATTCCGAGCTCTGCCGTGAGCCCAAACAGTGGTTCCCCCCACATATGGGGTATCAGCGTACTCATGACAAATTGGACAACAACTTATGTGGTCCAATTTCTCCTGTTACCCTTGGGAAAATAAAAAATTAGTGACTAAAAGATAATTTTTGTGGGAAAAAAATAGGATTTTTTATTTTCATGCCCGGGCATTATAAACTTGTGTGAAGCACTTGGGGGTTCAAAGTGCTCACCAAAGATCTAGATAAGTTCCTTAGGGGGTCTAGTTTCCAAAATGGGGTCACTTGTGGGGGTTTCCACTATTTAGGCTCATCTGGGGCACTGCAAACGGAATATGACCCCCATCAACGTCTGCATTCCAAAACGTTACTACTTCCTTTCCAAGCCCTGCCGTGCACCCAAACAGTTTTCCCCCCCATATGGGGTATCAGCGTACTCAGGACAAATTGGACAACAACTTTTGGGGTCCAATTTCCTTGGGAAAATTCAAAAATTTGGGACTAAAAAATCATTTTTGTGGAAAATTGTTTTTTTTTTTTCACACCAAGGCATTATAAGCTTTTGTGAAACACTTGGGGGTTTAAAGTGCTCACAACAGATCTAGATAAAGACCTTAGGGGGTCTAGTTTCCAAAATGGTGTCACTTGTGGGGGTTTCCACTGTTTAGGCGCATCAGGGGCTCTCCAAACACGACATGGCGTCCAATCTCAATTCCAGCCAATTTTAGTTTGAAAAAATCAAACGGCGCTCCTTCCCTTACGAGCTCTGCCGTGTGCCCAAACAGTGGTTTTCCCCCACATATTGGGTATTGGCGTACTCAGGAGAAATTGCATAACAACCTTATCTGTCCATTTTCTCCTTTTACCCTTGTGAAAATAAAAAAAAAGTTTGTAAAAGATCATTTTTGTGGCTAAAAAGTTAAATATTCATTTTTTCCTTCCACGTTGCTTTAGTTCCTGTGAAGCACCTGAAGGGTTAATAATCTTCTTGAATGTGGTTTTGAGTACCTTGAGGGGTGCAGTTTTTAGAATGGTGTCACTTTTGGGTATTTTCTGCCATATAGACCCCTCAAAGTGACTTCAAATGAGAGGTGGTCCCTAAAAAAAATGGCTTTGTAAATTTTGTTGTAAAAATGAGAAATCGCTGGTCAACTTTTAACCCTTATAACTTCCTAACAAAAAAAAATTTTGGTTCCAAAATTGTGCTGATGTAAAGTAGACATGTGGGAAATATTATTTCTTAACTATTTTATGTGACATATTTCTCTGTTTTAAGGGAATAAAAATTCAAAGTTTGAAAATTGCAAAATTTTAAAAATTTTCGCCATATTTGCGTTTTTTTCAAAAATAAACGCAAGTTATATCGAAGAAATTTTACTTCTAACGTGAAGTACAATATGTCACGAGAAAACAATCTCAGAATCGCGAAGATCCGTTGAAGCGTTCCAGAGTAATAACCTCATAAAGAGACAGTGGTCAGAATTGTAAAAATTGGCCCGGTCATTAACGTGCAAACCACCCTTGGGGGTGAAGGGGTTAAAGGTGGTATATTCAAATTTATTATCTAATTCTGGTTCATTCCCTTTTATTTATTTTTTTTTACTTTTCATATTGTTTTCACTTTCCCCTCCATAAAGGGACTCGAAAAGCCCCATGCAGAGAGTCATCAATAGGGAATCCTTTTAGATTTTTAAATTATCAACTTTAATGCCTGATGTCTTGAATTAATGCACAGAAAATACAAACTAAGGAAGGGTTAATAATAGGACTCCTCCTTGGGGATTATCTTCTCAGTATAAAATAAAATCTCTGCTCATTCATTAGTATGTAATATGCACTATCCCACCCCAGATATTTATTTATCAGTTCATATTTAGGGAATGATAATATTTGTATTATGTTTGTGTGTTTTTAAAATAATTTTTGTACAAGTCGTTTAATATGTCATCAGTCCTATAAAGGTCAATAGCAATATCTTGTTAAACCATACACCTGGTGAAGGAGCTTGATCAGCTCTGAAATGCATAGTATGTTAAATAAGCCATTACACTCACCCCTTGTATCCTCGTCTCCCTGGCAGTGCCCATGGTGTTTTTGATTCCTATCCATATTATGCTCTGGCATCTCTAAGAATAAAAATAACATGTAAAAAATAAAAAAAAAACTTACACTTGTCTTGACCCTCCTCTACTCACTGTCACCCATGCGGCTATTGTCTCATCTTCTCATCACCACCGCCATGTTTACTGAATCCCCAGGCCAAGACTTTTGGTTCTGAGATGGCCTTGCATGGTTCTGTACATATATGGGCTAGATCATGGTGCCTGTTGTAATGCCATGATGTTGTTACTCTACGCCTGCTTGCACAGAACCGATGATGCCATGAGGACCAGACGGGTGATAGTAAGGAGCAAAGGAGTTGGAAAAGTAAGTGGTAAACTGATTAGTATTAGAGATGGGCGAACACCTGGATATTCGGGTCTGGCAGGTTCAGCCGAACAGTTGCAAAAAGTTCGGGTTTGGGTACCAGAACAGTACCAGGACCAGAACCCAAACCCTGACCCCATTCACTTGAATGCGGGGCCCAAACATCCAGTGTTTGCCATGCTGTCATGTGCGTGAAAGCGCAGCAAACATCGCTTCTTATCGGTGGTAAAATCATCCCCGCCGGTCAGAGAGCTGTGTTTCCCACGCTGTCAAAAAAGACAGCATGAGCACTCAGCTGTGATCAGAGGTACAAAGTTTCCCTCCAGTCACTTGTGTCAATGGATGAGACTACTGCTCCCATCATCCGACACCTGCAGCCACTAAAAACAGTGAGAGCAGGAGTGTTCTTCAGCCGCCCTGCGCTGTAAATAATTAAAAAAAAACTGGCATGGGTTCCCCTAAATTTTTGGCAACCTGCCTTGCTAAAGCAGACAGCTGATGGCTGGTATTCTCAGGCTGGTAAGGGGACATGGATATTGGCCCCCCACAGCCAAAAAAAGCAGCTCGCAGCTGCCCATAAAAGACATATCTTTTAGATGGACCAATTCTGGAGATTTTCTTGGCTCTTCCCACTTGCCCTGTAGCGGTGGCAAGTGTGGTTCATATTTGTAGGCTTGATGTTACCTTTGTATTGTCAAGTGACATCATGCCAATGGCTTAGTAATGGAGAGGCATCTGTAAGACACCTATCCATTATTAATTCTATAGTTACATGGTAAATAAACAAACAACCAGAATAAAGTCTTTTATTAGAAATAAATCAAAACACAGTTTTTCCATTTTTATTTAAAAATAACAAACACAGTTATACTCAGCTAACACCTAATTCCACCAAAGCCCTCGATCTTCTGTAATAAACCAAAAATAATAAAAAAAATATACCATACCTCTCTGTTGTTCTGTCCCACCCCGTAATCCATGTCTTGGGGATAAACAGTTTTCAACCTGGACGGTGCCAAGATGTTTATCCCCCAGACATGGATTACGGCGTCGGACAGAGCGACAAACAAGTATTGTATAGTGTTGTTTTTTTATTTTTGGTTTATTACAGGAGATCAAGGGCTTTGGTGGAATTAGGCATAAGGTGAGTTTAACTGTGTTTGTTATTTTTAAATAAAAATGGAAAATTGTGTTTTGTTTTATTTCTAATAAAAGAGTTTATTCTGGCTTTGTGTGTATTTGCCATGTAACTATAGGATTAGTAATGGATAGGTGTCTTATAGTGATGAGCGAGTATGCTCGTTACTCGGTTTTCCGAGCATGCTCGGGTGTTCTCCAAGTATTTTAGGCGTGCTCGGAGATTTAGTTTGTGTCGCCACAGCTGCATGATTTGCGGCAGCTAGACAGCCTGAATACATGTGGAGATTGCCTGTTAGGAAATCCCATGTATTCAGGCTGTCTAGCAGCCGCAAATCATGCAACTGCAGCAACACAAACTAAATCTCCAAACACGCCCAAAATACTCGAATACTCGAGCATGCTCGGATAACTCGAGTAACAAGCATACTCGCTCATCACTAGTGTCTTACAGACGCCTCTCCATTACTAAGCCTTGGGCTTGATATCATCTGACAATACAAAGGTGACATCAACCCTACAAATATGAACCCCACTTACCACCACTACAGGGCAAGTGGGAAGATCCGGTCAAAGCATCAGAATTGGTGCATCTAATAGATGTGCCTTTTCTGGGCAGCTGCAGGCTGCTATTTTTAGGCTGTGGGGGGCCAATATCCATGGCCCCTTACCAGCCTGAGAATACCAGCCCTCAGCTGTCTGCTTTAGCAAAGCTGGTTGTCAAAAATGTGGGTACCCCATGCCTTTTTTAAATTATTTATTTAAGTAATTAAGAAAACAGCGTTGGGACTCCTCTATTCTTGATAACCAGTCTTGTTGAAGCTGACAGCTGAGGGTTGCAGCTCCCAGCTGTGAGTTTTGCCTGGCTGGTTTTCAAAAATACAGGGATCCCATGCCATTTTTTAAAATTATTTATTTACAACGCAGGAGAGGCTGATTAATACTCCCATCCGCAGCTCCTGCTATCACTGTTATTCGCGGCTGCAGGTGTCGGATGATGGGAGCAGTAGTACCATCAGCTGACACCAGAGACTGGAGGTAAACTTTATACCTCCGATCACAGCTGCACCCTCATGCTGTCTTTTGACAGTGTGGGAATCGTGGCTCTCTGACTGGCAAGGATGATTTCACCACCGAACAGAAGCGGTGTTTGCCGCGCTGTTATGCACATGACAGCATGACAAACACCCGGTGTTTGGGCAGCCGAACCCGAACAGTAACATGGACTTCCTGGTGAAGTCTGTGTTCGGTGTCCATGCCCAAACAGTAGGTGTACGGTACAGACGCCGAACTTTACTATTCAGATTTGCCCACACCCAATTATTATACATTTTTTATTATTTTTAAACCTTATGGTAGCCCTTTACAGTTCAGATAAATGGTGGTTATCAGCTGTTATCCTGAATCTATATGGAAGTAAAACACAATAGATCCATATTTTGGCAATTGCAGATTGTGATTGTAATATCCGAGAAGAATTCAATTCCACTTGAATATTTTCGCTCATCTCTAACCATTATGACCCTCTCCAATCATCAAAATCCAGCATGCTTCTTCATTTAATGTTGGTTTAACTTGACTTTTCTCAGAGTCAAATGATTAACAATTAACCATAGGGTGCCATTATGTCAAATGCCAGACTCCATGACAGAAGATAAAGAGGTATAATGCTTCATTCTACTGATTGCAGATGTCAGAGAGGTCAAACCCTCATTAACACTATGCATTTTAAGTATTTTTTTCTACTTCTTTTAAATGTACTACAAATTTGGATCAACTTTAGTGATTTATACATTTCTGTGCTCAAAGACAACAACTTTAGAATTTATGGTAACATCTGTGTTAAATAATTCAATTGTTCATTTTCTGAATTAATGCTAGATTTGTCAAATTATGGACAAATCAGAGATGTCTGATTGCAAAATGTATTTTATTAGAGTCCTTTGGGTGTCTATGATGGTATTCTAGATTTTAATGTCACTCCTATTTGTCAGTTCCTTTGGCCAGATATGTGACAAAGCATCAAATAGATATACAGTATTTTACCAGTTTTTACGGGTGCTCTTCAACTACTGAGTTCAATGATGATCGTTAGATGTCTAGTACAAAGATGCTTCAATTTTGTATTACTGAAATAACATGTAATCCTTTGTTTTATTCTATAAATTTGTATTAGGTTCAGTGCACATCACATTTATCCATCCTTTTGTATCTTGCTTTATCAAGATCAGTTAACTATATCCTACAACATTTTTCTGTCCTATAAAAATTCCACACAGATCTTGTTCGTTTAGGCCTCATTCCGACATCCATTTTCCATATACACATTCTATCTGTGGTTTATATGGATTCAAAATGTAGAAACTATAGTGTATGGGGCAGTTCACAAATCCACATTTTTTTGCAGACCAAGTGTCCATAAAAAAATCATGAAGAAGTGTCCATTTTTTCATAGCACCATAGATAGATAGTATCAATACAAGTCTATAGGACCGTGAAAATCATAAATGGTACATGGATGACAACATTAGTGTGCCATCCGTAAATAACATTGCAAAGGATAGGAGACACTTTGTAATTTATTTATCCTACGTGAAAATCACTGATACAATGACCAAAAATTCATGAAAATTGGATTCAATATACTGAACACATTCATATAATTTTTATTTGTGTGTGAATAAACATGGACGTCTGAAGTAGGCCTCATGAGAATTCAAAATCTATGTGATGCTACAGGTTAGAAATCCTATTTTGAAAAGTATATTAAAAAATAAGGAGAACATCCCAACAGGATGCATGCATATGATGTGAATTGAGCTTAACACATGAATACAGGCCCAGACTACACGAGGTTTGTATGTAGTCTGTAACCATAGAGACACTAACGTCTGCATTAGAGATGTATACAAAAATTTTTTTTTGTTTCATCAAGATGTATTAGAACAATAAAAAGTGGCTTGCAAAAGTGCACCATGCACCTTAGGGCTAATATATCTAATGTGTACATTCATGAGAATATAATATATATATGATCATTTCTTGGTCAGTACTATAAGCTTCAGTAGTAGCAATGAGCGGACCCGCGGAAGTTCGAGTTCATCAAGTTCGGTCGATACCAGAACTGTACCCAAACTTTAACAAGAACCGAACCCCATAGATGTCAATTGAGTCCCGAACTTTGGTGCTGTAAAATGGTCATTCTCTTTCTCCGTTACAGGGGTCCGGCATGAACCCTGAACTTTACAGTTTGGTTTTGCTCATCTCTATTCCGTAGGCATTACTTTACAATAAAAATGTTTTACACATACATGAAAGCGCACCTTAAAATACTAAATTCTGTACAATGCTTTGCTTTATTTGAAAAACTAGATTGCATTTAATTGAAGGAAATCTACATAGTAATTCACAAATATTTTTGATCCTAAATAGGTAATAAATATATACAGCATATCACTGGTATACAAATAGTGTATACTTATCTGTTTTCATCTGTGTACTTAAGTAGAGATGAGTGAATTTGTTCGGATTATGATCAGATTTGAATATTGTTTTTGCAATATTCATCGAACGCAGCCGAACTTCTTTAGAGTCAAAGGGAGTAAATATTACCGAATATGTTCGGAAATGAAGATAAGACTAACATTTGGCCCCAATAACGTTCGAATATGGCCTGAATAAGTAAAAATCAGATTCGGGGCCAAAATCCGAACAAATTCGCTCATTTCTATACTTAAGGTTTCTATGCGTGATTATAGTAGAATGATTACTGAAATTTAGCTGCAAACACAAATGTTCGTAAACCTTGAAAAGTGTATTTTAATGCCAAAACTTTTAGGTAACTAGTCCAATAAATATGACAAATATCAATATTAGATAATTGATAACTATTTCATGAAAAATATATTATAATTAAGTCATTCATGTTCTATGCAAGCAGCCCATGCACCAACTATGGGAGCCAGTCAAAGGTTGGCCGCACTCATTATATATAAAAAGATAAAAAAGAGCCCATGCAGGGATTCCCTCCGCACAGACCTTATAATATAAGCAAGCAGAGGTGTGGGGAAGAAATACAAAGACAATGTAATGGTAGAAAATAAGTCCATAAATCGGTTTATAGTTTGTAGGGGTGAAATGGTGTTAAACAGACTAAGAAGACAAGGCCTATGTTAACATTTGATATGGGGCTCTCTTTTTTCAATATGTACATTAATAATAGTTATGGAAATATGGTAAGAGAATAAATGTTGGCCTATTAAGTTATATAAATTAGATTATGTTCATTAAATTTGGTTTACACACTTGTTTTGCTCTTAAGGCTTCCATATATATTAGACTACCATTGGCCCAACCTGGGGATATCGGGATGACTTGACCAAGAGTGTGAATGGGGGCTTTCCAACTTTCTCCTGACAGATGTTTTGAGGGGAGATAAGGATTCGATATGTTATATTTTTTAAAACGGATCCTTTTGTTCTAGGTGACATAAGTCACCATCAGAGGAGACTGGTAGCCACACTTTTGTATGAAACACGGGCAGGCAAAAAGCTATATAGAGGATTCAGGAATAGTCATGAGCGAGTATACTTGTTGCTCTGGTTTTTCCAAGCATGCTCGGGTGATCTCCGAGTATTTTGGCGTGCTCGGAGATTTAGTGTTTGTCAACGCAGCTGCATGATTTGCTGCTGTTAGACAGTCTGAATACATGTGGGGATTGCCTGTTTGTTAAGAATTCCACACATGTATTCAGGCTGTCTAGTAGCTGCAAATCATGCAGCTGCGTCGACAAACACTAAATATTTTGAGCATGCCCAAATACTCAAATACTAAATCTTTGAGCATACCCAAAAACCCGAGCAATGAGTATACTCGCTCATCACTAGTCAAGAAACTATCATATGATTGATTGGCCAAACCATCATTCATCTGACAGCTATTTATTGTGTGTGGGGTCCCTTAAAGTGATTTTCCAGCACATCCCAGTACACCGATTTCCTTGGCATCAAGTGAGTATTAATTAGTATAGGATGTATGAACAATACCTGCCAGGCTTACACAATACTTGACAATACAGATGGCGCTAAGTTAAACCTGACAAATAATGCGCCATCATTAACTTACGTCAGCTAGGTGCTAAACTACTTTTTTTTAGTGCCATGATAACCCAGTGTTGTGTTTTGTGTGTTAACTTAAATATGGCTACATTTGTACCCGGCAAGTGTCCAACATATGCCATACTGTCCAGATAGAGACTTTCTGCTTTTAGCCCCTCAATTACATGTACTAAAATAATCCAGAATAAAAACATTCCAAAACGTTTCATCCATGACGTTCCAAGATTGATAAGTCAAATCACCATTCAACCAAAGAAAAAAAAAAACACAGGATCCAATGGAGTGATCAAGAAAATATACTATTTTTACACATTGGGTGTTGACCTTGTATAGGACATCTACAGTGGATTTAGGTTATCTAATCTCAAAATCGGAGTGTAAGGACCTCCCTTCCCCGGATGAAATAATGGAGTAAAGTATAACTCGTCAATTTGTTCAATTTGTCTTGGTCTTGATATTATTTGTAATATTCTTCTACATATGCTAGGTTGATTTTGTATTGAATGTATTTTTGATGGTATCTTTAGATATTGTGTATTTCTTTTTTCTTTTTGATGTTTTTTCTGTGTTTTGTATGTTTTTGTCTTTTGTCATTTTAGTAAACTGAGTATTACTAAGCCAATGCCTGTGAACCTATTTATTCTTGCATCTTTGAATCCATTGTAAGCATACATCAGTAGTATTTCTTGTTGTACCTGCTGATGTGCAAGTAATAAGAGCTGGATAACCCCTTCAAGGCAGAAAGCTAATGCATATGTCTGTATTGTCTGTATGTATGGATGTATGGGCCCATAATGGGAAAGAATAGACTTCTCTACTGTATCTCTGTGTGCCTCTAATTTCATAGAAAAGCATGCAGATTTTGTTTGCAAATTATGCATGAACCAAACAGAAAAGAAAAACCTAAAACATGGAACGCTTCATCAAGCTTTGTATGTATGGAAATAATCTCCTTAATTAAGGCATTCAACAGATATTCCTAACTAAGAAACATCACAGCCTTTGTGCACTGCGGTATGGGATTCATGCTCATGCTTTACACACACACACACACACACATACATATATATATATAAATATATATACTGTATATATATATATATATGTATGTATGTGTATGTTAGGCTTCTTATGTAGTAAAATAGGACAGCTTTACCCCAGAAAGGAATGTTCTGTAGGTCGATTGGTGTAAATGACAATGACAGTAAGAAAAGCAGGAAAGCATCCTGTCTCACCACCAGTTAGATATCATCACATAATTCTTTTTAGTTTCATCATATGAAAGAATTATGGGATGTGAAATTATTACATGTCAACATAGATACACATTCAAAGAATTATAATTCCCCCCAAATAAAAGGTTAACCCAAACACCCACAAACTACCATATAAGTGCTTTCTGATGATGGTAAATTTACTTAAAATGCACTAACCATCAGTTTCTATTATATATACAGAGCTTTAATATTAATGTTGATGAACAACACAACTACCATCATAGAGGCAGACTATGTAACTTCTATGGGGTGCATGTTAATCTGTCACCAGATTTTTGCTACCCCATCTGAGAGCAGCACAAAGTAGGAAAAGAGACCCTAATTTCAATGATGTACAACTTACTTAGCTGCTTGCTGTCATTTTAATTTGATGCATATTTGCAGTTCTCTGAATGCTGAGCTCTGTATAACCCCGCCCACATCTCTGATTGGCAGCTTTCTGCCCATGTACAGTGAACATAGAGCGCTGGCAATAAGTTGGAGGGTGTAGAGTTATGCAGAGCTCATGACTAACTGGCAGCAGGTTTACTAGTCATCTAGTGATACCCTCCTGCTGATTAAACTGTGATTTATCGAAACTAAGCAGGCCAGTAAATGACACAATGCTGGAATCAGGGTCTCTTTCTCTATATTATGCTGCAATCAGATTAGGTGGTGAAAATGTATAAAAAGGAGAAGCCAGCTCACCTTATAGGCATGTCCGAGAGGCAGGGAAATAGCTCAGACAGGCTTGACGAACAATGTAGAAAACGAAAGGATTCCAGCTTCGTTTTCCGTAAAAATAATCCAAATTTATTCAAGCAATTAAAATGTTCATGCATGTACCAATGGGGGACAGATAAAAAACATGGCATGTCATTTCCCTGTCCCCGTTTGTACCTGAATAGATATTTTAATTGCTTGAATAAATTTGGATTACCTTTATGGAAAAAGAAGGTGGTGAAAACCTAGGGATAGATTACCTTTAATTGGAGGCCCAGAAGTGAACTTGTCCTCGCCTACAGCCACTGTCAGTATCAACTCCAGCATATGCCATCACTTCCTTCTCCTTGCGGCTTCAGACTGGTAGAATTTTTCTAATGTGACATGTTCTATATTAATTTAAAATGTCACATCAAAAAGGTTTTTTTTCCTGGGGGTTTGGTCACATGTTTTCTAATAGAAACCATTGTAATAGACGTGTTCACTCATACTTTTTTGAGGTTTAATGAAGACAAATAAAAATGTAAAAGAGAAACCTCAGAAAAACTCCGCAGTAATGAATCCTTGAAAGTGTAATAGTTCCCTACTGTATATACTATTCGCATACAGCCTAATGTATAAGATTACAGTTCCTAGTCATAGCTAACAATCTAGTATAGTAAAATCTTCATTTTAGTAGTTCTAAGATAGATAGAGATTGGGAGATTAGTTTTGCAAAGGGAATGCTTCTTTTTTTATTATTATTTTTTATATTTAGGCATTTTTAATATTTTTTTATTCCTCGGTCTTTAGTATGCGAAGCTTAATGGTATGATCTGAGAAGCATTTCAAAGCATGATATGTTACCAAGTATCTATAGCGAGGGTTAAGTAAGTTCAACATGTCTGTATTGCAAAATCCACAGTTTATAGGTTGTAGGAGAATTTCGGTGAGCGGCGCTTACAATACAATTCAGAATCTTTCTCAACACCTCAACTAATCTAGATAGAAAATTTGCTTTGCTCCTAAGTACTATTTGTGGTCATACAGGAATGGTTATCACATGAAGTACCATTATTTACAGTATTATCAGCTATTATATATCCCTGCAAACTATTAATGGTGAACCGGACATATTGTGACTGCTATGTATCTTACCACCACACTATCTGACAAACATGAGGTCTAGTTTCGTATTTTCAGTGTTAGAAACAAGTTTAGCAGATATCTCTTGCACTTTACACCAAACACATTGGTACCGTGGCATCAAGCGGAGGCCTCCTCTAGTTTTTGTATTTTGACTTTGTTTCATAAGCAAACCTTCAATTTCTTTAAGACAGAGGCAATATGGCAAATAGGAATTATTCCGAGTTAGAGACCGGAAGCAATTCCCAATGCAAAAGACAGAACATGGATATATGAGTTGATTGGTTATTGAGGTGGTGTTGATGATGCTTTGATCGCTGAATCCCGATTGAGATACGTTGCCCAGTAGACCAAGTTAAAGGTCCCAAAAAGTAGAGGAAATGCTATTCTTGATAGTCGGTCAATTTTGCTCACACTGTTGAATGTCTTCTTGGGTTCTGCAGGCTTTGGCTTTGGTTCAATATCTTTTGGTTCTATGGTGGCACTTTTAGCAATGGTTGCCAGACCAGGGTCTCGAGCAATAGGTGGGTAGTTTGCTGTTGCTGACGCATATGTGTTGTTCTTCTTTATAAGTGGATCCTTCACTTTTTTGGGCTAGACAAACACGAAATGCATTAGTATGTCATTAGTATATCATTTAGATTTATATCATTACAGGATATCCCTACAGAACAATACGTGAAAAATAGCAAAGGCATTTTTTTTCAATCTTACTCTCTTGACGCACAACCACCATGCTCCCCACTAATTAACCATTAATTCAGCTATATCCTATAAAAATCCTAAAAATACTTAAAAATAGCAGAAGGAACATTATAGGTTTTCCAATAAATAAAACTAGTTTCTCCCTCAAAATTGTGCCAATTGCAAATATTATGCTTACCATACAATATATGAACACCAATGTCCCAGTCAGCGATAACACTGGGATCTACTCAAGCATATGAATAAATTTTACCAAGAAGTTATTTTGAATATCAAAATCCAACTTTATTTATATAAAAATTACAAAACGTTAATGAACACCAAAAAAGGTTGCAAGATTGGACTATAGGGACATTAGACCCTCCTTCTAATTTGATCAGATATTTGCCCGATAAAGAATCAAATAACCACAATAAATTCACATATCTAAATGGCATCTATAGTTGACTCAAAGGTGCTGCAATCAACAACCTCTATTCCATTTTTCAAGAAGAGTTATTATACACTGAAAATAATTGTCATTTGTAACAGCCCACTATCATACGCTACCATATGGCAAAATGAGCGTACATCAACTCATTGCCCACCAACATGTCAAAATATCCCAGTAAAATGCAGTGCATATCTATGGATATATCACATGGTAGGCTGGTGTGTACATACCCACATCTTGTCACATACTAGTGCCATATAGCAGTACAGGCTAAAATTAGACAATATTCAATGCTCCCTGTACTGAAAACGTCTAAACTCATACATGCCAATGAACTATCATGCTGCTGAGTGGTCACGAATCTTTACCTGGATCCTGGCAGCTGTATAAACGTATATGGGAGTCCTGTCCCTCTGCTCCGACGCCCACGTTTCGCCCTGCTTCTTCGGGTCAACTATAGATGCCATTTAGATATGTGAATTTATTGTGGTTATTTGATTCTTTATCGGGCAGATATCTGATCAAATTAGAAGGAGGGTCTAATGTCCCTATAGTCCAATCTTGCATCCTTTTTTGGTGTTCATTAAAGTTTTATAATTTTTATATAAATAAAGTTGGATTTTGATATTCAAAAAAACTTCTTGGTAAAATTTATTCATATGCTTGAGTAGATCCCAGAGTTATCGCTGACTGGGACATTGGTGTTCAATAAATAAAACTAGTATACACTTTAAAGGGAACCTGTCATGTGAAAAAAAAAGCTATTAACCTGCAGATATGGGGTTAATCTGCAGGTTAATTGCGTTCTGAACCTGTCCGGTGCCTTCACTTAGAGCAGATTAGCTATATTCCCCACTGGCAACGTTCGGCGGGTTCCCTTTAAAATAAAAAACAAAAAACAGCAATATTACACTTATTTCAGCAAATTTGCTACATGTTGAAAGCAAATGAATAAACTATTAAAATATGTTCTCATCTTTTGTTAGTATAAACCATCAAAAATAAATTTAGTGATGAAGTGCTAATGTATCATTTAAAAAGGAGTCAACATTATGCATTTTATGAAATAAAGAAATTGCTTCCATCTGTTTGGAGTTTTCATTACAGACATTTGATAGAGCACAAAAAATTTATTTTCCACTTATAAAAATGGAATAAAAATGAAATTACCAACAATTTTTCTGTAGATTTCATTAGCCTGAACAATTGTTTTCAGTGAACGTAAGTAGCAATTATTTCAATAAATAATCAGTAGTTCATTGGGCTAAAAAATATGGAAAATATTTGATGAGTGTAACGATTTAAATAGTTTAAAACAGAATTTTATCACAAATATGACAGCCCTTTTAGGATATATGGATAAACTTAGTCCAGCTGGACCAAGTTTAATACTAGTTCATATAAAGATTTACAGTTTCAGTAATACAGTAGTTAATATACAAAGTTTTACAGTTTATACTGGTATTACTAAACATGGAATATTTGTTTCAGAAACATTTGTGATTGTCCATTTCATCTGAATGGGATTTGGAGAAATGTATGTGTATTTCATTAAAACAACAAATATTCACAGGAATGTCTGTAATAAATATGCCATATGTAAATATATCTTCAAATATTTCAAAATCTATAGAATGTTTTTCATTTTCTTATTACATTAGGTAGCCATGCAGTGCTCAGGTCCCAGGTTCAAATCCCACCAAGGACAACATCTACAAGGAGTTTGAGTGGGCTTCATCCAGGTTCTCCGGTTTCCTCCCACACTCCAAAGACATAATGATAAGGAATAGACACGAGCAGGATCCAAGAACTGATGAAATATAAGTGGTTTAATTGTCAACAGGTTTCAAAGTCAACCTGACTCTTTCCTCAGGACAACCAAATGTAGCTGGAATGCGGTTGTCCTGAGGAAGGAGCCAGGTTGACTATGAAACGTGTTTACTGGAGATGAGCGACTTTGCCTTTTTTAGGGTAAAAAAAAAAGTCGAGTCGAACGAAGTTGGCTGACTAACGGAAAAGGTCGGGTCGGAGTCGAAAATCCGACCAAAAAGCAAGCCAATGGAGAATAACAGCTGCCCACGTCCTCTTCCACCATACTTCCTCATGTTTGGGAAAATGTACCCAAAATAAAAGCAGATATATGGTACTGTATCAGAAGCAAAAAGCTGTATACAGTGTAGGGGAAATTGTAAATCTCCGTATATATTTCCGGAGTCACATACAGATACTCAGCATGTATTTGTCCATGATACCAGCCGGTACACGGTAGTGTGTGAGGGGCGTACAGCTCTATACGGTGTGGGAAAAAATGAACACTAGGTAACTGTGCAGAAAAAAAGAATAAAAGTGTCAGTGCTGTGTAAAAAGCAGTCGGCACCGCAGTGTACAAACAGCAATACAGCTATCAGGCAGCCTATTAACCACCGCTGCTGAACACAAGAAAATCCTCCCCTGTCACTGGCAGGCAGCCTAATAACCAGCACTGCTGCACACAAGAAAATCCTCCCCTGTCACTGCACACTAACTGTACAGCACAATTGCTATCAGCACAAGCACATAAGAAATTCTGTTTCCAACCCTAACTCTCTCCCTACTGATACACAGCGTCAGCAACCTCTCCCTACTGTTAAGATCGGCAGAAGTAAAATGGCGGTCGGCGGTCAAGGCTTTTATAGACACTATGACGCCCCCCCAAAGCAAGCCAATCACTGCAATGCCCTTCTCTAAGATGGTGGGGGACGCTGCACATGTCATCTCGTTGCCCACAGTGTACATCCTTGCTCATTGGCTGAAAAAGGCGCCTGCAAGCATTATGGGAAAACCGACTTGGGCGCTGGGGTCGACGACTGCATTGCTGACTGCACGCTATGGTCGGGTTTCTTCCAACGAAACCCGACTTTGGCGAAAGTCAGCGACTTTTGAACTGACCGACCTGTTTCGCTCAACTCTAGTGTTAACAATTAAACCATTTACATTCCATCTGTTCTTTAATCCTGTTTTTGTCTATCTATCAGCACAGGACATCTCCACCCACTTTGGTAATCCTTGCAATTGTTTTTGATTGCTGCAGAGACTGGTGTCTACAGTACAGACCAAAAGTTTGGACACACCTTCTCATTCAAAGATTTTTACTTTATTTTCATGGCTATGAAAATTGTAGAATCACACTGAAGGCATCAAAACTATGAATTAACACATGTGGAATTATACATTACACTTTACAAAAAAGTGTGAAACAACTGAAAATATGTCTTATATTTTAGGTTCTTCAAAGTAGCCACCTTTTGCTTTGATTACTGCTTTGCATGCAGAAAAGGTGAACGGATGGATTCTACATGCCTGGTTCCCACCGTGAAGCATGGAGGAGGTGGTGTGATGGTGTGGGGATGCTTTGCTGGTGACACTGTTGGGGATTTATTCAAAATTGAAGGCATACTGAACCAGCATGGCTACTACAGCATCTTGCAGCAGCATGCTATTCCATCCGGTTTGCGTTTAGTTGGACCATCATTTATTTTTCAACAGGACAATGACCCCAAACACACCTCCAGACTGAGTAAGGGCTATTTGACCAAGAAGGAGAGTGTTGGGGTGCTGCGCCAGATGACCTGGCCTCCACAGTCACCAGACCTGAACCCAATCGAGATGGTTTGGGGTGAGCTGGACCGCTCACCGCTTCAATTTGAATAAATCCCCAACAGTGTCACCAGCAAAGCACCTCCACACCATCACACCACCTCCTCCATGCTTCACGGTGGGAACCAGGCATGTAGAGTCCATCCGTTCACCTTTTCTGCGTGCAAAGCAGTAATCAAAGCAAAAGGTGGCTACTTTGAAGAACCTTGAATATAAAACATATTTTCAGTTGTTTCACACTTTTTTGTAAAGTGTAATGTATAATTCCACATGTGTTAATTCATAGTTTTGATGCCTTCAGTGTGATTCTACAATTTTCATAGTCATGAAAATACAGAAAAATCTTTGAATGAGGTGTGTCCAAACTTTTGGTCTGTACTGTATATGCTAACGAATGATTGGGTCACACACAACCCTGCCAGCTGAGCATTTCATATGTTTACCTACTCTATATAACTAGGATAAAACAATATTATACTTTATATGTTTTTAAAGTCTTAGGGAGTTTAGATTGCGAGCCCCAATGAGATGATAATGTCTGTAAAGTGCTGCGAAATATGAGGGATTTACTTAAAGAGAGCATGATAACAAAAATAATGTCTAGTTCAATAATGACACAATATTTTATGCATAAAATAGGGATTCCAATTTTTTAATAAAGGATCCACCTGGGATTATAACCATTCCATTTGTAGTTTCAGTATTTTTAGCCAGGTTTTCCTGCCAAAAATACATGATATTTCTAAGCTTTGTTGAACATTAAAATTATGCTGGGTTCACATAACATTTGTGACTACGTACTTTAGCTCAGTCATTGCTTTTTTTAAAAATGTTCTAGTTGTAGGAGACCTCAAGGGTCATCGTGTCCAACCCCCTGCTCAATGCAGCTCAGGATTTACTAAACCCTCTTAGGCAACTTTCACACTAGCGTTTGTCGGCACACGGCCACCGCTAAGCTCCACCTCTGGCTGCGCCTCCTCCCGATAGCTCCGCCTATGGGCACATGACGCTGCATGCGACTTGCGCACCCTATCTTTAGCATTGGGTTTGCAGGCCGTACGCAGGTTGTGCGCAGGTATGCATTTGCCGACGCCTGCGTCCTTTTGACGGTGCACCGACCTGCGCCCAACGCACCGTTTGCATTTTGGTGCGCTCAAAAGGACGCAGGCGCCGGCAAACGCATACCTGCGCACAACCTGCGTACGTCATGCGCCCATAGGCGGAGCTATCAGGAGGCGCGGCCGGGGCGGATCTTAGCGACAGCCGTGCGCAGACTGACTAGCCTTAGAAAAATGTCTGTCCAGCCTCTGTTTGAAGACTTACATTGAAGAAAAATTCACCACCTCTTGAGGCACCTGTTACACTCGTTGATCACCCTCACGGTCAAAAAGTTTTTTCTAATATCTAATCTGTATCTTCTTCCTTACAGTTTCGTCCCATTACTTCACATGTTTCCATGTATAAATGAGAATGATCCCTCTACACTGTGACATCCCTTCAGATATTCATAGATAGCTGTTAAGTCTCATCTTAGCCTTCTATTTTGCAAGCTAAATATTTCCACATCCTTTAGTTGTTCCCCATAGAACATACTTGGCTGTCTGCTCACCATCCTGGTAGCTTTTCTCTGAACTTGCTCCAGTTTTTCAATGTCTTTTTTAAAATGTGGTGCCCAGAACTGGACACAGTATTCCAGATGAGGCCTGACCAAGGAGGAGTAGAGGGGGATAATTAAGTCACATGATCTAGACTCTATGCTTATCTTAATACATCCTAGATCTATGTTTGCCTTATTTGCTGCTGCATCACACTGTAGACTCATGTGCAGACTGTGATCTATTAGAATACCCAAGTCTTTTTCACATGTTCTGTTCACCCATTCTGTAGATGTATTTTTCATGCCCATATGAAGAATCTTGCATTTTTTAGGGCTTTGGCTTATGTCCAAACCACTACAAAATGGGATTTGGGTGCAGACGCTGATGAGATTATTGACAATAATGATGCAAAATAAATGACAGAGCTCTCTGTCATGAACCATTTTTAGCTGTATACAACTATTTTAGATGGGCAGCAATATAAAGTCAACTGCACATTGCTGCATTACTTCAATGGGAGTATACAGCCAAAAGTTATGCATAAAAGACCAAACTGTGACTCATTTGGCATCATTACAGTAAATGGCCCTGTTGGTGCTTACGCCTGAATCTCATTTTGCGGGGGGATTAGACGTTACCCCTGACGGAGCCTTTGAACATAGAGACAAATGCTATGTGAACTGAACCTTAGGGTACCCACAAATAGCAACTGGGTCAGCTATTTGATCTATGGTGTGCTGTTTGTTACTGAGGGTTAACATTAAATTTGCTCAGCTACAAGTGGGTAATTGGATAGAGATGGGTGTATTTATTCGAATGGAAATGAATTCTACTCAAATTTAAAAAATATACTCACCACTTACTACTCTGGCCAACTGTGCTCCTCGCTGTTCCCTGCATGGTCGTTAATGACTCTGTCTAGTACCACTGCGTGCTGAAACCCTATGCCTCTCCTTACTAGGAAATTGTGCTTCAATGTAATGATGCACAATCTAGGTCAGGACGTCTATGTGCATGCATGTAATAAGGTCACAACTGTTGCGAGAGGATGGGTGATAGTATTCTGGTAGTAGGTCTGTGCTTTGGCCAAGGATAGTTTTTATTACTTGTGGTGTTTATGATCTTGTAAAGGACCTGACACATCAAAAGTTGCCAATTTTTCCATTTTTTTATGCCCACTGCCCTAGTACTAAAGATATGGACCATTTCTTTTATTTCTAATTATTTCAATTTATTCTAATTTTTTCTATCTTACCAAGAAGGCGGTGCTCACTGGATTATTCAGGGGCATATCTTTAGGCAGTGCTACATTGTCATCATGTGAACCTTGATAAAAACTATAAAAAATTGCACAAAGTAGAAAGGCCCATATCTCTGGAACCATATGGAAGATTAAAAAAAAGAAGCGGGAATAAAATAAAAGGAAAGAATGGATACCTTTAACCTGGTGATGTGTGCTCTTTAATCTTTTTTTAATAAAATCTAATATTTTAATTATTTGTTTTAGCTAATCTTCTGGTTATTTTAGATTCAATTTAATAAAGAAGGCAATGTTCTAACTTTTCCACTAAAATAGTATTATTTTACATACATGCAGTGTGTACAGAAACTATTCAGAATACTTTAAATTTTTCACTCTGTTTCATTGCAGACATTTGGTAAATTCAAAAAAGTTCATTTTTTTCTCATTAATGTGCACTCTGCACCCCATCTTGACTGAAAAAAACAGAAATCTAGACATTTTTCCAAATTTATTAAAAAAGAAAAACTGAAATATTACATGGTCAGAATTATTCAGACCCTTTGCTTAGACACTCATATTTAAGTCACATGCTGTCCATTTCCTTGTGATCCTCCTTGCAATAGTTCTACTCCTTCATTGGAGTCCAGCTGTGTTTGATTAAACTGATAGGACTTGATTTGTAAAGGCACACACCTGTCTATATAAAACCTCACAGCTCACAGTGCATGTCAGACCAAATGAGAATCATGAGGTCAAAAGAACTGGCCAAGGAGCTCAGAGACAGAATTGTGGCAAGGCACACATCTGGCCAAGGTTACAAAAGAATTTCTGCAGTACTCTAGGTTACAAAGAGCACAGTGGCCTCCATAATCCTTAAATGGAAGAAGTTTGGGACCACCGGAAGTCTTCCTAGACCTGGCCGTCCAGCCAAACTGAGCAATCGTGGGAGAAGAGCCTTGGTGAGAGAGGAAAAGAAGAACTTCAAGGTCGCTGTGGCTGAGCTCCACAAATGCAGTAGGGAGATGGGAGAAAGTTCCACAAAGTCAATTATCACTGCAGACCTCCACCAGTCGGGCCTTTATGGCAGAGTGGCTTGACGGAAGCCTCTCCTCAGTGCAAGACATATGAAAACCCGCATAGAGTTTGCTAAAATACACCCCAAGGACTCCCAGACTATGAGAAATAAGATTCTCTGGTCTGATGAGACAAACATAGAAATTTTTGTGATAATTCTAAGTGGTATGCGTGGACAAAACCAGGCACTGCTCATCACCTGCCCAATACAATCCCCACAGTGAAACATGGTGGGGCAGCATCATGCTATGGGGTGTTATTTCAGCTGCAGCGAAAGGGTGACTGGTTGCAATTGAAGTAAACATGAATGCAGCCAAGTACAGAGATATCGTGGATGAAAATCTCTTCCAGAGTGCTCTGGACCACAGACTTGACCGAAGATTCATCTTCCAAAAAGACAATGACCCTAAGCACACTGCTAAAATAACAAAAGTGTGGATTCAGAACAACTCTGTGACCATTCTTGACTGGCCCAGCCAGAGCCCTGACCAAAACCCAATTGAGCATCTTTGGAGAGACGTGAAAATGGCTGTTCACCAACGTTCACATCCAACCTGACGGAACTGGAGAGGATCTGCAAGGAAGAATGGCAGAGGATCCCCAAATCCAGATGTGAAAAACTTGCTGCACCATTCTCAAGAAGACTCATGGCTGTACTAGCTCAAAAGGGTGCTTCTACTCAATACTGAGCAAAGGGTCTGAATACATATGACCATGTGATATTTCAGTATTTCTTTTTTAATACATTTGCAAAAATTTCTACATTTCTGTTGTTTTCAGTCAAGATGGCGTGCAAAGTGTACATTAATGAGAAAAAAATTAACTTTTTTTTACTATTTTTAATTTACCAAATGGCTACAATGAAACTAAGAGTGCATAATTTAATGAGGTCTGAATACTTTACTTACCTACTATATATATATATATATATATATATATAATATATATATATATATATACAGGTCCTTCTCAAAAAATTAGCATATAGTGCTAAATTTCATTATTTTCCATAATGTAATGATTACAATTAAACTTTCATATATTTTAGATTCATTACACACCAACTGAAATTTGTCAGGTCTTTTATTGTTTTAATACTGATGATTTTGGCATACAACTCCTGATAACCCAAAAAACCTGTCTCAAAAAATTAACATTTCAACCGTCCAATAAAATAAAAGTGTTTTTTAAAAACAAACAAAAAAACCATCAAATAATAAAGTTCAGTTATGCACTCAATACTTGGTCGGGAATCCTTTTGCAGAATTGACTGCTTCAATGCGGCGTGGCATGGAGGCAATCAGCCTATGACACTGCTGAGGTGTTATGGAGGCCCAGGATGCTTCGATAGCGGCCTTAAGCTCATCCAGAGTGTTGGGTCTTGCGTCTCTCAACTATCTCTTCACAATATCCCACAGATTCTCTATGGGGTTCAGGTCAGGAGAGTTGGCAGGCCAATTGAGCACAGTAATACCATGGTCAGTAAACCATTTACCAGTGGTTTTGGCACTGTGAGCAGGCGCCAGGTCGTGCTGAAAAATGAAATCTTCATCTCCATAAAGCATTTCAGCCGATGGAAGCATGAAGTGCTCCAAAATCTCCTGATAGCTAGCTGCATTGACCCTGCCCTTGATGAAACACAGTGGACCAACACCAGCAGCTGACATGGCACCCCACACCATCACTGACTGTGGGTACTTGACACTGGACTTCAGGCATTTTGGCATTTCCTTCTCCCCAGTCTTCCTCCAGACTCTGGCACCTTGATTTCCGAATGACATGCAAAATTTGCTTTCATCAGAAAAAAGTACTTGCGACCACTTAGCAACAGTCCAGTGCTGCTTGTCTGTAGCCCAGGTCAGGCGCTTCTGCCGCTGTTTATGGTTCAAAAGTGGCTTTACCTGGGGAATGCGGCACCTGTAGCCCATTTCCTGCACACGCCTGTGCACGGTGGCTCTGGATGTTTCTACACCAGACTCAGTCCACTGCTTCCTCAGGTCCCCCAAGGTCTGGAATCGGTCCTTCTCCACAATCTTCCTCAGGGTCCGGTCACCTCTTCTCGTTGTACAGCGTTTTCTGCCACATTGTTTCCTTCCAACAGACTTCCCATTGAGGTGCCTTGATACAGCACTCTGGGAACAGCCTATTTGTTGAGAAATTTCTTTCTGGGTCTTACCCTCTTGCTTGAGGGTGTCAATGATGGCCTTCTTGACATCAGTCAGGTCGTTAGTCTTACCCATGATGGGGGTTTTGAGTAATGAACCAGGCAGGGAGTTTTTAAAAGCCTCAGGAATCTTTTGCATGTGTTTAGAGTTAATTAGTTGATTCAGAAGATTAGGGTAATAGGTCGTTTAGAGAACCTTTTCTTGATATGCTAATTTTTTGAGACAGGTTTTTTGGCTTATCAGGAGTTGTATGCCAAAATCATCAGTATTAAAACAATAAAAGACCTTACAAATTTCAGTTGGTGTGTAATGAATCTAAAATATATGAAAGTTTAATTGTAATCATTATCATTATGGAAAATAATGAAATTTAGCACTATATGCTAATTTTTTGAGAAGGACCTGTATACATATATATATATATATATACAGTAAACAGTAAATAAGTTTGGACACACCTTCTCATTTAAAGATTTTTCTGTATTTTCATGACTATGAAAATTGTACATTCACACTGAAGGCATCAAAACTATGAATTAACATGTGGAATTATATACTTAACAAAAAAGTGTGAAACAACTGAAAATATGTCTTATATTATAGGTTCTTCAAAGTAGCCACCTTTTGCTTTGATGACTGCTTTGCACACTCTTGGCATTCCCTTGATGAGCTTCAAGAGGTAGTCACTGGAAATGGTTTTCACTTCACAGGTGTGCCCTGTCACGTTTAATAAGAGGGATTTCTGGCCTTATAAATGGGGTTGGGACCATCAGTTGTGTTGTGCAGAAGTCTGGTGGATACACAGCTGATAGTCCTACTGAACAGACGGTTAAAATTTGTATTATGGCAAGAAAAAAACAGCTAAGTAAAGAAAAACGAGTGGCCATCATTACTTTAAGAAATGAAGGTGGTCAGTCTGAAAAATTGGGAAAACTTTGAAAGTGTCCCCAAGTGCAGTTGCAAAAACCATCAAGGGCTACAAAGAAACTGGCTCACATGAGGACAGCCCCAGAAAGGAAGACCAAGAGTCACCTCTGCTTATGAGGATGTTTATCCGAGTCACCAGCCTCAGAAATCGCAGGTTTACAGCAGCTCAGATTAGAGACCAGGTCAATGCCACACAGAGTTCTAGCAGCAGACACACCTCTACAACAACTGTTAAGAGGAGACTTTGTGCAGCAGGCCTTCATGGTAAAATAGCTGCTAGGAAACCACTGCTAAGGACAGGCAACAAGCAGAAGAGACTTGTTTGGGCTAAAGAACACAAGGAATAGACATTAGACCAGTGGAAATCTGTGCTTTGGTCTGATGAGTCCAAATTTGAGATCTTTGGTTCCAACCACCGTGTCTTTGTGTGACGCAGAAAAGGTGAACAGATAGACTCTACATGCCTGGTTCCCACCGTGAAGCATGGAGGAGGAGGTGTGATGTGTGGGGGTGCTTTGCTGGTGACACTGTTGGGGATTTATTCAAAATTGAAGGCATACTGAACCAGCATGGTTACCACAGCATCTTGCAGCGGCATGCTATTCCATCCGGTTTGTGTTTAGCTGGACCATCATTTATTTTTCAACAGAACAATGACCCCAAACACACCTCCAGGCTGTGTAAGGGCTATTTGACCAAGAAGGAGAGTGATGGGGTGCTACGCCAGATAACCTGGCCTCCACAGTCACCAGACCTGAACCCAATCGAGATGGTTTGGGGTGAGCTGGGCCGCAGAGTGAAGGCAAAAGTGCCAACAAGTGCTAAGCATCTTTGGGAACTCCTTCAAGATTGTTGGAAGACCATTTCCGGTGACTACCTCTTGAAGCTCATCAAGAGAATGCCAAGAGTGTGCAAAGCAGTCATCAAAGCAAAAGTGGCTACTTTGAAGAACTTAGAATATAAGCCATAATTTCAGTTGTTTCACACTTTTTAGTTAAGTATATAATTCCACATGTGTTAATTCATAGTTTTGATGCCTTCAGTGTGAATGTACAATTTTCATAGTCATGAAAATACAGAAAAATCTTTAAATGAGAAGGCGTGTCCAAACTTTTGGTCTGTACTGTATATATATATATATATATATATATATATATATATATATATATTGCTCTATTTAGGTCAATCTAGTATGGTTTATAATCCCATAAATTATATACAATGAATTGACATTTTGTGTTCCTTTGTAAAATCTGCTGTAATGTCACTTTTAATAACAATAGATAAGATCGGTGTTCCACTGACTATAATTTCTATCATTTTCTATAGAGACGTTCTGCTTAAAAGTAAATTTGTCTAAAACATATATATTAAATAAACTAGAAGACTTTGCACGTCCTTATATACATTTATTTTCAGAGAAAGCCACTGGGTGGCAATGTTCCATTAATGTTCATAGGCAATGTTGCATTTCACCTCTGAAGAGCAGGCGGAATGGAAATCACATCCATTATATAGAACCAGGCTGTCTGTCAAGAATTACTAATATTAGTAATAATCAGTGTTATACATTTTACTGATAGAAGGAAAAATGTGTTTATTTAGATACATTCCTGGGGCCTTGGAAAAAACATAGAAAACAGCAAAAAAAAGACCACTTGGCCCATTGAGTCTGTCCTTAAATTATTTCCTTTGATAATTACAGTATATCTGATTATATATATAATATATATATATATATATATATATATACAGTATGTTTAAATAATGTTTCTGCTGATTCTTCCATTCTGAGTGCTAGTAAATTCTCTTATACAGTATAATGTGTTTAGCCAGAAATTCTTCATCACATTTGCTGTTTCCTGAGCCTTCAATATTGTTGGATTTTATGCAATGTGAAATCGCTGGTAGATACAACAGTATACACATAGAATGTTGTGGGTGCCTTGACAGCTTTAAAATAATATAATAATAATGATTATTATTATTTTTTCTACTACTACTAATATATATTTATATACATATATAATAATTGTTATTTTTAATTATATATGTGTATATATATATACATATACTGTATATATATTTATATATGTATATATATACACACATTTATTTTCATTTAATCATTTTAATCAAAATCACTTTCAAGGAGCCAAAAAATGTATATTTTCTTTTCTTTTCTCATGTATATGAGAGCATGCATTTTCATTGGACGTGTCACTACTTTATTTTAATGCACACATTACCTATAACCTAACTTTTCTTGACTCATTATGGGAGAAGCAGAAAAAAAACAGCAATTTAGCTGCAGAAAATAAGTAGGTACTACAGTACAAAATTTATATAAGTTTAGCTTTGCTTTTATACTTTAGTTATATAAGTGAACTCTTTGAAAAAGAAAACATTAGCTTTTGCGTCTTCAAATTCTAAGACTCTAAGGTACATTTTATATTTTTCCATCAATAACGCTGAGTAAAAGTTTATTTTTGTGTGTGACTTTAGTTATACAGCAAATGCAACTTTTTGATCACTTTTTAAGGCACTCTTTGGGAGACAAAAAAACAATTCTAGTTTTTATTTATTTTTTAAAAACCAGCTCACCATCAGGTGGAATTGACATCTTTATTCTACTAAAAACATTAGTTATCTTGAAATTACCGTTCAGCCAGGATAATACAGATGATAAATAAGACATATTTATATCTGCCAAAACACCATTTTTTAAGGAGAGGTCCATTTGCAAATTCCCTGAACAGAATTTCAATTACTCATCATCACCATACAAGAAAGGAGCTCATAATAAAATTCAAAGAAGGTCCCTTTCAGGTATAAGATGTATAGACATCGTCAAAACTCATTTGTCTCATCCAATTCTTAGAAAAAGGATAAACCAGCTCACCCCAGCTAGGCGTCCCAGGAAGCACGGATCTGCAAGGAACCACTTGTGGGAATGAGAAGAGGAGATGATCCAGCTTCCAAGCTTGCGAACTTGGAAGCTGGATCATCTCTTTTCATTCATTTCTTGTATTTCATTTCCTATTTGCACCTGGTGAGTGGACAAACAGTACACAGTATCTAAGAGCAAAGTGTAATGAGTCCTGCTATCTGAGTGTCTGGAAGCAGTGAAATACAACGCAGCACGTCCCAGCATTCGATTGGGCAGCTGAACTGTCCATCCCCATACTGACAGCTCAGCACGCCATATCCCTAGTTTGGGCGGCAGAACCATCATTCACTGCGTCCAGACAGTCACATAGGAGGAATCTTGACTGTAGCTTTGCTCATAAGGTCTGTTCTTGCTCTGTGCGCCTACTCTGGTATTCTGATCTTTGCTTCTCGACCTAGGATTTGTCTTATTTGTTTGCTTATCCCTTTTATCGTGATCTGCTACCTTCTTGGAAAATTGACCTTAGACTGTTTCCTGACTACGCCTTCTTTGGACCCCTCTGTCTATGACGTACTCTCTTAGATTTTGATCTCAAACCTCTTGACTACCCAGCCTCACGGATTATCCATGAACAGTGACCAGCATCATAGGAATGAGAAGAAACTAAACTGTGCTTACTATTTTCCGCAATCACCAAATTAGTAACTAGTAATATTTTATAATATTCTAAGAATTTCAGGAACATATACAAGAAAGCAAGTTAAAAAAGTGTTATCTGGGAAAACATATTGATGGCACATATTAATGATCAATATGTGGTTCATATCTTTGTACCGTGTTAGCCAGTAGATGGAAAAATATTTAGAATTGAGAGTCCTCAGTGGTTGATACCTTTTAATGGCTAACTGAAAGATGGTAACAAATTGCAAGCTTTCGAAACTACTCAGGTCTCTTCATCAGGCAAAGACTAATACAAAATCTGAAGAATCACATATTTATACACCACACAGCACAGAAAAAATGCAATAGATAAGACAAGTGACGTGAAGCAGAATTGTCATTATGGGAGATAGAGATGAACATAAATATTGGAACAGTTCATTGATAAGGAGTGTGAAAGTTTTATAGTCCTCTGATTGGGGTCTGGTATTTTGTACTAAATGTCCAACTGGGGGTCTGTATGTGGGGAAGACAGGGCAAAAACTGAGAACAAGGATGAATTCTCATCGCCAAACAATAAGAGAAAAAAGAATGGATCTACCTGTGGCAAAACATTTTTGTATCCCCGGTCATAGCATGATGGACATTAAATTACTTGTTTTAAAAGGTAACTTCAAGTCTCAGAGAGACAGAAAGATCTGGGAGTATAAACTCATGACAACCTTTGACACACTCAGTGCAGGAATGAATGTGTCGCATGGATTTATGTCTTTTTACATCAATTAAGGAATTTGCTCTTCAGACCTTCTGGGGCATCAAAGCAAAATACCAGACCCCAATCAGAGGGCAATAAAACTTTCACACTCCTTATCGATGAACTGTTCCAATATTTATGTTCATCTCTCTCCCATAATGACAATTCTGCTTCACGTCACTTGTCTTATCTATTGCATTGTTTCTGTGCTGCGTTGTGCATAAATATGTGATTCTTCAGATTTTGTATTAGTCTTTGCCTGATGAAGAGACCTGAGTAGTCTTGAAAGCTTGCAATTTGTTACCATCTTTTCAGTTAGCCATTAAAAGGTATCAACCACTGAGGACTCTCAATTCTAAATATGTGGTTCATAGACATCCAACTCCTGGAAGGCTACTGGCTATCCTACAGATTGGGTTGTGGTGTTTCACAGTTTTTTCAGACACATCTCATCAGTAAGTCGTCAGTGCGACAGTATCGTTTCAGTTTTGCTGGTCCGTTGGAAGTCCTGTTGGTTGGACAATGGCCAATCTCACAGGCCTATAATTAAGATAAGCCATCAAAGATTTTTTTTATTATAAAATCTATGTTGATAAAATAGTAATATGTTCTGTCTCTGAAGTTCTTGTTAACAGCAGAATGAAATACATGAACCCATTGTATACAGAAAAATATTCATATAAAAATATAAATTACCTTTTCTGGAACCACACTTTTTCCATCCCATGCATAACCTCGCTTTGTAAAATAGTTTACTGTTGCAAATTCAATCAATGCAGAAAATACAAATGCATAACACACTGCTATAAACCAGTCCATGGCTGTGGCATAGGCAACTTTTGGAAGAGAATTTCTGGCACTGATACTCAATGTAGTCATGGTAAGTACTGTTGTCACACCTGCAAACCAAACAGTAACAGTGGACGAGTTATTATATTGATTAATTCATGAGCACTTGATCCTTAAAATGTTTCTAAAACATATCAAAGCACCCTTGAAAAACTAGCACATGATCAAAGGAATAATTAGCAACCTAAGGAATCAGAATAATTCTAGTTACAGTCTTTATGAGCATGCTAAATGGCTTATAATTTACTAAAGTGTGAGATTCAGATCTCTGATACATCGAACTGTGTACATCATAAGTTGCATCTAGAAAATAGCTAAATAAATAACCACAGTTTACCCTGCAAAATTGAGTGGAAAGCTACTGATCGAGCTACACATAGAATATTAGGATTGACCTTTACACTTGCAGAAACGCTATGCTAAACTTATGTTTTAGGTGTACATCTAAGTTTGCTCCTCCAAGTCAGGGGTGGACATATCATTGGTGCAACCTGTGCAGACGCACAGGTGCCCAAGAGGTGTGGGGGGCCCATTTATACCTCCAAAGCAGGTGCAATTTTACATTTTTAGGAGATCTTGGGCTGCAAAGGGCCCATGTATTGTTCTTGCACAGGGGCCCTTTTCTGACTTTGTCCACCAGTGCTCCAAGTGATATCTACAGCTACAAAGGCTGTGTTCTTGGGGAGCTAGATGCACAATTTCCAAGCTTATGTGTCAAGATCCCGTCTGGGTTGGAGCCGATGTTACTGCAAACACTAGGGGAAGCAGAGGCAGGTAGCGTAGTCAGGTGGCAGCCGAGGTCGGTACACAGGAAAGGCAGTTCGGTAACAGAGGAGCAGGCAGATAACGTAGTCAGGTGGCAGCCGGAGGTCGGTACACAGGAGAGCAGTGTTTGTAGCAATGGATCAGGCGGAGAGCGTAGTCAGAAGGCAGGTCGAGGTCGGTTCACAGGAGAGCAGTGTTTGTAGCAATGGATCAGGCGGAGAGCGTAGTCAGAAGGCAGGCCGAGGTCGGTTCACAGGAGAGCAGTGTTTGTAGCAATGGATCAGGCGGAGAGCGTAGTCAGAAGGCAGGCCGAGGTCGGTTCACAGGAGAGCAGTGTTTGTAGCAATGGATCAGCAGGAAACGCTTGACTAAAGGCTTGGAGCTCAATAATCTCGCAATGACACACCCACAGGGCCAGGTTTATATAGGGTGTGTAATTGGCAATCAGAGGCCCAATCAAGAGAGCACTAGGTGTAGCCAATCAGGAAGAACAGTCAATGGTATCTGGGTTCAGCAAGGAACTTTGCAGCCAGCAGAATAGCTCAGATGGTAGAGCTGCTGGCCAGTGGACAAGAGGTACTGGGTTCGACTCCTGACATTATGTGTCCCAAATGTACAGATTTTATTTTAAAATTATCAGTATTGCAATGTTAAATATGATTTTAAAGAGTTTCATATTGACAGCCTATTCTCAAGACATTATCTTTGTTTTCTATGTCAACATCTGATCGCTATGTGCCTGCCAATGTCAATTCCAAACTTGACCAATGACTATAATGTTCTACATGTGTTTTACAGGTCCTGAAAGACGATATTACCAATGCATAGATTTATAACATAAAATATACAGTATATTCTAATTCATTCATCATATTCACAGCTCATTCCCACATCTATTTATATAGTAGACATATGTGTTCTCATGGGCAAGATACCACACAGTCTATTAGTGCAGATGTTTTTACCTAATGGGGTTGTAGTCACAAAAAAGAAGCACAACATTTTACGTTATAACTTACATATAGATCCACCCGGAAACATGAAAGATTGCACATGAAAACACGACCCACCCGACACAACATCTGTCACTACCGATAGTGTACATTACACTACACTTCCATTTAGACCATCTGACCCCAAAACTCCAGTTTTCAGAATTAATCCCATTCAAACAATTGAGAAACTTACATCCATGTAAAGGAACCTAAAGAAGGTCCATGCATGACACAAATAATTATTTTTGATTACCACCCCAGTTTAGAATCTATCCCTTTCTGATGCTTCACATGTCAATACCTTCTGATTGTCACATTGCTATTTGCATTAAGTATACGTACTGTAAGACAAAATAATCATTAAATTGCTAATCTTCTAGATATTTTTGTTGCAGATAAAATTGTTAAAATCTATAGAGTTTTCATAGTTCATAGTGAATATTTAAGAAAGACTAAGACGACCAGATGACCCTTAACTGCAGCTAAGAAACATACAACTGTGGAATTCAACCCTCAGCTATCCCTGGATCAGCTGAGCGAAGGTATTCAGCCTTACCCTGACCATCTTTACTGGTGTATCAGGGAAGACGAAGTTAGCAATCCACCAGGTAAACACAGGGAGTCACCTCCCAGTCTGTCAGCTTAAATACTATGTATCCCTACATCTGCAAAATAACATCAGAAGGAAGACAGGCAAAATATTATGCTTGGGGGTGATCCAAAAGCGGCAAGAGCTGGACGACTTTGCCATCTTCAGTCCCACTTGGGAGAAACACCTGGAGGGAGAACCTAGGGGCAGGCGCTCAGGCAGATTCAGGGTGCTGGTTTGAATATAAAGCCAGGAACACTGTCTACTTTTTTCGGATTAAATATAATAAATGTATTAGCTCCATTCCTGTTGCTCTGTAAAGAGCACCCCTGAAGCAATATGCAATACAGGTGTCTATATAGGCCTGTATGAAGGATAGATGGTGGCAGCTGGTTTCTTTTGTTATTGTGGAATTGGCAGGGACTGTATCGGGGTATACATAGAGCTCTGGCAAAAATTAAGAGACCACTGCACAGTTTTATAAAAATCATCTTCTCTACATGTCTGACAGCCATTCCATTCCAGTGTCAGTTTATTAGTTGAATTCCAACCAGAGTACACCTCATTCTACTTAACCCCTTCACCCCCAAGGGTGGTTTGCACGTTAATGACCGGGACAATTTTTACAATTCTGACCACTGTCTCTTTATGAGGTTATAACTCCGGAACGCTTCAACGGATCTTCGCGATTCTGAGATTGTTTTCTGTGACATATTGTACTTCATGTGTGTGGTAAAATTTCTTCCATATAACTTGCGTTTATTTTTGAAAAAAACGCAAATATGGCGAAAATTTTGAAAATTTAGCAATTTTCAAACTTTGAATTTTTATTCCCTTAAAACAGAGAAATATGTAACACAAAATAGTTAAGAAATAACATTTCCCACATGTCTACTTTACATCAGCACAATTTTGGAATCAAAATTTTTTTTTGTTAGGAAGTTATAAGGGTTAAAAGTTGACCAGCGATTTCTCATTTTTACAACAAAATTTACAAAGCCATTTTTTTTAGGGACCACCTCACATTTGAAGTCACTTTGAGGGGTCTACATGACAGAAAATACCCAAAAGTGACACCATTCTAAAAACTGCACCCCTCAAGGTACTCAAAACCACATTCAAGAAGTTTATTAACCCTTCAGGTGCTTCACAGGAACTAAAGCAACGTGGAAGGAAAAAATGAATATTTAACTTTTTAGCCACAAAAATGATCTTTTACAAACTTTTTTTTTATTTTCACAAGGGTAAAAGGAGAAAATGGACAGATAAGGTTGTTATGCAATTTCTCCTGAGTACGCCAATACCCCATATGTGGGGGAAAACCACTGTTTGGGCACACGGCAGAGCTCGTAAGGGAAGGAGCGCCGTTTGACTTTTTCAAACTAAAATTGGCTGGAGTTGGATGAGATTGGTTGAGAACCTCTGATGCGCCTAAACAGTGGAAACCCCCCACAAGTGACACCATTTTGGAAACTAGACCCCCTAAGGTACTTATCTAGATCTGTTGTGAGCACTTTGAACCCCCAAGTGTTTCACAAAAGTTTATAATGCCTGGGTGTGAAAAAAAAAAAAAAAATTCCACAAAAATGATTTTTTAGTCCTAAATTTTTTAATTTTCCCAAGGAAATTGGACCCCAAAAGTTGTTGTCCAATTTGTCCTGAGTACGCTGATACCCCATATGTGGGGGTGGAAAACTGTTTGGGCGCACGGCAGGGCTTGGAAAGGAAGTAGTAACGTTTTGGAATGCAGACGTTGATGGGGGTCATGTTCCGTTTGCAGTGCCCCAGATGAGCCTAAACAGTGGAAATCCCCCACAAGTGACCCCATTTTGGAAACTAGACCCCCTAAGGAACTTATCTAGATCTTTGGTGAGCACACAAGTTTATAATGCCCGGGCATGAAAATAAAAAATCCTATTTTTTTCCCACAAAAATTATCTTTTAGTCACTAATTTTTTATTTTCCCAAGGGTATCAGGAGAAATTGGACCACATAAGTTGTTGTCCAATTTGTCCTGAGTACACTGATGCCCCATATGTGGGGGGGAACCACTGTTTGGGCGCACGCAGAGCTCGGAAGGGAAGGAGCACCATTTGACTTTTTCCAACCAAAATTGGCTGGAATTGAGATTGGATGCCATGTTGCATTTGGAGAGCCCCTGATGTGCCTAAACAGAGGAAACCCCCCACAAATGACCCCATTTGGGAAACTAGACCCCCTAAGGAACTTATCTAGATCTTTGGTGAGCAATTTGAACCCTCAAGTGCTTCACACAAGTTTATAATGTAGAGCCGTAAAATTTAAAAATCATATTTTTTCCACAAAAATGATCTTTTCACCCGAATTTTTATTTTTCCAAGGGTAACAAGACTCCAAAAGTTATTGTGCAATTTGTCCTGAGTACACTGATACCCCATATGTGGGGGTATACCACTGTTTGGGTGCATGGCAGAGTTTGGAAGGGAAGGAGCGCCGTCTCACTTTTTCAACGCAGAATTGGCTGGACGCCATGTCGTGTTTGGAGAGCTCCTGATCTGCCTAAAAAGTGGAAACCCCCCACAAATGACACCATTTTGGAAACTAAACCCCTCAAGGAACTTATCTAGATGTGTGGTGAGAACTTTGAACCCCCAGGTGTTTCACTAAAGTTTATAACGTACAGCCTTAAAATAAAAAATCCTTTTTTTTTTTTTACAAAAATTATTTTTTCGCCCCCAATATTTTATTTTCACAAGGGTAACAGAAGAAATTGGAACCCAAAAGTTGTTGTCCAATTTGTCCTGAGTACGCTGATACCCAATATGTAGGAGAAAACTACTGTATGGGTGCACGTCAGGGCTCGGAAGGGAAGTAGTGACGTTTTGGATTGCAGACTTTGATGGAATGGTCTGGGGGCGTCATGTCGCATTTGGAGAGCCCCTGATACGCCTAAACAGTGGAAACCCCCCACAAGTGACCCCATTTTGGAAAATAGACCCACAAGAAACTTATCTAGATGTGTGGTGAGCACTTTGAACCCCGAAGTGCTTCACAGAAGTTTATAACGCACAGCCATAAAAATAAAAAATCCTTTTTTTTTTTACAAAAATGATTTTTTCGCCCCCAATATTTTATTTTCACAAGGGTAACAGGAGAAATTGGACCCCAAAAGTTGTCCAATTTGTCCTGAGTACGCTGATACCCAATATGTGGGAGAAAACTACTGTATGGGCGCATGTCAGGGCTCGGAAAGGGAAGTAGTGACGTTTTGGATTGCAGACTTTGATGGAATGGTCTGGGGGCGTCATGTCGCATTTGGAGAGCCCCTGATGCGCCTAAACAGTGGAAACCCCCCACAAGTGACCCCATTTTGGAAAATAGACCCCACAAGGAACTTACCTAGATGTGTGGTGAGCACTTTGAACCCCGAAGTGCTTCACAGAAGTTTATAATGTACAGCCGTAAAAACAAAAAAATCTTATTTTTTTTACAAAAATAATATTTTCGCCCCCAGTTTTTTATTTTCCCAAGGGTAACAGAAGAAATAGGACAAATTTCACAATAACTCTTGGGGTCCAGAGTACGCTGATACCCCATATGTGGGATAAACTACTGTTTGGAAGCATGGCAGAGCTCAGAAGTGAAGGAACACCGTTTGACTTTTTCAACGCAGAATTGGCTGGAATGGAGATCAGACGCCATGTCACATTTGGAGAGCCCCTGATGTGCCTAAACAGCGGAAACCCCCCAATTCTAACTCCAACCCTAACCCCAACACACCCCTAACCCTAGTCCCAACCCTAATCCCAACCCTAACCCTAATCCTAACTCTAACCCTAATCCTAACTTTAGCGCCAACCCTAACCCTAACTTTAGCCGAAACCCTAACCCTAACCCTAATGGGAAAATGGAAATAAATACATTTTTTTTATTTTATTATTTTTCCCTAACTAAGGGGTTGATAAAGGGGGGTTTGATTTACTATTTATAGCGGTTTTTATGATTGGCAGCTGTCACGCTAAAAGACGCTTTTTATTGCAAAAAGTAGTTTTTTGCATCGCCACATTTTGAGAGCTATAATTTTTGCATATTTTGGCCCACAATGTCATGTGAGGTCTTAATTTTTGCGGGACGAGGTGACGCTTTTATTGGTACCATTTTTGAGCACGTGACATTTTTTGATCACTTTTTATTTCGATTTTTGGGAGGTTAGAATGAACAAAAATCAGCAATTCATGAATTTCTTTTGGGTGAGGCGTTTTTATTGTTCCGCGTGTGGTAAAATCGATAAAGCAGTTTTATTCTTCGGGTCAGTACGATTATGGCGATACCTCATTTATATAATTTTTTTATGTTTTGGCGCTTTTATAGAATAAAAACAATTTTATATAAAAAATAATTATTTTTGCATCACTTTATTCTGCGAGCTATAACTTTTTTATTTTTTTGCTGATGATGCTGTGTGATGGCTCGTTTTTTGCGGGACAAGATGACGTTTTCAGCAGTACCAAGTTTATTTATATCCGTCTTTTTGATCGCGTGTTATTCCACTTTTGTTCAGCGGTATGATGATAAAGCACTGATTTTTTGCTTCGTTTTTATTTTTTATTTTTTAAGGGGTTCACAAAAGGGGTTAACTAGTGGGACAGTTTTATAGGGGGGGTCGTTACGGACGCGGCGATACCATATATGTGTACTTTTATTGTTTTATTTTTTTTATTTACAATAAGTAATGAATTTATTGGGGAATTTTTTTTTTTTTTTTTTTTTTTATTTTGGATTTTTTTTTACACATGTTTATTTTTACTTTTTTTTACTTTTTTACTTTGTCCCAGGGTGGGAAATCACTGTATTTCATCAGATCGCTGGTGTGACAGTGTGCACAGCACTCTGTCACACCAGCGATGTGACAGGCAGTGCAGGACGCTTCCTCATGCCTGCTCTCGGCAGGCACTGAGGAAGCCGCCTCCCTCCAGGACCCCAGCGCCATCTTGGATCCGGGTCCTGGGAGGGAGGAAGCCCTCAGAGCAGCGCGATCACATCGCGCTGCTCTGAGGGTCTCAGGGGGGCGCACAGGGAGCCCCCACCCTGCGCGATCCTCCCCTGTGCCCCCAGTACACCGCGATCATGTTTGATCGCGGTGTGCAAGGGGTTAATGTGCCGGGAGCGGTCCGTGACCGCTCCTGACACACAGTCACGGGTGTCAGCTGTGATAATCAGCTGACACCCAGCGGCGATTAGCTGCGCTCCCTCCGGGAGCGCAGCTAATCGCCTATGACGTATTATCCCGTCCATGGTCAGAATGGCACGGGTTTTATGGACGGGATAGTACGTCTAATGTCAGAGAGGGGTTAATGTGCTTCTCATTAGTTGATCACCTGAACCAAATCTTATTTAATGAAGCAAAGTATAAAAAACACTGCTGTGGTGTTCACAATCCTCTTGCAATAGGACAGCTGGATGGCAAAACAAGTGCTAGTAATATCCCAATAGTAATAGGAATAAAAAAATAACTCTTAACCATGCCAAAGGAGTTGAAATGAAAAGTCTTGAGTAAGGAAAAGAAGGGCTCAACTCTGGCTTTACTAGCAAAGGGATACAGTGAGCGTCATGTTGCCTCCATCATTAAAATTTCTAAGGCGGCAGTCCATTGCAACAAGGTCAAGCAACAGACAACAAAGCTACAGACCGGCAGAGGGCAAAAACGACTCTCCACTGACCGGGAGATGACCGATCATCTTATTCGAATGTCACTCAGCAACAGCAGGATGACATCAAGTGACCAACAAAAGGAATGGCAAATGGCTACTGGGGTGAAGGGCACAGCAAGAACAGTTTGTAACAGGCTCCTAGAGGCAGGGTTCAAGTCATGTTAAGCTAGAAAAAAGACTTTCATCATTGAGAAGCAAAGGAGAGCCAGGCTGAAGTTTGCCAAAGACCATAAGGATTGGACCATAGAGGACTGGAGTAAGGTATTCTTCTCTGATGAGTCTAAGTCTTAGCTTAGTCCAAAACCTGGTCGTCTAATGATTAGACGGAGTCCTGGAGAGGCGTACAATCCACAGTGTCTTGCACTCACTGTGAAATTTGGTGGGGGATCGGTGATGATCTGGGAATGCTTCAGGAAGGCTGGAATTGGGCAGGTTAATGTTTGCGAAGACGTATGAATCAAGCCGCATACAAGGTTATCCTGGAAAAAGTTGATTCCTTCTGCTCAGGCATTATTCCCCAACTCTGAGGACTGGTTTTTCCAGAAGGACAATGCACTATGCCACACTGCTAGGTCAATCAATGTGTTGATGAAGGACCACCACATCAAATTCCTGTCATGGCCAGCCCAATCTCCAGACCTGAACCCCATTGAAAACCTCTGGAATGTAATCAAGAGGAAGATGGATAGTCACAAGCCACCAAATAACTGCTTAATTTTTTTGTCAAAAAGATTAAGGTTTTCACCATAACTTACCAAGAATGATTACCGTAGAGCATAGGAATTGCATTGCTGCCATAGAAAATGGGAGGAAAAAATTGAAAAAAGCGCTGTATAGTGTATTTATGAAATATACATCTGCAAAAATTGCTATGAAGAAAGGAAGGTTCTTAGCGCATAGATTGGCTAATATATGTGTGCCCAATTACCACGTCAAGGCATCCTTCTTAAATTGGGTCCCTGTCCTGTAATGTCACCTCTCTTGGGCAAAAAAGCCTACAATCTATGGGGCAGTAATAGACCAGCTGGACCTTTTTTCTCCCATTTTCTATGGCAGCAATGCAATTCTTATGCTCTAGAGTAATTATTCTTGGTAAGTTATAGTGCAAACTTTAATCTTTTTGATAAAAATTTAGGCAGTTATTCTTTGGTGGCTTTTGACTTATATGCTTTCTTTGGTTGGCGCCTATTCACACTAGCTTAGATGTGTGGTCCTTCTTTTTATCTATTTGTGTCAAAGCCTTTTGGACATGTGCACTCCCACTCCCATTAGCCACAGATGATTTTAAGCAGTTAGCTGGTCCATTCCTGTCCCATAGATTGTAGGCTTTTTTGCCCAAGAGAGGTGACATTACAGGACAAGGACTCAATTTATGAAGGACGCCTTGACATGGCAATTGGGCACACATATATTGGCCAATCTATGTGCTAAGAACCTTCCTTTTGTCATAGCAATTTTTGCAGATGCATATTTCATATATACACTTTTCTCTCCCATATTCTATGGCAGCAATGCAATTCCTATGCTCTAGAGTAATCATTCTTGGTAAGTTATGGTGCAAACCTTGATCTTTTTGACTTATATGCTTTCTTTGGTTGGCGCCTATTCACACTAGCTTAGATGTGCTGGTCCTTCTTTTTGTCTATTTGCTTTGCGTATCTGTGTACATGGGCTGAGAGGACAGATATACTGCAAAATGGGCTGTATATAGAAGGATTAAGAGGATTGAAACTGTTCTCTGCAGGAGAGGGTTGCAAGGTCCAAGATGGGCCTCTATTGTGGGTCTGAGAGGATTTACTGCATGAGGGCAATTTTTAATATAGGGGCTGAGGTAAACTGAGCTAAGTTTTTACCTACTTCTGAGAGACCAGTGATGTGAAGCTGCATATGTTGCTTTATCAATGCAAATGACAGAGGATTTTCTTCTACCATATGCATTAGCAAAGTGACATTTTCATGATTTCAAAACTGATACTGTATGTCAGCAGTAGGCAATAACGACAACTCTGTACTCCCATTATTGAGGAGTGGACTACAAAATGTTGAAGAGTGCATGATATTTGAGCTCTGCTATAATCAGAAAATTATATAAAACTACACAGGCAGCTATAGGGCCACACGTTAGCTCAGTGGTTAGCATTGTTGCTTTGCAGCTCTGGGATCCTGGGTTCAAATTCCATCAAAGACAACATCTGCAAGAAGCTTGAGTGGGATATCTCCACGTTCTCCGGTTTCCTTCAACACTCCAAGACATCAAAATAGGGAATTCATATCAATAAGATACCGCGATACATGGTGTGTGATGTATATGTAAATGATCACTGTGTGAATAATTACTTGTCCTTCCGTGTACATTCACAGTGGGGGAAATACGTATTTGATCCTTTGCTGATTTTGTAAGTTTTCCCACTGAAAAAGACATGAACAGTACATAATTTTAATGGTAGGTTAATTTTAACATTGAGAGATAGAATATCAAAAATAAAATCCAGAAAATCACATTGTATAAATTATATAAATGTATTTGCATTTTGCAGTGGGAAATCAGTATTTGATCCCTCTTGCAAACAAGACCTAATATTTGGTGGCAAAACCCTTCTTGGCAAGCACAGCATACATTTTTTGTAGTTTATGATGAGGTTTGTGCACGTCAGGAGGAATTTTGGTCCACTCCTGATTGCAGATCATCTCTAAATCATTAAGATTTTGAGGCTGTAACTTGGCAACTCGGAGATTCAAATCCCTCCATAAGTTTTCTATGGGATTAAGGTCTGGAGACTGGCTGGGCCACTCCATGACATTAATGTGCTTCTTTTTGAGGCACTCCTTTGTTGCCTTGGCTGCATGTTTTGGGTCATTGTCCTGCTGGAAGACCCAGTCATGACCCATTTTTAATATCCTGGCAGAGGGAAGGGGTTGTCACTAAAACAAATTTTTAAAACAATCCACAGAGAGGAGATTAGAACCAAACAAAATCCTCTAAACTGCAAGCTCGCAAACGCCAGAAGCCTGACAAACAAGATGGAAGAACTAGAAGCAGAAATATCTACAGGTAACTATGACATAGTGGGAATAACCGAGACATGGTTAGATGAAAGCTATGACTGGGCAGTTAACTTACAGGGTTACAGTCTGTTTAGAAAGGATTGTAAAAATCGGAGAGGAGGAGGGGTTTGTCTTTATGTAAAGTTTTGTCTTAAGTCCCCTTTAAGGGATGATATCAGCGAAGGAAATCAGGATGTAGAGTCCATATGGATTGAAATGCATGGAGGGAAAAATAGTAACAAAATTCTCATTGGGGTCTGTTACAAACCCCCAAATATAACATTAAATCATTGAAAGTCTACTTCTTAGGCAGATAGATGAAGCTGCAACCCATAATGAGGTCCTTGTTATGGTGGACTTTAACTACTCGGATATTAACTGGGAAACAGAGACATGCGAAACCCATAAAGGCAACAGGTTTCTGCTAATAACCAAGAAAAATTATCTTTCACAATTGGTGCAGAATCCAACCAGAGGAGCAGCACTTTCAGACCTAATACTATCTAATAGACCTGACAGAATAACAAATCTGCAGGTCGTCGGGCATCTAGGAAAAAGCGACCACAATATTGTACAATTTCACTTGTCTTTCGCTAGAGAGAGTCACAAAAACACTGAACTTTAGGAAGGGAAAGTCTGACCAGCACAGAGATGCACTTAATCTGGTTGACTGGGACAATGTCCTCAGAAATAAGAATACAGATAACAAATGGGAAATGTTTAAGAACATCCTAAATAGGCACTGTAAGGCGGTTTACACCTTGTGGGAATAAAAGGACAAGAAATAGGAAAAACCCCATGTTGCTAAACAAGAGAGGCAAATAGCAGTAAAAAGAAAGCATTTAAACTACTAAAGCAAGATGGCACTGTTGAAGCTCTAATAAACTATAGAGAGAAAAAATACTTTATCTAAAAAACTAATTAACCCCTTAATGACCAAGCCATTTTGTAGGTTAAAGACCAGGCCAATTTTTACAATTCTGACCACTGTCTCTTTATGAGGTTATAACTCTGGAACGCTTCTACGGATCTTGGCGATTCTGAGATTGTTTTCTCGTAACATATTGTACTTCATGATAGTGGTAAAATTTCTTCAATATAACTTGCGTTTATTTATGAAAAAAATGGAAATATGGCAAAAAAATTTAAAATTTTGCAATTTTCAAACTTTTAATTTTTATGCCATTAAATCAGAGAGATATGTCACAAAAATTAGTTAATAAATAACATTTCCCACATGTCTACTTTACATCAGCACAATTTTGGAACCAAAATTTTTTTTTGTTAGGAAGTTATAAGTGTTAAAAGTTGACTAGCAATTTCTCATTTTTCCAACAAAATTTACAAAATCATTTTTTTTAGGGCCACCTCACATTTGAAGTGAATTTGAGGGGTCAATATGACAGAAAATACCCAAAAGTGACACCATTCTAAAAACTGCACCCCTCAACGTGTTCAAAGCCACATTCAAGAAGTTTATTAACCCTTTAGGTACTTCACAAGCATTGAAGCAATGTGGAAGGAAAAAATTAACATTTAACTTTTTTTCCCAAAATTTTTCTTTCGACACAATTTTTTAAAATTTTGTCAAGGGTATCAGTAGAAAATGAACCACAATATTTGTTGTACAATTTCTCCAGAGTACACCGATACCCCATGTGTGGGGGTAAACCACTATTTGGGCGCATGGCAGAGCTCGGAAGGGAAGCAGCGCCATTTGACTTTTTTGGCTGGAATTGAGATTGGACGCCATGTCGCATTTGGAGAGTCCCTGTGTGCCTAAACAGTGGAAACCCCCCACAAGTGACCCCATTTTGGAAACTGGACCCCCCAAGGAACTTATTTAAATGTGTTGTGAGAGCTTTTAACCCCCAAGGGCTTCACAGAAGGTTATAACGTAGAGCCGTAAAATTAAAAAATCATATTTTTTCCACAAAAATGATCTTTTCATCCCAATTTTTATTTTACAAAGGGTAAAAGGACCCCAAAAGTTATTGTGCAATTAGTCCTGAGTACGCTGATACCCCATATGTGGGGGTAAACCACTATTTGGGCGCATGGCAGAGCTCGGAAGAGAAGCAGCGCCATTTGACTTTTATGGCTGGAATTGAGATTGGACGCCATGTCGCATTTGGAGAGTCCCTGTGTGCCTAAACAGTGGAAACGCCCCACAAGTGACCCCATTTTGGAAACTAGACCCCCCAAGGAACTTATCTAAATGTGTTGTGAGAGCTTTTAACCCCCAAGCGCTTCACAGAAGGTTATAACGTAGAGCCGTAAATTAAAAAATCATATTTTTTCCACAAAAATGATCTTTTCATCCCAATTTTTATTTTCCAAAGGATAAAAGGACCCCAAAATTCATTGTGCAATTAGTCCTGAGTATGCTGATACCCCATATGTGGGGGTAAACCACTATTTGGGCGCATGGCAGAGCTCGGAAGGGAAGCAGCGCCATTTGACTTTTTTGGCTGGAATTGAGATTGGACGCTATGTTGTATTTGGAGAGCCCCTGTGTGCCTAAACAGTGGAAGCCCCCCACAAGTGACCCCATTTTGGAAACTAGACCCCCCAAGGAACTTACCTAGATGTGTGGTGAGAGCTTTGAACCCCCAAGGGCTTCACAGAAGGTTATAATGTAGAGCAGTAAAATAAAAAATCATATCTTTTCCACAAAAATGATCTTTCCACCCCCAATTGTTATTTTCCAAAGGGTAACAGGACCCCAAAAGTTATTGTGCAATTTGTCCTGAGTACGCTGATACCCCATATGTGTGGGTAAACCACTATTTTGACGCATGGCAGACCTCGAAAGGGAAGGAGCGCCTTTTTCAAATGCAGACTTTGATGGAATGGTCTGTGGGTGTCATGTCACATTTGGAGAGCCCCTGATGTGCCTAAACAGTAGAAACCCCCCACAAGTGACTCCATTTTGGAAACTAGACCCCCCAAGGAACTTATCTAGATGTGTGGTGAGCACTTTGAACCCCCAAGTGCTTCACAGAAGTTTATAACGTAGAGCCGTGAAAATAAAAAAATCATATTTTTTCCACGAAAATAATCTTTTTGCCCCCAAATTTTTATTTTTATAAGGGTAACAGGAGAAATAGGACCCCAAAAGCTATTGTTCAATTTGTCCTGAGTACGCTGATATCCCATATGTGGGGGGAACCACTATTTTGACGCATGGCAGAGATCGGAAGGGGAGGAGCACCGTTTTTAAATGCAGACTTTGATGGAATGGTCTGCGGGTGTCATGTCGCGCTTGGAGAGCCCCTGATGTGCCTAATCAGTAGAAACCCCCACAAATGACCCCATTTTGCAAACTAGACCCCCCAAGGAACTTATCTAGATGTGTGGTCAGCACTTTGAACCCCCAAGGGCTTCACAGAAGTTTATAACGTAGAGCCGTGAAAATAAAAAAATCATATTTTTTTCCACAAAAATGACCTTTTTGCCCCCAAATTTTTATTTTTCTAAGGGTAACAGGAGAAATAGGACCCCAAAAGCTATTGTGCATTTTGTCCTGAGTACGCTGATACCCCATATGTGGGGGGGAACCACTGTGATCGCCTTACTGCGATCTTTGGGAGGCACAATGAACAAATCTACAAAAGGTGAAGAATTGGTTTTCTTTTTTACGCCGTTCCTTGTGCGGTATTAGTGATTAGGCAACTTTATTCCTTGGATCGGTGCGATTACAGCGATACCAGATTTACACCTTTTTTCATGTTTAGCTTCTGTCACACTCTAAAAGATGCTTTTTTTTGGAATAAGTTTTTGTAAGAAATTTTTGCATCGCCGTATTTTGAGAGCTATAATTTTTCCATATTTCGGCCGACAGAGTTATCTGTGGGCTTATTTTTTGCGGGACGAGCTGACGTTTTTATTGGTACCATATTCAGGCACATAACGTTTTTTGATCGCTTCCTATTCCGATTTTTGTGGAAGCAGAATGAACAAAAACCAGCAATTCAGGAATTGTTTTTTTTTTTTTTTTTTCTGCGTTCCGCGTGTGGTAAAATTGATAAAGGAGCTTTATTTTTCGGATCACTACGATTACAGCGATACCTCATTTATATATTTTTTTTTATGTTTTGGCGTTTTTTTACACAATAAAAAATTTTATAGAAAAAATAATTATTTTTGCATCAGTTTATTCCGCGAGCTATAACTTTTTTATCTTTTTGCTGATGATGCTGTATAGCGGCTTGTTTTTTGCGGGACAAGATGACGTTTTCAGCGGTACCATGATTATTTATATTGACTTTTTGATCGCGTGTTATTGCACTTTTTCCAAGCGGTATGATGATACCGCTTGGAAAAAGTATAATTTACTACTTTTTTGTTTTTTTTTACGGCTTTCACTGAAGGGGTTAACTAGGGTTACGCTTTTATAGATGGGATTTTTACGGACGTGGCGATACCTAACGTGTATTTTTTTTGTTTTTAATTTTTTTTATTACATAAAAATGTGTATTTTTTAGGGGATTTTTTTTAATTATTTTTTAATATTTTTTTACAATTTTTTAAAAAAATGATTTTTTTTAACTTGTCCCTTTATGGGACTTTCACTTTTTTTTACTTTTTATTGCAGTTACAATGCATTGCAATGCTCCAGCATTGCAATGCATTGTACCTATGGGGAAAGGTGCTGTGACCATGATCACAGCAGCTCTCCGTAGCTAGATGACCCGGAGGTTGTCATGACAACCCCCAGGTCATCAAGGCAGAGATCGGGCCCTGCAAACACATTGCAGGGCGCCGATCTGAGGCAGAGGGAGCTCCCGACCCTCTGCCTCTCCCCCCCTGAGCTCTGCGATCGCGCTCGATCGCAGCAGTCAGGGGGTTAAGAGCCAGGGGCGGTGGGGGCTCCGCTCCTGGCTGTCAGTGCAGGGAAGCCTGGCCACTGCAGCGCCGGCTCCTGCACTGATCGCGCTGGAGAAGCTGAAATTTCAGCTTCTCCTGCACGATCGCTGCTGTGTTTGGTCAGTCAGATTGACTGACCAATCACAGCGCTGTGGGTGCGGGACCGACGGCAAAGGTCCCCGCACCGCTTGCCGTGCCTGTCAGCTGTCTGTGACAGCTGTCGGCACTGATCTACCACTGCGTGTTTACACGCAGTGGTAGATCAAAGGCATGACGTGCACAGTCCGTCCTGGTGCCGGAACTGGCACCTTGCCATGATGGACTGTGCACATCATTGGACAGTAAGGGGTTAAAGCTTCTAAAAAGGAAACAGAGACGCACATTGCTAAGGAGAGTAAAACTAATCCCAAACTGTTCTTCAACTATATCAATAGTAAAAGAATCACAAATAAAAGTGTAGGCTCCTTAAAAAATTTTGAGGAAAAAATGGTTGTAGATGACGAGGAAAGAGCTAATATCTTAAAAACTTTCTTTTCCAAGGTATTCACGGTAGAAAATGAAATGCTAGGGTGAAATGCCGAGAGACAAAGAAAACCCTATATTAAGGGTCACCAATCTAACCCAAGAGGTGCGAAAGCGGCTAAATAAGATTAAAATAGATAAATCTCCGGGTCCAGATGGCATACACCCATGAGTACTAAGAGAACTAAGTAATGTAATAGACAAATCATTATTTCTTATATTTAGGGACTCTATCGGGGTCTGTTCCACAGGACTGGCGCATAGCAAATGTGGTATCAATATTCAAAAAGGGCTCTAAAAGTGAACCTGGAAATTATAGGCTAGTAAGTCTAACCTCTATTGTTGGTAAAAAATATTTGAAGGGTTTCTGAGGGATGTTATTCTGGATTATCTCAATGAAAATAACTGTTTAACTCCATATCAGCATAGGTTTATGAGGAATCACTCCTGTCAAACCAATCTAATCAGTTTTTATGAAGAGATAAGCTATAGATTGGACCAAGGTGAGTCATTGGACGTGGTATATCTTGATTTTTCCAAAGCATTTCATAAGTGCCACACAAGAGGTTGGTGTCAGGCACCCTGCACGGTACTTACAAACTGGTCCGTGGAGGTGTCCTGAGCTCGGGTGGTTAGAAATCTGGCAGGCAGGAATCCCAGAGGTGTGAGCAGCAGCAGCGAGGAGAGAAGCTTCAGGCGTGCAGTACCTGAAGCATGTGACTGCCGGGGGTGTGTGGCCAGTGGTGGGAACCAACCCCGGAGCCCCAGAGAGCAAGGCTCCAAAGGATAAGACAGGAGAGGAGTCGGACAAACGCGGGTCAGGACCAAAGAGTGGCACAGGTACCAGAGGGGATCCTAATTAATGATAAACTTACCTGGAGCAGCCAGTGCCAGGCAGCGGCTGACAAGGCAAACAGGATCATGGGGTGCATTAAAAGAGGTCTGGATACACATGATGAGAGCATTATACTGCCTCTGTACAAATCCCTGATTAGACCGTACATGGAGTACTGTGTAGTTTTGGGCACCGGTGCTCAGAAAGGATGTAATGGAACCAGAGTGCATACAAAAGAGGGCAACAAAATTAATAAAGGGGATGGGGAACTACAATAACCAGAGACATTAGCAAAATTAGGATTATTTAGTCTATAAAAAGACAACTGAGGGGCGATCTAATAACCATGTATAAGTATATTAAGTATATAAGGGGACAATACAAATATCTCTCCAAGCATCTGTTATACCAAGGAAGGTGACAGTCACAAGGGGGCATTCTCTGCATCTGGAGGAGAGGTTTTTCCACCAACATTGAAGAGGATTTATTACTGTTAGGGCAGTGAGAATCTGGAATTCCTTGCCTGAGGAGGTGGTGATAGCAAACTCAGTTGAGGCTTCAAGAGAGACCTGGATGTCTTCCTGGTGCGTAACAATATTATATCTTACAGTTATTAGGTTCTTAAGAAGGACGTAGATCTGGGATTTATCCCGACGGAATAGACTGAACTGGATGGACAAATATCTTTTTTCGGCCTTGCTAACTATGTTACTATGTTACTCAGGATTTTACGGTACATGGCTCCATCCATTCTCCCATTGAATCATAGAATCATAGAATGGTAGAGTTGGAAGGGACCTCCTGGGCCATATGGTCCAACCCTCTGCTCAAAGCAGGATTCTCTAAATCATCCCAGACAGATGTCTGTCCAGCCTCTATTTGAAGATTTCCATTGAAGGAGAACTCACCACCTATCGTGGCAGTCTGTTCCACTCATTGATCACCCTAACTGTCAAAAAGTTTTTTCTAATATCTAATCTGTGTCTCCTCCCATTCAGTTTCATCCCATTGCTTCTAGTCTTTCCTTGTGCAAATGAGAATAAAGATGATCCTTCTATAATGTGACAGCCCTTGAGATATTTGTAGACAGCTATTAAGTCTCCTCTCAGTCTTATTTTTTGCAAGCTAAACATTCCCAAATCCTGCAACCGTTCCTCATAGGACATGGTTTGCAGACCGGTCACCATTCTGGTGGCTCTTCTCTGAACTTGCTCCAGTTTGTTGATGTCTTTTTTAAAATGTGGTGCCCAAAACTGGACACAGTATTCCAGATGAGGTCTGACCAAAGAGGAGTAGAGGGCAATAATGATCCAGTTTATTTATCTCTTTTTGAATCCTCTCTCTCTCTTCTCTAGTATTAGCTACCCCTCCTAGCTTTGTGTCATCAGCAAATTTGATCAGTTTACCCTCAATTCCTTCATCTAAATCATTGATTAAGATGTTGAACAATACAGGGCCAAAAACAGAGCCTTGTGGTACCCCACTTGAGACATTCTTCCAACTGGATGTGCAACCATTTACGACCACTCTTTGGGTCCAATCACTAAGCCAATTATGAATCCACCTAACAGTTGCCTTGTCCATTCCATACTTAGTCATTTTTTCAATAAGTATTGTGTGAGATACTTTGTCAAATGCTTTGCTGAAGTCCAAGATATACTATATCTACAGCATTTCCCTGATCAGTGATCAGTGATTCTGTCATAGAAGGAAATTAAGTTAGTCTGACATGACTTATTATTTACAAACCCATGCTGACTCTGTTTAATCACTTCTTTCTTATCCAGGTACTTGCATATATGTTCTTTAATAATTTGTTTAAAGATCTTTCCTGGTATAGAAGTTAGACTCACCGGCCTGTAGTTCCCTGGGTCCACCTTCTTCCCCTTTTTGAAGATAGGAACATTTGCTCTTCTCCATTCTTCTGGGACTTCTCCTGTTCTTCAAGAATTTTCAAAGATTATGGACAGTGGTTCAAGAATTTCTTCTGCTATCTCCTTCAGTACTCTGGGTGTAATTCATCTGGACCTGGAGAATTGAATTCATTTAGGTTAGCTAAATGTTTCCTCACTGTCTTTCTGTTTATAGATATCCTGGATTCTTCTATTCCTTTAATAGGACAGTGAAGATCAGTTGATGTTACATTTCCTTTCTGAGAGAAAACAGATGCAAAATAGGAATTTAACAGTTCAGCCTTCTCAACATCCTGTCTTACCATTTCATCATTTTCATCCGGTAAAAATGCTATCGCATCTTTGACTTTTCTTTTACTTTTGACGTATCCCCAAAATCCTTTTTTGTTGCTTTTGATGTCACTTGCAAGCCTTAATTCATTGTCAGCTTTAGATAATCTGATTTGTGCCCTGCAGGTTCTGCAGACTGCATTATATTCTTCTTTAGATATGCCTCCCTCTTTCCATTTGATAAACATTTCTTTCTTCCTTTTTAGCATGTGTGTAAGTTCTGTGTTCATCTATCCTGGTTTCCTTAAATGCTTCCCATTCTTCCCTCTTTTCGGAATTGTTAACGACGGTGCTTTGAGAATATAATTTTTCAAGATTTTCCATCCTTCCTGGACATTTTTGTCCTTAAGGATATCCAGCCATTGGATCCCTCCAACTCTCTTTCTGAGTCCCTTAAAATCTACCTTTCTAAAATCTAACCTTGACGTTTGAGTCTTCACAGGTCTTCCTCCTCTTGTTATCCAAAATTCTAAAATAGCATGGTCACTACCTCCTAAGGTCCCAGCCACTCTTACCTCCTCAACCATTTCCTCCCTGTTTATAAGGATTAGATCCAAGGTAGCAGATCCCCTTGTTTTCCCCTACCTTTTGGAAGATAAAGTTGTCAGCAAGAGAGGATAAGAATTTCCTTGACCTGTTAGTTTTGCCTGAGAGAGATTCCCAACAAATGTCTGGATAGTTGAAATCTCCCATGACCACTATGTCATATTTTTTGGAGAACTTGGCCATTTGATGCATTAAGAGTTCATCCATATCTTCAGCTTGCATAGGTGGCCTGTAGTAAATGCCTACAATGGTGTCCTTTCCATTGTTCTGTCCTTGTATTCTTACCCAAACAGTTTCCACAGAACTCCCAGTCTCTGAAGCGTCAATCTCTGTGCATTGATGCCGTGAAGTAGTCCTGTGCCCTTAGCAGAAAAACACCCCAAAATATAATGTTTCCACCTCCATGCTTGACAGTGGGGATTGTGTTCTTTGGGTCATAGGCAATATTTCTCTTCCTCCAAACACAGCGAGTTGAGTTAATGCCAAAGACCTAAATTTTTGTCTCATCTGACCACAGCACCTTCTCCCAATCACTCACGGAATCATCCAGATGTTCATTAGGAAACTTCAGATGGGCCTGCACATGTGCCTTCTAGAGAAGGGGGACCTTGTGGGCACTGCAGAATTTTAAACCTTTACGACGTAATGTGTTACCAATGGTTTTCTTGGTGACTGTGGTCCAAGCTGCATTGAGATCATTAACAAGTTCACCCCGTTTAGTTTTAGGCTAATCTCTCACCTACCATATGATCAAGGATAAGCCACGTTGTGAGATTTTGCATGGTGCCCCAGATCGATGTTGATTGACAGTCATTTTGTAATTCTTCCATTTCACAATGTGATTTCCTGGATTTTATTTTTGATATTCTATCTCTCAATGTTAAAATTAACCTACCCTTAAAATTATAGACTGTTCATGTCTTTATCCGTGGGCAAACTTACAAAATCAGCAAGGGATCAAATACTTATTTCCCCCACTGTATCTTCATAAAATTCATTATCAAGCTAAACCATTGATTGATAGATTATTTGTTTGATATCAGATTAGTTTAATAAAAATCAGATTAGTCTAGTAAAACTCATGCAACCATAAGTCTCTATTAGTATCACTTAGTTTAAGGGTATTCACTTTTTGTAAGTTCTGTATTCCATGTTTTCTAACTATAGATTACAATGGGGAAAAATAGCATTAGATAACAAAAAAATCCCTTTTCAACCCTGAAGACAAATATTCATTCCAGCAATATCTGCACACTCTCAAAAAATATTCAAGCCATTTTTGTCTTATGTCCGCAGCAATGGGGAGCGTATCCTTCCTCCTCCCTATGCAGCAGCCTTTCTCTGCCCATCACAAGCCTTTGCTCCACTGACTTCTCAGCCCCTGCTAGATAAACAGAATGCGTAATCAGACAGTGGTGACATCAGACGTTGCTAGATATGGGGGATGAGCAAAAAGGTTTTTTTCTCTTCTGTATCCCAGTAAAATGCCCCAGCCATGATGAGGAAAAGCAAAAGCTAGGGGAACTAAGACGGCAAAGAGGGTGGTTTTGTAAAAAGGACTAAAGGTCCCACCAGCTCACCCAGAACTTGATGCAACTTAATAATCAGAGCCGGTTGAATCAATGACAACCGTCATTGGTCATATTATATGTCTTTTTATGTAATTATTTAAGGTTTTAATGATCACAAATTATATAAATGCTGCATCGTATTTCAACTACTGCGGAAAGTGTACTTTTTTGGTTGCCTCTGTACATGTTCTGCACATCACATATCTCATGGTTACCTTGACAACTGTAGATATTAATATATTACATCTACTGCGGTGTTTTCGCTGTCGTTCGTTATGAAAATTGCAGGAATACACTGATGACCACAAGTATCACTTAACAAGCTATGCGTTTTGGCATTTAATAGGATTTTTGTAAACCTGTTATTTTATTCCCTAAGGAAACATCAAAACCACAAATGACAGAATCATAATAAATATATATTCTGCCAAACAGCAAAACTGCTTGTACGGCTTTTTTATTTTCTCTCTTCATCAATGCAAAGAAATACTAATTAATAGAAAAAAACAACAGCGGCTGCATTAACTAATTACTTGTTAAAGACATTAGCATTCTTGGTAAATATTTGCCCAAATTTCATTACTGTCTTATGAGTTTTACACATAATATACAGTGAATACATGTTAATGTAACATTTATATAGGGAGTCAAGTATGTACACACTGTTGCGGATTTCAGCTTTCAGCAGAATCCTAAGCATTCATTTTGAGAGAATGAACTGTTTTACTTAGGATGTACAACAACCATTATCTTCATCAGCATATAAAATAAAGAATAACAAAAAAGAGAACTGACAAAAGCAAAACTCAAAGCTCATACAATACAGTCTAGAGCAATTCACTGCACTATATACTTAACAAAGTTCCTCAAAGACAAGTTGGATCGCTTGCTTATTCCAAAGAACACTGTAACAGTAGATTAACTTTTTTATTAAAAATTTAATACAACAAACCAGATGTTTAGCTATAAGGGGTTAATCACATCCAAGCTCTGTTTCACAGTTTCCTAATTTTTAAGGATGAAGGTAGACATAAATATATCCAGTACAACTTATATGTTGCCTAAGTGCACCCAAAAGCATGTCACATAAAAAGTACCAGTATTAGAAATGTCATCCATTACATTGAGGAGATGGACTCTTATACAGAGATGGCAATGGGCACAGAATCTTTGAGTAACACTTCTAGACATACAGTACAGTGCAAAAGTTTTAGGCATGTGTGAAAATATTCTGCAGAGTAAGAACGTTTTAAAAATAGAAGTGCTGATAGCTTATTTTTGTCAATTAAAAAATGCAAAATTAATGAGCAAAAGAGAATTCTAAGTCACCTAAGAGATGAGTGAATATGTTTGGGTCCCTGCTTATTCAGCAATTTATAGCGCTTACAGAATAAGCTCTAGCAGGAACCCGGATACAAGGAGCGTGCCAGCTGATCAGCTCCAAAGGTGCATGTGTCGTGGCTGTGTCACAGTCACAGCACATGCATGGAGAGCTTGTGTGTTGGGCTCTCTATGCATGTGCTGTGACTCTGACACAGCCGCGACACATGCAACAGCTGTGACACATGCAGCTGGGCACCGATCAGCTGGTCAGCCGGCGCGCTCCTTGTATCCGGGTTCCTGCTGTAGCTTATTCGGTAAGCGCTATAGCTCGCTGAATAAGCTGGGACCCATACAAATTCACTCAATTCTATTTGTGACCACCGTTTGCCTTCAAAACGGCGTCAAGCATCAATTCGTCTACGTACACTTTAACACAGCTTTGGTAGAAATTTTGCAAAGTGGTTGTTTCAAACATGTTTGAGAATGATCCTCAGATCCTCACTGAATGTAGGCTTGGACAAATATTACTGTTTCTTTATGTAATCCTATGAAAATTTGACGATGCTGAGATAAGGATTCTCTGGGGTTAAATCATCATTTCCCGGTCTCTTTGTTCCTCCCATGATATTTCTTAATGGCATTAGCTGTATGTTTGAGATTGAGATTAGCCTACAACCAGCAGTGATCCTCAGTCTACTGTACTGAACCGCCGCACAACCAGTTCTACCCTCTCCTAGTGTATCCTCACCCACCCCTATAGATTTTGAGCCTTCACGGGCAGGATCCTACCTCCTTCTGTACTTATGTGGTCCTGTATTGCTCATATTTATTGTACTTGTCTATATCCCCCCTACACATGTAAAGCGCCATGGAATAAATGGCGCTATAAAAATGAATAATAATAATAATAATAATTTCCTTGCTGCTGATTAAATATAGAGTCCCTGATTGTATTGTGTGATGGATAATGTTTTCAGCATTGAGCACTGAAACTTGAAAAACCTCCACCATGCTTCACTGATGCATGCAAACAGACACATATATTAACATACTCCAGTCCTTCTTTTAAAGCCAAACATTTCAAATGTAAACTCATTGGTTCGGAGCACTTGCTGCCATTTTCCTGCTCCCAAGTTCCAATGATTTTATGCATAACTCCTTAACCTTGTTTCTATGTTGTTGGAGTGCTTTTTAGCTACAATTATTACATGAAGACCACTTTTCAACCAACAGATACTTTTAGATGGCTCTCAATTTTGAAGGGAAGTGAGCATGATGTGTAGACTTGAGTGTTTTGATTTGCAGATGATCAAATTCAAAGCAAATTTCCTAAAACTCTCAGCCTTCCGCAAATTCAATGACTCTGCAAATTAATTCATTAGGTTCAGTTTCCCTCCCCAAAAAATATCTGGTGCCATTTCACACACTGCTGAAGACACAAGGTGGGTTAATTACATCAGGCGCGGTCAGAAAAGTTGCCCCAATATGTCCTCCAGCTATAACGTCACAAATGTACCACAACCAATCAAGAGTGTTATTACAGCTAGTATAATAAACAATAGACTGGGAAAGTGGGGGGCAGCCAAAAAGTGCCATTTTATGATTCTACACATAACAGATAAGGGACACGCAGCTCATTCCATCTTGGGAAAGGAAAAGGCCTTATTCATTAGGGTGGACTATTTCTGTGTTAAAGCAGGTTGAAAATTGGAATGTTAGTCTCCCTCTATGAACACTAATTCAAAAATTCAAGTGATATATAAGATAGTGCTGTACCTGTATAGTCAGTCAGTGTGACTGTGAATTGATTGATTTTAGACACACTGAAGTAACTGCACCTTAATAACAACCTTTTTCTGTTCTATACACTGCAAACAAGAAGAGCAGCATTAAACCCCTTAGTTCAAATTTTGCTACAAAAAAAACCTGGGTCTAAAGCTCAAAATGGGTTCAATACACTCCTAGTGTTAAGACCCCGTCACACTAACTGAGATCGCTAGCGAGATCGCTGAAGCGTCACCGACTTTGTGAAGCAACAGCGACCTAGCCAGCGATCTCACTTAGTGTGACACGCAGCGACGACCAGCTACCCTGCTGGTTATCGCTGATCGTCGTCGAATGGCCTTGACCATTCTTTCATAGTTGGTCTCCCGCTGGCCAGCGCGCATCGCTGCGTGTGACAGCGGGAGACCAACGATCAGCGAGCTCCCAGCGCATACAGCGGTAGCTGGGAGCTGGTAACTATGGAACACATCGGGTAACTAAGCGTGGTGCGGCGCTTAGTTACCCGATGTGTACACTGGATACCAGCGTGCTTGCTGGTCCTGATCGCTGGTGAGTCTGTCCATGTGTCAGCTCACCGGCGATCAGCTAACGATGTCCCAGCGATCCCATCCACGTCGGATCGTTGGTGGGATCGCTGGGACATTGAAGAGTGTGACGGGACCTTTAGAGGCTTTTTAGTATTATGATTTTCAGTGAATTTACTTGAAAATTCAGTGAGGATGAAAAATTTTAATTTCTAATGCTCCGCTAATCTCTATTTATGTGTTTTTCACCTACTATGCTGTTTACCTGAATGAACACTGCATCTATGGTAATCCATGTCGCTCATATTTCGGTGTTTCCAGCTCTGAGAAATGCAGACAAATACTTGTCCATGATGCAATACAAATGGGTGGGTGTTTGATTTGCTCAAAATTTATTCTGCAGCACGGTAACAACCATAAACATACAGCAAATGTCATTCAGAACTATCGGCAGCGTAAAAAAGAACAAAGAGCCCTGGAAGTGATTAACACACTTCCACTCAAACAAGTGCACAGGTATATAGAGACCTTGAAAGGAATAGTTGTCAGCTAAATGAGCATTTGGTAGACAATTATCTAAAGTGTATTGACACATTAATGGGACCCCATTATAGAATAGAACTTCTAGTGTATTCTCATTAGGCTGTTTCTGCATTTTCCATAAGCAGTAACTTTTTACGGTCTTATGCAAATTGCCTCTTCAGAAAGGAAGAGGACATGTACTCTATAGCGCCACCTCTTAGACACAGTGATCCTACAAGCCACAATCAACCCTTTGACGAGTCTTGCAATATGACTTAGGATAAAAGCCAAATCAGAATCTCCATTAGCAGACACGGTGTTTCGGCCTATTGGCCCTCGTCAGTGCAAAGTATGAGAACTGATTTGGCTAGGTGAGAGGTTCTAGACAGGGGTCTAAGGGGTAAGGTATCTCCTTGTGAAGATCGACATACCAGCTCTGGCTTGTCAAGGTAAAGAGGTTATAGCGCCATCTGTGTTGGAAACAGCGATCCTACAAGTCACAACCCGTTAACGAGTCTTGCAATATAACTTATGGTCAGACTTCCAACACAGATAGTGGAAAACAGGGTATGTGAAGACTTCATAATATGCTAGATTTAAAACCACAAATAAATTTCCGTTAGGTGGCAAAGATCTTACTGGCCGCAACATTTCCTTATAAGTTTTACATTCATAAAATAAAGCACTTACCAAATACAGTTCTTGCAGGAACAGACTCTCTGTTGAGCCAAAATGAGACTTGAGACAGTATGACTGTCATAATGCAGGGTAAGTAGGTTTGAATGACAAAGTAGCCAATTTTTCTTTTTAAGTGGAAATGAGTTGTCATAACGACATATTCACCTGGAATAAAAAAATAAAGTTAGTATTTTCATGCTTTCTAATAAAAGAATTTCTATGAGTATAGTGCATTTATATTATTGCTATCAATGTACAAATTGCCATTTGGCAAAGCAAATGTATTCATAATGGCATTGAAATGAAACATGAATATTGGAATAAAGGACATTAAAGCATACTTGCAATTTCAAGTAACTTTTCAAAATAAGCTACGCCCATGAGTCCATGCACTGGAGAGAAGTTGAACCTTTTTTCAAAGTATGAAATATATGTAAGAACATGAGAAATAATGCTATTTGTGTCCTTTTATATTACTTGTAACCTTCATTTTTTAACAGTTCTTCAGTCTCTATCTGCATTTTTCAGTTCTATGATCTATGGGATCTAAATTAGCTGCTATTATTTATTCCATACACAATAAATTGAGAAGGAAATGGATTGCAGCTCATCCTTCTGTGTCTAGCACTCAGACATAAGCAGTAGAGTTATAGAAGATATTACACACCAATATTGAACTGTGTGGCTGTGAATCCAGCATTATATCAAACAGTTTATCTAATAAAGTGAAACTATTGCTTGAAGCTAAAGCACCAACTCTGTCTATCACTGAGTTGAGTGCTTCTTAATTCTCCCCATCCAGTGTACATAGAATGTAATAGGCTGTGTAACATGAAAACTATTATTTTGACCAAGATGAATTTGACTTGTTTTTTTACAGTAGTTAATGAGTTCATGAGGAAGGAGGCAGGGAAAGAAGTGGCTCAAAATAATCATATTATGTGATAAAATATATTACAAAGTTTCCTATATTGTTTTATGCAAAGTTTGTTGAAACAACAACAGTGACCATTTGAAGGGGTTGTCAGTTCAAACAAAAGTGAACCAATACAAACATCACCACATTCCACATCACAAATTGTCTCACGGCTATTTGGATCACTGAAATTAATCTCAAACACATGTGATAATTAATTTGCCAGATGAGCCCAGTTAAACTAAAATTACTTAAGAAGGATGTTCCACAATATTAAAGCAAGCCACAGGTTTCAAATAATATAGGAAAGAAAAAGGATCTCTCTGCTGCCTAAAATCATCAAATAGTGCAAAGCTTTGGTTAAGGTATGAAGACATTATTTCACGAAAATTTAAGAGTGATCATCGTACTGTGAAGAGATCTGTGGCTGATACAGGACACAGATGGGTTTTTGCAGTTAAAGGCATAATGAGTAAGGATTCTGTCACACAAATTAATTTGACTAACTTGGCCAGTGCGAAATTTTCACACATTGGTTGTCTGGGGCGCAGGCAATTTCAGAAAAAGCAAACTGCTCAAATGTAAATGTATTTCATCAGATGATGAACACAGACAGGTATTTATATATGTAGATTGGTAATACAATAAATTGGTTTGATAAGTAGAGGCCAAGAAATGTCTTCCGGTTGAGGTGCCACCTGCAGGTCATTGTTTCTTTCTGCAAGTTTATGAAAATGAATGCTTCAACTGTATTTAGCGATAAAATCGTGAATGTGTGGTTTGTTTGGATCTTTTCTTGCTGAAGGGGGCACGTTTACCTTTCAAATGGTGTATCATTTGTGTGTGGGGGGGGAAGTAATCAGTGAAAAAGCAGCGCATGATTACAAATGTGTTAGCATATGTGACTCACCATTTGTGTGTGTGGGGCGAAGTAATCACCGAAAAAGCAGTGCATGTTTACAAATGTGTTTGCATATGTGACTAACCTGCAGTGAAGTGTGTAATCCTCCAATGTGCCTGAAATAGGCTGGGCAAGCACTTGGGCAAGCTGGAAAGACCCCAAGGCAAATGTTTGGATTTGTTTGTGATTTCTGTAAGTAGCTTCATGGTAGTGTGTTTTGGGGTAGTGTGGTGCCACCTGCAGGTCATTTTTCCTTACTGCAGGTTTATGAAATTTAATGTTTAAACTGTATTTTGTGATCAAATCGTGACTGTGTGGTTTGTTTGGCTATTTTCTTGCTGAAGGGGGCAAATTTACCTTTCAAATGGTGTATCATTTGTGTGTGTGGGTGCAGTATGAACGGAGATACAAAGTAATCACCAAAAAACAGTGTTTAGAAATAGCAGAATAGATTAAGAGAGCATTGCTAAAATACCAAACAGAGATTTAAAGCTAGTGGTGCCAAAGTAGTCCTGCGAACCTCAGGGTGTATGATTCGCAAGATGCTTGTAGTTGTGCATAAACCTACTATTCGGACACCTCTAAACAGAGCCCTCAAGCCGAAACTATTGTAATGAGCTCAGACATACATGAAAACTAATTTTAAAATACTCTTCTTTACTGATGAACGCTGTACAACACTGGTTTGTCCAAATGGATGAAGTAGTGAATGGTTAGTTGTTGACCACCATGTCCAAACAAGGCTGCGATGTCAGAAAAAAGGTGGGGGGGTCATGTTTTGGGCTGGAATCATAATGAGAGAGCTTTTAGGTCCTTTTACGGTCCCTGATAGAGCGAACCCCTTAACGCTGTAAATTCAAGAACTTACCATTTTCAGTTCTATGCAATGTTTGGAAACTCTGTGGTGCATAATAATTTAGAACAGTGTATCTTGAGTTTTTTTCATTTTTAGAATATTGTTTTCATTTTGAGGTTTGTTAGGTAAAATTTGATTTATACTCTAATGGTTAATGATTTAAACATTATACTGCATCATTTGCATCAACCATTTTGGAAAATCAGCAAAAAATAGTGTTTGCATAAAAATTTGGAAAGCAGTGTATGCTGGCATGCCAGCCGCCAGTGCTCTGTACATAATGTAATAAACCCTTTTTAAAGTGTTAAAATCAAAGATAAAATTGGGATAGATGGGTATGAAACTGCCCTCTTTTTTCCACTGGGTAAAAAAAAATTATTATGGTACAGTACTGCAGTATATCACAGATCAGTTCACTTTCACAGACTCTGCAGGTTCAGCTCCTCTTTATCACTTGAATCTTTGTATTATTATTTACATACTGAAAGATGGGCAGCATGGTGGCTCAATGATTGGCTCTGCAGCCTTGCATCACTGAGGTCCTGAGTTTTAATCCCACCAAGGAGTTTGTATGTTCTCCTCGTGTTTCAGTGTATTTCCTCCAACATTCCAAAGACATACTGATAGGGAATTTAGATTGTGAGTCCGATTGGGGACAGCGATGATAATGTATGCTAAGCGCTGTGGAATATGATAATGCTATATAATATTAAATGACTACCACTTCCATTTTCATTGTTCTTCAGGATAGCCGTAGTACACCACACTCTGATTTAGGCTTTTCTGTGCCTACATGGAATGTGCTGGACACTCTGACCTCCTGACCCTAGACTGTAAAATCCAAAAATGGCTTCTGCTCTCCCTTCCTTCATTATTAGTATTTTCTGTGATAGTCCTCTTGATTGGCTGCTCTAAACAATGTAATATGATAGCTGCAAGGTATTATGGGAAATCATTTACAGTAGCGCCCAATCTCTGGCCGATGCAATCTTTAGCGGTGTGTGAAATGGCATCAATCATTGATTTTTGGCGATCCTTGCTAATAATCAAATTGTAAATTTTTCAAATTCGCAGGGACCTGTGAATTTCTGAAAATTTAACTCTAAATTGATCAATCTGCTCATCTCTGAAACCTACAGATTTCAAAGACCTACAGGTAATCATGTCGCTGTACAACATAACAAAAAAGTCTAAAGGGGTGTAAATACTTGGTCTACAGCATTTTGTATTTACATAGACTATACAAGTGAAATAAAAGTAGATCATTTGAATTTTCAAGAAGGCCATTTATAAAAAGAAAGAAAGAAAACAGCAGATAAATTGAAATCCCAGAATTAAATATCAGTATTTGGCATCTACTGTGGAAATTTGTATCTAAAATAACTTTTTGTGCTAAAACTGAAATTCTGAAAATGTGTTTTTAAGTTTAGCTGACAGATAAAAGCATACTCATTTCTCTTGTAAGAAAATCTAAATTAGTCTAAAAAAATCATGTCTAGACATTGCCGATGGATTATGCACAGAGCATTTCAAATACATTATTTTACTTCCAGCCTAGACGGATGATGGCATTTGTGCTCGAATGGCAAGCTAAAGAGAGAAATGTGACAAAACTCTTAATCCTTCTGAAAATATACTATAAAAGCGTTCTCACTTAATCTCCTTTCTTACTACTCTAAAGAGAACTGCATGGTGGCAGCGTGCTTAAAAACACTGCATCGTTATGAAGAAATGATCAAGACTCCATCTACATTGAAGGACCTGTCATTAATATTTTATGCCAGAGGTTGGACCTGTTACAATATAACAGCATGCGATTACTTCCGCACTGTCCCTCTAATGCTGCCTCTCCACTAACAGCTTCTGGCCTTTGTTGATACTGCTACTGCAGCGAAATCACAACAAAAGCAAGTGGCTGCCACAGCCAATCATTGGTCTCAGGAGTCTTGTGCCATTTGCATATGCTTCACCACTAAGTCAAGTGATTGGGAGAAATAGTCATGTGCTGTAGTCATGACATCACCACTAAGTCAAGTGATTCGCTCATGCAGTCATGTGCTGTAGTCATGACCTCACCGCTGAGTCAAGTGATTGGGCGAAGCAGTCATGTGCTGTAGTCATGACATCACCGCTGAGTCAAGTGATTGGGTGAAGCAGTCATGTGCTGTAGTCATGACATCACCGCTGAGTCAAGTGATTGGGTGAAGCAGTCATGTGCTGTAGTCATGACATCACTGCTGAATCAAGTGATTAGTTAAAGTGGTAAAGCAGTCATGTTCTGTAACCATGACATCACACCTGAGTCACATAATTGGGTGAAGCACTCATGTGCTCTAGTCATCACATCACCACTAAGTCAAATAATTGGATGAGGCAATAATGTGCTGTAGTCATGACATCATGTTCTGTAGTGATGACATCACTGCTGAATCAAGCGCTTGGTGAAGCATTCATGTTCTGTAGTCTTGTCATCACCACTATATCAAGTGATTGGGTGAAGCACTGATCAGCAGTACTCATGACATCACCGCTGAGTCAAGTGTTTGGGTGATGCAGTTATGTCCTATAGGTATGACATCACCACTGCAGCCATGTCAGCCAAGACTCGGGTAGCTGCTTAGAGGTAGCGCAGAAGGGTCAGCGAGTAAGATTTAGAATTGTAATTTTCAATAGCGCAAGGAAAGAAAAAAATAAAGCCTAGAAAACCTCACTTAAATTACATTTTATGGTAAGAATGGGAATCAAAATGTACCAAGATAACGAAGTTTGGTAATTATGATTTTTCTTTACAGATTTTATTACCAAATGTACCAAACAAAAAGTTATAAAAACCTTTATCAGAACTTATTTTTTTCTAAAACATATTTTTATAGCAATCACCCTAATACAAATTACCCGAATACTAAAACACAATAAAATGCATGTGCATTTTTTACCTGCAGATTTTCTGCATCTAAATGCAAGTCTATGGGAAAAATCTGCACAGAAAACTCAGATGTGAAGGACGCACCGCAGAACAGTTTATGCTGAGTTTAAAAAAAAGCACCTTGGGCTTGAGCTTTCCATAAATTCCATCTACTCTGCGAAAAATATAAGATGTTGCATTTTTGGCTCAACAAAAATACACAGCGTCAAGAAGTCACCAATAAGTCATTGTGGGCACAAAGCCTAACATTAAAAAAATTAAAAAGAAACAAAGTCAGATGAGACTGTGAAAAAAATAAATTTCACATTTTGCTTTTTTGGAATTTTGCTTTCACAGCATTCATTCTGCATTAAAAATGATGTAACAATATGAGGGTGGTACAATTTTATCAAAACCCAATTTGTAAGCCTCTTTTTACACTTTAGTAGTTAAAAACAAATCAGACCTTTAAAAGAAAAATGATGGTTTACATTTTCAAAGATGCACAATTTTTCTATTTTTGCACAATTTTCTAACGTAATGTAATATGAGATTCCATTTTTTTTTCAACTCTCAGTCTTTAATTTGTTAAACTGATTTACCCAATAGATTGGCATCTCTATTATGCTCCATATTTATGAAAGTATATACATGTAATACCACTGCAGTGGCATGTAAAAGTTTGAGCCCCCTCGTTAAAATTAATGTTTTTGAGAATAGATAAGGAAGTTGAAGATTAAATGATCTCTAAAAGGGCTAAATTTAAATATGACACATTTCCTTTGCATTTTAGGCATATATTATATATTTTTTTTTCATCTTTTACATTTTTAAAATTACAAAAAGGAAAATGGGCTGATGCAGAACTTTGGGCATCCTTGGAGATTTGTGTGCTCAGAGAACAGCATAGTTGGTTGCCCCTAAAATCAGAATATGATTTGGATAGAGTTGGTATTAGGTTTTTAATAATAATAATAATAATAATAATCTTTATTTATATAGCGCCAACATATTCCGCAGCGCTTTACAGTTTAACAGTTTCAAAACACAAGTCATAAGTAACAACGTTAACAATACAATAATTAAAGCAAAATAAGCCGCCCCTGCTCGTGAGAGCTTACAATCTACAATGAGGTGGGGAAGATACAAAGTACAGGTGTGTATATACAATGGTGCATTTACAATGATGGTCCAGCCATCTTGAGGGAGTGAGGGATGGATGAAGATAGTGAATGGGCTACACACACACACACACCACACACACACAACACACACACACACACACACACACTTACACATAGAATGACTTTGATTAGTGAATGTGATAGGCCGCTCTGAACAAATGTGTTTTGAGGGAGCGCCTGAAGCCATGCAAATTGTGGATAGTCCTAATTTCTTGGGATAGAGCATTCCAGAGGATTGGCGCAGCGCGGGAGAAGTCTTGGGGTCGGGAGTGGGAGGTACGGATTAGTGCAGAGTTTAGTTGAAAGTCGTTTGCAGAGGGCAGCAGTCGGTTAGGCCGATAGATAGAAATAGAAATGAGGGAGGAGATGTAGGGGGGTGCTGCACTGTGGAGAGCTTTGTGGGTGAGAACAAGTACTTTGAATTGGATCCTATAATGAATGGGCAGCCAGTATAAAGACTGGCGAAGAGCGGACGCGTCCGAGTACCGATTAGCCAGATGGATGACCCTGGCTGCTGCATTAAGGATGGACTGGAGAGGGGATAGTCGAGTAATGGGGAGGCCAAGTAATAGAGCATTGCAGTAGTCCAGGCGGGAGTGGATCAATGCTACGGTGAGGGTTTTTGTTGCTTCCATGGTGAGAAAAGGGCGGATTCTAAAGATGTTCTTTAGGTGTAGGCGACAAGAGCGGGCAAGAGATTGTGTATGGTAGGTGAAGGAGAGATTGGTGTCAAATGTAACACCCAGACAGCGAGACCTGCTGCCTGGATGTTATTATGGTTCCGCCCACGGAGAGGGAAATGTCAAATTTAGGGAGGTTAGTAGACGGCGGGAGCAGAAGGAGTTCAGTTTTGGAGAGGTTGAGTTTCAGATAGAGAGCGGACATGATGTTGGAGACTGCGGACAGACAGTCACTGGTGTTCTGTAGTAAAGCGGGGGTAAGGTCGGGGGATGATGTGTATAGTTGTGTGTCATCAGCATAAAGATGGTACTGAAAGCCAAATCTGCTGATGGTCTGTCCAATTGGGGCCGTGTAGAGAGAGAAGAGAAGGGGGCCAAGGACTGAGCCCTGGGGTACCCCGAATGCGAGAGGAAGAGGAGATGACGTGGAGCCAGAGAACGAAACACTGAAGGAGTTGTCAGAAAGATAGGAAGAGAACCAGGAGAGAGCAGTGTCCTTAATCCTTAATACCTAGTGACTGGAGCCTAGAGAGTAGGAGATGGTGGTCAACTGTGTCAAAAGCTGCAGAAAGGTATAGAATGAGCAGAGAGTGGTCACCGTTACGTTTTCCTGTCAGAAGGTCATTGGTCACTAGAGTTGAGCATTCCGATACCGCAAGTATCGGGTATCGGCCGATATTCGCTGTATCGGAATTCCGATACTTAGTTCCGATATTTTTCATATATCGTATACCGGAATCGGAAGTTCCCATAATTCTTTGAGAGGCAATGTGATTTTAGTCAGCCAATGAGGAATCCTAAGAAGTGTGGGCACATCCTGTAATGCTGCGGTCATGTTAACTAATGGCATGGCTGTGATTGGATGCTGAAATGATGTCAGAATGCACTATAAAAGGCGCCGCCGCCATTTTAGCGTCACTGTGCTGTGAATTCAGTTAGGGACAGAACGCTGCTCTGCTGACTCTGAGGGACAGTTAGAGATTGCGATTTTGTGTACTGTGCTTTAGGCAGGCTAGTTTACCAACCGCTGTGTAAAGCTTCCTTTTGCCTTGCAGTGTTGTTTTAACAGCTCTGTGCAAGGTGTGTGTGTGAGAGTGCAGGTGACGCTGCAGTTTGCTCTGCATCCAACGCTGTTTGTAGGCATCTGCACGAGTCACTCACAGACTCTTTTTTTTTTCTTTAGTGTAATTCTTGCTGCTCCATTCAATTGAAATTATAGTGTGACGCACTTCCATCCGTATACAATACATTGGTTGCAAACACTATAGAAGTACAGAAAGGAGTCTTTCAGAGATAGTGAACAGTTGTGTGCAGTGTTCACTCTAGTCTGTGAGTTTTTTTTTTTTTGAGTGCAGATCCCGCTCCAGTTAGTTCTTCAACCACTGCTGCTTGTACTCTGCTGAGCGTGTCTCACTGCCTCATCCTTGACATTTTTCTCTAATTGTTGCTGCTCCATTCTATTTAAAAAAAATAAATCTATTATGTGACGTGCTTCCATCCGTATCCAATACATTGGTTGCAAACAATATAGAAGTACACAAACGGGCCTTTCACAGCTACTGAACAGTTGTGTGCAGTGTTTACTGTAGTCAGAGGTTTTCATTTTTGGAGTGCAGATCCGCTCCAGTTAGTTCTTCAACCACTGCTGCTTGTACTCTGCTGAGCGTGTCTCACTGCCTCATCCTTGACATTTTTCTCTAATTGGTGCTGCTCCATTCTATTTAAAAAAATCAAATCTATTAGTGTGACGTGCTTCCATCCGTATCCAATACATTGGTTGCAAACATATAGAAGTACACAAACGGGCCTTTCACAGCTAATGAACAGTTGTGTGCAGTGTTTACTGTAGTCAGAGGTTTTCATTTTTGGAGTGCAGATCCGCTCCAGTTAGTTCTTCAACCACTGCTGCTTGTACTCTGCTGAGCGTGTCTCACTGCCTCATCCTTGACATTTTTCTCTAATTGTGCTGCTCCATTCTATTTAAAAAAAATAAATCTATTAGTGTGACGTGCTTCCATCCGTATCCAATACATTGTTGCAAACAATATAGAAGTACACAAACGGGCCTTTCACAGCTACTGAACAGTTGTGCAGTGTTTACTGTAGTCAGAGGTTTTCATTTTTGGAGTGCAGATCCGCTCCAGTTAGTTCTTCAACCACTGCTGCTTGTACTCTGCTGAGCGTGTCTCACTGCCTCATCTTGACATTTTTCTCTAATTGGTGCTGCTCCATTCTATTTAAAAAAATCAAATCTATTAGTGTGACGTGCTTCCATCCGTATCCAATACATTGGTTGCAAACAATATAGAAGTACACAAACGGGCCTTTCACAGCTATGAACAGTTGTGTGCAGTGTTTACTGTAGTCAAGGTTTTCATTTTTGGAGTGCAGATCCCGCTCCAGTTAGTTCTTCAACCACTGCTGCTTGTACTCTGCTGAGCGTGTCTCACTGCCTCATCCTTGACATTTTTCTAATTGGTGCTGCTCCATTCTATTTAAAAAAATCTAATCTATTAGTGTGACGTGCTTCCATCCGTATCCAATACATTGGTTGCAAACAATATAGAAGTACACAAACGGGCCTTTCACAGCTATGAACAGTTGTGTGCAGTGTTTACTGTAGTCAGAGGTTTTCATTTTTTGGAGTGCAGATCCGCTCCAGTTAGTTCTTCAACCACTGCTGCTTGTACTCTGCTGAGCGTGTCTCACTGCCTCATCCTTGACATTTTTCTCTAATTGGTGCTGCTCCATTCTATTTAAAAAAAATAAATCTATTAGTGTGACGTGCTTCCATCCGTATCCAATACATTGGTTGCAAACAATATAGAAGTACACAAACGGGCCTTTCACAGCTATGAACAGTTGTGTGCAGTGTTTACTGTAGTCAGAGGTTTTCATTTTTGGAGTGCAGATCCCGCTCCAGTTAGTTCTTCAACCACTGCTGCTTGTACTCTGCTGAGCGTGTCTCACTGCCTCATCCTTGACATTTTTCTCTAATTGGTGCTGCTCCATTCTATTTAAAAAAAATCAAATCTATTAGTGTGACGTGCTTCCATCCGTATCCAATACATTGGTTGCAAACAATATAGAAGTACACAAACGGGCCTTTCACAGCTATGAACAGTTGTGTGCAGTGTTACTTAGTCAGAGGTTTTCATTTTTGGAGTGCAGATCCGCTCCAGTTAGTTCTTCAACCACTGCTGCTTGTACTCTGCTGAGCGTGTCTCACTGCCTCATCCTTGACATTTTTCTCTAATTGGTGCTGCTCCATTCTATTTAAAAAAAATCAATCTATTAGTGTGACGTGCTTCCATCCGTATCCAATACATTGGTTGCAAACAATATAGAAGTACACAAACGGGCCTTTCACAGCTATGAACAGTTGTGTGCAGTGTTTACTGTAGTCAGAGGTTTTCATTTTTGGAGTGCAGATCCGCTCCAGTTAGTTCTTCAACCACTGCTGCTTGTACTCTGCTGAGCGTGTCTCACTGCCTCATCCTTGACATTTTTCTCTAATTGGTGCTGCTCCATTCTATTTAAAAAAATAAATCTATTAGTGTGACGTGCTTCCATCCGTATCCAATACATTGGTTGCAAACAATATAGAAGTACACAAACGGGCCTTTCACAGCTATGAACAGTTGTGTGCAGTGTTTACTGTAGTCAAGGTTTTCATTTTTGGAGTGCAGATCCCGCTCCAGTTAGTTCTTCAACCACTGCTGCTTGTACTCTGCTGAGCGTGTCTCACGCCTCATCCTTGACATTTTTCTCTAATTGGTTGCTGCTCATTCTATTTAAAAAAAATCAAATCTATTAGTGTGACGTGCTTCCATCCGTATCAATACATTGGTTGCAAACAATATAGAAGTACACAAACGGGCCTTTCACAGCTATGAACAGTTGTGTGCAGTGTTTACTGTAGTCAGAGGTTTTCATTTTTGGAGTGCAGATTCCGCTCCAGTTAGTTCTTCAACCACTGCTGCTTGTACTCTGCTGAGCGTGTCTCACTGCCTCATCCTTGACATTTTTCTCTAATTGGTGCTGCTCCATTCTATTTAAAAAAAATAAATCTATTAGTGTGACGTGCTTCCATCCGTATCCAATACATTGGTTGCAAACAATATAGAAGTACACAAACGGGCCTTTCACAGCTATGAACAGTTGTGTGCAGTGTTTACTGTAGTCAGAGGTTTTCATTTTTGGAGTGCAGATCCCGCTCCAGTTAGTTCTTCAACCACTGCTGCTTGTACTCTGCTGAGCGTGTCTCACTGCCTCATCCTTGACATTTTTCTCTAATTGGTGCTGCTCCATTCTATTTAAAAAATCAAATCTATTACTGTGACGTGCTTCCATCCGTATCAAATACATTGGTTGCAAACAATATAGAAGTACACAAACGGGCCTTTCACAGCTAATGAACAGTTGTGTGCAGTGTTTACTGTAGTCAGAGGTTTTCATTTTTTGGAGTGCAGATCCCGCTCCAGTTAGTTCTTCAACCACTGCTGCTTGTACTCTGCTGAGCGTGTCTCACTGCCTCATCCTTGACATTTTTCTCTAATTGGTGCTGCTCCATTCTATTTAAAAAAATTAAATCTATTAGTGTGACGTGCTTCCATCCGTATCAAATACATTGGTTGCAAACAATATAGAAGTACACAAACGGCCTTTCACAGCAAATGAACGTTGTGTGCAGTGTTTTACTGTAGTCAGAGGTTTTCATTTTTGGAGTGCAGATCCCGCTCCAGTTAGTTCTTCAACCACTGCTGCTTGTACTCTGCTGAGCGTGTCTCACTGCCTCATCCTTGACATTTTTCTCTAATTTGGGTTTGCTGCTCCATTCTATTTAAAAAAAATTAAATCTATTAGTGTGACGTGCTTCCATCCGTATCCAATACATTGGTTGCAAACAATATAGAAGTACACAAACGGGCCTTTCACAGCTACTGAACAGTTGTGTGCAGTGTTTACTGTAGTCAGGTTTTCATTTTTGGAGTGCAGATTCCGCTCCAGTTAGTTCTTCAACCACTGCTGCTTGTACTCTGCTGAGCGTGTCTCACTGCCTCATCCTTGACATTTTTCTCTAATTGGTGCTGCTCCATTCTATTTAAAAAAATCAAATCTATTATGTGACGTGCTTCCATCCGTATCAAATACATTGGTTGCAAACAATATAGAAGTACACAAACGGGCCTTTCACAGCTAATGAACAGTTGTGTGCAGTGTTTACTGTAGTCAGAGGTTTTCATTTTTGGAGTGCAGATCCCGCTCCAGTTAGTTCTTCAACCACTGCTGCTTGTACTCTGCTGAGCGTGTCTCACTGCCTCATCCTTGACATTTTTCTCTAATTGGTGCTGCTCCATTCTATTTAAAAAAAATAAATCTATTAGTGTGGACGTGCTTCCATCCGTATCCAATACATTGGTTGCAAACAATATAGAAGTACACAAACGGGCCTTTCACAGCTACTGAACAGTTTTGTGCAGTGTTTACTGTAGTCAAGGTTTTCATTTTTGGAGTGCAGATTCCGCTCCAGTTAGTTCTTCAACCACTGCTGCTTGTACTCTGCTGAGCGTGTCTCACTGCCTCATCCTTGACATTTTTCTCTAATTGGTGCTGCTCCATTCTATTTAAAAAAAATTAAATCTATTAGTGTGACGTGCTTCCATCCGTATCCAATACATTGGTTGCAAACAATATAGAAGTACACAAACGGGCCTTTCACAGCTAATGAACAGTTGTGTGCAGTGTTTACTGTAGTCAGAGGTTTTCATTTTTGGAGTGCAGATCCCGCTCCAGTTAGTTCTTCAACCACTGCTGCTTGTACTCTGCTGAGCGTGTCTCACTGCCTCATCCTTGACATTTTTCTCTAATTGGTGCTGCTCCATTCTATTTAAAAAAATAAATCTATTATGTGACGTGCTTCCATCCGTATCAAATACATTGGTTGCAAACAATATAGAAGTACACAAACGGGCCTTTCACAGCTAATGAACAGTTGTGTGCAGTGTTTACTGTAGTCAGAGGTTTTCATTTTTGGAGTGCAGATCCCGCTCCAGTTAGTTCTTCAACCACTGCTGCTTGTACTCTGCTGAGCGTGTCTCACTGCCTCATCCTTGACATTTTTCTCTAATTGTTGCTGCTCCATTCTATTTAAAAAAAATTAAATCTATTAGTGTGACGTGCTTCCATCCGTATCCAATACATTGGTTGCAAACAATATAGAAGTACACAAACGGGCCTTTCACAGCTACTGAACAGTTTTGTGCAGTGTTTACTGTAGTCAAGGTTTTCATTTTTGGAGTGCAGATTCCGCTCCAGTTAGTTCTTCAACCACTGCTGCTTGTACTCTGCTGAGCGTGTCTCACTGCCTTATCCTTGACATTTTTCTCTAATTGGTGCTGCTCCATTCTATTTTAAAAAAATCAAATCTATTAGTGTGACGTGCTTCCATCCGTATCAAATACATTGGTTGCAAACAATATAGAAGTACACAAACGGGCCTTTCACAGCTAATGAACAGTTGTGTGCAGTGTTTACTGTAGTCAGAGGTTTTCATTTTTGGAGTGCAGATCCCGCTCCAGTTAGTTCTTCAACCACTGCTGCTTGTACTCTGCTGAGCGTGTCTCACTGCCTCATCCTTGACATTTTTCTCTAATTGTTGCTGCTCCATTCTATTTAAATAAATTAAATCTATTACTGTGACGTGCTTCCATCCGTATCAATACATTGGTTGCAAACAATATAGAAGTACACAAACGGGCCTTTCACAGCTACTGAACAGTTTGTGCAGTGTTTACTGTAGTCAGAGGTTTTCATTTTTGGAGTGCAGATCCGCTCCAGTTAGTTCTTCAACCACTGCTGCTTGTACTCTGCTGAGCGTGTCTCACTGCCTCATCCTTGACATTTTTCTCTAATTGTTGCTGCTCCATTCTATTTAAAAAAAATTAAATCTATTAGTGTGACGTGCTTCCATCCGTATCCAATACATTGGTTGCAAACAATATAGAAGTACACAAACGGGCCTTTCACAGCTACTGAACAGTTGTGTGCAGTGTTTACTGTAGTCAGAGGTTTTCATTTTTGGAGTGCAGATTCCGCTCCAGTTAGTTCTTCAACCACTGCTGCTTGTACTCTGCTGAGCGTGTCTCACTGCCTCATCCTTGACATTTTTCTCTAATTGGTGCTGCTCCATTCTATTTTAAAAAAATCAAATCTATTAGTGTGACGTGCTTCCATCCGTATCAAATACATTGGTTGCAAACAATATAGAAGTACACAAACGGGCCTTTCACAGCTAATGAACAGTTGTGTGCAGTGTTTACTGTAGTCAGAGGTTTTCATTTTTGAAGTGCAGATCCCGCTCCAGTTAGTTCTTCAACCACTGCTGCTTGTACTCTGCTGAGCGTGTCTCACTGCCTCATCCTTGACATTTTTCTCTAATTGGTGCTGCTCCATTCAATTTAAAAAAAATCAAATCTATTAGTGTGACGTGCTTCCATCCGTATCCAATACATTGGTTGCAAACACTATACAAGTACACAAAGGAGCCTTTCAGAGATAGTGAACAGTTGTGTGCAGTGTTCACTCTAGTCTGTGAGGTTTTTTTTTTCTTGAGTGCAGATCACGCTCCAGTTAGTTCTTGAACCACTGCTGCTTGTACTCTGCTGAGCGTGTCTCACTGCCTCATCCTTGACATTTTTCTCTAATTGGTGCTGCTCCATTCTATTTAAAAAAAATGAAATCTATTAGTGTGACGTGCTTCCATCCGTATCCAATACATTGGTTGCAAACACTATACAAGTACACAAAGGAGCCTTTCAGAGATAGTGAACAGTTGTGTGCAGTGTTCACTCTAGTCTGTGAGGTTTTTTTTTTTTTTGAGTGCAGATTACGCTCCAGTTAGTTCTTCAACCACTGCTGCTTGTACTCTGCTGAGCGTGTCTCACTGCCTCATCCTTGACATTTTTCTCTAATTGTTGCTGCTACATTCTATTTCAAATAATTCAAATCTATTACTGTGACGTGCTTCCATCCGTATCAAATACATTGGTTGCAAACAATATAGAAGTACACAAACGGGCCTTTCACAGCTACTGAACAGTTGTGTGCAGTGTTTACTGTAGTCAGAGGTTTTCATTTTTGGAGTGCAGATCCCGCTCCAGTTAGTTCTTCAACCACTGCTGCTTGTACTCTGCTGAGCGTGTCTCACTGCCTCATCCTTGACATTTTTCTCTAATTGGTGCTGCTCCATTCTATTTAAAAAAAATCAAATCTATTAGTGTGACGTGCTTCCATCCGTATCCAATACATTGGTTGCAAACACTATACAAGTACACAAAGGAGCCTTTCAGAGATAGTGAACAGTTGTGTGCAGTGTTCACTCTAGTCTGTGAGGTTTTTTTTTTTTTGAGTGCAGATTACGCTCCAGTTAGTTCTTCAACCACTGCTGCTTGTACTCTGCTGAGCGTGTCTCACTGCCTCATCCTTGACATTTTTCTCTAATTGGTGCTGCTCAATTCTATTTCAAATAGCTCAAATCTATTAGTGTGATGCGCTTCCATCCGTATATAATACATTGGTTGCAAACAGCCTTTTTGTTAAGGTACAGTATTATATCGACATTGTACAAGTGTCGCTATTCAGTCTGATAACTAGATATCATTCACCTTTTCTATCAGTTGTCGTTGTTTCAGCAAAACTTGCAGGTATATATTTAGCTAATGTGACTATGCACTATTGACTTTAACAAGGTAATGCATGAGTTTTGTTACCGATTCTCATTTTTACATGATGGACCTTTATGATATGGGTTGTTAAATTTGTAATTAAATATGTATTTTTTGAAATGACACAAATATAAGTAATGTTGAAGAGGACTAGTCCTACATCCATTGTTTGCACAATATTACAGGTGTACATCACGTCTCTTAATCAACAATGGATTATTAAATTTACTTGTATGCTTTTATTTAAAAGCCAAGAACACTGAAGGCTAACCTTCGCACTGCAGCTGTTGTCAAAGTTCAACCCACATTATGCACTTCCAACATTGCAGCATTTGAGGCATAATGTGAGTTGGATTTGTCTAAGTTATGGAGTGACAAGGTTCACCATCAGTACCCTATAGCATAAGTAGGCTTTTGTGTTAGCATTTGTGTTCGACATGTGGATATCTGCAGTAATATGTCACAATTATTTTGTTACAGATTTGTGACAAAGACTAATAATTTTATGGTTTTAAAGGTGACGTTTCACTTGTTTACAGCTTAGAAATAAGGGTGTAGCCTCTTATCTTTGTGTAGCAGTAGCCACTTTAACATGTCATGTTTTTTTCAACATGTGTAGCTACCTAGCAGTAATTTTTGCCGGACACACAGAGGGGAACAGCAGGCGTTACTGAACCCCACAAACACATCAGCGATTGTTTTGATCTGTGCATCCAAAACTTCTGAGCAGCAACTGGCAGTGTTGTAGCCCAGGCAGTAGAGTTCAGGTGGTAGAAAGATGAACATAACAGGAGACATGGATAACGTTGCCAACCAGTTATTTAATCTGAAACCGGACAGGCAAATTCATGCGAGATCCATGCCTTGTTCATTTTCAGAAAAGTAAGCCGGTCTACATTATCGGAGGATAGTCGCATGCTACGGTCTGTTAGTACACCACCTGCAGCACTAAAGAAGCGCTCCGATAATACACTGGCAGCAGGGCAAGCCAGCACCTCCAATGCATACTGGCTAAGCTCTGGCCATGTATCCAGCTTAGAGACCCAAAACTTGAATGGGGAAGAGCCATCTGGGAGTACACTGAGAGGCCAAGACATGTAGTCTGTCACCATCTTACGGAAACTTTGCCTTCTGCTGACTGGAGCCGTCTTGGATGGTGTAGACATTGGTGGCGCTGCCACAAAACTTCGCCACATTTGGAACATATTGGTCTTGCTGTTGTGAATTTGCTAGAAATTAATTCTGAGCAGAAGCTCCCTCTGGTGGTTACAAACAGTACTGAACTATCCAATGAAGATTGTGAAGATTGGAGATCAGGTGTTACTGACTGGTGTTATATAAGGGAGGTTCCCTCCCATCAGGGTTGACGGTGATCAATTGTTCTGGTCTCATCTTTGATTCCTGTACACTTTGTAGCTTGCTGTTTCGTGCCTGCATCTTTTTCTAACAGATAAGACATTTTCTTCTTTTATTTTTTTTGGTTTTTTTTGGCATTTTGTCCTGCACTTCTGTGGGGGTCTGCCGGGTCCCCTTGGGGGGCTTGTGCTCCTCTCAGTTTAGTTCAGCCACTGTTGTTTGTTCATTTTACTTTTCCACTTTTTTCTGTGGCTGCTGTTTAGTTTTTGTTACACCAGAGAACTAATTTAGGTGCTAGAGGTCGTGTCATCTCAGGTATTTTTGTAATTAGTAGAGTTGGTACTTTTCAGGGTTTTTTGTGATTGCATAAAGTGCCCTTCCTATCCTTTTCTATTTATGAAGTTTGAGCCCCAACGTTTGCTCATACTATTTTCTGTCTGTGTCAGTATTTCTTCTTGTCTAACCGCCATTACATGTTTGGGGGCTTTCTATGTTCTTTGTGGATCTGCTCCGGGGCAGATAGCTTTCCTCTTTCTATCTTTAGGTGTAGTTAGCTTCTCAGGCTGTGACGAGGCGTCTAGGACCAACGTAGGTACGCTCCACGGCTGTCTTTAGTTGTGGTGGTTAGTCAGGGTACTGCAATCCCATAGATTCCAACCTCTCTGGTGTATTGCCTTTTTTGCCTGCTCTCCTCAGCTACCAAATCATAACATCTTGCCCTGTGCAGAGGCGCTGCTTGTGCTCCCTCTTGTTGCAGAGCTGTCTCCACTGCCTCGACGCACAAAGCTGCTTTGTAAAGCAGTAGTAGCAGCAGTGCTCTCGGCTGGAATGGAGAACATTATGGATTGCACCAGTGTGTCTTGGTACTCCCGCATTTTACGCTCCCGGTTCAACGGTGTGATGAGGCTTTGTAAGTTGTCCCGGTAGCGAGGGTCTAGGAGGGTGGACACCCAATAATCAGACGTGGTGAGAATGTGGGCGATGCGGCGGTCGTTTCTCAGGCACTGCAGCATGAAATCAACCATGTGCTGCAGACTCCCAACTGGCCAAGAAACGCTGTCCCCTGCAAGAGGCGTCATCTCTGCCTGCTCTGCATCACCCCACCCTCGCTATACATACTGACTAGAGCGTTGTGTACCTCCCTCTGGAGCGATGTCTTCCTCCTCCATTGACTCCTCCTCATCCTCCTCACAAAGTGAGCCCTGCCCAGCCCTTTGTGAGGAACCATGTTGCGCTGACTGTCCAGAAGGTGACGGAATTTGTGACTCCTCATCCTCCACCTCTTCCAAAACCTCATCCCTTAGTGCTTGCATTGTTTTTTGAAGCAGGCAGATAAGGGGGACAGTCAGGCTGACTAGTGCATCATCTGCACTCGCCATCCGCGTTGACTCATCAAACGCACGCAAAACGTGGCAGAGGTCCTTCATAGAGTCCTTCGCCAGTCCTTACACTGGCTGTCCATTCATTATAGTATCCAATTCAAAGTACTGGTTGTCACCCACAAAGCTCTCCACAGTGCAGCACCCCCCTACATCTCCTCCCTCATTTCTATCTATCGGCCTGCGCTCTGCAAACGACCTTCGACTAACCTCTGCACTAATCCGTACCTCCCATTCCCGACTACAAGACTTCTCCCGTGCTGCGCAAATCCTCTGGAATGCTGTACCCCAAGAAATTAGGACTATCCGCAATTAGCATGGTTTCAGGCGCTCCCTCAAAACACATTTGTTCAGAGCGACCTATCACATTCACTAATCAAAGTCATTCTATGTGTAAGTCTGTGTGTGTAGCCCATTCACTATCTCCATCCATCACTCCCTCAAAATGGCTGGACCATCATTGTAAATACACCATTGTAAATAAACACCTGTACTTCGTATCTCCCCCACCTCATTGTAGATTGTAAGCTGTCACGAGGAGGGCGGCTTATATTGCTTTAATTATTGTATTGTTAACATTGTTACTTATGACTTGTGTTCTGACACTGTTAAACTGTAAAGCGCTGCGGAATATGTTGGCGCTATATAAATAAAGATTATTATTATTATAGAGGTCCAGTCAGTAGTGGTGAAGTGTGAACGGCGCAAATTGCGAGTTGATTGCGCCTGATGCAGCTGATACTCCATTACTGTTGGCTGCTGCTCACACAACCGCTCCAACATATGTAACGTGGAATTCCACCTGGTGGGTACGTCACATATGATGCGATGTTCAGGAAGGCGAAATCTGCGTTGCAGAGCTGCAATCAGCGATCTGGCCATGCTGGAACGTCGCAAGTGAGCGCATTCTAGGCGGACCTTGTGCAGCAGTGCATCAAGATCCGGATAGTCCCTCAAAAAACTCTGCACGACCAAGTTGAGCACATGTGACAGACATGGTATGTGAGTGAGGTTGCCAAGGCTCAGAGCTGCCACCAGATTTCGGCCATTGTCACACACTACCAAGCCTGGCTGGAGATTCGCTGCCAAAAACCACACGTCGCTCTCCTGCTTGATGGCATTCCAGAGCTCCTGCGCTGTGTGGCTTCGATTCCCCATGGAAAATTAATTTCAGGACGGCCTGTTGACGTTTGGACACGGCTGTGCTCATATCGGTCGCAACAGGTAACCGTTCACGGGTCCATGTGGAGGTCGACAGTGACGGCTCCTGCAGCGATGATTCTGAGGAACTGGAGTAGGAGGAGGAGTCAATGTGTACAGACTTGATTCCTGCAATCCTTGGAGTTGGCAGAACACGTACAGCGCCACTCGCAAGATCAGTACCCGGCTCCACAACATTGACCCAATGGGCAGTGAGGGAAAGGTATCGTCCCTGGCCATGGGTTTAGAACCCTCTTGTTAGGTTTTGTTTCAGTTTGCTGGTCACATGACCTTTTTTCCCTATTTAGTCTGGCTCCGCCCTTCTGGCTTTGCTTGACTTCATTGTATTATCTACTGTTAAGCTAGCCGGGTGCTTAGGTGCCTTACTCAGTCAGTTTTGCTTGATGTTAGGATCTCAAAGTATTTTGTTTTCTGTTTAATTATCCCTGCTACAATTTCTGTTAGGAGGTGTCCACCTTTTCTCCCAGTCCCTAGATCTTGTAGGGATTCCTCCCTCGCAACTATAGGTCTTCGTTCAGACTAGCTGAGGACTTTAGCGGGTCTGGTCGCAGGATCAGGTTCCCCATTACATCGTAGGGATTCAGCTTAGTTCTATTGTAGGGACAGAATTCCCTTCTTTCCTTAGTGGTTGTAGCAGATCATAACAATGGGTACTGGTCCACGCATCGGTGGTCAGGTGGACCTTGCTACTGAGGGCGTTTAGTAGCGCATGTTTAATTTTTCCCTCAACATGCTTTTGCAGACCAAGTTCGGCTTGCCTGCTGAAATGAAATCAGCTTGGCACATTGTATTGTGGGACTGACAATGATATTAAGTTACGGAAACTGTCTGTCTCCACCAGCCTGAATTACAGCATTTCAAGGGACAGGAGTTTTGCAATGCCAGCATTCAGAGCCTGTGCTCGTGGATGGTTTGCCCAGTATGGCCGTCTTTTATCCCATGCCTGTGCTACCGATGGCTGTTTTGTGGCCTGGGAGTGTGAGGATGACAGGGAACTTGCTGCTGTGTGTGGAATAACACTTTGTCTCTGGACAACAGTGACCGAGGTTCTTCCATGGCGATCCTGTGAGGAAGCAGAACCAGCTGTGTGTGAGCTCGATGAAGAGGCTTCAACACAACCTGAAGATGTAGGTGCTGCTGTAGGTTGGCCTACATCTCCAGTGTGTCTTTGTAACTCAACTACGTGCTTTGTCAGCACATGTTTCCACATATTAGTGGTATTGAGGTTACTGACACTTTTACCTATTTTTAATTTTTGATTACACAGCTTGCATTTGACATAGCAAATATCATCTGCAAGTGTGTCAAAAAAGGACCACGCAGTGCAAGTCCTGGGAGCGCACGTTTTGACTTTTGGAGGACAACTTCTCCGAACAGGTGCCAAACTGGAGGCTACAGGCAACCGAGTCTGCAGCCTAACTCTCCCTCCTGTTTGTACCGTTGGGGCAATGTCTTCCTCTATCTTCCTTCTATCACTAACCACTTCTCTAGGCCTCTCACAGCTTTCAACCAAAGTACTGGTTCTCAGCCACAAAGCTATCCACAGTGCAGCACCCCCCTAAATCTCCTCCCTCATTTCTATCTATCGGCCTAACCGACTGCTGCGCTCTGCAAACGACTTTCGACTAACCTCTGCACTAATCCGTACCTCCCACTCCCGACTCCAAGACTTCTCCCGCGCTGCGCCAATCCTCTGGAATGCTGTACCCCAAGAAATTAGGACTATCCACAATTTGCATGGTTTCAGGCGCTCCATCAAAACACATTTGTTCAGAGCGGCCTATCACATTCACTAATCAAAGTCATTCTATGTATTCTGTGTAAGTGTGTGTGTGTGTCTAGCCCATTCACTATCTTCATCCCTCACTCCCTTAAGATGGCTGGACCATCATTGTAAATCCACCATTGTATATAAACACCTATACTTTGTATCTTCCCCACCTCATTGTAGATTGTAAGCTGTCACGAGCAGGGGCGACTTATTTTGCTTAAATTATTGTATTGTTAACGTTGTTACTTATGACTTGTGTTCTGAAACTGCTAAACTGTAAAGCGCTGCGGAATATGATGGCGCTATATAAATTAATATTATTATTATTATTAGTATTCCTCTGAGCTGCTCCCAACACCTTCCTGTTCCTCACGCCATGTTGGGTCTTGGACCTCATCATCTCCACTACCCTCTTCCAACACCTGCTGCTGTTGGGTGGTCTGGCCAGCACCATGCTCAACAGAAACTGGCACCTGAGTCTCATCATCAGATGCGTTCTGCGGTGTGCTGACCATCGGCACTGTCTCACCCGCCTCTTCAGATTCAGAGAGACACAGCTGTTGCGCATCACTGCATACTCCCTCTTCTTCACATTCCAGAATGCTGCTTGGCTGGGCCCCTGTTTGCAAGCCAACAGATTCTGAGAACAGAAGCAGACACTCAGCTGGCTCCTGTACAGAACTCTGTCACTGCCTGGGCAATTTGGCAGGCTGTGAAGAGACAGATGGTTGCTCAACAGTGCTGTGGTCCTGAGAGGAGGTGGAAGCAATTGAAGTCGATGCATTGGCTGACATCCAACCAACAACGGCTTCAATTTGTTCTTCCCGCAGCAGGGGGGTACGCCGACCTCCTACAAAAGTGCGCATAAAGGAACGTTCACGGGGAAAACTGGTGGATGCTGTGTCACTGGGGGCGGCAGCAGCCACAGAATCCCCACGTCCTCTCCCTGCTGAAACTCCACGGCCACGACCACGTGCCTTACTCCCTGCCTTCTTCATCTTGGTAGATTGATAAAGAAAGTCTGAAAAGTTATAAGGCTTAAGTGTGGTTATTCCGCAAAGACTGCAGTGAACACTGCACACAACTGTTCACTACCCAACGCGTCACAGCAGGAAGGCAGTCTGTGCGTCCAAACAAAGGCGCAAGCATACATGCACGTACCCTGTTTATAAAGCTATATAAAAAAAATTATGTAGTAGTGACGCACACTTTATTGAGGTACAGTATTACATGGCCATTCACCATCTGTGGCTATGCAGTCTCATCTATATATACCTTATCTATCCGTTGTCATGCTTGCAAGTCCACAGTCAGGCATAAATAGCAATTTGCACTATGCACTTTTTAAAGGTTATGTTTGTTAATAAAAATGATTATTGGCACATATGAGTATTACATGATGGAAATTGTATAATTTTTATAAACTGTTTAGTGACATTATTCAGCAAATGTAACATTTTATTAATGTCACAGATAACTTGTAATGCTGATGATGTTTTGAAGTCAGACATTCATTGTCTATACAATAAAAATGGTGTACATACTGTTACTTATCCATCATTAATGGATTCAGATATGTACTTGTATGCTTTTATGTACAACCGTATAGCAGATTCCTTAACTAATTTATTTTGTGGTTTGCATTGCTGTTAAACATGTTAATGTATGCGTTTATGTTTGTCAATTCTTTATTTATCTCGATATTTTTTTAACTGAAATCATCATCTTATGGTAGTAAAGCTTATCTTTCTCTTGTTTTGAGTATAGACATTTAAAATTGACACGTAACAAGGAAAATACTTGATCTACTATTTAAACATCCTCCTTGACCCTGGGCTCCAACACCGCCAGTTGTTGCCTAGAAGTGCTGTTAGCACAGTCAACACTTGCTCCTGTGTTACTGGGGTTAAGTAACACCAGCTGTTCCCCTGCTGTGTGTACGTCAAAAAGTCCTGCTGCATCCACCCTGTCCTCCTCTCATCCCTGGGCTCCAACACCGCCAGTTGTTGCCTGGAAGTGCTGTTAGCACAGTCAACACTTGCTCCTGTGTTACTGGGGTTCAGTAATGTCAGCTGTTCCCCTGCTGTGTGTACGGCAAAAAGTCCTGCTGCCTCCACCCTGTTCTCTTCTCATCCCTGGGCTCCAACACCACCAGTTGTTGCTCGGAAGTACTTGGCACGGGTACTGACTCCTGCCCAGCCTGGTTACAGCACGACAGCTGTTTCCTGGCAGTGTCAACGTCAATTAGCCTCCAATAAGTTGGCCTGTCGTGTTGCATTCTGGTTAGCCGACTATATGGTGCCTGCAGTTTTGGTCATTCCTATGTGTGCTGTGGGATATGTAAATAAAGGCTGTTTCCGTTGTGACAATAGGACAAGCACCCACTGTAGGACTGTGTGATTCGGTAACTGCGGACGGCTTGCGGCCTGTAAACTTACATTTTCATGGGTGCCTTATGGTACCCGTCCGGGTTCCAGTACCGTCAACTGGTACTCCGCAGTGCCTTTGGCGTAGGTGCCTCCATCTCGGTATCCGAGTTCCAGCAACGTCTGCTGGTCCTTGGTAGTGCTTTGGAGCACAGGTACCTCCTGCTTAGTAACCGTGTCCCAGTAACGTCAGCTGGTCCTCGGTTGTGCCATTGGCTCTTTTCCTTCTGCTGCCCCTCCGGGTTCCAGCACAGTCAGCTGGTCCTCGTTACTTGCATTGGCTCTTGTACCTTCTGCTACCCGTCCGGGTTCCAGTACCGTCAACTGGTTCTCCGCAGTGCCTTTGGCCTAGGTGCCTCCATCTCGGTATCCGAGTTCCAGCAACGTCTGCTGGTCCTTGGTAGTGCTTTGGAGCACAGGTACCTCCTGCTTAGTAACCGTGTCCCAGTAACGTCAGCTGGTCCTCGGTTGTGCCATTGGCTCTTTTCCTTCTGCTGCCCCTCCGGGTTCCAGCACAGTCAGCTGGTCCTCGTTACTTGCATTGGCTCTTGTACCTTCTGCTACCCGTCCGGGTTCCAGTAACGTCAGCTGGTTCTCGGAAGTTAGTCAGCCTTCTTGTACCTTCAGCTACATTTACAAATTGAAGATTTTTTAAATGTTTTTTTGGGTAATCACTCTGGATCTCCAACAATGAAGACGACGACCATGATGACCACCCCGAAGAAGATGACGACCACAAGGACGACGAGCATCAAGCCAACCAACCTGAACACCATCACAAAGAAGAAATAAAAGATTACCCAAAAGAAGATCACCAACAGGACAAAGAAGGTTAAGACAAACTACAAGATACAGAACAAGAGACAGAAGAACAATAAGCAGAAGATCAAAAAGCAGAAGAACATGAAGTATAAGACCAAAATGAAGAGCAAAATATATGCTCTAAATTATAAGCAGAAGAAGACTAAGCAGTGTATGGGGGTGAGTCCGTTCCTCCTCGTGGTGCCCCTGGAAAATGCCTGCTGCTGCAGGCTAAACTGAACACGGACAAATACTGTTGTAATTTAAATCTTTTGTGACAGCAAGAACGGAAGGATGAAAAATTCATACTTTTACAGATTACAAGTACAGGAATCTCTGTCACAAATAAGAATATGATGAAGAAGATGAAGATGAAGTAGAATATGAAGAAGAATAATAGTTTAATAAGAACAATATGAGTAATGTTAACAAAAAGATGAATATCAAGAAGTTTAAGAAGAAGATAAAGAAGGTGAAGATGAAGAATAATTTGATGAAAAAGATGATGCTGCTGAAGATTATGAAGGAGAAATGTGTCAAAAGTTAAAAAGGTGAAGAGCATGGAAGTTGTGAAATATACATATTTGCCAAAATAGAAAAAACGTTAACAACATTGTCAATTTCTTCGTCAATCCAAACATCTTTAAAAAAAAAAAAATTAATGCTATTCCATTTGATTGGGTTAAACATCTATGCCTTTAATGTCTCCTCAACCTCCCCCAATACATTCTACATTACTCTTTGTTGTTTTCCTTCATGTACAATTAACCAACAAGGCAAGAATGGGTTTTTTTTAATTCCGATATTTTGTTCCCATAGACTTACATTGGATTTCCGGTATCGGTATCGGGTATCGCCGATATATTTTGGGTATCGGCGATACCATTCCGATTTCAATACTTTTGGATATCGGAAAGTATCGCTCAACTCTATTGGTCACTTTTATGAGTGCAGTTTCAGTCTAATGTAGGGGGTGGAAGTCGGACTGTGAAGGGTCTACAAGGGAGTGAGTGGAGAGGTAACGTGTAAGGCGGAAGTAGACTAGGAACTTCAAAAGTTTAGAGATGAAGGGGAGATTGGAGACCGGTCTGTAGTTGTTCGTGCAGGAAGGGTCGAGAGCGAGTTTCTTTAGTAATAGAGTAACGATGGAGTGTTTGAAGGAGGATGGAAAAATGCCAGAGGAGAGTGAGAGATTAAAGATTGTAGTTAGGTGAGTTGTGACAACTGGAGAGACTGGAGATGTGAGGGAATGGGTCGGTAGTGCATGTAGTCGGACGAGAGGAAGAGAGGAGTCTGGAGACTTCTTCTGTGATGGGTTTTTCAATTAATTTGTATAACAAAAAATAACGACATGTTAGACTACCCATTAACACATGACATAAAATGTTACACGAGTGAAGACTAAAAATGTAATACAATCAGCATATCATGGACCACAAACAGCACCAACAGTGTAATCCTTTGTTCTTTGTAATTAAATTAATTGCCTCCTGGGAGAAGAACTTCAAAGAGAAACATGCTGTTTCCTCTCTTTTCATCTCTTGTCATTTTGGTGTAACTATTGTGCAAGTTACATTCCATTAGTCCATTAGGGAACTTCCATTTATAAACAAAAATGATAGTAGATGATAGACTAATGAGACCATTACTTTCTCAATTTTAGGCTTTCACAGTAAATGATTTTATTTCATATCATTCCAATTACAGTGGGGTTTGAAAGATTGCGAACCCTTCAGAATTTTCAATATTTCTGCCTAAATCTGACCTAAAACTACATCATATTTCTGAAGTCCTAAAATAGAGAACGAGAATAAAATTAAACAAATAAGTCAAAAATCTAAGACATTTTTTAAATGAGAAAAAAATATCCAAAATAATGTCTGTGAATAGCAAAAGTATGTGAACCTTTGCTTTCATTATCTGGTGTGACTCCACTTTGCAGCAATAACTGCATTTAAACATGTCGAATAATCGTTGATTAGTCCTGCAAATTGGCATGGAGGAATGTTAGTCCATTCTTCTCTACAAAGAAACTACAACTCTATTATTTTTGTGACTTTTTTCTCTTATGAGCTGCTCGCTTCAGGTCTATCCATGACATTTATATAAGATTAAGGACTTGGCAATTCTAAAACTTTGAAGCTAATATTTAATTGTTTCCAGTTTTCTGGCATAAAAACAGTTTGAAAAGTCGTGAAATTTTGGCACAACACGAAGTTGCGACTTTTGACATTAACGCTGTTCCCTTTTCAGCTCTGCTGAAATGGGTGGATAAGGCAGGACAAAAATGTCTGGCCATCTAGTTCATTTCTAGTCTGCAGCCTGATTTTTGGGGAGGCGCACAGAGGTGCACACCACTTGTGTGATGATCATCTAATGATGTTTCGCCTTTACCATTTATTTGCAGAACGACTTGTGTTATACAAGTTATTTTACAAATGAATTATAATGATATACTGCAAAGTTTTCTATGATTTGTGCAAAGTTTGTTAAAATGACCGTGACCATTTAAAGATTTGCTTAAAGAGGCAATGCATCATGAAGAAAAATTCTCTTCCTCACTGGAAGACATACAGTACAGACCAAAAGTTTGGACACACCTTCTCATTCAACGATTTTTCTGTATTTTCATGACTGTTAAAATTGTAGAATCACACTGAAGGCATCAAAACTATGAATTAACACATGTGGAATTATACATTACACTTTACAAAAAAGTGTGAAACAAGTGAAAAGATGTCTTATATTCTAGGTTCTTCAAAGTAGCCACCTTTTGCTTTGATTACTGCATTGCACGCAGAAAAGGTGAACTGATGGACTCTACAGGCCTGGTTCCCACCGTGAAGCATGGAGGAGGTGGTGTGATGGTGTGGGGTGCTTTGCTGATGACACTGTTGGGGATTTATTCAAAATTGAAGGCATTCTGAACCAGCATGGCTACCACAGCATCTTGCAGCAGCATGCTATTCCATCCGGTTTGTGTTTAGTTGGACCATCATTTATTTTTCAACAGGGCAATGACCCCAAACACACCTCCTGGCTGTGTAAGGGCTATTTGACCAAGAAGGAGAGTGTTGAGGTGCTATGCCAGATGACCTGGCCTCCACAGTCACCAGACCTGAACCCAATCGAGATGGTTTGGGGTGAGCTGGACCGCTCACCACTTCAATTTTGAATAATCTCCAACAGTGTCACCAGCAAAGCACCCCCACACCATCACACCACCTTCTCCTTGCTTCACGGTGGGAACAAGGCATGTAGAGTCCATCCGTTCACCTTTTCTGCGTGCAAAGCAGTAATCAAAGCAAAAGGTGGCTACTTTGAAGAACCTAGAATATAAGACATATTTTCAGTTGTTTCACACTTTTTTGTAAATTGTAATGTATAGTTCCACATGTGTTAATTCAGTTTTGATGCCTTCAGTGTGATTCTACAATTTTCATAGCCATGAAAAAACAGAAGAATCTTTGAATGAGAAGGTGTGTCCAAACTTTTGGTCTGTACTGTAGATACCGATTGAGTGATGTTCCCACTCACGTGCTGAGACACATAGGCAATTCTAATGTACACAGTAGGTATCATAAGTGCATCTCAGAAGGTGTGTGGGGTCATTGTGTCATTGGTAGAGCTTACTTTCTATGAGGGATTGAGCTGATTTGGTTGGTGCCAGAAAACAGTATGAAAAATATTGTCCAACAATGCCTGCGAGCACTATACATTCTATGCATGTATGCACAGTTAAAACACCACTCCAGTGTTTAATTATTTCGGCACTGGGGTGGTGCCACATATGTATAGTCCCTAACTCTAGTAGTATACTCACTAGCTGCCATCTTCAGCTTTTCCTGGCACCACTCCAGTCCTGCACAATCATCTTGTGACCATTACTCCTTATAACTGACCTAAAATCAGAGGTAACAGTCATATGCTCTCAATGCAAGTCTGTGAGAGCCTCGTTCTGGCCTCTTTCTGGCTCTCATAGAACTACATTGAGTTTTGACTTCCAGATTCCTCCACCTTACACTGGAGCAATCTGTTACGGCACAACACACTGGAGACCAACTGGAGAGTTAGACTAGTTCCACCATCCCAGGGCTGCAGTAAAAAAAAAAAATTTGGAGTGGTGCTTTACTGTTTAGATGCATTAGATTGTAATATGTTAAATGTGTGATAGCCAATTCTGACCACAATGTGCATGATCTAATATATACTTACCTTGTAATATCTTCACATCCTACTCCGTCCAGATGTGTCCGGATCACAGAATTCCAAGCGCCAGAAGTTCAACGAATGCCATATTGGGACACCCAAATGATGGGTGTCTCAATATGGAAACTGATGGTGCTACCAGCCTCTTGCACAGCACTACCAGAAAAACACCTTCGCACCACACACACCCCTCTGTATATGCTGTATGCAGCCTCTTGCGCGGTACCACCAGCGGAACACCATTGCACCACATACACAAACACACACAGACAAACACACACTGTATATGCCGTACACACCACACACATACACACACACTCTGTATATGCCGTACGCACCACACACACACACACTGTATACGCCGAATGCAGCCTCTTGCGCGGTACCACCAGCGGAACACTGTCACGAACATGCCGCCGCTGGGATCAGCCGAATGATTCACTGACCACCGCCATCTTTGTACAGGAGGAGCGCATGCACAGTTTTAATGTGACCGCCACTATCTGTCTGCACAAAGATGGCGGAGGTCTGATTTACTGCACCTGCATGAATTCCACGCAGGCGCAGTGAATCATTCGGCTGATCCCGGCGGCAGATGCACGACGTGTCTACAGGCAGAGGAAGCCGGTCACATTAAAGGGGTTTTCTCACTAAATAAAGTTAATTTTAAAAATTGTCTGTGTCTGACCATGTACCAAGCATACCACATCTCCTGAGCAGGGGAGGTAGAAAAAAACAATGCTGACATTACAGCAGGGGATCACAGAGGATTCATTTTGTGAGGTAAAATATTTCACTGACTTTTTTTAAACAATATTTTACCTCACAAAATGTATCCTCTGCGATCTCCTGCTGTAATGTCAGTATTGTCTTTTGCTTCCTCCCCTGCCCAGGAGCTGTGGTATGTTCTGTACACGATCCGACACAGACAATTTTTAAAATGAACTTTCGTTCATGGGAAAACCCCTTTAAAAAGCAAATATCAAAGCCAACATGGCTCCTCCTAAAAAGTACGCCAATGACAATGAAAGGAAAGCAGCAAAGGCACATCAAAGACAACAACGGGCAAATGAGACTCTTGAAGAGCAACAGCATCACTGGGACAAAAACAATGCATATAAGCATAGGCTTCAAGCACAAGAGTCCCCTGATGCAAAAGTCATTAGATTATCATAGGATGCCATTAGGCAACAACAGCGCTGCAAACAGAAATCTGCAGTCTTAACAGCAATATCACGCTCACAAGATGACCTATTGGAACCAGCATACCACACCGCCGAGTCTACAACTTCAAAATATATGAGGTTAACTGAGAAGGCATATGGGGTAAACAGTTCAAAGAAGAGAGCACAGATGGGAGACATCAGCACATGGGGAAAGAGAGTGGATAGGTGGGTGAGCACATGGGGAGAGTTTCTCAACTCTGCAAAGCCTGTCCCCATCGTGACATTATTGCCCTCCCGATGCAATAGCATCGGGTCTCCATCTAGTATATTATAATAAACCACATCCTTTTAAAGAGGAACACAATATTCTCTTTAGTTACCATTATCTATCAACAATAGTCAATGACTTACTGCACAAATGGGTACAATCAATGTATTGTAAACGCATGCATTTTCTAGCTTCATAAAAACATAACATTTACGTATATATACAGTATATACTCGTGTATAAGTCGAGATTTTCAGCACCTTTTTTCGTGCTGAAAATGCCCCCTCGGCTTATACACGAGTCATAGGGCAGAAACCAGCGGGGGAGGGGATGCCGCGGCAGGAGCCGGTGGCTGGGATCATACTCACCCCTCCCCGTGCCATCGCTGAGCGTCCCTGCAATCCTGCGTTCTCCCCTGCTTCCTGCAGCTCTTCAGCACTGAGCGGTGATGTAATACCCGCTCATTAAGGTCATGTAATATGGACACGACGCCACTCCCATAGGCGTGGCCTCCATATTCATGGCCTTAATGAGCGGTATTACATCACCGCTCAGTGCTGAAGAGCTGCAGGAAGACGGGGAGAACGCAGGATTGCAAGAACGCTCAGCGATGGCACGGGGAGGGGTGAGTATGATGGAGGAGAGGACAAGGAACACAGAACAGGACGGGGGGGAGAACGGTGGACGGGGGAAGCATAGAGGAGGACGGGGGAAGCTGGAGCAGGACGGGGAAGCATGGAGGAGGACGGGGGAGAACGGAGGACGGGGAAGCATGGAGCAGGAGGGGGGGAGATCGGTGGATGGGGGAAGCGTGGAGGAGGATGGGGGAAGCATGGAGCAGGACAGGGGAGGATGGAGGGCACAGAGGAGCACGGAGCTGGACGGGGGCACAGGAGGACAGAGAAGGAATGGGGGAGCACAGCGGAGGACGGAGCAGGAGGGCGGGAGTACAGAGGAGAATAGGGGAGCACAGAGCTGGATGGGGGAGCAAGGAGCAGGACGGGAGCAGCACAGAGCAGGAGGGCAGTTTATACACCCGGCTTATACACGAGTCAATAATTTTTCCCAGTTTTTTGTGGCAAAATTAGGGGGGTCGGCTTATACACGGGTCGGCTTATACACGAGTATATACGGTAATTACTTCTCCCACCTGATGATTTCATGTCCTATTTTTTAAATACAAATGGAAATTACATCTTTTTTAGCATTGAGCAGGTGAACTAGATATGTATTTACTGAATACAGAATGGAAAACAATTGGCTTCTTATCTTTATTTAAAATGTCTCTAGTAGTGATGAGCGAGTATACTAGTAGCTCAGTTTTTCCAGAGCATGCTCGGGTGATCTCCGAGTATTTTGGCATGCTCAGAGATTTAGTGTTTGTTGACGCAGCAGCATGATTTGCGGCTGCTAGACAGTCTGAATACATATGTGGAATTCCCGACAAACAGGCAATCCCCACATGTATTCAGACTGTCTAGCAGCCACAAATCATGCAGCTGCGTGTCGACCAACACTAAATATCCAAGCACACAAAATACTCGGAGATCACCCGAGCGTGCTCGGGAAAACCAGAGCAACGAGTATACTCGCTCAACACTAATCTCTAGCCTTTTTATATTTAATTAACGTAGTCATACCATTCTACATAAAACTGCACAAGTATCTTGAAAACACAGAGCAGGCATATCTTACTGCTTTATTTTAAAACATAGCATTGAATCCCTGAAGTAACCATATATATCACACTATAAGGAGTAATCTTTCTGATAAAAATATTGATTTTCTTCTCTTGTGAGCTGGCTTTTTGTGGGCCTTCAAATGCAACACTCTGATCTATAAGATGCAGATATTGGAGCATATGTTGTGCAATCTCTGGATTCTGAGTTTGGGCTCCCTCTGGTAGCTGTTGATATTAATGAAGCCGCCTTGACTGACAGAGGCCCTTCAGCTGAGGATCCAGCTGAGGACGATTGGCAATCTGGGAGCAATGACTTGAGAGATTTAAGGGAATAGCTTTCCCATAATCCTCAACGGTGATTAGCTGTTACTTTCTGGTCCAGTTTGGAAGTCAGCTTGTGTTCTGCTGTCTCCTGCAAATTTCAGATAAGTTATTTTCTGCTTGTTTCTGTGGTTTTGCTTTCTTTTGTTTTTTCTGCCCTTCTGAGTGAGGTCAGCCGGGTCCCCTTGCTGGGGCCTGCACTGGTCTCTGATTCTCATTTATCTCTGTTTATTTGTTCAGTCCCTGTTGTTTCAGTTGCTGCTGGGTAGCTACCTGTTCACACCACAGTTCTGATATAGCGGGGAGAGATCGTGTGGTCTCAGGGTTTTTTTGGAATCTGAAGTGTTGGAATTTTTCCTAGGGTTTTGTTGGATTGCAGAAAGTATTCTTTTCTGTCTTGTCCTATCTAGACAGTTTTGTGCCCCAGCGTTTGCTTACTGTATTTTCTGCCTGCGTTTGTATTTCATCTTGTCTCACCGCCAATATATGTGTGGGGGCTACCTATTCCTTTGGGGCGCTACTCCAGGGCAGTTAGTTTTCCCCTTTCTATCTTTAGGCTTAGCTAACTCTCCGGCTGTGTTGAGGCGTCTAGGTCATTGTAGGTACGTCCCACGGCTACGTCTAGTTGTGCGGTTAGTTTAGGGGCTTGCAATCCATTAGTTACCAACCTCTTTGGGTGACTGGCTGCCTTGGCTATTTTTGTTACTGTCCTCCTTGGCTACCATATCATAACAGAATCACCGCCTAACCGTAATCCTAGGGTACTCAAATGAAGGAAAGAATAGTAAAAAAAAAAGTCAGAATTTGTTATATATTTTTTCCTCTTTTTCTCTGGGGGCCATAGGAGGACGTTTTCTTTAATGGAAATTAAGCATTTGTCCAATCGCGTTGAGCAGCTTGCTGCTGAAGTTCGGAGTATTTCTACCTATCTCACTCAGTTGTCTGCTGTAGAACCTTAGATCCCTATTCTTGATTTATTTTTTGGGAATCGGTCTAAATTCTTGAACTTTAAGAATAATTGTAAATTGTTTTTGCCTTGAAACCTAATTCCTCAGGGAACTCGGAGCAGCAGGTTAAAATTGTCATCTCCCTGTTGCGCGGCAACCCTCAGGATTGGGTGTTTTCACTGACACCTGGGGATCCTGTTTTGGCTAATGTTGATGCGTTTTTTCAGGCTCTGGGCTTATTGTATGATTAACCTAATGTGATTGATCAAGCTGAGAAAATCTTATTGGCATTGAACCAGGGTCAGGAAACAGCAGAGTTATATTGTCAGAAATTCCGAAATGGGCAGTTCTTACTAAATGGAACGATGATGCACTCGTGGCTTTTTCGGAAAGGGCTCGCAGAGATCGTAAAAGATGTTATGGTGGGATTTCCTGTCCCCTCGGGGCTCAACGATTCTATGTCATTAGCTAATCAAATTGACCGACGCTTGCGTGAACGTAAAACTATGCGAGAGATAGTGTTGCCTTTCTAACGGGCCCCTGAGCCCATGCTGTGTGATGGGGTTGTTTCAGGGGCTCAGCGTCGAGAATTTCGGAAGCGTAATAAGTTGTGTTTTTATTGTGGAGACGCTTCTCATACTATTTCCGTCTGCCCTTTGCGGGGAAGATGTTTTTCCCGCTTATTTGTTTTGGGCAATGTACAGTTTAAATTTCTCTTGCCTGTTACCTTGATCTCCTTCTTGTCCACATTTTCAGATCAGGCTTTTGTAGATGAGCAGCCCTGAAACTGATGGATTTTAATTTTACCAAACGTTGTGGTTTTCCCATGGTACCCTGCGGACACCTATTCCTTTGCTGGGCATTGATTCAACCCCTTTGGCAGAGAATAAACCCCAGTTTTCGACCCTGGTGATAATGCGGGTAGCCCCGGACCACCAAGGGAATTGTAAATTTTTAGTCTTGTATAATTTGCATGACATTATTGCGCTGGAGTTTCCTTGGTTGCAGACCCATAATGATGTTTTGGATTGGAAGTCTGTGTCTATGGCCAGTTGGGGTTGTCAATGTGTCCATGGTGACACTCCTGTGTTTTCTGCCTCTCCCCAGCCTCAGGAGATCCCTGGCTATTTGGCTGATTATTCTGATGTGTTTAGTGAAAGTAAGTCTGCATCCTTGCATCCTCATAGGAGTTATGATTGCGTGATTGAGTTGGTGCCCGGTTGTAAATTTCCCAAGGGTCGGCTCGTCAGTTTGTCTGTACCTGAGAATGATGCCATGCGATCTTATATCAAGGAGTCATTGGAGAAGGGTCATATTAGACCGTCCTCTTCACCCTTGGGTGTCGGGTTTTTCTTTGTGGCCAAAAAGGATGGTTCATTGAGACCATGTATTGACTATCGTCTCCTTAATAAGATCACTGTTAAATATCAGTATCCGTTATCTCTGATTTCCGATTTATTCTCCCGAATGAAAGGTGCTAGTTGGTTTACCAAGCTTGACCTTAGGGGGGCGTATAATTTTGTTCGCATTAAGCACAGGGATGAATGGAAGATGGCGTTTAATACCCTGAGGGGCATTTTGAGTACCTAGTGATGCCTTTTGGGCTCACTAATGCCCCTTCTGTCTTCCAATCTTTCATGAACAATATTTTCTGGGATTTTGTGGATAAGTTTCTGATCGTCTATTTGGACGATATTTTGATTTTTTCTAATGACTGGGATTCTCATGTGGAGGGTGTTCGGATGGTGTTCCGTATTTTGAGAGAAAATGCTTTATATGTCAAGGGATCAAACTGTCACTTTGGAGTACAGGTTTTGCTTTTGTAATTCATTCTATCTCCGTCCGCTATTGAAATGGAAGCAGTCAAGGTTCAGGCCATTTCTGATTGGGTTCAGCCCACTTCATTGAAGGCTTCTCAGAGATTTTTGGGTTTTGCTAATTTTTAACGTAAATTTATAAGTAATTTTTCTGGTATTGTGAAACCACACACTGATTTGACCAAAAAGGGTTCTGATGTGGTAAATTGGTCTCTAGAGGCAGTTTCGGCTTTTCAGGAGCTTAAGCGGAGATTCACTTCTGCTCCGGTTCTGGGCAACCTGATGTTTCTCCCCATTTCAGATGGAAACAGATGCTTCTGAGATTGGGGCAGGAGCCGTTTTGTCCCAAAGGGATCCTGTAACTTCTAAGATTAACCCTTGTGCCTTCTTCTCCCAAAAGTGAACGTAATTATGATGTGGGGAATCGGGAATTATTGGCTATGAAGTGGGCATTCGAAGAGTGGAGACATTGATTAGAGGGAGCCAAATATCAAGTTGTGGTCCTCACTGACCACAAAAACTTGATCTCGAATCAGCTAAGCGACTGAATCCTAGACAGGCCAGGTGGGCCTTGTTTTTCACGCTTTTTAACTTTGTGGTCTCCTTTCTCCGGGGTACTAAGAAAGATTAAGGCGGATGCCCTCTCTAGGAGTTTCCTTGCGGATTCTCTTGATGTGACGGAGCCTACGGCCATTCTGAAGGAGGGTGTGGTTCTTTCCACTATCTCAACCGATTTGAGACTGGCCCTGGAGCAATTTCAGGAGAATAAACCTGAACGTTGCCCTGCGGGGAAATTGTATGTCCCAGACCAATGGAGGAAGAAAGTTATGTCTGAAATTTATTGCTCTGCGTTGGCTTGTCATCCCGGTATTTTTGGTACTAGAGATTTGGTGAGTTGGTCCTTTTGGTGGCCTACTTTATCTCGTGATGTCAGGAATTTTGTGCAGTCCTGTGGGACTTGTTCTTGGTCCAAACCTTGCTCTCGCTCTAGTGGATTGTTAATGCCATTGCCTGTGCCCAGGAGGCCATGGACCCATATCTCTATGGATTTTATTTCCGACCTCCCTGTCTCTCAGAGAATGACCATTATCTGGGTGATCTGTGATAGATTTTCTAAGATGATCCATCTTGTGCCACTTTCGAAGTTGCCATCCTCTTCCGAGTTGGTGCCCTTGTTTTTTTAGCAGGTGGTTCGGTTGCACGGCATTCCGGAGAACATTGTGTCTGACAGAGGAGTCCAGTTTGTTTCCAGATTTTGGAGGACCTTTTGTTCTAAACTGGGTGTTCAGCTGTCTTTCTCCTCTGTGTTTCACCCTAAGACCAATGGGCAGACTGAGAGAACAAACCAGACCTTGGAAACTTATTTGAGATGTTTTGTATCTGCTTATCAAGATGACTGGGTCTCTTTTTTGCCCTTGGCGGAATTTGCTCTAAACAATAGGGCTAGTTCTGCCACTTTGATATCCCCTTTTTTCAGCAACTTTGGGTTTCATCCTCAATTTTCTTTGGGGCAGGTGGAGGCTTCTGTCTGTCCGGGTGTTGACTCTATGTTGGAGAGAATGCAGCAGATTTGGCATCAAGTAGTGGATAAGTTGTCTCTCTCTCAGGAGAGGGCCCAATGGTTTGCCAATCGGCATAAGACTGATGGTCCTCGGTTTAAAGTGGGTGACACGGTTTGGTTGTCCTCAAGAAAAATCCCTTTGAAGGTTGCTTCTCCAAAATTTAAGCCAAGGTTCATTGGACCTTATAAGATCTTGGAAATTCTTAATCTCGTTTCCATCCGTTTGGCTCTTCCAGGGACGTTTAAGATTCACAACGTCATCCACAAATCTTTATTGAAAAGGTTTGTTGAGCCAGTGGTTCCTATGGCTGCGCCCCCTGAGCCTGTTTTGGTTGAGGGCAATCTGGAGTATAATGTGGAGAAGATATTGGATTCTCGTCTGACTAGACGGAGACTCCAGTACTTGGTTAAGTGGAAAGGTTATGGTCAGGAGGACAAATCTTGGGTCTTTGCTTCTGATATTCATGCGGAGAGATTGGTTTGCGCCTTTCACCGGGATCACCCTGATCGGCCTGGTGGCGCAGGAGAGGGTTCGGTGACCCCTCCTCAAGGGGGGGTACTGTTGTGAATTCTCTGGATTCTGAGTTGGGGCTCACTCTGGTGGCTGTTGATATTAATGAAGCCGCCTTGACTGACAGAGGCCCTTCAGCTGAGAATCCAACTGCGGACGATTGGCAATCTGGGAGTAATGACTTGGGAGATTTAAGGGAGTAGCTTTCCCATGATCCTCGATGGTGATTAGTTGTTACTTTCTGGTCCAGTTTGGAAGTCAGCTTGTGTTCTGCTGTCTCCTGAAAATTTCAGATAAGTTATTTTCTGCTTGTTTCTGTGGTTTTGTTTTCTTTTGTTTTTTTTGCCCTTCTGAGTGAGGTCAGCCGGGTCCCCTTGCTGGGGCCTGCGCTGGTCTCTGATTCTCATTTATCTCTGTTTATTTGTTCAGTTGCTGCTGGGTAGCTACGTGTTCACACCAGAGTTCTGATATAGTGGGAAGAGATCGTGTGGTCTCAGGGTTTTTTTGGAATCAGAAGTGTTGGAATTTTTCCTAGGGTTTTGTTGGATTGCAGGAAGTATTCTTTTCTGTCCTTTCCTATCTAGACAGTTTTGGGCCCCAGCGTTTGCTTACTCTATTTTCTGCTTGCGTTTGTATTTCATCTTGTCTCACCGCCAAAATATGTGTGGGGGCTACGTATTCCTTTGGGGCGCTACTACGGGGCAGTTAGCTTGCCTCTTTCTATCTTTAGGCTTAGCTAACTCTCCGGCGGTGTCGAGGGGTCTAGGTCATCGTAGGTACGTCCCACGGCTGCTTCTAGGTGTGCGGTTAGTTTAGGGGTCTGCAATCCATTAGTTACCAACCTCTCTGGGTGACTGGCTGTCTTGGCTATTTTTGTTACTGTCCTCCTTGGCTACAATATCATAACAGACATACAGTCATGACTGAAAGTGCTGTTACCCTTGCAATTGTTCCAGAAAATGAAGTATTTCTCCCAGAAAATTATTGCAATAACACATTTTTCTACAAACATGTTTATTTCCTTTGTGTTTTTTAGAACAACACAAAAAAAATGAAAAAAGCAAATTGGACATAATTTCACGCAAAACCTCAAAAATGGGCTGGACAAAATTGATGGCACCTTCAAGTTAATATTTGGTTGCATACCCTTTGGAATAATTAACTATAATCAATTGCTTCCTATAACCAGCAAGCTTCTTACAACTCTCAACTGGAATTTTGGACAACTCTTCTTTTGCAAACTGCTCCAAGTCTCTCATATTCGAAGGGTGCCTTCTCCCATCAGCAATTTTAAGATCTCCCTACACATGTTCAATTGGATTTAGATCCGGACTCATTGCTAGCCATTTCAGAACTATCCAGCGCTTTTTTTTTCATCCATTTCTCGGTGTAACAGTGAAGGAACCCAATGAAAGATGGAGTAAAACAACCCCAAAACATTTTTGAACTTCCAACATATTTGACTGTAGGTACTGTGTTCTTTTCTTCATAGATCTCATTCCATTTTCGGTAAACGGTAGAAAGATATGCTTTGCAAGAAAGCTTTATCTTGATCTCACCTGTCCACAAGACGCTTTCCCAGAAGGAATTTAAAATGCTCATGTACATTTTGCAAACTGCAGTCTAGCTTTTCTATGTCTGCATCAGCAGTAAGTCCTCCCAGGTCATCTGTTATAGCGTGTCATTTAATTCAAATGTCAACTAATCGTTTACGCTGACACTGATGCACCCTGAGCCACTAGAACAGCTTGAATTTCTTTGGAACTTGATTGTGGCTGCTTATCCACCATTTGGACAATCATACATTGCAACCTTTCAGCATTTTTTCTCTGCCGTCCATGTCTAGGGAGATTAGCTACAGTGCCATGGGTTGTAAACTTCATGATTATGCTGTGCAGAGTTGACAAAGGAACATCAAGAGCTCTGGAGATGGACTTGTAACCTTCAGATTGTTGATATTTTAAGCAGTTTTGGTTCTCATGTCCTCAGACAGTTCTCTTTTTGTTCCTTATGCTTAGTGTGGCATACATAGACACACAATGCAAAAATTGAGTCAACTTCTTTCTTATTCATCTGGTTTCAGGTGTAGTTTTCATATTGCCGACACCTGTTACTTGCCAGAGGTGAGTTTGAATAACCATCATATGCTTGAATCAAATTTGTATACCAATATTTTTGGAAAGGAGCCAACAATTTGGTCCTGCCCATTTTTGTTTTTTTTTGTGCAATGATGTCCAATTTGCCTTTTTTTTCTCAGTTTATTTTGTGTTGTTACAATACACACAAATGAAATATACTTAAGCATAACAAAACATGTGTAATTTCAATAATTTACTGGAATAAATACTTCATTTTCTAGAACAACTTCAAGGGTGACAAAACTTTCAGTCATCACTATGATCAAACAATCTGATCAATGTTATATGTCTCACCTAGGGCAGCAATCTTAAAGATGTTGATATATGTCAAAAGTAAGATTCACATTAATGTCAGAAAATAAGGTTTCCCAGAAGAACAGTGATGAAGGCATCTCAATTCTTCCATTGTCTTTTCTTCTCATATAGTGAATCATCTTTGTGCCATTGTTTCTCTAGGAAAGCAACACACACACCCAGTTGTCCACAGCATGTAAAACAAAATGTAATTTATCAGACCTGACCATCTTCTTGTATGGTTCTGTGGTCCAGTTTAAATACTAATATGCAGATTGTAGGCCTTTTAGTGGTGGGCAGACATCAACATGAGTACTTTGAATAGTTTGTGGCTACAGAGCACAATATGCAGCAAGCTGTGAAGCACTATGTGCTGTAAAAAATTTTTGTCACAGTCAACATAAACTTTTTCAAGTAAGTAGTCAATCTTATGTGGGGATTGAATACAACTGGCTAGTGTTTGTTCACAATGCACATCACTGACATTTGATATTGGTGTTGCATAGAAACAATGTAATATGATATTTCTATGGAACAACCAAGTTTTTTTTATATACTGTATATAGAATGCTAACGAATAGAACCACATAAGCTGCGATGACTTTGGTATTGAGAACGTTCTTAACTTTACACCCGAATGCACTGCAGATTTCACTAAGCGCTTAGCAACTCACCGGCACAAATTGCTAATCTTAAAAATAGAATTGGTGAGATTTTTGTTGCTAAATTTAACTACCCCATTCGACACATGTTTTCCCAATATGTTCATAATCAACAATCTGAAAGATATCACTAAATTGGTGTTGTTTCTAAATGTTGTGGATCGCTCTAGTTAATTTTTGCAATGTCAAATGTAGGTAACAACAAGAAATAAATCATGTGCCTTGTAAACTGTATTTAGTTTTGTAGTTAAAATTTAGTATTGATATTTTAGTGCCCATATTAATATTAATAACTCATTTTGCTTGGTTCTTAACTTGCTAAAATATTTAGATATCAGTCAAACTGGACCTAAACACTCCATAATGGTAGCTCATGTTATAGTGACACATTGCTAACACTTATTACATCTCCTATTTACAGGCAGACTCAATAAGTTTATAGGGAAAGCAGGAATAGAGGAAGCAAATTCCTGGTGTCAGCGCTCCATTTATGCTCACAATGCGAAGAGGAAATGGTCTATGAAGATGACAGCACATCATTACAAGCGATAAGCGAATAAATTTGAGTGGAATTGTAATCTACTTGAATATTATGAAAATACACATTCTCTAAAAATGTTTGTAATTCGCTGCTGGCTGATTTTTTCTGGACTATTTAAATCCACAGAAAGTAAGAAAAAAAATTGTCATACTCACCTTACATCTTACCTTTCTGGCTCCTCCACTCTTCACTGTCACATTTTCAGTGCTCATCACATCTTCTGATCCACGTCATGAGTACTGAAATCCCTCAGCCTCTCACACTGAGTTAGGACTTCCGGCACTGTTGAAGCCCAGGACAGATCGGTGTAGGCGGGCGCAATGGCCATGCGTACGTTATGACATTGTGACATTTAGTGGGGTTGCGTAGAATTCCTACTAACCTTATTAGAGGCGGAAATTCTGGCTCACTGTCAAGTGTGAAAGCCCTAGGGATTTCAGCTCACGAAGTAGGGATCAGAGTTACGATGCAGACCGGACGGATGATAGTAAGGCGTAGAGGGACCAAAGACATGAGTGATGAAGCGAGTGTAAGGATTTTTTTTTACATATTACTTTTATTATGCTCTTAGGCTAAACCAATTTCTGGGTAAAATCTGTGCTAATGGGCAAATTAAAATGCACCTGATCTATCTATCTCTAAAGATTACAAACTTTCTTCTTTAACCCCTTAATGACCAGAGGTATTTTTATTTTTGCATTTTCGTTTTTTGCTCCCCTTCTTCTCAGAGCCATAACTTCCTTATTTGTTGGTCAAAATGGCCATATGAGGGCTTGATTTTTGTGGGACGAGTTGTATTTTTGAAGGACACCATTGGTTTTAACATATTCTGTACTGGAAAATGGGAAAAAAATTACAAGTGCGGTGAAATTGCAAAAAAACATGCAATCCCACAGTTGTTTTTTTTTTTTTAACATATTCATTAAATGCTAAAACTGACCTGCCATTATGATTCTTCAGGTCATTATGAGTTCATAGATACCAAACATGTTTAGGTTCTTTTTTATTTAAGGGATGAAAAAAGATTCCGATACCATAGTGTCTTCATTTTCCATGATCTTGGGTTGGATGAGGGCTTATTTTTTGCATGCCGAGCTGACATTTTTTTTGGTGCAGATATATCTCTTGATCACCCGTTATTGCATTTTAATGCAATGTTTCGGCGACTAAAAAAACGGAACTCTGGCGTTTTGCCTTTTTTTCTCATTACGCAGCTTAACAATTGGGTTCATTCTTTTTTTATACTGATAGATCGGGCGATTCTGAACATGTATATTTGATTTTTCTTTTTATTGTTTTATTTTGAATGGGGCAAAAGAGAAGTGATTTGAACTTATGTTTTTTTATTTTTTCATATTTTTAAAAACTTTTTTTACTTTTTGCATGCTTCAATAGTCTCCATGGAAGACTTGACGCTGCAGTTGTCTGTTCGGCTCTGCTACATACAGATGATGATAAGATCGCCTGTATATAGCAGAAATGGTCACTTGCTATTAGCGCCGACAACTGGGCGGCGCTCATAGCAACCTGGCTATGACAACCATGGAGGTCTGCTGGAGACCTCTGGTGGTCATGCCAACCCATCGGTCACCCGTGATCATGTGATGGGGTCCATCGATGGGCGGCATTTCCAGCGCACTTTGCCGGAAGCGCTAGTTAAATGCTGCTGTCAGAAATTGTCAGTGGCATTTAACTAGTTAATAGCTGCGGGTGGATTGCAATTCCACCCGAGGCTGTTCCAGGCACATGTCATCTATATATATTGGCTGTTATGTGCCCAGAGCCCACACCATACAGGGGGAGTCCGACACCAGAGTACTATTACGCCCGATGTCGGAAACAGGTTAAATAAATGTAGGGTCAATTCAAGACTTTTATATTATGCTGATGGCGTAGGCATGACTAATTTCCCACTTTTCTGGTGAGGTGCCCATACTTATGCACCTGTCAAATTTTGTTTGGATGCAGATTGCACATTTTCTGTTAGTACAATAAACCTCATTTCAAGGCAGAAACATTACTGTGTCCAATAGTTATTAGATATATCAAACTGAAATAGCTGTTGCAAAAACACCAATATTTATAAAACATTAAGCTTAAGATTAATAGGGGTGCCCACACTTTTTCATATAACTGTATTCTCAAGGTACAATTATGAAATCACTGCTAGAATATGAAAAGGTATTCCAAGGAAGTGAGGTACCGTATATACTCGTGTATAAGCCGACCCGTGTATAAGCAGACCCCCCTAATTTTGCCACAAAAAACTGGGAAAACTTATTGACTCGTGTATAAGCCAGGTGTATAAACTGCCCTCCTGCTCTGTGCTGCCCCCGTCATGCTCCTTGCTCCCCCATCCAGCTCTGTGCTCCCCCATTCTCCTATGTACTCCCCCCCTCCTGCTCCGTCCTCCGCTGTGCTCCCCCATTCCTTCTCTGTCCTCCTGTGCCCCCCCGTCCTGCTCCGTGCTCCTCTGTGCCCTCCATCCTCTCCCCCCGTTCTGCTCCGTGCTCCTCTGTGCCCTCCATCCTCCCCTCGTCCTGCTCCGTGCTCATTGTCCTCCATGCTTCCCCCGTCCCACCCCGTCCTCCTCCATGCTTCCCCGTCCACCGTTCTCCCCCCGTCCTGCTCCATGCTTCCCCCGTCCACTGTTCTCCCCCCGTCCTGCTCCATGCTTCCCCCGTCCTCCGTCCCCCCCCTCCTCCTCCATGCTTCCCCCGTCCTCCGTTCTCCCCCCGTCCTGCTCCATGCTTCCCCCGTCCTCCTCTATGCTTCCCCCGTCCACCGTTCTCCCCCCCTGTCCTGTTCCGTGCTCCCTGTCCTCTCCTCCATCATACTTACCCCTCCCCGTGCCATCGCTGAGGGTCCCTGCAATCCTGCGTTCTCCCCGGCTTCCTGCAGCTCTCCAGCACTGAGCGGTGATGTAATACCCGCTCATTAAGGCCATGAATATGGAGGCCACGCCCATGGGAGTGGTGTCGCGTCCATATTACATGACCTTAATGAGCAGGTATTACATCACCGCTCAGTGCTGGAGAGCTGCAGGAATCCGGGGAGAACGCAGGATTGCAGGGACGTTCAGCGATGGCACGGGGAGGGTGAGTATGATGTCCCAGCCACCGGCTCCTGCCGCGGAACCCCCTCCCGCTGGTTTCTGCCCTATGACTCGTGTATAAGCCGAGGGGGCATTTTCAGCACGAAAAAAGTTGCTGAAAATCTCGGCTTATACACGAGTATATACGGTATTTTTCTCGTGGCAAGCAAGCACATAGTACTGACTCCATAATAAACTGGGAATGTAAAAATGTTATTAGTTACAACGTGAAAACTGTTTTGTGTGTTCATATTAACATATTTGAAAATGATAGCTTATAAGAAAAGGGTAATAAAAATTTTCTAATTTATTTTCTGCTAAACTATATATGCATGTAAAGTCACATTACATAATGGGGTAATATAATTATAACTTATGATACAAACATAAAATAAAAAGTAAAGTTAACTGTAAAATTAAGCAGGTGGTTGATGAATCCACAGTATAAGATATATATAATATTACAAAGGTGTGACATTAACACAACACATTATTTTTTTCATCTTGGTGCTTATAGAGAAGAATTCAGAGGTAGTAAGTCCCAGTGGACCATTTTGCTAGACCATTACCTTTAGATGTAGGAAAATGCAGTTTAGAAGTAATATTTTACAATCTATATTCCCTCAAATAGAATTAAGCTGTCCGTATATTAGGCGATTTATTATTTAGATGAATAGTTTTATTATTGAAAAACTACAGTCTTGTTAATAAATTCAAAAGTTAAATAAACCTGAAGCCTGAATATGTAAGAAAATAAAAGTGAGGTTTTGTCTTTATTAAGAGAATATTTGTGTGTGCAGAATTATTATTATTTATTTAATGACCTTCAGCTCTATCTCGAGCCATGGTGACTTGATGGATGAATGCTCTGTTGGAAGATCGATATTGTGCAAGCCTAAATAGGTTCACCAGGGTCTTCACCACCATTATCTCGGTAGTATCAAGCCTTTGTGTTGTTGGTCTTCCTCATCGCCTTGTTCCTTTTATTCTTCCCACCATGATATCCTTCTCCATTGATTGCCCTCTTCATATCATGTATCCAAATTATGTCTTTGGATAAAAACTGGAATAACAATAAGTGCAATGTGTCTTATCCAGATTATAAAGGAAAGAGTAAAACAGGATTTGCTCACCTGGAGGATCGTGCAAATCAAGTCACAACTCCTTTATTAGCTTAGAAGTAAAGATCATTGTGGTTTGTCCTGATGAAGCAGTATGATCGCCTCGAAACACATTGACAAATAAAACCGCATCAATACCGCATCTGGTTTCTTATCATCTATTGGATCCTCAGCAGAGTGGGTTTTATATCCACTTTCTTCTCCAACTTTGCTTACTATGTGTCCTAAGCAGGAAAGTAGTAGCTTGGTGATTGTTGCTTTGAGTGACATGTCTGGATTGATTTGTTCCCAAATTGATTTGTTTGCTCTTCTTGCCACCCATGGTATTAATAACATCCTTCTCCAGAACTACATTTCAAATGCATCAATTCTTCTTTTGTCTTGTTTCTTTATCATCCATGTTTTCCAACTATATACCACAGAAAAGCCCAAACTATGTACAACCCATGTTTTCATTGTCTCTGAAATTCTCCTTGATTTAAAGACCTTGTCCAGTGACTTTATTGTTAATTTGCCCATAGCTATTCTCCTATTGAAATCATTTACAACTTCCAGTTTTTCGTCTTCCATCTCAAATGTGTCCCAATCGTATCTTGCAGTAGTCAATATGTTTGTCTATTTTGTTTTGCGTAACAGTTCCATGTTCGAGCTTGCCATCTTGACACTGAGTAATAAGTCCTGCATTCTATCTACGCTTGTTGCTATCGTTGTTGTATTGTCTGCGTATTCAAGATTGTTGACGATTCATCCAGCAATTATGATTCCATTTTTTGGGCAAATCCATCCTTCCTGAAAATAACTTCAGCTTCTAAATTGAAGAAAAATGGATGACAGCAGGCAGTTTTGTCCAACGTCTTGCTCTACTTTGAACCATGCCGTGTCGCTGTGTTCTATTCGGCTGCTGCTTCTTGGTCAATGTCAGGGCTCTTAATGAGGTTGATCAGGTGGTTTGTCACACCCATATCCTTCATGATATTCCAAAGTTTCTGATGATCAACACAGTTGAAGGCCTTGCTGTAGTCGATGAAGCAAAACTAGATCTCATTGTTGAATTCTTTGGCATTTTCCATTATCCATCTAATGTTAGCAATCACAACTTTTGTTCTCCTGCCTTTTCTGAATCATGGTTGTTCCTTTAGCATCTTATTGTCAAAGTAAGGCTGTAATCATCTTTATAGGATCTTCAGTGGTATTTTTTACTGGCATGAGGTTTGAGCGCAATAGTGCGATAGTTTCCACAGTTGGTAACATCTCCCTTTTCGGAATAGGAATACAAATTTTGTCCAGTCCTCGGGCCAATTACCAGTCATCCATATCTGTTGACACAGGCATCTGATGAGCTCAACTCCTGCTTCAGAAGAATTCATTAGCTCTATTAGAATATTGTCAAGTCCAAGCGACAAAAACTTGACAAACTTGTGTGACAAAAACTTTATCGCAACAACAAATTGTCTTTTAGGATGTTCAGCTCTCTATCATTTCCAGTTTCAGCTTCTACCAGTATCACTGTCATTCTTGTATACTCTTTCCCTCTATCTTTCTGTTCTAGCTCAGTTAGATTTTTCCCGGTGGCATCTTTCAACATGCCCACTTTTGTTTGAAACTTTCATCATAGCTCTTTCATGTTTAGGTATGCCTTATTGGACTTGCCCCTCAGATGCTTGCATCTCTTTATATATATTTGCTAATAAAGTTCTTTGCTCAAATTGCTGTCTTTAGTTTTTTACTTATGCTTTCTGTTTCCTGTCTGTTACCTTTTGCCCTTGCTATTCATCTTTCTTCGAATATCTTTAGGGTCTCTTCTCTTAGTCATGGCTGCAGGTGACTCTTCTGCCTTTTGTTTGTTGTCTTACAGGCTTCTTCAGTAATAATAGTCTTTATATATGTTCATAATTCCTCAGGCTTTAATTTAAAAGTCCAATAGAGATGGGCGGACCCTGGATATTCGGGTCGAACACTTAAAAAAAGCATGGGTTCAGGTACCAAAACAGTAACCAGACCCGAACCAGAACCCAGACCCCATTCACATGAATGAGGGGCCTGAACATCCAGTGTTTTCCAGGCTGTCATATGCATGACAGCGTGGCCAACACTGCTTTTGATCTGTGGTAAAATCAGTACCACTGGTTAGACAGTCGCGGTTCCCCCAACGTCTACTAACAATAAAGACAATAAACAAGAGGCAGAAGAGACACACACAGCCATGGCTAATAAAAGAGATCATTACCGCTGCTGTCTGACTGGCATTAATGATTTTACTGCCGATCAGAAGCAGTGTTTGCCGCGCTGTCTGGCAAATGACCATGACAAACACCCGGTGTTCGGGTTAGCCCATCACTAGTCATAAGCCTTCCATCCATGGAGTATGTCAGTTTAATTAATCTGTTGACGATCAATCTTTTAGATAGCACCAACCACAGCCTCAAAGACTCTGTTCAGAAAAGTGTTATGTTTTATTTCATCATAAATTTACCATTTAGGAATAGCCAACAAGAACTCATAGGGTTTAAATCAGGTGAGGAAAGTTATCTTGTCATTATTATTTCATATTTAAGACCCTTACTCACTAGATAAGCAGTAGAGTACTTCTATGCATGCTGTAAAGCATTGTCATGCAGTCCCTAAACACGCAGGACCTCTCTGTCTGGTGACCGTGGGCGAACGCACGCCAAACAGTTCATTAACATTCACAGAACCTAACAAGCACCAACTGTCTGTGGAGGTACCTTACAGGAGCTCCTGCTCCAGACACCAACTCCTTGTTGGTTCTCTCCCCCCTGGGGAAGTTGCCTTGCTGGGATCACCGTCCTTGTGACCAGGGCACTCCTGACAGTCCAGACCCTCAGAAGGTCGGTAGCTACCCCAACGCAGGCCGTCACAGACTCTGCTGGCATGGCCTTTCTGGGTGCTATTCAGGACGTCCGTCCCCCCTGGGACCGTCCAACACAAAGGCCTCACCGGGTGCTATTCAGGGATCCGATCCTACTCCCAGGAACTCCCAACCTACCGGCCTCTAGATCCAGGGCCTCCCCATGTGCTCTTCAGGAAGTTAGCAACTCTAAACACACAGGCCTTCTAGGACCTTGCACTCTGACCACTCAGGTTCACACACGCCGCCCTGTGACCAGACCACAGTTGCATTATACAGTATATCCGAAACATCCCCATATGTGGGCAGTGTATGTGTGGTTAGTCAGTCCCGCCCAGCTCTCCAACTAACCCTGTAAGCCTCCCTAGTAAACTAACAAAACTCTTGTGGAACTACAAGTCCCAGAACAACATTACTTGGCTTACAGCGCAGAGGACTTCTGTGACACATAACGGCCATTTACAATCATGCCGGACACTGTTTTAACATCACAATTACACCTCTATGCATATCTTGAGGAGCACATACAGCACACCCAAGCTGTAAGAGGGGTCACTGCATCACAACATATAGACACACTGATTCACAGCCTTTTAGCTAAGATCAAGCATAGTATCTTTCATTAAGGAGGTTTTAGGACCAGTAGCCTTAGTAGATTGATACAATATGCACACTGGATTTTATACACACACACAAAGCGATATCAAAAAAATTCGATGTAAAAGATAAAATAAGATAAAATAAAATAATATTATTTATAAATACACCTAAATATTTTTCAATGACATCACCAAGAAAAAGGATGGCAGACCAACCGGGTATATAAAACAAAAAACACTGGGGAATGGTGGGATGGCAAATGGTGGAATACAAGAGTGTGTAATAAAAAAAAATTAAAATTATTAAGACAAATAAATACCTAATCTAATATAAAATATAAAATACACATAAAATTAATATAAAATAGCCTTTATTAACATATGGCTTAATACAGACACCACATCAAATAATATACGTGTATAAAAAAAATAGTATGAGAAATAATGATTAATGATAATAAAAAAGTAACACACTCAAAAATTTAGATATATGACATAAATAAATGAAAAACAAAGGCTGATGGGTGTAACCAGGTGGTGGTACACAAATACACTCACATTTGGTGTTTAAGCTAAAGTGCAGGTGAGCAATTACCACAATAATGCACTACAAATACAAACAATGAAAAACACACAATAATGTGCAAAAAATATATGATATAAAAAGTGCAAAAAAAGGCAAAAGCTAAAGCTAAAAAAAACAAAACCACCTCAATGATGCATCTGAAATAAAACAATATTGTGCACTGTGTGCAAACAATTTGCTATAAAAGTGCAATGTGCAAGACACCACCGCACATAAAAAAGTGTCAAGGTCAATGAGACTATATAAAACACATTATGTCATAAACTTGAAGTGCATTGTGCTAAAATGTGCCATGTGAATAAAAAAAGACCAAACGTCAATGAAATATGTGCCGATAATATACCTGGGAGCCAATAACAAAATAGAGTGTGCCACAATTCCGTGCCCCTATGCACGTTTCGGAACCTAAATCCTTTTTTTTACACTGGGTTTTATGCACTTGTTAGAGCGCTAAGTGCTTTATATAGTCATCAGGGGGAAGCATAGCCCTCCAGGACCCAAGTCACTAAGTTCACGTAAGTTTGAAAGTCCAAAGTGCAAAGTGCCCCAGAAATGGTTACTCTGGAGAGCCTTAATTTACTGAGATACGGAACCCCACAAATATTTGAACACACACTTCACCTCTCATAGTTATTGAGTACAAACATTTTTTCTGGCCTTTAGGTCTTAGGATGGAGAATTTTTAAATTTCCAGTCAAAGGTTTGGCCAGTATTACACTGGAAACACCTTCATTATTTATTTTTATATGTGTTTTTCACTGTGTCACCCTATTCACATGTCCTTTTGTCACTAGGATTTGTCAGGATGTGAGTCCCTTACAGTTCCTCTGTCAGTTCCTGACAGATAAAGGGGGTAATGTGTGAAAATCAGGTTGCACTCCCACCTAACTTCAGGCTTTCCTCTCTTGGGGGTAGCTGACAGTCGATGGCTCCCAGTTCACGCTTGGAAGTGAACACAGGAAGATGTTGGGAGTAAGATTGGGTCTCCTTAGGCTTTTGCTAGAGGAGGCCACTTGTCTCTGACCCTCACTGTGGACTTCTGCCTTGGACTCTCCTGTTGGAGAGGGCTGCAATAGACCACATCTTGGTGCAATTTTCTTTGTGGCATCATGTCACGTTTTGAAGCGCACTCATGTTTCAACAACAATTTCAGGCTTTCAACAATATATATATAGACACACGGCTCTGCTACATACATATCGACACACACAGCGCTAATACATGCACATATAGACACACACTGCTCTAGTACATGCACATATAGAAACACACAGCTCTAATACATGCACATATCGACATGCACAGCTTTGACAAATGCACCCTGCATGCATATATAAACACACAGCTCTGCTACATGCACATTTAAATACCCCCACACACACTATTTATTACCACATCTTGCGGTTCTTGATCGGGACCTGAATGGATGCTGTATGAGATGAGATGACGACCTTCCACTCAATTAACTTAAGGATCTTTCAGGTCATGTGATCAGATATATGACCTGAAAGGTCTTTGATTTAATCGGGTGGAAGGTCCTTCACCTGCTCAGCTTGTGCAGCCCGTGTTCAGGTCCTGGTAAATTTTCTCTCCTGTTCTGCACCAATCACAAAGTAGTGTAGGGTAAAAGAGAGAGCAGGTCTCTCAGTGATTGGGAAGGATGTGGTGTCTGTGTTCTCCTCCATTACAGAAATCTGCCTCCAGACTATAAGATGCACACACTTTTCAACAAGTTTTTCTTGTTAAAAAGAGTCTTATAGTCCGAAAAATATGGTAAATGAATAGAAATTTGTGTCTTCAAGTACATAAATATATATATATATATATATATATATTAGTAAGAATATAAAATTAATTATTATGTAGTATTTTGTTAATTAGTATATTATATATTGAATATTAAACGTGTTTAATCCATCTTGAAAAGAATGCTATAGGAAAACTTTATTAGAGCTGGTAGTACAGAGGTACCCAAACATCATACCTCTAAGAATTATCATTAAAGGGACTATATGAACACTGAATTGGCTTCCACCAAACATCGGTATCTATATACTGTACCAATGTTGTTTTATACTCGACAGTGAGGCCGCTATATTAATATTTGGATTGCAATACATTTTATACTTTGTATGTAAAGTACCCTTGAAAGCGGGAAAGCATAAAAAATTACTTATACTGTTGATGAAACACTTTCACATTCTCATCCAGTGTGCCAATGACAGGTTAAAGCCCAGGAAGGATCTGAAATCTGTCAGGTGTAAATGTGGCTGCCATTGACTTAGTCACTTTCATCTGAATGCTGCTCACATTGGAAAAAGCTGCATGGTCTGTGGAGCAGGGAAGATATACTGTGTGAGAGGAATGGTAAATGGCTGCGAGGATCATGTATTTCACAGCATTCAACCAGTTGATGAAGCTCATATTACATAAAAGCTATGGGATAGCCGGATCAGAATCAAAGGCATAAGTTATGCAAAATATAGCAGATTATTCTGTTTTAAGCTAATTGTCTTGCACTGACATTTTTCTTTCTAACCTTCATGTTGACGTCTTGGATTTTACTCAGTGTGAGAGCTGCACACAGCTGATACACATACCTGATAAAATGTATTTTAAACAGACGCTACAGCTTCACATGGACGTCAAGGCAAAACTTCAATTCACCTGATTTTCCTCTGAAACCTGAATTGACAACAACTCTGCAAATTTAATGTCTCTTATTATGCTCTTGGTTCACTCCAGACCATAAAGCATATTAAACGTAACATGTAAAAAAACATTTAAAATACTTAAACTCATTAGAGTGAAAATTGCAAGATTTCATATTGTTCTATAGGTATTATAGCTTTACAGTGGGTACGGAAAGTATTTAGACCCTTTAAATTTTTCACTCTTTGTTTTATTGCTGCCATTTGATATATTCAAAACAGTTCATTTTTTCTCATTAATGTACACTCTGCACCCCATCTTGAGAAGAAGAACCCCAAGATCCCTGTGACTGAGCTCCATGCAGTAGGGAGATGGGAGAAAAATCCACACAGTCAACTATCACTGCAGCCCTCCACAAATCGGGCCTTTATGGCAGAGTGGCCCCACGGAAGCCTCTCCTCAATACCAGACATATGAAAGCTGGCATAGAGCTTTCTAAAAAAATCATGAAGGACTCCCAGAATATGAGAAATAAGATTCTCTGGTCTGTTGAGATAAAGATAGAACTTTTTGGTGATTCTAAGCGGTATGTGTGGAGAAAACCAGCCCAATACAATCCCAACAGTGAAATATGGTGGTGGCAGCATCATACTTTGGGGGTGTTTTTCAGCTGCAAGGACAGGACGACTGGTTGCAACTAAAGGAAAAATGAATGAGGTCAAGTACAGAAATATCCTGGATGAAAACCTCTTCCAGAGCTCTCTGGACCTCAGACTTGACCGAAGGTTCACCTTCCAACCAGACTATGACCCTAAGTACACAGCTAAAATAACAAAGGAGAGGCTTCAGAACAACTCTGTGACCATTCTTGAGTGGCCCAGCCAAAGCCCTGACCTAAACCCAATTGAGCATCTCTGGAGAGACCTGAAAATGGCTGCCCACCAATGTTCACCATCCAACCTGATGGAACTGGAGAGGATCTGTAAGGAAGAATGGCAGAAGATCCAAAAATCCACGTGTGAAAAACTTGTTGCATCATTCCCAAGTAGACTCATGGCTGTACTAGCGCAAAAGGGTGCTTCTACTCAATACTGAGCAAAGGGTCTTGAATACTTATGACCATGTGATATTTCAGTTTTTTTTTTTAATAAATTTGCAAAAATTTCTACTTTTCTGTTTTTTTCAGTCAAGATGGGGTGCAGAGCGTACATTAATGAGAAAAAATGAACTTTTTGAATTTACCAAATGGCTGCAATGAAGCAAAAAGTGAAAAAAATTAATGGGGTCTAAATACTTTCCGTACCCACTGTATATGCAGAAACTGTAATGTTGCATAGATATGTTTCAGATGCATAGTGGATTTTCCTGATGATAGGATGCTACATTTTACAGCACAAGCATTGTGAATCAGATTTTATGAAATCTCCTGCACATGTTTCCGTGAAAATCTGCAGGTAAGTTGACCAATGATACCTACAGTATTGGACGTCCACAGCATGTCGATTTATTTGGCTAATTTTTCCAGCAGATTTTACTCTGCAGTACAAATAGTAAATGCTGTTGAATTTCCAATGAAGAAAAAATAATCATAAGGCAGGAGTGTGTGCTATATATGAGCCATGTGGATAAATCAGCAGCACGTTGGCTCAGTGGATAGCACTGCAGCCTTGCATCACTGGAGTCCTGGGTTCGAGTCCCACCAAGGACAACATCTGCAAGGAGTTTGTATGTTCTCCCTGTGTTTGCGTGGGTTTCCTCTGGGTACTCTGGTTTCCTCCCACACTCCAAAAAAAACATACTGATAGGGAATCTAGATTGTGAGCCCCATCGGTGACAGCGACGATAATGTGTGCAAACTGTAAAGCGCTGCAGAATATGTTAGCACTATATAAAAATAAAGATTATTATTATTATTATAAATCCTAACAGCTCTTCACAGCTAGAGGAATCATAACAAACCAATTACAGGCGATGTATCCCAATTAGAGATGATCGAATCTGCTAAGATTAAAATTTGTCAAATCCCTTGGATTTTACAGGTAAGTTTGATTTGCAGCAATATTATTTGATGCAAATGGAATGTTCCTTATAATACTGTGGAGTTTCTCCAGACCCCAGAGCACAATAAGCATTAGGCCGGGATCACACATGTGACGAAAACGTCCGTCGCTCGCATGTGAAATCCCAGCTCTGGCGCCGGCACTCGGGAGTGGAGTACGCGGCTGCATGTATTTATATGCAGCCGCTCGCTCCACTCCCGAATGTTGGCGCCAGAGCTGGGATTTCACATGCGAGCGACGGACGTTTTCGTCCCATGTGTGATCCTGGCCTTAGAAGTAAAAAAGATAATAAAAATAGTACCAACCTCACAGGACACCTGTCCCATCATCCCCACAGGCCAACATCTGGTCCTTTGTGCCTCTTCTATTCCCCTTCCCCCATCTTGTTTATCCTCATTGACCTCTTCACTCCAGGACTTGGCTACTGGTTTTACTAAGCTTCAGATATCACTACAGGTGGTGACTTGATGGCATAGCATGTAGCAAAAGCAAAAACTATGAACTGGAGTGAAGAGGTGTAGTGAAACAGTCAGCAGGTTGGGTGGGGGGTGGCAAGAGAAATGAGTGGTAACATTTTTTTAACCATTTGCCTGGCTGTCTAAAGTTCAGTTACATGTCATCTGCAACTGCTCACCATTTCGATGAACTCATGCATAGTGAATTGTAAAAATATCTTTTATTCTTGAGAATGCAAATTTTGGAAAGCTGGAGGAGAAGCATGCAAAATATGTCAATTTCTGTATATAAATGTATTTTATGTTGTATGTATTTTATACTTCTGGTATAAGTACATACACTTTGTGCTTTTACTATTCATAAAGGTGTTTTACTTCTTATGTTTTCACCAGTGATTTTCATGTTTTTTTTTTCTTTTTGAGAAGCTTAAAAGCAGGAAAACAATCCCATTCTCTTTCTCAACAATTGGTGACTTATGGTATATATTTTTTGGTTATCCTTTCTTCAAGCCCAATTATTTTTTCTTTTGACACTGCATTATTTGACTTAATTAACCCCTTCACCCCCAAGGGTGGTTTGCACGTTAATGACCGGGCCAATTTTTACAATTCTGACCACTGTCTCTTTATGAGGTTATAACTCTGGAACGCTTCAACGGATCTTTGCGATTCTGAGACTGTTTTCTCGTGACATATTGTACTTCATGTTAGTGGTAAAATTTCTTCGATATACCTTGCGTTTATTTTTGAAAAAAACGCAAATATGGCGAAAATTTTGAAAATTTTGCAATTTTCAAACTTTGAATTTTTTTTCCCATAAAACAGAGAGATATGTCACACAAAATAGTTAAGAAATAACATTTCCCACATGTCTACTTTACATCAGCACAATTTTGAAACCAAAATTTTTTTTTGTTAGGAAATTATAAGGGTTAAAAGTTGACCAGTGATTTCTCATTTTTACAACAAAATTTACAAAGCCATTTTTTTTAGGGTCCACCTCACATTTGAAGTCACTTTGAGGGGTCTATATGGCAGAAAATACCCAAAAGTGACACCATTCTAAAAACTGCACCCCTCAAGGTACTCAAAACCACATTCAATAAGTTTATTAACCCTTCAGGTGCTTCACAGGAACTAAAGCAACGTGGAAGGAAAAAATGAATATTTAACTTTTAAGCCACAAAAATGATCTTTTACAAACTTTTTTTTATTTTCACAAGGGTAAAAGGAGAAATGGGCAGATAAAGTTGTTGTGCAATTTCTCCTGAGTACGCCAATACCCCATATATGGGGGAAAACCACTGTTTGGGTGCACGGCAGAGCTCGTAAGGGAAGGCGCGCCGTTTGACTTTTTCAAACTAAAATTGGCTGGAATTGAGATTGGACGCCATGTCGTGTTTGGAGAGCCCCTGATATGCCTAAACAGTGGAAACCCCCCACAAGTGACACCATTTTGGAAACTAGACCCCCTAAGGAACTTATCTAGATCTGTTGTGAGCACTTTGAACCCAAAGTGTTTCACAAAAGTTTATAATGCCTGGGTGTGAAAAAAAAAAAAAAACAATTTTCCACAAAAATGATTTTTTAGTCCCAAATTTTTGATTTTTCCCAAGGAAATTGGACCCCAAAAGTTGTTGTCCAATTTGTCCTGAGTACGCTGATACCCCATATGTAGGGGGGGAAACTGTTTGGGCGCACGGCAGGGCTTGGAAAGGAAGCAGTAACGTTTTGGAATGCAAACATTGATGGGGGTCATGTTCCGTTTGTAGTGCCCCAGATGACACCATTTTAGAAACTAGACCCCCTAAGGAACTTATCTAGATCTTTGGTGAGCACTTTGAACCCCCAAGTGCTTCACACAAGTTTATAATGCCCGGGCATGAAAATAAAAAATCCTATTTTTTTCCCACAAAAATTATCTCTTAGTCACTAATTTTTTATTTTCCCAAGGGTAACAGGAGAAATTGGACCACAAAATTTGTTGTCCAATTTGTCCTGAGTACGCTGATACCCCATATGTGGGGGGGAACCACTGTTTGGGCGCATGGCAGAGCTCAGAATGGAAGGAGCACCATTTGACTTTTTCCAACCAAAATTGGCTGGAATTGAGATTGGACGCCATGTTGCATTTGGAGAGCCCCTGCTGTGCCTAAACAGTGGAAACCCCCCACTAATGACCCCATTTGGGAAACTAGACCCCCTAAGGAACTTATATAGATCTTTGGTGAGCAATTTGAACCCCCAAGTGCTTTACACAAGTTTATAACGTAGAGCCGTAAAATTAAAAAATCATATTTTTTCCACAAAATTGATCTTTTCACCCCAATTTTTATTTTCCCAAGGGTAACAAGACTCCAAAAGTTATTGTGCAATTTGTCCTGAGTGCACTGATACCCCATATGTGGGAGTAAACCACTGTTTGGGTGCATGGCAGAGTTTGGAAGGGAAGGAGCGCCGTTTGACTTTTTCAACGCAGAATTGGCTGGATACCATTTCGTGTTTGGAGAGCTCCTGATCTGCCTAAACAGTGGAAACCCCCCACAAATGACACCATTTTGGAAACTAGACCCCTCAAGGAACTTATCTAGATGTGTGGTGAGCACTTTGAACCCCAAAGTGCTTCACAGAAGTTTATAACGTACAGCCATAAAATAAAAAATCTTTTTTTTTTTTACAAAAATGATTTTTTCGCCCCCAATATTTTATTTTCACAAGTGTAACAGGAGAAATTGGACCCCAAAAGTTGTTGTCCAATTTGTCCTGAGTACGCTGATACCCAATATGTGGGAGTAAACTACTGTATGGGCGCACGTCGGGGCTCGGAAGGGAAGTAGTGACGTTTTGGATTGCAGACTTTGATGGATTGGTCTGGGGGAGTCATGTCGCATTTGGTGAGCCCCTGATGCTTCTAAACAGTGGAAACCCCCCACAAGTGACACCATTTTGGAAAATAGACACCTCAAGGAACTTATCTAGATGTGTGGTGAGCACTTTGAACCCCGAAGTGCTTCACAGAAGTTTATAACGTACAGCCGTAAAAATAAAAAAATCATTTATTTTTTACAAAAATGATTTTGTCGCCCCCAGTTTTTTATTTTCCCAAGGGTAACAGAAGAAATAGGACAAATTGCACAATAACTCTTGTGGTCCAGAGTACGCTGATACCCCATATGCGGGAGTAAACTACTGTTTGGGCGCATGGCAGAGCTCAGAAGTGAAGGAGCACCGTTTGACTTTTTCAACGCAGAATTGGCTGGAATTGAGATCAGACGCCATGTCACATTTGGAGAGCCCCTGATGTGCCTAAACAGCAGAAACCCTCCAATTCTAACTCCAACCCTAACCCCAACACACCCCTAACCCTAGTCCCAACCCTAACCACAAACCTAACCCTAACACACCCCTAACCGTAATCCCAACCCTAATCCTAACCCTAACTTTAGCGCCAACCCTAACCCTAACTTTAGCCGCAACCCTAACCCTAACGGGAAAATGGAAATAAATACATTTTTTTAATTTTATTATTTTTCCCTAACTAAGGGGGTGATAAAGGGGGGTTTGATTTACTATTTATAGCGGGTTTTTATGATTGGCAGCTGTCACGCTAAAAGACGCTTTTTATTGCAAAAAATAGTTTTTTGCATCACCACATTTTGAGAGCTATAATTTTTGCATATTTTGGCCCACAGAGTCATGTGAGGTCTTATTTTTTGCGGGACGAGGTGACGTTTTTATTCGTACCATTTTTGAGCATGTGACATTTTTTGATCGCTTTTTATTTCAATTTTTGGGAGGTTAGAATGAACTAAAATCAGCAATTCATGAATTTCTTTTGGGGGAGGCGTTTGTACCGTTACCGTGTGGTAAAATTGATAAAGCAGTTTTATTCTTCGGGTCAGTAAGATTATGGCGATACCTCATTTATATCATTTTTTTATGTTTTGGCGCTTTTATAGAATGAAAACAATTTTATATAAAAAATTATTATTTTTGCATCGCTTTATTCTGCGAGCTATAACTTTTTTATTTTTTCACTGATGATGCTGTATGATGGCTCGTTTTTTGCGGACAAGATGACGTTTTCAGCGGTACCATGGTTATTTATCTCGGTCTTTTTGATTGCGTGTTATTCCACTTTTTGTTCAGCGGTATGATGATAAAGCATTGATTTTTTGCTTCGTTTTCTTTTTTTTTTTTTAAGGGGTTCACTAAAGGGGTTAACTAGTGGGACAGTTTTATAGGGGGGGTCGTTACGGACGTGGTGATACCAAATATGTGTACTTTTATTGTTTTGTTTTTTTATTTACAGGAAGTAATGAATTTATTGGGGAATATTTTTTTTTTTTTTTATGATTTTTTTTACTACTTTTTATTTTTATTTTTTATAACTTTTTTACTTTGTCCCAGGGTGGGACATCACTGTATTTTAGCAGATCGCTGGTGTGACAGTGTGCACAGCACTCTGTCACACCAGCGATCGCACAGGCATAGCTGCAGGCTTCCTCAGCGCCTGCTCTCAGCAGGTACTGAGGAAGCCGCCTCCCTGCAGGACCCCGGCGCCATCTTGGATCCGGGGACCTGGAGGGAGGACGGACCCTCGGAACAGCGCGACACATTGCGCTGCTCTGAGGGTCTCAGGGGAGCGCGCAGGGAGCCCCCTGCCTGCGCGATCCTCCCCTGTGCCCCGGGTACACCGCGATCATGTTTGATTGCGGTGTGCCAAGGGTTAATGTGCCGGGAGTGGTCCGTGACCGCTCCTGACACACAGTCACGGGTGTCAGCTGTGATAATCAGCTGACACCCGGCGGCGATCAGCTGCGCTCCCCCCGGGAGCGCAGCTGATCGCCCATGACGTACTATTCCATCCATGGGAATTAGGTCCAGGGTCACATGGACGGAATAGTACGTCTGATGGAATAAAGGGGTTAAAATATTCCACTTTGTACTCTATATGGCTATTAATTGCCCATATTTGCCTTATTGCGATTTCTGTTCACAATTTTGGTGCTTTTCACAAAATTAGAATATCATCAAAAAGTTAATTTATTTCAGTTCTTCACTACAAAAAGTGAAACTCATATATTATATAAAGTCATTACAAATAGAGCGATCTATTTCAAGTGTTTATTTCTGTTAATGTTGATAATTATGGCTTACAGTCAATGTAAACCAAAAGTCACTATCTTAGCGAGGCCGGGATCACACTAGCGTATGGCATCCGATGCGAGAGCATTGGATGCGATATGCTAATGACCCCGGATCCTGCTCTGCTGTGTGCGGGAGCCAAGTATCATTCTACTGTACTCCAAGCCTCTCGCACAGAAGGGATCGGAGCACAGCTGCGGAGGAGGCAGAGAAACTAATTTCTCTATCTCCTCGATTGCCGGCGTCAGCCCTATATCGCACAGTACTGGGATGATATCCAAGTGATGTGCGCTGAGTGTGCATGCTGCGATTTCACTCGCACGTAGAATACGGTTGAGAAAAAAAACGGTGATGGGAGCTGCTCCACAGATTAATACTGGTCCGAGTGCTATGCGATGTTTTATCGCATAGCACTTGTCCGTATTCACCACTAGTGTGACCCCAGCCTAAATTAGAACACTTTATAACACCAGCTTGAAAAATGATGTTAAAATCAGAAAAGTTGGCCTACTGAAATGTATGTTCAGTAAATGCACTCAATACTTGGTCGGGGCTCCTTTTGCATCAATTACTGCATCAATGTGGTGTGGCATGGAGACGATCAGCTTGTGGCACTGCTGAGGTGTTATGGAAGCCCAGGTTGCTTTGATAGCAGCGTTCAACTCATGTGCATTGTTCGGTCTGGTGTTTCTCATCTTCCTCTTGACAATACCCAATAGATTCTCTTTGGGATTAAGGTCAGGTAAGTTTGCTGGCCAATCAAGCACAGTGATAGTGTCATTTCTAAACCAGTTATTGGTACTTTTGGAAGTGTAGACAGGTGCCAAGTCTCTAAAAAGTCAGCAGAGGGAAGGATGAAGTGCGCTAAAATTTCCTGGTAGACGGCTGCGCTGATTTCGGTCTTGATAAAACACAGTGGACCTACACCAAAAAGATGACATAGCTCCCCAAACTATTGCTGATTGTGGAAACTTCACAGTAGACCTCAAGCAGCTTGGATTGTGGCCTCTCCACTCTTCCTCCAGACTCTGAGACCTTGATTTCCAAATGAAATGCAAAATTTACTTTCATTTGAAAACAACACCTATGACCACTGAGCAACAGTCCAGTTCTTTTTCTACTTGACCCAGGTAAGACGCTTCTGGCGTTGTCTATTGGTCATGAGTGGCTTGACACAAGGAATGCAACACTTGTAGCCCATGTCCTGGATACGTCTGTGTGTGGTGGCTCTTGAAGCAATGACTCCAGCAGCAGTCCACTCCTTGTGAATCTCCACCAAAATTTTTGAATGGCCTTTTTGTAACAATCCTTTCAAGGCTGTTGTTATTCCGGTTGCTTGTGCACCTTTTTCTACCACACTTTTTCCTTCCACTCAACTTTCCATTAATATGCTTTGATACAGCACTCTGAGAACAGCCAGCTTCTTTAGAAATGTCTTTTTGTGGCTTACTCTCCTTGTGGAGTGTGTCAATGACTGTCTTTTGCTGAGATAATGACTTTTGGGTTTTGAACGGCTGTAAGCCATAATCATCAACATTAACAGAAAAAAACACTTGAAATAGATCACTCTGTTTGTAATGACTCTATATAATATATGAGTTTTATTTTTGCATTGAAGAACTGAAATAAATTAAGTTTTTGATGATATTCTAATTTAGTGAGAAGCACCTGTATGTATAAATCCATGGGGTAAGGAGTCTTCTGCCAATATTACTGTAAGGACCTTGATGTTTGCAGAGGATGTATTATTTTAAGCATTTTATCTTATTATGCATAGTATAGTGAGTAAATAAAGCTGTAAGGTTCTATGTATATATTCCTGAAACTCAGTTTGTTCGTCAGCCATTTTGCTTTCTGTCTTGCTGCAGCTATCTTGCCCTCAGTCGGAATGGAGTTTCCAGCTTGCATGTTCCCGCCCTGATTCTCTCCTTTGCTTCTTAGGCAGCCACAGCTGAGCAATCAGTGCTTCAGAATCTAGCCTGCAGTGAACCTGTGACCTGACTCCTAAAGCCTTGGACCTTGTACTCCAGCTATTCCTACTGAGGAACTGGAAGCACTTGTGGACTCTGAACCCTGCTCTTTCAAAGACCCACGTTTGCATGGACTTACGGTAACAGAGAAGAAGATCCTGAATCTGTATTGGAGAGTGATTGCTGAGCTTGGATTACTCTGGCCTGCTGTGTCTCCTGTTTCTGTGTCTGCAAACTGTGTGACTATTTCTGCCAACTTGTATGAAGTAATACAGGACTTTTCTATATCAAACCTGTGACTCCTGTGTTTTCATCGCACCCAAGCACAAGACGCTATATGAACTGTACTACATACATTACAAGATTCTGAAGCCAAAACGTTAGTGTCTGCTGGGTCTGGAAGGCTGTGTCTGCTGTACTGTGGATATCAGACGTCCGGTTGTACTTTCTGTGATGACAGTGGTTGTGACTTCTCACAACCATTCCAGGTGAGCAATTCTCTTAAGTTTTTTCTTTTTGCAGTGTTATCACAGGTAAACACTATTGTTTTTTTTTTTTTTTTCCTTTCTTTTCTCTTTTTTGTCTGCTGTAACTCTGGATATCAGATGTCTGGTTGAAACTTTCTGTGATGATAGTGGTTGTGACTTCTCACAACCATTCCAGGTGAGCAGTTCCCTTAATTTTTTTTTCTCTCTGCAGTGTTGCCACAGGTGAACACTATTGTTTTTTTTTCTCTCCTCTTCTTCCAGTAATCCTGTCTTAAAAGATCTGGAAAATGGAGGCCCGCATAAAGGAACTTTGCGGAGTGACTGATAATATCCTTGCAGATTTGCAGAATATAAAGACCCGTTTTACAAATCTACAGGACCTCAATAATCACAATTTGCAAGTGGTTGGACAGACTACCCAGGATTTGCGAGCCAAGATTGAGGTTCTAGAGGGGCGAGTCCAGGCTCCTGCCGTAGCCCCGAGTGCTGGGATTCCCAAGTTGCCCCCTTTTCGTTTTGGCGGTGAACGTGAGAAATTCAGGGGATTTATTAATCAATGCAATCTTTTTTTTTCTGCACATGCTTCACAATTTCCCACTGAACGATCTAAGGTGCTTACTATAATTATGTTGCTTACCAACAAGGCTTTAATGTGGGCAAACCCTCTGATTGAGACTGAGGATGATTGTTTGAATCACCTTGATGATTTTATTTCAGCCATGGGGCAGGTGTTTGATGACCCAATCGAGGTGCAACAGCTGAAGCAGCCATGTTAGCTTTGCGCCAAGGTAAGCACTCGGTAGCTGAATATGCCTTGGAGTTCAGGAGATGGGCCCTTGATACCACCTGGGACAGTTCCGCCAAAAAATCTATTTTTCGAAAGGGGTTATCTCCACTGATTAAGGATGAACTTGCTCGTGCCGACCCTCCCACTGCGTTAGGTGACTTTATTAACTACTGCATCCGTATTGATACTCGTCTGACTGAACGCAGGCAAGAGAGATGGTTCGAAAGCAATCGTACTAACCTTTTCCTACCTTCCTCTCCAGCTAAGGAACCTTTGAGTAGGATTACACGGGAACCTGAACCTGAACCCATGCAGGTAGACTCCTTACAACGACGGGTTAGTGATGCACGCAAGGAACATCGTTTTAAAGAGAATCTATGTTTCTATTGTGGTAAGTCAGGGCACTTCATTATAAACTGCCCCAGCCGTTCTCGTAAGACTACTGCAGCACTCATTCATTGTGAGTGTTGCGAGAGGGGATCTGTCAGGTCCGAGCCTCAGGCTCCAGAGAGATCTGCAGCAACAGATCTTGATTTCTCGGACTTAAACTCCGTTACCTCTGAGGACGTTGACTGTGTAAACGCTGCCATTTTTCAAGTTTCCTCAGCGGTGTCCCAGCTGAGTTGTAAGAAAAACAATTCTCATTGCTTTCTTTCCATCAAACTCTGGGTTGACTCAGCTTGGGTGTCAAGCTCTGCTATGATCGACTCAGGGGCAAGTGGAAATTTTATGGATGTCTCCTTTGCTCTGAAACAGGGAATACGTTCAGTGAAGAAGGCTACTCCAGTACAGATGGAAACTGTGGATGGCTCCCTGCTGACCTCTGGACCAGTGGATCAGGAAACAGAGCCTTTGAGGGTTCTTATGGGTAAAGATCATCAAGAGAAACTGTCCTTTATGCTTATCTCTTCTCCCCACTTTCCCATTATTCTAGGGCTACCATGGCTGCAGGCTCAGAATCCTACCATTAACTGGGAGACCAAGGAATTACACTTTCCAGAGAAACAGATGAGTCCAAAAGTTTCAGCTTGCTCTGTTCCTAAAGGAATCATGTCAGTCCCTGAACTACCAGCTGTATACCAGGACTATGTGGATTTATGTGACAAGAAGAACGCTGACCAGCTTCCTCCTCACCGTCCATATGATTGTCCAATTGAATTATTGCCTGGAGCAGAGATACCTTTTGGTAAGATCTACCCCCTGGCGGGGCCCGAGCTAAAGGCTTTAAAGGATTACATAGATGAAAATCTAGCCAAGGGCTTCATACGCCCCTCTTCATCTCCTGCAGGTGCACCCATCTTCTTTGTAAAGAAGAAAGATGGATCTCTGAGACCATGCGTAGACTATAGGGAACTCAATAAGGTTACTATTAGAAACCGTTATCCATTGCCTTTAATCCCTGAGTTATTGGAGAGAGTGCGACATGCCAAAATTTTTTCTAAACTAGATCTTCGTGGGGCCTATAACTTAGTCCGTATTAGACCTGGGGATGAATGGAAGACTGCATTCAGGTCACGTTATGGACACTTTGAATATCTAGTTATGCCTTTTGGTCTGAGTACCGCCCCAGCCACTTTCCAACACTTGGTGAATGACATCTTCAGGGATCTCCTAGATACATTCGTGGTAATTTATTTGGATGATATTCTAATTTTTTCTAACTCCACAGAGGAACATCATGGACATGTGAGAATGGTCTTGGAACGTCTAAGACAAAATCATCTTTACATCAAACTTGAAAAGTGTGAATTCCATAGGACCGAAATTCAATTTCTGGGGTATGTACTGTCTACACAAGGAATTAGTATGGATGGAAGCAAAACCCAAGCCATCAAGGATTGGCCAAGTCCTAGAAATGTGAAGGAGGTACAGCGCTTCATCGGGTTTGCCAACTTCTATAGACGTTTCATTAGAAATTTCTCTGAGGTAGTGTCACCTATCACTCAACTTACCCGGAAAGAGTCTAGGTTTTCCTGGACTCCCCAAGCCCAGGAAGCATTTTCCCGTCTAAAAGATAAATTTACCACTGCACCTATCCTAGTACATCCCAACCCCGAGCTTGCCTTCATAATAGAGGTGGATGCTTCAGACTGTGCCGTTGGAGCTATACTCTCTCAGAAACAGGTGAGAAGAATGTCTTGCATCCCTGTGCCTTCTTTTCCCAGCAGTTGTCTTCGGCTGAGAGGAACTACGATGTGGGCAATAGAGAGTTGTTGGCCATTATTGCCGCCTTCAAAGAATGGAGACACCTTCTTCAGGGAGCTGCACAGCAAATAGTCGTCCTGACAGACCATCGTAACCTTGAGTTTATCAGGTCGGCTAAGTGCCTGACTCCTCGCCAGGCTCGCTGGAATCTTTTCTTAAACCAATTTAATTTTATCATCTCTTATAGACCAGGATCGCGCAATGGAAAGGCTGATGCACTCTCTAGGATTTACTCAGCAGAGACACGTCCAATTACTCCTCCTAAGACTATTCTTCCTGACTCTAGATTCCTAGGAGTAATTCATAATCAAGACCTACTTAAGGACATCAAGGAAGCATACCATGCGGATTCCTTTTTGGCACAACCCCCAAGGGACGTAAGTCTTGTCTTTAAGAATGGTGTGTGGATTCAGGGACAACGTCTGTATATTCCTGAAACAGTCAGATTAAGAGTATTGCAACTCATTCACGATTCCAAGATAGCTGGGCATAGAGGAATTCTAAAGACACAGGAATTTCTTTCTCGTTTCTTTGGTGGCCCACTTGCAGGAAGGATGTTTTGAATTATGTCACTTCATGTGAGGTCTGTGCAAGATGCAAAACACCTCGCTCCTCACCAACTGGTCTGTTACAGCCTCTTCCCACCCCGTCCCGCCCGTGGGGATCCATTTCTATGGACTTCATTGTGGAGTTACCAACCTCTCAGGGGAAGAACACCATTCTAGTGGTGGTTGACCGTCTAACAAAGGCAGCTCATTTTATCCCTTGTGTCGGCTTACCCACTGCAAAACAGACATCAGATTTGATGATTAAAGATGTGTTTCGCTTACATGGAGTACCGGATGAGGTTATTTCGGATCGAGGGGTGCAATTCACTTCTAGGTTTTGGCAAAATTTCTGTGCAGCATTGGACATTAAAGTAAACCTTTCTTCTGCTTTTCATCTCCAGACTAATGGACAGACCGAACGAACCAATCAAACCCTGGAGCAGTATCTCCGCTGCTTTATCTGCCACCTACAGGATGATTGGGTGGATCTACTTCCATTAGCTGAGTTCTCGTATAACAACTCTCAGAGTGCCTCCACTAAACAGTCTCCTTTTTACTCTAATCTAGGTTATCATCCTAACATTCTACCACGATTTCCCATAGAAACGCCTTTACCAGCAGTGGCTGAAAGAATCACGTCTTTACAGAAGAATATGGATCTTCTAAAGGAAAATCTGGAATCGGCTCAAGAAAGGTACAAGAAAGCAGCAGATAAATTTCGTAAACCTGCACCAGCTTTCAAGGTAGGAGACTTGGTCTGGCTGTCAACCAGAAATCTTAAGTTAAGGATTCCATCGTCTAAGTTGGGACATAAGTACATTGGACCCTATAAAATCAGTAAAATTATAAGTGCCGTTGCTTGTCGTCTTCAACTGCCCAGAACTATGAGAATCCACCCTGTCTTTCATGTATCCCTACTAAAGGCTGCGACACCCAATACGTTTCCTGGACGTTCCTCTCCTTGCCCTGACCCAGTGCTAGTCGATGGTCAGGAAGAATTTGTGGTGGAAAGGATTTTAGATTCCAGGTTGTATAGAAATCAGTTACAATATCTGATTAAATGGCAGGGCTACCCAGTGGAGGACAACTCATGGGAACCGGTCAATAACGTTAATGCTCCTCGCTTGCTCCGTCAGTTTCATCAGAGGTACCCACACAAGCCTGGTCTGAGGTCATCCGGAGGTTGTCCTTAAGGGGGAGTAATGTAAGGTTCTATGTATATATTCCTGAAACTCAGTTTGTTCGTCAGCCATTTTGCTTTCTGTCTTGCTGCAGCTGTCTTGCCCTCAGTCGGAATGGAGTTTCCAGCTTGCATGTTCCCGCCCTGATTCTCTCCTTTGCTTCTTAGGCAGCCACAGCTGAGCAATCAGTGCTTCAGAATCTAGCCTGCAGTGAACCTGTGACCTGACTCCTAAAGCCTTGGACCTTGTACTCCAGCTATTCCTACTGAGGAACTCTGAAGCACTTGTGGACTCTGAACCCTGCTCTTTGAAAGACCCACGTTTGCATGGACTTACGGTAACAGAGAAGAAGATCCTGAATCTGTATTGGAGAGTGATTGCTGAGCTTGGATTACTCTGGCCTGCTGTGTCTCCTGTTTCTGTGTCTGCAAACTGTGTGACTATTTCTGCCAACTTGTATGAAGTAATACAGGACTTTTCTATATCAAACCTGTGACTCCTGTGTTTTCATCGCACCCAAGCACAAGACGCTATATGAACTGTACTACATACATTACAAAAGCATTGATATATTTTTGACATTTTACTGCTGGTAAAGTAACCCCTTCATTTCACGGGTCACTCCAGATTGTGTCCATCTGAATGATCGCTGAAGTTACAAGCAGTAAGCATACCTAAAGCTCCCTTTAGGCCCTGTGCTCACGTTGCATTTTTAGATGCGTTTCCGCTGCGTTTTTCAACGTGCGGAAACACATCCAACCCACAGCACAGTGCACATGCAATGTAATCCAATGGGAACCGCATGTCTGCTGTGCACATGCTGTGGAAAAAAAAACGCGGTTTCGCCGCGCTTTATTTTCCGCAGCATGTCAATTCTTTGTGCGGAACTGCAGCGGTTCGGCGCCCATTGACTTGCATTGAGTCGGGCACTTCCGCAGCAAAACCGCAGATCTAAAAAAGATCTGCGGTTTTGCTGCGGGTGAAACCGCTGCAGTTCGGGAGGAGTGAAGTGTGTGGGCGGTGCGTGGGCGTGTATAGTGTGCGGCGCTATGTGTGTGGGTGGTGCGTGGGCATGTATAGTGTGCGGGCTATGTGTGTGGGTGGTGCGTGGGCGTGTATAGTGTGCGGCGCTGTGTGTGTGGGCGGTGATTGTGTGCCGGTGTCTGCGTGATCAGTGTGCGGGCCTGTGTGCGTGATCGGTGTGCGGGGCTGTGTGCGTGATCGGTGTGCAGGCCTGTGTGCGTGATCGGTGTGCGGGGCTGTGTGCGTGATCTGTGTATGCAGGCATCGTCGGATGGGACTACAAGTCCCATCTGGCTATGCCTGCTACAGTGACAGTGACTGACACATTAGCCAATGATGGTACAGTAGTAGTCCCATCATCCGGCTAATGTGCTGAATGTAAAAAAAATAAAACATACATGACATACAACATATAACATACACATGACATACAGAACATACAATGACATACAACACATAACATAGAGTATATACTCACCTATTCCCCGACTCCATCGATCTGTGTACCGCTCTGCCGCCGGAGAGAATGACGTCACTACAGTTCATTCTCTCACGGCAATGCTGGGTGAGAAAATTCCCACGCAGCATTGCCATAAAGTGAGACAATGAACTCAGGTAACCTCAGTGATGCACTGCAGGAGCCATTGTCTCCTGTCAGTGCATCACTGGGAGGCCCTACAGAGCAGTGGCATCACCTGATGTCACCGTTCTATAGGGGAGACCGTCGTGGGACACTCGTTATTAATTGGACAGGGAGTATACGGTTGTTTTATTTTTTTATGTTTTTTTTACAGGAGATCAAGGGCGTCGCTTGGATGTGAGCGTATAATAAAGAGTAATGAAAACCTTCTTGTGTTTTATTTCATTAAAATACTTTATTCTTTCGTGTGTTGTTTTTTTGAACCCTTTATTAATATAAGATTAATAATGGATAGGCGTCTTATTGACGCCTCTCTATTATTAACCGGGCTTAATATCACCTTACAATAGCAAGGTGATATTAACCCCTTATTACCCCATATCCCACCGCTACAGGGGAGTGGGAAGAGAGGGGCTAAGTGCCGGAATTGGCGCATCGTACAGATGCGCCAATTCTGGGGTGGCTGGGTGCTGGTATTTTTAGCCAGGGGGGCGTCAATATCCATGGCCCCTTCCTAGGCTATGAATATCAGCCCGCAGCTGTCTGCCTAGCCTTTCTGGCTATAAATTATAGGGGGACCCCACGTCATTTTTTTTGGAGGGGTCCCCCTATTTTAATAGCCAGTGAAGGCTAGCTGCGGGCTGATATTCATAGCCTGGGAAGATCCATGGGTATTAACCCTTTCCCAGGCTAGAAATATTGGCCCCGGCTGTCGGCTTTCCCCCTCTGGCGCAGAAAATTGCGCGGGAATCCATGCCATTTTTTTTCCTATTTTTTTTTTAATTAACTATTGCGTTAAGATTTTGTGTGTGTTTACACGTGTGTGTCTTTAACTATTTATGAACCATTTTATCTATCTATCTACCTATATATCTTTCTGTCTATCTATATATCTTTCTATATATATATTTCTAACTATCTATTATCCATCTATCTATGTATTTTCTATCTAACTACTGGTATCTATTATCTATCTATGGCCGGCGTCACACTTGCGAGTGTGATGCAAGTAAGTCGCACGACTTTCTCGCATCAACACCCGGCACGGCCGCCCGCTCTCGGACCCGAGTGTGCGGCTGCATAGAAATACATGCAGCCGCACACTCGGGTCCGAGAGCGGGCGGCTGTGCCGGGTGTTGATGCGAGAAAGTCGTGCGACTTACTCGCATCACACTCGCAAGTGTGACGACGGCCTATCTCTATCTGTGTGTGTGTAATGGAGTGTGGGTTGGACAAATGTAAAAAAGGAGGTTGGACAAGAAATGACATCACAAATCTTTTTTTTTTGTTAAACAACCTATCTTTATTTAGCTGTCAAAATCGCATACAAAACCGCATGAGAAATATCATGAAAAACCGTGTCAAAACCGCGCCAAAAACCGTGTCAAAACCGCGCCAAAATCGCGTCAAAACCGCGCCTGCAGTTTCTGCCAAGAGGTGCGGTTTCGGCGTGGAATAATCCGCAGGCAAATCCGCCATGTGTGCACAGGCCCTTAGCCTGTTAAGAAAGGGATTGAAATAAACTCTAAGTTACATGATATATGTACAAGTTTCTTACAGTTGCTACTTATGTGAACAAAGAGTCCACATAGACTCTCAAGGGAACCACCTATCCAACCTATCCAAATTCACTGACAGCATACAATATCGCCTGCTCAGCCACAATGTGAGCAGATAGAGCTCAAGTCTCCATCCTTAGTTGACAAGATGGTAATTGAACACCTCCCCAAATGAATCCACTGAGCTGCGAAAACTGGAAGCACAGAGGTCTCAGCCATGCACAAATTTGGTCATTAACTTCTGTCCATGCAATAGAAAGTAACCCATCTGGTGCAAAGTACGTGTCAATGAGCAGTTATCTTGTTAGGCATATTTCTTTTTTTATGAAATGTATTCAGATATAATAATTTGTTTGAGCAAAATATGCATTGTTATTGTATACACTTTACCATTTACATCTAAATGACTATATCTATATTTACGTAATTCTATACAAATATATTTATCAGATAATTATAAAGATGTATAGTTAAAATAGTTTAGATCAATTAAATGTGTTACTTTTTTATTTTTTGAGATGGTGTTTTACATACTGATCAGTAGTGTTGAGCATTCCGATACTGCAAATATCGGATATCGGCCGATATTCGCTGTATCGGAATTCCGATTCTGAGTTCCGATATTTTTGTCATATCGGATACCGGAATCGGAGTTTTCCTCTAAAGTCTATGGGGAGTTCCTGTGTCACAGGACGAAGTATGTGACACAGGAACTTCCCGAAATTGTCGGTCGGGTCTGTCAGGTGTCAGCAGCACTTACCTGGCAGAAGATCCCCGGCGGTCACGTCCATCCATCCATCCAGGCCGGCCATTACCCTCTCCCTGGCGGTCACGTGCAGCATCTCGCAATAACTGCACGGGCTGCCGGGTACTGGGTAATCTCGGCCAGCTATACTCTCGCGACAACCATTAAAAAAATGAAATAGCTCTCCTCGCTGAGCACTGCTCCACTCTGGACTCTGCAGAGTCACCATCTTCCAGCTCTCTGCACTGTGACTGTTCAGGCAAAGGGTGCACAGACGTGACATCATCGCGCTCTCTGACCTGAATGTCACTGTCAGGAAATGCGGAAGACGTCACAGCGGTGGAGCAGGGAGAGGTAAGTATTGCAAGTGCTAGGGACCTGAGCAAGCGGGGGGGCACACTTATGGGCACTGGGAACTGGCACAGGGCCCCTCATAGTACGCCAGTGTCTCTGACGGCAAGTGGGCCCCCCACCTGCTCAGGGCCACGGCACTTACCCGGGTGCGCCACGTGCTGACGCCGGCCCTGGGGGGGACAGCCCAGTTCGGGTGGTGGAAAAAGTGGCATATGTTGAGGTGTAGGCTGTAAATGGAGGAACTGGAGAAGTCGGAGGAAGAGGAGGACAAAGCGAGCCATTTTGTTGGCAAACTATGTCTCTTCAGGTGAAGGTGGTACAAAATCCTTTGAAACCCAGGCATGGTTCATTTTAATGAAGGTGAGATCACCTACATTTTGGGTCGACAGCCAAGTCCTTCTTTCTGTCAGGATTGATCCAGCAACACTGAAGACTCTTTCTGATAGCACATTACCAGCAGGGCAAGCGAGCTCCGGTAAGGCATATTGTGCCAATTCAGGCCAGGTGTCCAGTTTATAGGCCCAGTAGTCAAAGGGGAATGAACTGTGAGGGAGAACATCGATAGGGGAGGAGAGGTAATTTTGAACCATAGTTGACAACTGTTGTCTTCTGTCTGTTGCAATCGATTCAGTATTACCAATCGTGTGAGTGTTACTTGAGAAATCAGACCACAACATGGTTATGAAACCCCTGTCTCCAACGCCAATTCGGCTGTGTGCAGCATGAACACCTCTTCCATTTGGCCCAGTAAGGCTTGTGGTAGAACCTGCACCGCTGCTGTGTGCTGGGAATGCCTCTAACAAATGGTTTACCAGAGTTGCTTGTTTGTTCGCTAATATTAGCTCTAGGTTCTCCTGTGGCATGATGTTCTGTAATTTGCCTTCATAGCGTGGATCGAGGATGCTGGCCAACCAGTAGTCCTCATCCTTTATAATTTTGGCAATGCGGGGGTCCCTTTTTAGGATTCACAAGACATAATCACACATGTGGGCCAATATTCCAGGTGTCAATGATGCACTGCCAGTGGTAGGTGGAGGAGCACTTTCTGCAATATCAACATCCCTCCAGTCACACACAAACCCTGTATCTGACCTTGGCAAGCCAACATTTTCTCTTGCCCCCTGAGAAGCATCATCCTCCCCAAAATAATCACCCCCCTCATCCTCATCCTCCGTCTCTTCCTCTTCTTCCTCCACCTTGTCCAGGACAGTTCCCTGAGCAGACAATGCCTGACTGTCATCAAGGCTTCCCTCCTCCTATTCTTCCACTGCAGACGCCTGATCATTAATGTGCGTCAAAGTTTGCATGAACAGACACATAAGTGGGATGCTCATGCTTATGATGGCGTCGTCTGCGCTTACCAGCCATGTGCATTCCTCAAAACCATGAAGGACAGAGGTTTTTCAGCTTTGACCACTGCACACCCGACTACTCCATGTCCTCCCTCAAACTGCCTGCCCGTGTATCCTCCCACAAATGCATTACAGCCTGCCTCTGTTCGCACAGCCTCTCAACCATATGCATGTTGGAGTTCCAACTTTATTGCAACGTCTATGATTAGGCGGAGCTTGGGGAGGTGGAGCGATCGCTGCAGCCTCTGCATAGGACTGGAGTCTACGGGCGAGCGACGGATGTGCGAGCGCAGTCTTCGCACCTTATGGAGCAGGGCTGGTAACTCCGGATAATTATTTGGGAAGCACTGCACCACCAGGTTCAAGGTGTGAGCCAGGCAAGGTATGTGTCTGAGTTGTGCCAGGGCTATGGCCGCCATAAAATTACGGCCATTATCACTGACTACCTTGCCTGGCTCAAGATGTAGACTGCCCAGCCATGACTCAGTTTCTCGCTGCAAGTAGTCGGCCAGTACCTCCGCGGTGTGTCTGTTGTCGCCCAAAGACATCATCTTTAAAACAGCCTGCTGACGCTTACCACTAGCTGATCGATAGTGGGACACCTCGTGTGCAACACTGGCAGCTGCGGATGGAGTGCTCGTGTGACTGTGCTCTGTCGACGAGCTTTTGCTTCTGGAGGAGGAGGAGGAGGATCGAACGCCTACAGCCAACTGTTGCCTATTCCGTGGGCTAGGCTGCACTGTCCCACCGCCGCTGTCACCTGTGGACCCTGCATCCACCACATTAACCCAGTGCACAGTGATGGACACGTAATGGTCCTGGCCATGCCTATTGGCCCATGCATCTGTTGTGAGGTGCACCTTTCCACTCACTGATTGTTTGAGTGCATGGACAATGCGGTCTTTCACATGCACTTGGAGGGCAAGGATGGCTTTTCTAGAAAAGAAGTGCCGACTGGGTAGGTCATAGTGTGGGACAGCATAGGCCATGAGCTCTCAAAACGCTGTGCTTTCAACCAAATGGAAGGGCATCACCTCTAATGAGATCAGTTTGGCAATGTAGGCGTTCAATGCCAGTGAGGTTCAGTAGTCCGTCCACGCTTGCAAGTGCATGGTGTTTAAATGTCTAAGCATGCAACTGGTATTCAATTTTCGGAGATTTTTCCTCGGCTAAAGGTCCTTCCGCACTTCTTACAGATAACCTTTGCCTCATCAATAGGATTTTGGTCAAAAAAGTGCCGCTCTGCACTCTTCCTACTATGGGATAAATTTTCAGGGCTTGCACGCTGTGCTAATTTGACCATCTGGCCAAGCTGTCCTGCAACTCTTTTTGTTTTTTAACACGTTTTTGGACTGCTACGGGCCTGCCAGATAACCGCAGCTGCGATGTCGATGCCTGCTGCGGATCCTCCTCCTCTTCTGAGCTATTGCCAGTGGCACCCTCTTCCCCCAATGGATGCCAATCCGGGTCAACAACTGGGTGATCCATCACCTCCTCTTCAATTTCATATGCACCTTCCTCTGTGTCACCGTGTAAGGTGGTATCGTATGCGGGAAGGGGCACCTGAGTTTCATCAGTGTCAGATCCTGGCTTAGTAGACTGCGAGGGCAATGCAGTGCTGTGGGTGAATGTACCAGCAGAATCAGATAGCAGTGGCTGTGCATCAGTGCACTCCATGTCATATTCATCTTGGACTGGGGAATTCAGGATTTGACTTGCTAACCCAGGCATGGTATGTGAAAAGAGCTCCATGGAGTAATCTGAAGTGTGGCCTGCTGCATCTTTCACTTTTGGTGGGGTTGAAGGACACAAGGAAAGTTGTTGTTCCTGACCAGAAGCCTGCACTGACAAATCAGTGCTTGCATTTTTTGAAACTTCAGAAGAGGAGGCATAGAGCTGGAGCCTGTTTCGGCAATGTAAGCCAAAACCTGTTCCTGATGCTCCGGCCTTAAAAGCGGTTTACCTACTCCCAGAAAAGGGAGCCTTCCAGGCCTTCTGGAGCCAGACGATGACGCAGGCTCAACACCTCCTGCCTTAGGTGCTATTGGGCTCTTGGCACTACCAGCAGATGCACCACCACCATCACCATCATTCCCAGCTGGCCCCCCTGCCCATGTCCGCGGCCTCTTCCACCATACTCCCTGTTTAGCAAAATGTACCAAAAATACCAGCAGATATATGGTAATGTATGAGGAGCGTACAGCTGTATATGGCGTAGGGGAAAATTTAAATCTCCTTGTATATTCCCGGAGTCACACACAGATGCTCACTCAGTATGGATTTGACTGTAATACAATTAGCAGATATACGGTACTGTATCAGAAGCGGACAGCTGTATACGGTGTAGGGTAAAATTGCAATCTCCGTATATATTTCCGGAGTCACACACAGACGCTCACTCTGTATGGATTTGACCATAATTCAAAGATCAGATATATGGTACTGTATCAGAAGCGGACAGCTGTATACGGTGTAAGGGAAAATTGCAATCTCCGTATAAATTTCCGGAGTCACACACAGACGCTCACTCAGTATGGATTTGACGGTAATACAAAGAGCAGATATACGGTACTGTCTCAGAAGAGTACAGCTGTATACGGTGTAGGGGAAAATTGCAATCTCCGTATATATTTCCGGAGTCACACACAGACGCTCACTCAGTATGGATTTGACCGTAATACAAATAGCAGATATACCGTACTGTTTCAGAAGCATACAGCCGGTACATGGTAGTGTTTGAGTAGAGTACAGCTCTATAATGTGTGGGAAAAAATGAACAGTCGTAAGTGTGCAGAAAAAAATAATAAAAGTATTAGTGCTGTGTAAAAAGCAGTCTGCACAGCAGTGTACACACAGCAATACAACTATCAGTCAGCCAAATAACCAGCGCTGCTGCACACAAGAAAATCCTCCCCTGTCACTGCACACTAACTGTACAGCACAATTGCTTTCAGCACAAGCACAGAAAAACTTCTCTTTTCAGCTCTAACTCTCTCCCTACTGATAAATAGCGTCAGCAACCTCTACCTACTGTTAATATCGACAGAAGTAAAATGGAGGTCGGCGCTCAGGGCTTTTATAGACACTATGGCGCCCCCCCAAAGCAAACCAATCACTGCAATGCCCTTCTCTAAGATGGTGGGGGACGCTGCTCTTGTCATCTCATTGCCCACAGTGTATGTCCTTGCTCATTGGCTGAAAAAAGGTGCCTGCAAGCATTATGGGAAAACCAACTTGGGCGTTCGGCTCGACGACCGCATGCCCGACTGCACGCTATGGTCGGGTTTCGGCCAACGAAACTCGACTTTGGCGAAAGTCGGCGACTTTTGAATCTAACCGACCTGTTTCGCTCAACTCTACTGATTATTTTAAAATCCTATGGAGAGGAGAGATGGAAAGAGAAAGAGTTAGAGGCAGATACACATATTCTTCTGCAAGGTCTCCTGAAACAACAGTTCCAGCTCTCCATAGAACTTTATGAGCACTAACTGTTATCTCCTATCTCAGTAATGGGAAATCTGCATTCAGTTAACCCTTTTACCCCCAAGGGTGGTTTGCCTGTTAATGACCAGGCCAATTTTTACAATTCTTACCACTATCCCTTTATGAAGTAATAACTCTGGAACGCTTCCCTGGATCCTGGTGATTCTGACATGTTTTCCCGTAAAGTATTGTAGTTCATGATAGCAGTAAAATTTATTTGATATTACTTGCGTCTATTTGTGAAAAAAAACGAAATCTGTCAAAAAAATTTAAAATTTCGCAATTTTTCAACTTTGAATTTTCATGCTCTTAAATCACAGAGATATGTTACACAAATTTCTTAATAAGTAAAATTTCCCACATGTTTACTTTACATCAGCACAATTTTGGTAACAATTTTTTATTTTGTTAGGAAGCTATAAATGTTAAAAGTTAAACAGCGATTTTTCATTTTTACAACACCATTTTTTTTAGGGACCACATCACATTTGAAGTCACTTTGAGGAGTCTATATGATAGAAAATACCCAAAAGTGACACCATTCTAAAAACTGCACCCCTGAAGGTGCTCAAAACCACATTCTAGAAGTTTATTAACCCTTCAGGTGCTTCACAGGAATTTTTGAAATGTTTAAAAAAAATTACACCCCAAATGTTGGGGTAAACCACTATTTGGGTGCGTGGCAGAAATTGGAAGGGAACAAGCGCAGTCTTACTTTTTCAATGCAAAATTGGCTGAAATTAAGATCAGACGCCATGTCGCGTTTGGAGAGCCCTTGATGTGCCTAAACAGTGGAAAGCCCCTAGATGTGACACCGTTTTGGAAAGTAGACCCCCTAAGGAACTTATCTAGATGTGTGGTGAGCACTTTGAACCCCCACGTGCTTCACAGAAGTTTATAACGTACAGCAGTAAAAAATAAAAAAAATTATATTTTCTCCACAAAAATGATCTATTCATCACCAATTTTGTATTTCCCAAGGGTAACAGGAGAAATGGACCCAAAAAGTTGTGCAATTTGTCCTGAGTAGGCTGATACCCCATATGTGGGGATAAACCACTGTTTGGGCACACGGCAGAGCACGGAAGGGAAGGAGCGCCAGATTTTACTGTTATGGTTTGCAGGTGCCATGACCCACTGGGAGAGCCCATGAGGTGTCAAAACAGCAGAACCCCCCATATGTAACCCCATTTTACAAACTACACCTCTCATTGTATTCTTCTAGGGTGCAGTGATCATATTGACACCATGGGTGTGTCACATAATTTTATACCATTGGGCAGTGAGGACAAAATAACTACATTTTTACCACCAAAATTTTGTTTTAGCCAAAGATTTTACATTTTCACACAAGAAGTGGGTAAAAACGGCCACAAAATTTGTCCCACAATTTCTACTGAACGTGGCAGCACCCCATATGTGGCTGTACAGCACTACTTAGCCATGCGGAGAGACTCGGGAGGAACAGAGCGCTATTTGCCTATTCATGTAAATGGGTCTGTGCACATGTCAGTGTGTTTTCACGGACCATGTGTCCATGGGCAAAACACGCATGACCGTTTTTTAATGTCAGCACTGGCCATAAAATGTCCCAGTCACTTGCATACACATAACACACATTGATGTCATCCATGTGACATGCATCGACGCCGGGGAAGAAGCGATACAGTAAGCGCTGTTCCTGGCGCCGGCTGCTGAACACAGCTCTCATCATTTTCCCCTGCTCGTGCAGATCGCCGGCAGAGCAGTGGAGAATGATGAGAATTACATTTAAGTAATAAAAGAGACAGCACGTGGCGGCAGATGGGAGTAATAGTCTCATTAGCCGCCGCCTGCTGTCTCTTTTATTACTTAAATGCTCTCACCGATCGCCATCAGAGCAGGAGAGAATGATGAGAACCGTGTTCAGCACCCAGCGCCAGGGAACAGCACTTACTGTAACGCTTCTTCCCTGGCATCTGTCCTTGTGGTACTGATGCGGCACACGCATGCCACACATGTGCCACAAGTATTACACACACGGACACTGACATCTCTGGTACCGGAAATATCAGGACGTGTGAAAGAGGCGTTATAGCTGGTTTTTATGATTGGCAGCTGTCACACAATAAAAGACGCTTTTTATTGCAAAAAATAGTTTTTGCATCACCATATTTTGAGAGCTATAATTTTTTCATATTTTGGCCCACAGAGTCATATGAGGTCTTGTTTTTGCGGGTCGAGTTGATGATTTTATTGGTACCATTCTTGGGCACATGACATATTTTGATCGCTTTTTCGATTTTTGTGAGACAGAATGAACAAAAACCAGCAATTCATGAATTTCTTTTGGGGGGGCGTTTATACCATTCCACGTGTGGTAAAATTGATAAAGCGGTTTTATTCTTCGGGTCAGTACGATTACAGTGATACCTCATTTATATCATTTTTTTATGTTTCGGTGCTTTTATACAATAAAAACTATTTTATAGAAAAAATAATTATTTTTGCATCGCTTTATTCTGAGAGCTATAACTTTTTTATTTTTCTGTTGATGGACCTGTAAGGTGGCTTGTTTTTTGCGGGACAAGGTGATGTTTTCAATGGTACCATGTTTATTTATATCTGTGTTTTTAATTGTGTGTTATTCCACTTTTTTTGGCAGTATGATGATAAAGCATTGTTTTTTGCCTTGTATTTTTTATGGTGTTCACTAAAGGGGTTAACTAGTGGGACAGTTATATAGATCCGGTCATTACGGACGCGGCGATACCAAATATGTGTACTTTTATTGTTTAGATTTTTTTCTTTATTCAAATAGTTATTTAGTTATAGAATAAATATTGATTTTTTATAATTTTTTTTTAGATTTTTACAATTATTTTTAAAATTTTTTTTACTTTATTCTATGTTTTACACTTAGACCCACTATGGGACAATCATTTGTGCAGGTTGATCGCTTCTATAGCATGCAGATGAAGAAGCATCTGCATGCTATAGAAGCTGTCAGCGCTGCATTTACTGCACACTGACCTGAGAGACTTCCTGATCATGCACTTTGCATGATCGGGAAGTTTCTCAGCTCTGGTAACCCAGATGTCGTCATGACATCGGGTCACCATGGCAGCGATCAGGTCGCCGTGTCACGCCGCGGGGCCTCCGATCCAAAGGCAGAGGGGCTGTCAGCCCTCTGTCTGCTCCTGGAATGCTGAAATCTTGTTCGATCGCAGCATTTTGGGGGTTAAAATGCCGAGCGCGGTCTGTGACCGCTCATGTCACTTAGTGCCGGGTGTCAGCTGTGAAAATCAGCTGACATCCAGCAGCGATCGGCCATGCTCCCCCCGTGAGCGCGGCTGATCGCTATGACGTACTATCCCATCCACGGTCACATTGTGCCGGGTCACATGGACGGGATAGTACATGTGATGTGTCAGAGCTGTTAAGGCAGATTTTACATGTGAATTAAGAATTTTGAAAAAGAATGATCAATGCAGGAGGAGAAAGAAGCCGATTTCTCTGATAAGATATAATACAAACTTTCTCATTTTCACATGTATGTATGTATTTTCACATTTATGAAAAAAAAATATTAGTAATTGATGGTTGTTCTTTAAGCAACATTGTAAAGAAGAATAAGCTAAATTTCTCTGGAATGCTGTGAGAGACTTTTGAAGTCATAGAGAAAATGAATATTTTAAGCTATTGCTGGTGTAGTTGGTTCTTCAAGTTGTTGATCCATTGGGTGTACTTAATTTTTCACTCACTGTTTATGAATTTTAATATAGCGTTTGCTAAGTAAACAATAACACAATGTAATGTGTCACGTGTTGTTTTTGATTTAAGGTTGTACTCAGATAACTTTAAACTCTTCAAAGGACCAAATTTTTTTTATTAACCCTAATATGTCAAATCATGAAATTGTAAGTGTGTGTACTTCATTTTTCTCATGAAGGTAGATGAGTTGCACTTTTAAAAATGTACTTTGAATCACATTCTTAGTAAACAATCTATTGCAGAACCCATTGTAGGCAATTTCTGTTGGTGGAACCAAATTGTACCCTATTTTTTACAAAAATGATGGCTAATCCCATGTTAAATTAGACAGTACAATGACTGATGGTGCTGCTTCTGTTATAACTGCCAAAGCACATTCACATGGGTAATGTACAAACCAGGGGAACAGATACCTGAACCTGAAAGGTCACTGTTTAGACTATGAAAAGCCCTTCTCTGTCCCTACCTGACCGCGGAGGTTGGCACCCTAAGATAATGCAATGGTGCTCCTACTCGATGGTGGCTTACCCTGAATGTCCTTATCAGCTCCTAGGAAACTGTAGCTAGAGTAGCATTCCCCTAAGGAGTAAAGGAATCACACACAAAACAACTGCAACCAACACAAACTACATCCACGTAAATGAATCCAACAAAGTCTATCACCAGCAGGAAACACCAGTACTCGAAGGTATCTAAAGCTGCACCCAAAAGTTGATAGGACATACAAACAGAGTAAATGAACAATACGTATTACCCAAAACCAACAGAAACAAAAATAACAAAACTAAAACACCCAAAGAAAAGTTGTATATGGTGTGGCTCAATGTAAAGAGACGCGGAACACAAAATCAAGGGTTCGAATACAGATGCATTATAGATTTTGTTAAGATTTACTCTACCCATACTCTACCACAAGCCCACTGAGGAAGGAGTTGTTTACTCTAAAATGCGTGTCGGTGTGGGCTGTAGGACCGCTGCCCTCTGCATCCTTTAGGTATTTACGTTATACCTTATTACCGCTGTCCGCTTATGTGAGTCTCCCTATTATGGTAGATTGCAACATTGCATGTTAGAATGTGGTCGCGGCTTTTTGGCTATGTAGCGTTACTTTACATGTTTGATGCGGGGAAATGTGGCCTCTTTCAGCCCTTTTTGTGATTGTGGGGACAGTGATCTTTCATATTCCCCTTCCCGTGCCTTTTGTACCTGTCAATTTTCTATTATGTTCTGAATAAAGTATATTTTTATTGGACTTTATGACTGTGATTTACCTATCCGTTGTTTGGCAATGGTATAATGGACACAGTCTGTTCACAATAAATGTTTATATATAAAACCTCTCTCTGATATCAGCCATTTCCTTTTTTATTTTTTTGTGTATTTTTTTGTTAGATTTTGTCAGTATCCTTATTTTCTTTTAAATCACTTTCCATTTTTCTTGATGCATAAAAGCAATTTTCCGTGCCTAAGACACGGGAAGGAAGGCAAGGTGACATATTCAAGGTCATACGACGATGCCACATTGTTATAAACTAGGCTCTCTGTTTGTTTTGGTTTACACGGTACATTAAATTGTGTCTCCTTGAAATATACTTTTCTTATTATAATGATGAGTAGCAGTCACATGCTAATTTAACTTCCCAATGAATATTGCGATGTCAAAAAAGAAACATGTACATTCCTCAAAACAATAGCAATTTAGCATCAATGACAATTATTTCTAGCAATCTAAACAACCCCAAAATCTACTTCTCTACTTACTATTTATAATCTGCCCTTTTCCATTTTGCTTCAGATGTTGAAAAGGGCATCATTACCAGGATTAACTAAGCCTGAAAATGATAGTATTGGACAATAATTGATCATTAGATTTTCTCTTGTTGCCGTAGCAACTAATCTGCTGGCGGAGTGAGATTCTATCGCTTTAGACAAGAGAAGTCAATAGGATGCAAAGCGCGCAATATGCGAAGGCAAAGCACAAATCTTCACAAACCTGTGCTCGAGTGAACGATTCCAGACGCCACCGTTTGACCTAGCAGATCATATTGATTTAACCTGGAGCCATCTTCAGCAACTACGACAGACAGTGCTGGCTCTCGTGTCCAGTTGTATACCACTTCGGCTCTTGTATACGCATCTGTATTTAAAGGAAAACTTGATCAGCACTCACAGCACACATGTAAAATTAATACATGCCTAAAAGTGGGGCAAATCAGATGTATTTTTTTACACAAATACCCTTATTATTGTTACTACCTTCATGCATTTTTTGCAATATATATTTTTTATTTTATTTTAGGATATTTGTTTCTTGTTTTTTATATTTTTTACACTGTGGACTATTTTACCAAATGTCATTATCTCTGAAGATTTATCAAAACTGTCTATACAACATTACTACCTTGGACAATCTCAATTTAACTTTTATTTTTCCAGAAGCGTTAGGGCTCATGTATGTTTCTATATTTGCATGGACATCGGTCAGATCGTGGATCACTATGCATGGACTGGCTGCAGATCTCCTAACCAGTGCCTAACAGCCTTATAAAAACACATGAAGCCGTCATGCTCCAGTTGGGTGACCCCCGGACAGTTCATGCATTGTGATCCATAATTGGACCGAGATCAATGGAAAACTGCATGAGGTGGTCTCCAAAATTTTTACCCGGAGAGTCTAATTCAGCTCCGAGACAGGGACACAAGCCACATCCAGACCTCCTCCCTGAAGTAATGTCATACTGCTCTTGCATAACTCAAAAGTAGTGAGAGACAAAACACTCATTACTGATATGATAGTGAAAGCTTTCTCACAGAAATCACACTGATCACATACAGTTGCCTCCAGGGGTTCCCATCTCATCCCAATTCGGTATTCTCACATCATGCACTTCCGCCATACTAGCACATCCAGCTTTAAGCAATTTTCAGACTGGCAATATCATCCTATCTCCAGATTACTACATTTGGTTTATCTCAAAAAGCCTCAAGGACAGTATATTTGCATTCATATCTACTGTCGTGCGTGGGGCTACTCACAAAAGTCACAATCTGGTAAACCACTCTTCATAGCTGTTTGTTAGACTTGGGTCAAATGTACCAAAGTGGATGAAAACCACGAGTCACACATCATGGGCACACAAGTCACATAAGACTCTCGTTGCCACAAGTTGGGGACCCCTGCCTTTGAGAAATGAAAGATGAGCTATAATTAGTTGCTATGTACAGCAGGAACCCAGGTAGGACAGCACCTAACAATCCGGCCTTCATATGACATTCAAGTGTGCAGGTAAGCCACTAACAGGACAACTCCCCCAGTTCTCAATATATTCTGAAATAATGAATAAAGGTAGAGACAGCAACCAAATTACAAAAAAATATTTTACTCTTCAGAACAGATACAGGGAAACATTAATAGTATCTTAATATTTTAGTTGTCGTCGCCACTTTTATTCGCTAAGCACAAGAACATATTTTTTGCTAAGATAATATAATGGGGCAAATTTACCAATAAAATTGTGCTAGAATTGTGTTGGGAGCTGAGTCGAAAAACAGGTGTAAATGCCATACAGAAGATATTTGTGTTTTAGAATCTTCTTGCACTTAAACTTCTTTTAAAAGTATTAAAGGGGGGGTAGTAAATGCACCAGATTAAAAAATTACATGAATCACAAATTTTAACCAAAATATTGGTCTACTAAAAGCCAACCAAGAACAGGAATAAGTGTCTAAGTTGTCTATCAAAATGCACAAAATGTTATCATCACCCAGTGTGCATCACTGTGATAAGTTTGGCATAAATGTGACCAGTCCCCTTAGTTCTGTTCTGTCTTTATTAAAATAAAAATTGGTCCCTTAACAACTGCCCACCATGTTTTGATGGCAGTGCTGGTCCTAATTCGACACTGATGTCTCTTAAGTTCTCTTAATTAAACCTATTACTATATAGCATAAATAAAATATGCCAAAATCACTTATTTCTATATTCACATCACAAGATGAAAGATTATAGAAGTCACATAGTAATTCTATGTTTTCTTAAAAAGTGCTGAAAAGTTAAACAATTTATTTAGCAAAAAACGTTATTTTAGTGAAAAACAAAATGAAAAAATTCTTGCTACTAAAAAATTATAAAGTTGCCAAACATAAAAACTTAACTTACCAGTTTTAAGAAATCGCTAGTTTTTAACATATTACTATTGATTTTTTTTTTGTATATAACTTTATATGTATTCCATAATGACTTATAAACACAATGGTGGGTGAAACAAAGCTTTTAAGTCCGAAAACTGACATGTTATGCTTTGAAAAGGCACAGTTTTTGTGCACATTGTGTAATTAGAAGCAGGTCTGCCAAAATGGGATGAGCAGGGGAGGAGTCAGGGCGGGAAAGGATGTGCCTATGACCATCCTTCAAATTTTGTAAAAGTGGTGTTTTTTATATGCCAGAAATTCTACTCAAGTCTCTGACTTGAGTAAGATTTCTGGCAAGGCATACAGAGATGCATCCCTTAATGAATTTGGTGTATTATACTCCAGAAAGCCCTTCATTGAAATTGGAGAGCCCCTCATTAATTCCCAATGTCTTCCCAAGTTACCTCAGGACTATGGGACATTATCCATAACTGTTTCTGGTTTCCAGTTTATATTCTCATACCCAATTTCCATAATTGTCTGTGACCACAGCAGTTAATAGTTTTAGGTCGCTCAGTGCGCTACATCCGGCTAGGCTGCATCTAGCTTTTTCTTTGCTCCCCATCTAGTTTCACAAGTTGACCACCGAATTTTAATGACATCATCACTCAAGGGCTTTTAAAGTGGCTATCTTCTCTTACTTCGACAAGTTAAGCAAGGGGCTTGGGTATTAAGCAGCATTGTCCACAGTTGCCTCAAATTTGCCAAGAGTTTTTTTTTTATCTTCACTCGGATCTGGTCAGGTGTCTATCCTCTCCTCTGTTATTCCCAAATTCCATAGTTTGATTTGCATCATTTAAAAGCTCAATCCATTTTACTAGGTGTTGTCCTTATCTACCATTCAGCATGTAAATTCTCAACCTCTTGCAACTGTTCTTAGTGCTGGCCTCTGCAAATAAGGTAATACATCTCTCTGCTTCACTTCTTAACTGAGGGAGAATAATAGTTGCTACAAGTTGTGGTTTGCATGCATCTCTGCTATGAACCATTCCCTCCTGGAACCTACCAAGCTGTATCTATTTCTCTGTCATTCCTGTGATTAACTGCACACACTGCTAGAAGATAACAGTTTTCTATACAGTTTCTGTTCCCATGTGTATCCTCACACCTGGCTCAGCTTCAACTGATGCTTCCTACCCAGCTTGTTAGTCTACTATTCTGCCTAACCTGCTATTCTGGTTCTCGCTGATCCTCATATCATCCATCTGGACTGTTAATCTGCCACATTACCTCCAGTGAGAGTTGCTCATCTGGTTTAGAGAACCCACCTCCCTAGGCGAGCTCTTAACTAGAGTTGAGCAAAATTGTTTGGGTCCCCGCTTATTCAGCAAGCTATACGCTTATGGAAAAAGCTACAGCGGGAACCCGAATACATAGAGCGCCCCAGCTGATCAGCTGATTGGTGCCACAGTTGCATGTGTCACGGCTTTGTTGGGCTCTCCATGTAGGTTCTGTGACTGTAAAACAGGCGCGACACATGCATCTGTGGCGCTGATCAGCTTGCGAGCTTCATGTTCCGGGTTCCCACTGGAGCTTATTCGGTAAGCGCTATAGCTTGCTGAATAAAAAGTGACCCGATCAAATTAGCTCAACTCTACTCTTGACATACTTTCACTATATTATAACCCGTGCTGAATCTACAGTATTACATATTGTTTTGATTCTGAACTAAGGCTTTAAGATTTTAGCAGTTTTAGGCAAAATTGTGCTTCTCACTTTTTATGGATTTCCTTTTTCAAAAATGTTGCTGCAAGATGTAAGCTTAAAGGGCAATATTAAATGCACAACAAACAATATTTTTGTAGCATTATTTCACATTTTGAGTCCACTTTTTGCAGTCATTTTATTTTATTTTTTCTATTATTATTAAGAAAACCCAGCATTCTTTTGGTATGGCATTTTTCTATGTTTTGTTCCATATGTATTTTTTTTAGGGCAAAATAGTGCTTTGAAAATTAAAGAAAGCCCACCCTCATAAATCACTTGAAAATCAATGCATTTTTTTAAAGTAGTGTTTGTAAAGAAGGTAGTATATTTTTTACATTTAGTATAGGAAATAGTATTTAATCAAGAGTTCCAATTTTGCTGCAAACTATTATGTGCTTGTTAACATTATCTATATATACAGTACGGAAAAAAAGTATTTAGTCAGCCACCAATTGTGCAGGTTCTCCCACTTAAAAAGATGAGAGAGGCCTGTAATTGACATCATAGGTTACACCACAACTATGAGAGTCAAAATGAGAAAACAAATCCAGAAAATCACTAAACAGTTCTACTTTGGTTTCATCAGACCATATGACATTCTCCCAGTACTCTTTTGGATAATGCAAATGCTCTCTAGCAAACTTCAAATGGGCCTGGACAAGTACTGGCTTAAGCAGGGGGACACGTCTGGCACTGCAGGATCTGAGTCCCTGGCGGCGTAGTGTGTTACTGATGGTAGCATTTGTTATGGTGGTACCAGCTCTATGCAGGTCATTCACTAGGTTCCCCTGTGTGGTACTTGGATTTTTGCTCACAGTTCTTGTGATCATTTTAACCCCACGGGGTGAGATCTTGCGTGGAGCCCAGATCGAGAGAGATTATCAGTGATCTTGTATGTCTTCCATTTTCTTATTATTGCTCCTACAGTTGATTTGCAGTGCCTGCCATGTTTTTTGACTTCTCAAGTGCTTTCAATACCTTACAGCCACCCTTACTACGTAATAAGTTGACTGATATGGCGGTAGATGAGGGGATGGTGAACTAGATAAGTGACTACCTGACAGACAGACAGGCCGCAGTTTGTAAGGATGGGGGAGGTGGTATCTGGCAGTGTACGGAGCAGTGTTTGAGCCCCTCAGGGTACAGTGCTGTCACCCTTCCTCTTCACATTGTATACAGCTGATTTTCAGTATAAATCTGATTTTTGTCACCTCCAAAAATTCTCAGATGACTCCGTGATTGTAGGGGGCAGGAATATAGAAGGGTGGTTTCTGACTTTGTGGATTGGTGTCAGACTAACTGTCTAGAACTAAATGTGAAGAAAACCAAGGAGATGGTGGTGAGTTATAGAAGGAAAAAGGAGGATTACTTACCGATCACTATTGCTGGCCAGGAGGTTGAGATTGTTGAGAGCTACAAATATTTGGGGGTTCACCTTGACAGTTAACTTGATTGGAGGTGTCATACAGAAAAGGTTTACAAGAAGGGAATGAGCAGACTGTACTTTCTGCGGAAGCTCAGGTCGTTCAATGTGTGCAGTAAAATGCTGGAAATGTTCTACCAGTCCGTTGTAGCAAGCGCCATCTTTTTTGCTATCATTTGCTGGGGCAGTAGTGTGCGAGTAGCTGACGCTAATAAGCTCAACAAACTTATCAAGAAGGCAAGTGCAGCTGTTGGCCTCCATCTTGACTCTTTTGAGGAGGTATTGGAGGATAGGATTCAGAAGAAGTGTAGGGCTATAAAGAACAATAATACACACCCCCTATACGAGCTGTTCTTGAAGAAGAAGAGCACATTCAGCCGTCGTCTAATCCTATTAAGGTGCAAGAAGGAGAAATTCAGGAAATCGTTTGTACCTACTGCTATGGGGATGTATAATTTCCTAAGGGTGGTAGAAAATAATGACTGATGGCTGGTGTACTAATGTCAATTAACATTGTCTTATATACACCTGAACTACCCACTTTTATTTATTATGTAATTATGTAATGTTGGTATACCTGTGCAAGATTTGTGTCCTAATATTTTATGTACTGTTGTTTGTATTGCTGCTGTAATACTGTAATTTCCCCCCGGGATCAATAAAGTGTATTGTATCGTATCGTATCATATTTCATCACACCAAGCTGCTTGCCAGTTGCAGATTCAGTCTTCCCGGCCTGGTGCAGGGCTAAAATTTTGTTTATGGTGTCCTTCAACAGCTCTTTGGTCTTCACCATAGTGGAGTTTGGAGTGTGACTGTTTGAGGTTGTGGACAGGTGTCTTTTATACTGATAACAAGTTCAAACGGGTGCCATTACTGCAGGCAAAGAGTGGATGACAGAGGAGCCTCTTAACCCCTTTCTGACATCAGACGTACTATTCTGTCCATGTGACCTGGGCTTTACTTCCCATGGACGGAATAGTACGTCTACAGGCTGGGTGTCAGCTGATTCTCACAGCTGACACCCGGCACTAAATGTGTCACAGACCGCTCCCGGCACTTTAACCCCCGAAATGCTGTGATAAAACACGATCGCAGCATTCCGGGAGCAGGCAGAGGGCTGACAGCCCCTCTGCCTTTGGATCGGAGATCCAGCGGTGTGAAGCGGGGTCCCGATCACTGCCATGGAGGCCCGATGTCGTCATGATGATATCCAGGTCTCCACAGCTGAGAAAGTTCCTGTCATGCACAGTGCATGATCACGAAGTCTCTCTGATCAGTGTAAATTACATGCAGAGCTGACAACTTCTATAGCATGCAGAGGCTACTTTATCTGCATACTATAGAAGAGAACAGCCTGCGCAAAATGATTGCCCCATAGTGGGACAAAGTGTAAAACATAGAATGAAGTAAAAAAAAAAATGTTAATAATTGTAAAAATATTTTAAAAAATAATAATAAAAAAATCAATATTTATTCTATCAATAAAAAAATATTTGAATGAAAAAAATCCAAACAATAAAAGTACACATATTTGGTATCGCTGCGTCCGTCATGACCTGACCTATAAAACTGTCCCACTAGTTAACCCCTATAGTGAACACACCATAAAAAACAAGGCAAAAAACAATGCTTTATCATCATACCATCGAAGAAAAAGTGGAATAACACACGATCAAAAAGACGGATATAAATAATCATGGTACCGCTCACTGAAAACGTCATCTTGTCCGGCAAAAAAAGAAGCCCCGATAAGCTCCATCACCGGAAAAATAAAAAAGTTATAGCTCTCAGAATAAAGCAATGCAAAAATAATTATTGTTTTATATATAATAGTTTTTATTGTATATAAGCGCCAAAACATAAAAAATGATATAAATGAAGTATTGCTGTAATGGTACTGACCCGAAGAACAAAACTGCTTTAGCAGTTTAGCAAACGCCCCCCCAAAAGAAATTCATGAATTGCTGTTTTTTGTTCATTCTGCCTCACAAAAATCGAAAAAGCGATCAACATGTCATGTGCCCGAAAATGGTACCAATAAAAACGTCAACTCGTCCTGCAAAAAACAAGACCTCATATGACTCTGTGGGCCAAAATATGGAAAAATTATAGCTCTCAAAATATGGTGATGCAAAAACTATTTTTTTGCAATAAAAATAATCTTTTAGTGTGTGACAGCTGACAAGCATAAAAACCCGCTCTAATGCCTCTTTCACACGTCCTGATATTTCCGGTACCGGAGATGTCAGTGTCCGTTTGTGTAATACTTGCGTCACACGTGTGGCATGCGTGTGCCGCATCAGTACCACAAGGACGGGTGCCAAGAAAGAAGCGTTACAGTAAGCGCTTTTCACTGGCGCCGGGTGCTGAACATTGCTCTCATCATTCTCCCTTGCTCTGCTGGCGATCGGCACAAGCAGGGGAGAATCGTTCTCCCCTGCTTGTGCCGATTGCCAGCAGAGCAGGGAAGAATGATGAGAGCCGTGTTCAGCATCTGGCGCTGGGGAACAGCGCTTACTGTAAAACTTCTTTCCCGGCGCCGATGCGTGTCACATGGATGACATCTATGTGTGTTACGTGTATGCACATGTGCTGGATATTTTGTGGCCCATGCTGACATTAAAAAACGGACATGTCAGCGTGTTTTGCCCATGGACACACGGTCCGTGGAAACACACTGACATGTGCACAGACTCATTCAATTGAATAGGCAAATAGCGCTCCGTTCCTCCCGATTGGCTTCCTAATGGTATAAAATTCTGTGACACACCCATGGTGTCAATATAATCACTGCACTCCTAGATGAATTCATTGAGAGGTGTAATTCAAATGTGGAAACTTATGGGGGGTTCTGCTGTTTTGGCACCTCATGGACTCTCCCAGTGGGTTATGGCACCTTCAAACAATAACAGTAAAATCTGGCGCACTGCCATGTGCCCAAACAGTGGTTTACCCCCACATATGGGATATCATCGTATTCAGGACAAACTGCACAATAACTCTTGAGGTCCAATATCTTCTGTTACCTTTGGGATTTATTTTTACAGCTCTACGTTATAAACTTCTGTGAAGCACTTGGGGTTCAAATTGCTCACCAAACATCTAGATAAGTTCCTTGGGGGGTCTATTTTCCAAAATGGGGTCACTTGTGGGGGGTTTCCACTATTTAGGCACATCAGGGGATCTCCAAACGCGAAATGACACCCACAGACCATTCCATCAAAGTCTGCATTCCAAAACATCACTACTTCCCTTCTGAGCCCCGGCGTGTGCCCATACATTAGTTTTCTCCCACATATTGGATATCAGCATACTCAGGACAAATTGGACAACAACTTTTGGGGTCCAATTTCTCCTTTTACACTTGGGAAAATAAAAAATTGTGGACTAAAAATCATGTTTGTGAAAAAAAATGATTTTTTTATTTTCACGCCTGGGCGTTATAAACTTTAGTGAACACCATACATCTAAATAAGTTCATTGGGAGGGTCTATTTTCCAAAATGAGGTTACTTGTGGGGATTTCCACTGTTTAGGCACATCAGTGGCTCTCCAAACGCGACATGGCGACCGATCTCAATTCCAGCCAATTTTGCGTTGAAAAAGTCAAACGGCGCTCTTTCCTTTTCGTGCTCTGCCATGCACCCAAACAGTGGTTTACCCCCACATGTGGGGTATCAGTGTACTCAGGACAAATTGCACAAAAACTTTTGGGGTCCAATTTCTCCTGTTACCCTTGGAAAAATAAAAAAATTTGGATCTGATATAATTTTTTTGTGAAAAAAGTTTAATGTTCATTTTCTATCATATAGACCCCTCAACGTGACATCAAATGTGATGTAGTCCCTAAAAAAAAGGTGTAAAAATTAGAAATCGCTGTTTAACTTTTAACCCTTATAACTTCCTAAGAAAAAAAAAAATTGGTTCCAAAATGGTGCTGATGTAAAGTAGACATGTGGAAAATGTTACTTATTAAGTATTTTGTGCGACATTTTTCTGTGTGATTCAAGGGCATGAAAATTCAAATCTGGAAAATTGAGAAATTGTCAAAATTTTCAACAAATTTCCATTTTTTTCACAAATAAACGCAAGTCATATCAAAGAAATTTTACCACTACCATGAAGTAAAATATGTCGCAAGAAAACAATGTCAGAATCACTGGGATCCATGTAAGTTTTCAAGAGTTATTACCTCATAAATGGACAGTGGTCAGAATTGTAAAAATTGGCCCAGTCATTAACGAGCAAAGCTCCCTTGGGGGTAAAGGGGTTAAAGAAGAATTTACAGGTCTGTGAGAGCCAGAAATCTTGCATGTTTTTAGGTGACCAGATACTTATTTTCCGCCATAATTTGCAAAATAAATCTTGCCAAATCAGACAAGGCGATTTTCTGGATTTGTTTTCTCATTTTGACTCATTTTGACACAGGCCTCTCTCATCTTTTTAAGTGAGAGAACTTGCACAATTGGTGGCTGACTAAATACTTTTTTCCCCAATATATATATATATATATATATATATATATATATATACAGTATATATATACAGTTAGGTCCATAAATATTTGGACAGAGACAACATTTATCTAATTTTGGTTCTAGACATTACCACAATGAATTTGAAACAAAACAAATCAGATGCAGTTGAAGTTCAGACTTTCAGCTTTCATTTGAGGGTATCCACATTAAAATTGGATGAAGGGTTTAGGAGTTTCAGCTCCTTAACATGTGCCACCCTGTTTTTAAAGGGACCAAAAGTAATTGGACAAATGACTCCAAGGCTATTTCATGGACAGGTGTGGGCAATCCCTTTGTTATGTCATTCTCAATTAAGCAGATGAAAGGGCCGGAGTTGATTTGAGGTGTGGTGTTTGCATTTGGAAGGTTTTGCTGTGAAGGAAACATGTGGTCACAGGAGCTCTCCATGCAGGTGAAACAAGCCATCCTTAAGCTGCAAGAACAGAAAAAAACCCATCCAAGAAATTGCTACAACATTAGAAGTGGCAAAATCTACAATTTGGTACATCCTGAGAAAGAAAGAAAGCACTGGTGAACTCATCAATCCAAAAAGACCTGGGAGCCCACGGAAGACAACAGTGGTGGATGATCGCCGCATACTTTCTTTGGTGAAGAAGAACCCGTTCACAACATCAACTGAAGTCCAGAACACTCTCAGTGAAGTAGGTGTATCTGTCTCTAAGTCAACAGTAAAGAGAAGACTCCATGAAAGTAAATACAAAGGGTTCACATCTAGATGCAAACCATTCATCAATTCCAAAAATAGACAGGCCAGAGTTAAATTTGCTGAAAAACACCTCCAGAAGCCAGCTCAGTTCTGGAAAAGTATTCTATGGACAGATAAGACAAAGATCAACCTGTACCAGAATGATGGGAAGCCAAAAGTTTGGAGAACAAAGGGAACGGCACATGATCCAAGGCACACCACATCCTCTGTAAAACATGGTGGAGGCAACGTAATGGCATGGCCATGCATGGCTTTCAATGGCACTGGGTCACTTGTGTTTATTGATGACATAACAGCAGACAAGAGTAGCCGGATGAATTCTGAAGTGTACCGGGATATACTTTCAGCCCAGATTCAGCCAAATGCTGCAAACTTGATTGGACAGCGCTTCATAGTACAGATGGATAATGACCCCAAGCATACAGCCAAAGCTACACAGGAGTTCATGAGTGCAAAAAAGTGGAACATTCTTCAATGGCCAAGTCAATCACCAGATCTTAACCCAATTGAGCATGCATTTCACTTGCTGAAATCCAGACTTAAGAGGGAAAGACCCACAAACAAGCAAGACCTGAAGGCTGCGGCTGTAAAGGCCTGGCAAAGCATTAAGAACGAGGAAACCCAGCATTTGGTGATGTCCATGGGTTCCAGACTTAAGGCAGTGATTGCCTCCAAAGGATTCGCCACAAAATATTGAAAATAAAAATATTTTGTTTGGGTTATGTTTATTTGTCCAATTACTTTTGACCTCCTAAAATGTGGAGTGTTTGTAAAGAAATGTGTACAATTCCTACATTTTCTAACACATATTTTTGTTCAACCCTTCAAATTAAACGTTACAATCTGCACTTGAATTCTGTTGTAGAGGTTTCATTTCAAATCCAATGTGGTGGCATGCAGAGCCCAACTCGCGAAAATTGTGTCACTGTCCAAATATTTCTGGCCCTGACTGTATATATATATATATATATATATATTTTTTTTATTTACTTTCTCTTTTTTGTTCTTTCTAACTTATGATTATGAATGATGAATGGATGGTTCTAATATATACTGTATAAATATATATTAGAACCATCCATTCATAATCATAGGTTAGTAAGAATAAAAAAGAGAAAGAAAAAAAGCATATTGCTGCAGGACAAGCCTTAGGAAAAGAACATGGGAATCTTTATCAATTAGAAGAAAGAAGGTGACATTTGCACACATATGTGATACTTGGGCAGATGTGAATGGAAATTTTATGCATTATTTTGACAGGCAGAAATGAAGGGTTCTGAGCTAATACAAGGATGTCCTCTAATATGGTGACCATGACCTTCAAATGTATGAAACCAAACAAGCCTTCTGTATATCTGTTGCTTGTAACAGCAATAACAATTTCATTATGGGTGCTGAGATGTGAGGTGATAATGGTTTCTACATGAACTTAAAGCTTTGTAAAGAATCACAGGGTTACCGTTATGACATAAAGGCCATGCCCCACTAATGTGTTTTGCGCACAAAATGTTTCGGCAAGGACATTAATTGTTGTGAATGAAACAGCCTTGTTCTATACAAAACATGACTTTAAAATTAATTTGTGGTTTTGTAGTTGTCTGCAATTTCTATTCCAATACCAAAGTGTCTATATACTTCATTTTTTTGCATTACAAAAGCAGTATATTTTTTTAAGATAAATCCATATCAATAAAAAAATATACAAAAACACTTTACTCTTAAACTCTTAACAGGTTTATTTTACTTTTGTAAATGACGTGACAAAAATAAATGTGAACGTCTACAGCTCAGGCTAGTCCTAATATACACTCTATTACGATTCAATCCCAGAAACTAGGGAGCACAATCACATGGTACTGATCTAAGGGAGTACAATCTAAGAAAACTCATCTATGGGATCTCAATCTCAGAGCATTGATCTCAGGGATCGCAAATTTAGAGCATTGATCTCAGGCACCGCAATCTCAGAGCACTAATCTCAAGGACTGAAACCTCATGGTCTTGATCTCATGTATCACAATCTCAGAGCATTGATTTTAGGAATTACAATCTCAAAGTATTGATCTCAGAGATCACAATTTCCGAGCACTGATCTCAGGGATCACAATCTCAGAGCATCGATCTCTTGAATTGCAATCTCAGAGCATTGATCTCATGGATCGCAGTCTGAGAGGATTGATCTCATGGATCACAAGCTTAGAGCATTGATCTCATCGGTCGCAATCTCAGAACATTTGATTTTAGGGATTATATACTCAAAGCATTGATTTCAGAGATCACAATTTCAGAGCACTGATCTCAGGGATCACAATCTCACAGCATTGATCTCAGGGACCACATAAGCATTTTATATATTATTTTTTTTTACTTTTGTCACATTTTGGATGTAGCCATGCCTTTTTTTATTTTTATCTAGTACGCATACGTGTACATACATATAGCTGATAAATCTGAAAGATGAAGCCCAAAACTATTTGCAATCTCACTCTTTAAATGTATAAAAAAGAAATATCCTCCACCTTAATCAACCTTGCCTTGCATATTCTATGAAATTTTTAGGACCATTGTCAATGCAAATTTATTAAGCCTAAGTGCATGGTTCATTAGGTTTATGTATTCCATTACTGTAGGTAGAAGGTCAGATAATAATCCAGATATGATAAACTTCTAAGCTACAAACAATGACCTATACCTATATCTCAATTTTTATGTAAGCATCTGAAATACAGAGTAATATTATGGTTAAAATTAAATTGTATTTACATGTATAATTTCCCTTTCATTTTAGCTAGTGAATAGGATATTTAAACATATATTAATAAACTTCTCCATACAATCCAATGTAAATAACACTTTAAATAAACTTATTTTTAATAAAACTAAATTGTAATGTATAGGTACATTTAATATTGTTATGGCTGCAAAATATTAGAGGATGTGAACACATCGAAGGAACTTTTTCATTAGGAAACATTTGACCAAAAATAAAAGCACCACTTTTGTCCGAGGTGGCTGTCTCTGTGGCAGATGTCCTTTTATGAGTTACTCTAGGCTTTGGCACATTTTGGAGCAAATTGTCAATGTTCATTTATTTGTTTAAAAGTCGCTTTTCAGCTAACTCAAAAGGGGGCTTTGATTCACAAAATATATCAATATATTCTGATCAAACAACCCTCTATGTGCAGCTCATATCAGACACCATGACTCAGAGCCTGATATGTCTTTTTTTGAAATACTGCGGTTTTCAAAGGTTACATAGTTTGAAAAGCTGCATGGGGACCGTAGGAAGAGATTTCATTAGACCAGCCCTGCCCCCAGTAGCCTTCACCCTGCCCCGCTACAGTTGATTGACAGGTCTCTCCCATGTGTATACACCACACTGTTTCAATGAAATACATACCTGGCAGAATTCGTGGAGCTTAGTAACAGGTTCCCTTTAAGTATATTATTTTCAGTAGAAAAGGGTTAAAGAAAGGCACTAGTGATGAGAGAGTATGCTCGTTGCTCGGGTTTTCCCGAGCACGCTTGGGTGTCCTCTGGGTATTTTGGCGTGCTTGGAGATTTAGTTTCTGTCTCCACAGATGCATGATTTGCGGCTGCTTGACAGCCTGAATACATGTGGGGATTCCCTAACAAACAGGCATTCCTCACACGTATTCAGGCTGTCCAGCAGCCATAAATCATGCAGCGGCTTCGACAGAAACTAAATCTCCAAGCACGCCAAAATACTCGGAGGACACCTGAACTTGCTCGGGAAAACCCGAGCAACGAGCATACTCGCTCATCACTAATAGGCTGCCTTTAAAGAGTCGATACAACAGAGGCTATCAGCTCACCATTGGTATATCCCAGTGTCTAAGAGCATGAAAAAACCTTATCATAGTGTGGATATGCAGCCGAAGAAGGAAGGAGGGATCTAGCTCATTGGAAATATAAAACAGAGGATTAAGAATAAAACCTTCACGTTGGCGATAGCTTCTACGCGTTTCAGGTGACTCTGCACCCTTAGCCAGGACTAAGGGTGCAAAGACACTTGAAACGCGTAGTGACTAAGGGTCCAGAGACACCTGAAACGCGTAGATACTATCGCTATACGTGAAGGTTTTTTCCTCAATCTTTTGTACTATATAAAGAAACACTGCTTGCCCGTGAGCCAGATCCCTCTTTTATTTTTCGACCGTTTTTTTACATTTTCTGGCAAAGTAGCTGTATGAGGTCTGTACTTTGAAGGATTAGTTGTAAGTTTTATTGCTGACATTTCAGGCCATATAAATACAAATTATTGAATTTTTTTAGATTTTTGGGGAGGCGTGAAAAAAAGAAAACCTGGTTTAACTTTTTTTTATGCAACATGGTCTAAGTAATTATTTATTTTTGATGAGCACGGCGGGACCAAATCTATATGCTTTTTACAGTGAACAATTTAAATGTAAAACGTACCGTAAATAAAATAATTTTTATTACAAGAAAGGGATGTATGGGTAATTTTTTTGGAGGGGAATGCTTTTTGTAATGAAACATTATTGAATTAAATTTTAGTCAAATTTTTTGATCAAACTGGGGAATTAGAGCCAGCGACCATTTTGCTAGTTTGTAAAATGCTTAGGGATGTATAGTATTCTAGCTTGTGAGTTTTATACTGACAGTCATTCCAAAAGGCCTCGAGTCTGTCACAACCTAGTAGTCAGATACTGATGGCAGTAATACATAAGGCCCCATATGCCCTGATAATCACCTTATACTGTATGCCACAGTCGCTATTAACTTGCTGTGTATTACAGCCAGACTTCAGATTTAATGATTACAATGGAAAGTATTCACAAACCACAGGGGATACATTATTCATGGTTGGGAAATAGCACTTAGAGAAAAACCAAAGAATAAGCAAAAGGGCTCTTATCAAGTAAAGAAAACTAGAAAAACCCCTATAAATAGTCTTTATTAATTTATCATTAAAATAATAGGAAATAATAGGCATCACGGAAAACAATATATCAGTGTAAACGTAAAAAATAACAATAACCATGGTCTTAAGGTTAGGGAATGGGCTCTATAGTCCTAAATTCAACATTAAGGTTTCTTAGTGAAGAAGAAACGGAGAGTTGTTGTCATGGGGGATTCCCTGTTGAGAGGAACAGAGGCTGCTATCTGCAGACCAGATATAACCTCAAGAGAAATGTGCTGTCTTCCAGGTGCAAAAATTAAAGATGTGTCTGACAGGATATCAGGACTCTTCAGACATAAAGATGACTACCCATTCCTGCTAATACATGTGGGGACAAATGACACCACAAGAAGTGACCTGGAAACCATCTGCAGTGACTTTGAAAACTTAGGTAAGAAAGTGAAAGAACTGGGAGCGCAGGTGGTCTTCTCCTCCATCCTTCCAGTGGATGGCCATGGAACAAGGAGGTGGAATAAGATTCTGCAGGTGAACAACTGGCTACGTCGATGGTGCCGTCAGCAAGGATTTGGATTTCTGGATCACGGAGTGAATTACCTGTACGATGGACTACTTGCTAGAGATGGGGTGCACCTTACGAAGACTGGAAAACATGTATTTGGAAGTCGCCTTGCTACACTCATCAGGAGAGCTTTAAACTAGAACAATGTGGGAAGGGAAGCAAAACGCCAGCAAAAGCCATACACCTGAAAAATGCTATTGAGAACTCTGCTATTAGAAGTGAAGGGGAAGAACAAAGACAAAAAATCTACATAATAAAAATATTGAAGAAAGAGAAACCAATCACAAACTAAAGTGTTTCTATACGAATGCACAAAGCATGGGCAACAAACAAGGAGAACTGGAGCTACTAACGCAGGAGAAGAAATATGATGTCATTGGAATCACTGAGACTTGGTGGGACGATACACATGATTGGAATACAAGGCTAGAAGGTTACAACTTATTTGCAAGAAACAGACTTGATAAACGAGGAGGAGGTGTTGCATTGTATGTTAGAAAAGCGTATATCTGCACAGAGATTGAAGCTTCAGAGACTGGGAGTTCTGTGGAAACTGTTTGGGTAAGAATACAAGGACAGAACAATGGAAAGGACACCATTGTAGGCATTTACTACAGGCCGCCTGTGCAAGCTGAAGATATGGATGAACTCTTTATGCATCAAATGGCCAAGTTCTCCAAAAAATATGACATAGTGGTCATGGGAGATTTCAACTATCCAGACATTTGTTGGGAATCTCTCTCAGGCAAAACTAACAGGTCCAGGAAATTCGTATCCTCTCTTGCTGACAACTTTATCTTCCAAAAGGTAATGGAGAAAACAAGGGGATCTGCTACCTTGGATCTAATCCTCATAAACAGGGAGGAAATGGTGGAGGAGGTAAGAGTGGCTGGGACCCTAGGAGGTAGTGACCATGCTATTTTAGAATTTTGGATAACAAGAGGAGGAAGACCTGTGAAGACTCAGACGTCAAGGTTAGATTTCAGAAAGGCAGATTTTAAGGAACTCAGAAAGAGAATTGGAGGGATCCAATGGCTGGATATCCTTAAGGACAAAAATGTCCAGGAAGGATGGAAAATCTTGAAAAATGAGATTCTCAAAGCACAATCGTTAACAATTCCGAAAAGAGGGAAGAATGGGAAGCATTTAAGGAAACCAGGATGGATGAACATAGAACTTAAACACATGCTAAAAAGGAAGAAAGAAATGTTTATTAAATGGAAAGAGGGAGGCATATCTAAAGAAGAATATAATGCCGTCTGCAGAACCTGCAGGGCACAAATCAGATTACTAAAGCTGACAATGAATTAAGGCTTGCAAGTGACGTCAAAAGCAACAAAAAAGGATTTTGGGGATACGTCAAAAGTAAAAGAAAAGTCAAAGATGCTATAGGATTTTTACAGGATGAAAATGATGAAATGGTAAGTCAGGATGTTGAGAAGGCTGAACTTTTAAATTCCTATTTTGCATCTGTTTTCTCTCAGAAAGGAAATGTAACATCAACTGATCTTCACTGTCCTATTAAAGGAATAGAAGAATCCAGGATATCTATAAACAGAAAGACAGTGAGGAAACACTTAGCTAACCTAAATGAATTCAAGTCTCCAGGTCCAGATGAATTACACCCCAGGGTACTGAAGGAGATAGCAGAAGAAATTCTTGAACCACTGTCCATAATCTTTGAAAATTCTTGGAGAACAGGAGAAGTCCCAGAAGACTGGAGAAGAGCAAATGTTGTTCCTATCTTCAAAAAGGGGAAGAAGGTGGACCCAGGGAACTACAGGCCGGTGAGTCTGACTTCTATACCAGGAAAGATCTTTGAACAAATTATTAAAGAACATGTATGCAAGTACCTGGATAAAAATGAAGTGATTAAACAGAGTCAGCATGGGTTTGTAACTAATAAGTCATGTCAGACTAACTTAATTTCCTTCTATGACAGAATCACTGACTGGGTGGATCAGGGAAATGCTGTAGATATAGTATATCTTGACTTCAGCAAAGCATTTGACAAAGTATCTCACACAATCCTTATTGAAAAAATGACTAAGTATGGAATGGACAAGGCAACTGTTAGGTGGATTCATAACTGGCTTAGTGATCGGACCCAAAGAGTGGTTGTAAATGGCTGCACATCCAGTTGGAAGAATGTCTCAAGTGGGGTACCACAAGGCTCTGTTTTGGGCCCTGTATTGTTCAACATCTTTATCAATGATTTAGATGAAGGAATTGAGGGTAAGCTGATCAAATTTGCTGATGACACAAAGCTAGGAGGGGTAGCTAATACTAGAGAAGAGAGAGAGAGGATTCAAAAAGATATACATAAACTGGAGCAGTGGGCAGCAACTAACAGAATGGATTTTAACAGGGAAAAATGCAAAGTACTACATCTGGGCAATAAAAATGAAAAAAGCATATACAAAATGGGAGGAATAGGGCTAAGTAACAGCACATGTGAAAAAGACTTGGGTATACTAATTGATCACAGACTTAACATGAGTCAACAGTGTGATGCAGCAGCAAAAAAGGCAAATGCAATTCTAGGATGTATCAACAGAAGCATACAGTCTAGATCACGTGAGGTCATTATTGCCCTCTACTCCTCTTTGGTCAGACCTCATCTGGAATACTGTGTCCAGTTTTGGGCACCACATTTTAAAAAAGACATCAACAAACTGGAGCAAGTTCAGAGAAGAGCCACCAGAATGGTGACCGGTCTGCAAACCATGTCCTATGAGGAACGGTTGCAGGATTTGGGAATGTTTAGCTTGCAAAAAAGAAGACTGAGAGGAGACTTAATAGCTGTCTACAAATATCTCAAGGGCTGTCACATTGTAGAAGGATCATCTTTATTCTCATTTGCGCAAGGAAAGACTAGAAGCAATGGGATGAAACTGAATGGGAGGAGACACAGATTAGATATTAGAAAAAACTTTTTGACAGTTAGGGTGATCAATGAGTGGAACAGGCTGCCACGAGAGGTGGTGAGTTCTCCTTCAATGGAAGTCTTCAAACAGAGGCTGGATAGACATCTGTCTGGGATGATTTAGAGAATCCTGCGTTGAGCAGGGGGTTGGACCAGATGACCCAGGAGGTCCCTTCCAACTCTACCATTCTATGATTCTATGATTCTATGATTCTATGATTCTACCTCTCCGCGAAGGTTGACACCCTAGTTTGAATTATATGGTTCTCCGCTCACCATGGACTGACCCTACTGGTCCCTAAAAGACCCTATTCATATTAATATGAAATATACGGAGCCTCTTGGAATGCAAAAAATATCCCTTCACTCAAAATAGTTCATACATAGTAGCCATGACTTGTTAGATAAAGTATCTGTGCCCTTAGTCAGAATATGGTCCTTAGTTTCTGACAAGCTCCCCCCTCTTCATTTCAGGGGTCCCTCATTGCAGGAGAAGGACTATGTTGCATATTACAGGCACCCCTATGCCTCTCTACTATTAACTGAAATGAAGATGGGAAAATGCGTTGTTAAGCAAGGACTTTTTTCCGACATAGGACACAGATAAGTAGGACTTTATATAACAAGTCATGGCTACTATGTAGAAACTATTTGAGTGTATATTTCAACTATTGAACATGTATGTAAATAATTACATTGTTTAGTGCGACTATAATTTGTGGTGCTAAATGTAGGAATAGGGACTAATAGGGTCAGTCCACATTGAATGGGGCACCATATCGATCACACTAGGGTGCCAACCTTTGTGGACAAGTTGGTGTTGAATCAGCGATTATAGAGCCCATTCCCTAACCCTATGACCTTGACAACTATTACCTATCCTACACATGTTTATTTAACAAGTCCTTTACTAGGAGTATCTACAGTCATGGCCAAAAGTTTTGAGAATGACACAAATATTAATTATTACAAAGTCTACTGCTTCACTTTTTCTAATGGCAATTTGCATATACTCCAGAATGTTATAAAGAGTGATCAGCTTAACAGCAATTACTTGCAAAGTCAATATTTGGCTAGAAAATGAACTTTATCCCCCAAAACACATTTCAACATCATTGCAGCCCTGCCTTAAAAGGACCAGATAACCTATTTTCAGTGATTGCACCATTAACACAGGTGTGGGTGTTGATGAGGACATGGCTGGAGATCAATCTGTCATGATTAAGTAAGAATGACACCACTGGACACTTTAAAAGGAGGCTGGTGCTTGGCATCCTTGTTTCTCTTCTGTTAACCATGGTTATCTCTAAAGAAACACGTGCAGTCATCATTGCAATGCACAAAAATGGCCTAACAGGGAAGAGTATCGCAGCTAGAAAGATTGCACCTCAGTCAACAATCTATCGCATCATCAAGAACTTCAAGGAGAGAGGTTCCATTGTTGCCAAAAAGGCTTCAGGGCGCCCAAGAAAGACCAGCAAGTGCCAGGACCGTCTCTTAAAAGTGTTTCAGCTGCGGGATCGGGCTACCAGCAGTGCAGAGCTTGCTCAGGAATGGCAGCAGGCAGGTGTGAGTGCATCTGAACGCACTGTGAGGCGGAGATTCTTGGAGCAAGGCCTGGTCTCAAAGAGGGCAGCAAAGAAGCCACTTCTCTCCAGAAAAAACATCATGGACAGACTGATATTCTGCAAAAGGTACAGGCAGTGGACTGCTGAGGACTGGGGTAAAGTTATTTTCTCTGATGAATCCCCTTTTCGATTGTTTGGGACATCAGGAAAACGCCTCATTCGGAGAAGACAAGGTGAGCGCTACCACCAGTCTTGTCTCATGCCAACTGTTAAGCATCCTGAAACCATTCATGTGTGGGGTTGCTTCTCAGCCAAGGGAATCGGCTCTCTCACAGTCTTGCCTAAAAACACAGCCATGAATAAAGAATGGTACCAGAATGTCCTCCAAGAGCAACTTCTCCCAACCCTCCAAGAGCAGTTTGGCGATCAACAATGCCTTTTCCAGCATGATGGAGCACCTTGCCATAAAGCAAAGGTGATAACTAAATGGCTCAGTGAACAAAACATAGAGATTTTGGGTCCATGGCCTGGAAACTCCCCAGATCTTAATCCCATTGAGAACTTGTGGTCAATCATCAAGAGACGGGTGGACAAACAAAAACCTAACAATTCTGACAAAATGAAAGCATTGATTGTGCAAGAATGGACTGCTATCAGTCAGGATTTGGTCCAGAAGTTGATTGAGAGCATGCCAGGGAGAATTGCAGAGGTCCTGAAGAAGAAGGGTCAACACTGCAAATATTGACTTGCTGCATTAACTCATTCTAACTGTCAATATAAGCTTTTGTTACTCATATGTTTGCAATTATTATATTTCTGTCTGTGATTAAAACATCTGTCAAACACACATAAAAACCAGAGGGCAGCAGATCATGTGAAAATATAATATTTGTGTCATTCTCAAAACTTTTGGCCATGACTGTATGTACTATTGAACATATACCGTATATACTCGTGTATAAGCCGAGATTTTCAGCACCTTTTTTTGTGCTGAAAATGCCCCCTCGGCTTATACACGAGTCATTGGGCAGAAACCAGCGCGGGAGGGGGTGCCGCGGCAGGAGCCGGTGGCTGGGACATCATACTCACCCTCCCCGTGCCATCACTGAACGTCCCGGCAATCCTCCGTTGTACCCGGCTTCCTGCAGCTCTCCTATGCTGAGCGGTGATGTAATACCGCTCATTAAGGTCATGTAATATGGACGCGACGCCTCTCCCATAGGCGTGGCGTCCATATTCATGGCCTTAATGAGCGGTATTACGTCACCACTCAGCACAGGAGAGCTGCAGGAAGCCGGGTACAATGGAGGATTGCCAGGATGTTCAGCGATGGCACGGGGAGGGTGAGTATGATGGGGAGAACGGAGGACGGGGGAAGCATGGAGGAGGACAATGAGCACGGAGCAGGACGGAGAGAGCAGAGGAGCACGGAGCAGGACGGGGGGAGGATGGAGAGCACAGAGGAGCACGGAGCAGGACGGGGGGGCACAGGAGCACATAGCAGGATGGGGGGATGGACGGCACAGAGGAGCACGGAGCAGGACGGGGGGAGGATGGAGAGCACAGAGGAGCACGGAGCAGGACGGGGGGGCACAGGAGGACAGAGCAGGAAGGGGGGGAGCACAGTGGAGGATGGAGCAGGAGGGGGTACAGGAGGATTGAGCAGGAAGGGAGGAGCACAGCAGAGGACGGAGCAGGAGGAGGGGAGCACAGAGGAGAATGGGGGAGCACAGAGCTGGATGGGGCGCAAGGAGCAGGACGGGGCAGAACAGAGCAGGACGGCGGTTTATACACCCGGCTTATACGCGAGTCAATAAGTTTTCCCAGTTTTTTGAGGCAAAATTAGGGGGTCATCTTATACACGGGTCGGCTTATACATGAGTATGTACGGTATGTAAATTGTTACATTGTTTAGTGTGTCTCTCTATTTTTTGGTTCTCAATTTATGAATAGGATCTTTTTGGGACCAATAGGGTCAGTCCATGGTGAGCGGGACATAATATCATTCAAACTAGGGTGTCAACCTTCATGGAGAGGTAGGGATACCTTAGTGTTGAATCAATGTTGAATCAGGGACTATAGAGCCCGTTGCTTAACCCTATGACCTTGGTTATTGTTATTTTTTACTTTTACTCTGATATGTTTTTCAGTAATTTCTATCATTTCTATCATTTCCTTGTATTTAAATAATAAATTAATAAAGACTTTTATAGGGTTTTTTCTTGTTTTGTTCACTTGTGAAATAGTAACTTCTCACATTAGATATATCTATCATGGGCTGTTAAAGGGCTAGTGTATTTTTTATACTTAACACAAATGTATAAAGGTATATTACATAGCTGCATATATTATAATTAGAATAATAATTTTATTTACCTAAAAAGGGAAAACCTCTATAAGCATAATTTAGGATTCCATTTTATTTCACCAAATAAAATAAACAAAAAACCCCAAAAGAAACAAAATATTTAATAAGATTGAATGCATTTTTGGAATACTCACAACTTCCAAACTTCAAGGGGCAGGCATGAGCGTCCATAGGGAAATCCTCTAAATGCATTGGACATTCAGCTCGCACAGTTAACCTGCAATGCAAAAATGGATAATGTCTCCTGGATGGAAGTATTGTTATGTACATGCATTTCTATTGACATATTTAAGTTTCCTTAAAAGAAAAGGTCTATAGTGCCCATAAATTACGCAAACTACATAAATCCATAGTCCATATAACAAAAGCCCAAAAAAATTCCTAGCAGTACTCACAATTTTTAGAAACACCTGTATTGATATTATGGAGTGCTCTCCGAGACTTCTGACCAAACAGGAATGTCCAATATTGAGAAAAAAGTGGATACACACATCCAAAGATAAAAAATTCTTCAAGCTTTATTATAAATTCATATCTTTAAAAGTCCATATGTGAATAGTGGTACAGAAACTGCTCTGGATATAGATATATTATAAATAAAAATTATAATACTGAACATGACAGTCACACAAATATGAAAACCATTAAAAAAATTTTTTAAAACAAAACAAACAAACATGCTTACAAGGACAGGGATGGAGCCATGCATACAAGGATAGGGATGGGGCCATGCATACAAGGATAGGGATGGGGCAAATCATACCAGGATAAGGATGAGGAGTCTTGCATACCAGGATAGGAATGAGGAGCCTTGCATAGAAGGATAGTGTTGAAGAGCCTTGCATACAAGGAAAGGGATGAGGAGCCAAGCATACAAGGATAGGGATGAGAAACCTCGCATACAAGGATAGGGATGAGGAGCCATGCAGACAAGGATAGGGATGAGGAGCCATGCACACAAGGATAGGGATGAGGAGCCTTGCAAACAAGGATAGGGATGAGGAGCCTTGCATACAAGGATAGGGATGAGGAGCCTTGCAAACAAGGATAGGGATGAGGAGCCTTGCATACAAGGATAGGGATGAGGAGCCCGTGCATACCAGGATGGAAATGAGGAGTCCGTGCATACCAGGATAGGGATGATGAGGCCGTGCGTACCAGGATGGGGATGAGGGGACAATGAATACCCGGCTTATACTCAAGTATATACGGTATATATATATATATATATATATATATATATATATATATATATACTGTATATTTATAAAAATATATAAATACACTGCTCAAAAAAATAAAGGGAACACGTAAACAACAGACTATAACTCCAATAAATCAAACTTCTGTGAAATTAAACTGTACACTTAGGAAGCAACACTGATTGACAATCAATTTCACATGCTGTTGTGCAAATGGAATAGACAACAGATGGAAATTATTGGCAATTATCAAGACACACTCAATAAAGGAGTGGTTCTGCAGGTGGGGACCACAGACCACATCTCAGTAGCAATGCTTTCTGGCTGATGTTTTGGTCACTTTTGAATGTTTGTTGTTCTTTCACACTCGTGGTAGCATGAGACAGACTCTACAACCCACATAAGTTACTCAGGTAGTGCAGCTCATGCAGTATGGCACATCAATGCGAGCAATGTGGCAAGAAGGTTTGCTGAGTCTGTCAGCGTAGTGTCCAGGGGCTGGAGGCGCTACCAGGAGACAGGCCATTACACTAGGAGACGTGGAGGAGGGCAAAACCCAGCAGCAGGACCGCTACCTCCACATTTGTGCAAGGAGGAACAGGAGGAGCACTGCCAGAGCCCTGCAAAATGACCTAAAGCAGGCCACAAATGTGCATGTGTCTGCACAAATGGTTAGAAACTGACTCCATGGGGATGGTCTGAGTACCCAACATCCACAAATGGGGGTTGTGCTCACAGCCCAACACAGTGCAGGACGCTTGGCATTTGCAACAGAACACCAGGATTGGCAAATTTGTCACTTGCGCCCTGTGCTCTTCACAGATGAAAGCAGGTTCACACTGAGCACATGTAACAGACGTGACAGATTCTGCAACATCCGTCAGCATGACCGGTTTATCAGTGTGTCAGTAATGGTGTGGGGTGGCATTTCTTTCGAGGGCCCTACAGTCCTCCATGTGCTCACCAGAAGTAGCCTGACTGCCATTAGGTACCAAAATGAGATCCTCAGTCCCCTTGTGAGACTATATGCTGGTGCGGTTGGCCCTGGGTTCCTCCTAATGCAGGACAATGCCAGACCTAATGTGGCTGGAGTGTGTCAGCATTTCCTGCAAGATGAAAGCATTGAACCTATGGACTGGCATGCCCGTTCCCCAAACCTGAATCCGATTGAGTATATCTGGGACATCATGTCTCGCTCCATCCAACGTCTCGTTGCACCACAGACTGTCCAGGAATTGGCGGATGCTTTAGTCCAGGTCTGGGAGGAGATCACTCAGGAAACCATCTGCTGCCTCATCAGGAGCATGCCCAGGCGTTGGACAGTAGGGAGGTCATACAGGCACGTGGAGGTCACACACACTACTGAGCATCATTTTGACTTGTTTTAAGGACATTACATTCCACTTTAATTTTGGGTGTGACTCCAAATCCAGGCCTCCATTGGTTCAGAAATTTGATTTCCATTGATGATTTTTCTGTGATTTTGTCGTCAGCACATTCAACTTTGTACAGAACAAAGTATTCAATGAGAATATTTCATTCATTCAAATCTAGGATGTGTTATTTCAGTGTTCCCTTTATTATTTTGAGCAGTGTATATATATATATATATATATATATATATATATATATATATATATATATACATATATATATATACATACAGCTCTGGCAAAAATTAAGAGACCACTGCAAAATTTTCAGTTCGCCTGATTTTTCTCTTTATAGGTATATTTTTGAGCAAAATGTAAATTGCTCTTTTATTCTAGAAACTATTGACAACATGTCTCTAAATTTCCGAGAAATACATTTTGTATTTATTTTCAGAAAATGAGAAATGGTCAAAATAACAAAAAAATGCTGTCCTTGCAGACCTCAAATAATGCTAAGAAATCAAGTTCATAATCATTTAGAAACAACAATATTAATGTTTTAACTCAGGAAGAGTTCAGAAATCAATATTTTGTGGAATAACCATAATTTTTAATCACAGCTTTCTAGCATCTTGGCATGCTTTCCACCAGTCTTTCACACTGCTTTTGGGTGACATTATGCCACTCCTGGTACAAAAATTCAAGCAGTTATTCTTTGTTTGACGGCTTGTGACTATCCATCTTCCTCTTGATTATATTTCAGCGGTTTTCAAGGGAGTTCAGGTCTGGAGATTGGGCTGGCCATGACAGGGATTTGATGTGGTGGTCCTTCTTCCACACATTGATTGACCTAGCTGTGTGGCATGGTGCATTGTCCCCCTGGAAAAAAAACAGTCCTTGGAGTTAGGGAACATTGCCTGAGCAGAAGGAATCAACTGTTTTTCCAGGATAACCTTGTCTGCGGCTTGATTCATATGTCCTTTGCAAATATTAAACTGCCCAATTCCAGCCTTGCAGAAGCATCCCCAGATCATCACCGATTCTCCACCAAATTTCACAGTGGGTGCAAGACATTGTGGCTTGTACGCCTCTCCAGGTCTCCGTCTAACCATTAGACGACCAGGTGTTGGGCAAAGCTGAAAATTACACTCATCAGAGAAGATTACCTTACTCCAGTCGTCTATGGTCCAATCCTTATGGTCTTTGGCAAACTTCAGACGGGCTCTCCTTTGCTTCTCATTGATGAAAGGCTTTTTTCTAGCTTGACATGACTTGAGCCCTGCCTCTAGGAACCTGTTACAAACTGTTCTTGCAGTGCACTTCACCCCAGCTGCCATTTGCCATTCCTTTTGTTGGTCATTTGATGTCATCCTGCGGTTGCTGAGTGACATTCGAAGATGACGGTCATCCCGGTCAGTGGAAAGTTGTTTTCACCCTCTGCCAGTCTGTAGCTTTGTTGTCCACAATATCTGCTGCTTGACCTTGTTGTAATGGACTGCCGTCTTAGAAATTAAGGAAATTTTAAGGATTGAGGCAACATGACACTCACTGTATCCCTCTGATAGTAAAGCCAAAATTGAGCCCTTTTCCTCACTCAAGACTTTTCCTTTCAACTCCTTTGGCATGGTTAAAAGTTATTTTCTCATTCCTATTACTTTTGGGATATTACTAGCACTTATTTTGCCATCCAGCTTGTCCTATTGCAGGAGGATTGTGAACACCACAGCAGTGTTTTTATACTTTCCTTCGTTAAATAAGATGTGGTTCAGGTGATCACCTAATCAGAAGCACATTAAGTAGAATGAGGTGTACTCTGGTTGGAATTCAACTGACACTGGAATGGAATGGCTGTCAGTCATGTAGAGAAGCTGATTTTTATAAAACTGTGCAGTGGTCTCTTAATTTTTGCCAGAGCTATGTGTATATATATATATATATACACACAGTTAAATATATGCCGCTTTTGCCGCAGTTTCCCACTGCTTCTTTTTCCACCCCCTTATTTTCAATTTGTGGGTGGTAACGCTATGACTGTTGCATGTGATCTAATTAATTAGTTGACAAATGTGGTAAATGTGGTCTGCCTTTTCTTTTATATGTTTGTAACACTCCAGTCATCATGCTCTATGACTAAGGTCGCAGTTAGCGCCAGAAACGCATAAGAGCGGTTTCTGTACCACTATTCACATATGGACTTTTAAAGATATGGATTTATAATAAAACTTGAAGAATTTTTTATCTTTGGATGTGCTTATCCATTTTTTCTAAACATTAAACAAACTTAAATATCATACATGACAGTTTTCAAGGTTCTGTAGAACTTTAGCTGCAGGCAATAATAAAAATAATGACAAATAGATTTGTCATAAACTCACATGAAGCATGAGAAAATGTTCCCACTCCTCACTTAAATATTACTCACATTTCGGTCTGGATCCCACCTTCTACTTTATGTGACTAAGGCTGCATTTTATTTTGAATTTTGCATAACTATCTGTAAACTATTACAGAGGGGGAGGTAAAACTTAACTTTTTAATGTATTTACTGAGGTAAAAAAAAAAGATAACCAAATGTTCTGAAAATCCAGGACAAAATTAGAAGTTTATAGTCTTAAAAAACCCAAGTCTATGTACTTTCTACACTGCCCTTTCCTTATAAGTCTGTTCTAAATCTATAAATGATGTAAAGTACACGGCGATCAACCCAAAAAAGGAACCTTGAGTAGGGATGGGTGAACCCTAACAGTAAAGTTCGGGGTCCGTATCAAACACCTAGTGTTAGTTCATGGACCCCGAACACGTACTTCTCCCTGAAGTCCATGTTAATGTTCAGCTTTGGCAGCCTGAACATCTGTCATTTCCCATGCTGTCATATGTGTGAGAGCGCAAGAAATACTGACTCTGATTGGCAGTAAGTTCATTACCATCACCTCTACAGAGCTCTACGGTACCCACGCTGTCACAGAGATGTCAGTGTGTAAGCCAGCAGCTGTGATAGCAGTGAGATCAGGGATGATGATGATAGTATTCATCAGCCGGCATCTGCACAATAAATAAATAAACAAAATAAAAAAGGGGTAAGGTCACCTCTATTCTTGATAACCAGAACAGGCAAAACCGACTAACCCAGTTGTGAAAATTAAATAAAGACACGCATATAAAAGTCAATTAATTCAACAAAACACACATAAAAAAGCCTTTACTTGAAATAAACTATGCCCACCCTCTTTTACCCACTGATTATTGTAAAATTAAAAATAATAAAACACCATATTCCTCAGCTGTCCGATGACAATCCTTTGTCCCATGAAGAGGCCAACTCAGCATATCTGGATTGTATGGCTGAGCAGTGGCATGATGTTACTGCTCAGTTGTGAATCCAGAAGACACTGTGCTGAGCCCGAGATCGCAATTTCAGTGACCTGCGGTGATGTCAGTGAGGTTACTGCTGGTCACAGGCTGTGGTTTTCAGCCTTTAATCAAATATTTGAGGGAGCTAGCATTCTGTCTTGTTTTGACTGGGACAGCTTTTAGCTTTATTTGCTAATGATATGTTGAACAGGTTGGTGGCAGAAGAACTGGCTCATAAATAGAGATGAGCGACCTTGCTTTAAAAACATTTGCCAATCTCAAATTCGGCACGAAAGTAGCTCATTCAGATTGTTGTTCAGATTCCCGAGCATTATCCCTCAAAGCTGGCAAAATTTGGGCACAGTTCAGTAAATGACCGCATTTCCACTAATGCTTTTGTTAGGAGGGGAGGGGGTGGTGAGATGTCAGAGGAGCAGCAGACTGTTATTTTTTAAATTATTTTTAAATTAACTTAATGTGTGTAGATTCCAGCAGCCAATCAGCGAGCAGAAACCATCCAAAACGTCCAGAAACAAGGACTTCTGTCATTGCCTCTGAAGTAACATGTCCCTCTCCATATCAAAAGCGGACATGGTGTTTTGGTAGCACCATTTTGTCAGTGTAACAGTGCAGAGAGGCTGCTCCTGCTGCTGCTGCAAGTTGTCAGATAGTTTGATAAGTGGTTTATTGTCAGCTACTTCAGCTAGATAGGATCCTGTGTGAAATCAACCTTCCAGCATCTAATTAGTTTGTGCTAATTGTGTGATTCAGGCAGGAGGCCACATTTCTTAATCTAAATCATTTGGGCTAATACTGTAGTGCAGTCAGGAGGCCACATTTCCTAATATAAATCGTTTGTGCTAATATTGTGGTGCAGGCATGAGGCCACATTTCCTAATCAAAATTGTGCTAATACTATGGTGCAGGCAAGACAGCACATTTCAGAATCTACATCCCTACTGCTAATAGTGCGGTCCAGACACCAGCCCACATTTCTGAATCAGAATCCTTGCTGCTAATAGTGTGGTCAAGACACACTATCTCAGAAAATAAATACTGATTGTTAATTTAGTGACAGGTGACTGACAGGTCTGGGCCTAGGGCTGTGAAACAGCTGGTTAAAAGAGCGGAAGGGTACATTGAACATGAGTGGGAAAAAGAAAGGTCGTGATGTAAGGGAGAATAGGCTTGGTGTTTGACGTGTACGTTGGTTAGGTGGTAATGTCACTGAAAGCTCTACTGAACAAACACAGTCTCCAAAGACAAATGACAACATCTGTAACTGGATGGGCTACTCAACTCCTTTTCTTTGGCAGCTGCACAGCGGTACACCTTGTAGATGAGGGTCAGAAAGAGCATGTGCTCCAGTGGGTGGCAAGAGATGCATCAAGTGGCCTCTCTTCCTCTTTCTCCAGCTTAACATCATACACAGTACAATCCTCAGAAGTGGCACTCCAATTACCCTTAATTCCCCCAATATCACAACTCTCCAACTGCCCAACTGACTGTGGGGAACCACAGATGGGCAAGTCTGCATAGCTGTTCACACATTCTATTCCATGGGCATCAGAGGTCCAAACATTCACAAAAGCAAGAGGAGGAAAGCATCTGCACCGATGCCCAAATTTTTTTTATGTTGGATCTGGGCATAATCCAGACTCTCGTCACCAGACGTTAACCCCCGGGGGTGGAGGTAACTCTGATGAGATTAAGATACCAGAAGTGCAAGGGTACTATACTGTGCTGTCAGAGAAAGTAGAAGAGGGTAACTCTTAGGGTGAGAAGTGGGAGAACAGAGAGGATGATGATGAGGTTGTAGAACCCATTTGGTGTGAACCCAGAGGCATGCAGCTGAGTAGCTCAGCAGAGGAGGTGGAGGATGAGGAAGATGAGGATGTTACGTTGTGGCTTGATGTACTGACAAATAGTGATGCAACCATGACAAGCACTCCATCCTCAACCAGAACTCTGGGTGTGGCCAACAGCAGTCGCGAGACTGCAGTTTGCAGGGGCAGCCAGGGTTGCCTAGCCAGGGCTTTTTTTCATTTTTTGGAGACAGCAAAGGATGACCCAGCACACATTATCTACCAACTTTGCAAAAAACGAGACCACAAAGGATGACCCAACTCTTGTTATCTTCCAACTTTGCAAAAAATGAATCAGTAGAGGCAAAAATTGCAATTTTTTGACTACTAAATGCATGAACCAGCACATGGACAATCAACATGCATTAGTCTGGGAATCTCACTGCGCTAAAATGAGGATTACCTGTCCTCACCAACCACCAGCCGTCCCGTCAACCACATCTGCTGTGTATTCCTTCTCCATCATCTTCGCAAGTGTTCTTACAGAGGGCTCCAACTGCAGAACTTAAATCGTTTACCTCTTACAGGTGAGTGAGAGCCCGTCAGCTGTTATGGAAATGGACATGCCTGCTGTTTTTTTTCACCAAGCACACCACATCTTTCCCAATGCAGCATAACATCTCCGCCTGCACCTCAGTTACAGTCCAGCAGTTTGTTGAGTTCAACCTACTCCACCCTCTCTCAGCACATCCACCAGTACTCGGTCCGCAGTTTTGGTCACTTAAAAGAATGTTTCTTCCTACACATGCCAAAGCTAAGAGCTTGAACTCCACCATCTCCAATCTGTTGGCCATGGAAATGCTGCATTTCTGCCTGGTGGATAGAGACTGTTTCTGAAAGCTAATGGCCGACACAGTCCCCCAATACCAGTCGCCCAGTCAAAATTACTTCTCTAAGAAAGCTGTGCCTGCACTGAACCAGCATTTCGCAGATAACATCACCCATTCCTCGAAAACAATTATGTCTGCCAGGGTGCATTTCATCACTGACACTTGGACAAGCAAATATTGCCAGGGGCATTACATCTCGCTGACTGGGCACTCGGTAACACTGATGGTTGTGGGGGCAGGCAGGCAAGGGACTGCCCAACAAGTCTTGGATTCCTCAAGGCTTGTGTAATGCTCATGCTCTGACTGGAAAATGCGAGCGTGGGAATGTGGCCCCGCTGTGCCACAAACCAGACTATCCTGGAGGGGAGTGACTAAGCAGCTACCTTGGTGTTCACTGCAGCCTCTAGTGGTGAGGTCAGGCTTGTGCGGCAGGTAGCTGCCAGGTACCACTCCAGGCTGTGTCTGGCTGTAGCAGCTGACCCCACTGGGGGACAGAACTCTAATAACAGGTGTGGGCAAGTACAGATGGGCTTGACTGGTACTCTGGCGGGTATGACTGGCACTCTGGCAAGCAGGCGGGCACGGCTGGCACTCTGGCAGGTGGAAACGGCTGGCACTCTGGCAGGCATTCGGGCATGGCTGGCACTCTGGCAGGCAGGCGGGCACTGCTAGCAGGCAAGCGGGCATTGCGGTAGACAGGCGGGCATGACTGGCATTCTGCCAGGCAGGCGGGCATGGCTGGCACTCTGGCAGGCAGGCGGGCACTCTGGCAGACAGGCGGGCATGGCTGGCACTCTGGCAGGCAGGCAGGCACGGCTGGCACTCTGGCAGGCAGGCATGTAATGGGTAGGGCAGAAACACAGGCAGGTATGAGAAAGACAAGGGAGCAAGTAGGAACCAGTTCAGACTGGTGGGACAGGAACTGTTAGGAACCAGTTCAGACTGGTGGGACAGGAACTGTTAGGAACCAGTTCAGACTGGAGGGACAAAGACCAGCAGGGTGCGGCAGGAAAGCAGAAAAGAAACGCAAGGAGCGGAACGGGAGCAGAGCAGAACCGCAAGGAGAGGAATGGGAGCAGAACAGAAGTGCAAGGAGCAAAACAGAAGCAAAGCAGAACCACAAGGAGCGGAACAGGAGCAGAGCAGGACTGCAAGGAGCGGAATGTTAGCAGAGCAGGACCGCAAGGAGCTGGATAGGAGCAGAGCAGGACCGCAAGGAGTAGAGCAGGACCGTAGGTTGTGGAGCCAAGAGCAGAGAAGAGCCTTAGGTTGCGGAGCCAAGAGCAGAGCAAAGCCACAGGTTGCGGAGCAAAGAGCAGAACAGAGCAGAGCCGCACATTTCAGAGCCAAGAGCAGAGCCGCAAGTTGCGGAGCCAAGAGCAGAGCAGAGCCGCAGGTTGCGGAGCCAAGAGCAGAGCATAGCTGCACATTGCGGCGAGCAGAATAGAGCAGGAGTAAGCACAAAGATTCACAGCAAGGTGGGGAAGGCTACAGACAAGGATACAAATAGGTACAGGTATAGGACACAGTTCAGACAGGGTCAGGTACGGGAACAGGTACAGGATAAGGATTCAGGCCTGAGTATGCAGTCCTCAGGAGGCGGAACACAAGAGACACAGAATACAGGTACGGGCCAGGGTTTGCAGCCCCCTGGAAGGTGGAACAAGAGAAATAGCAGGACAGGACCTGGCAACTCAGTAGCCAATGACAGACTGAATGAGTTTGTTGCTCAGGCATCCTCCAATGGGTGGGGATGCCTTAAGTACCTGATGCCTCTTGGTAATTGGCTGGAGACACCTTAGGAAAGTGCACACTGTCTCTATAAGATTCAGGAAGTGTTGGGGCCGCCGCCCTAAGCATACCACCAGGAAGTATGCAGCAAGCAAGGACATGAGGTTCACAGCAAGGAGCCATCAGAGGACAGAACTGACAGCATGGTCCGGAGTGGTGAGTAAGATGGGAGTTGGGAAGCCATGCAGGGATGCCAGCAGAGATGTTACAGCTTGTTGGACAAACCTGTGTATTTAACATTTCCTCCACTGATTCTGCCTCCTCCACCTCCTCTAGGGCCTCCACCTGCACCCTCAACCTCTCCTTTAATGAAACATGCGTTCCAACAGTGGAGCACTCTTTGAATAGTCTGCGGGAGGAGGTGGTAGTCCCAGAAAAAGAGATGGAAGTAAAGGAGAATGTGGAAGGGATAACAATAATTCTAAATTCCGGTCTGTCGTCGCACAGACGGGTGCCATGGAAGGGTGGACTACAGCGATCCAGGGGAGCTCATGCTACCAGACAAACTGTTAAGGAAGATGCAGGAGCTGAGGAACAAATGGAAGAGGTCGAGTAGGAAAAGTTGATGGGCGAGCAACAGCCAGGAGATGAAGAGGATAATGATCCCCTCTCTCTTGTCCGTAGTTGGCGGGAAATGCGGAGGATGCAAGCTTGAGTGTTACCCTGCCACCAACACACCATGGACTTGGACCTCATGGAAGTACATGACACAAGCGTTTTTTGCTCCACTATCTACATCAAGATGCTTGTATTATTAAAATTAGAAATAATGCTGACTACTAGGTTGTCACTTTGTTTGATCCATGGTGCAAGAGTAAATTTCACCAAATGCTTCCCCTCCAAAAAGGGAAGCGTGCATGCTGGAGTAACGAAACACGCTTGTAGACAATCTTGTGGGTGGTATTCTCTCCAAGATGGCAGTGAGGCACACAGTGTGTATCTCAGTTACAGATTTCCAACCCAGGAACGTTGAGTCATCAAGTAAAAGCATTAGCAGCAGCAATGTAAGTGGCATAAGCAATTTCTGTGCGTCGTTTCACACATTTTTTATACCAGCCTGTACACCAGTAGAACAGAGTAAAAGTCTGACACGTTGTGAACGACTGGAGAGAATGATGCAGTAATATCTCGAGATCAATATCAATGTCATCAGGGGGAATTTTGACCCTTTTGCCCTTTTGCATTTTGGATTTCAAAAATAGAAAAGTGTCCTGAGCACTGTCACGCCTTGGAGGTTTTGTCATGCCTGGCAGCCAGCATTCTTGAGAACGTGTGTTCAGCACCGCTGGCGGTGTCCTGACGGATATGTGTATCCGGCTGTCCCTGAAAGTATAGACCGCCTAACTTTCATCAAGATAAACAAGTCATAGATCTCCAATGACTTTTGCACCCACTGGGCAGGCTAGGCGATGGTGTAGTTTAGTTTTAGTGTGATGCATTAATTTGCGTTATTACTGTGACACCTTTGTCATGGCTTTAGTGCCTGCTGTTGCTACTGCTGCCACAAATTTTTTTTTGAAATGTGTAGACTTCAAGTTAGGTCTCTATCTGGTGGGTTTCCTGTAGAGGAAGGGGTTCAGAGCCCCTTTATACTATTTCTACTCTAGGGAAATTGATTCCACTTTAGTGGTGTGTGACAATTGTTTTTGGAAATGTGGTGACTCCAAGTTGGGTCACCTTTTGGTGGGTTACCTGAAGAGGAAGGTAAATTAATGGCACTTTAGTGGCATCTGCCCCTAATTATTTGAAATGTTTGGACTCAAAGTTGGGTCTCCTTCATGTGTGTTACCTGTAGCAGTAGGGCTTCCAGACCGGCAGCCTGCATTTACTTTCAGTCAACAATCAGCGTTACTATCCTTAAATGTTTATAACAATAGTAGTCTACATAGGTGATATTTGTGCCATCTGAGTTTGGTTGAGCAGAAAAGCAGTTTGAGCTGTTTCATGAGGTATCAGGGCTCCCATTAAAGCAGGCTTATACTGGTCCCTCATCTACCTCATCATAATTTAAACTTAAATTCAAAGCTGTAAATACTGGCTCAGATCCTGATACCTCATGCATGGCCCATGGCTAACTGCTTCTGTGCAACTATAAAAGATTCTACTGTGGGTCAATTCATTTGTCAATGACCTGTTTTACTTTATTACATTTTTCTACCAATAGTACTGTATGAAACTGATGTTTGTGCCATCTGTGTGCGGTTGGAAAAAAATGAGGTGTTTCATGAGATATCATGACTCCCAGTTAAGAAGGCTTACACAGCTACCTTAACCAACAGGTCATCATTGAATCTTTAATTCCAAGCTGTAAATGCTGGCCCAGACCCTGATACCACATGCATGGCAAATGGCTGACTGTTTCAGTGCCTTTCCAAAATTTCTATTGTGGCTAATTGATCAGTCAACTAACTGTGTTTCTATCCTAACATTTTTCTACCAATAGTAGTCTACGAAACTGATGTTTGTGGCACCTGAGTGTGGCTGAGCAAAAAACAATTTGAGCTGTTGCATGAGGTATCAGGACTTCCAGCAAAGCAGGCTTATACTGGTCCCTCACCCACCTTGTCTTAATTAAAACTTAAATCCAAACCTCTAAATGCTGGCCCAGACTCTGATACCTCATGCATGGCCTGTGGCTGACTGCTTTGGCGCCTTTCCAAAATTTCTATTGTGGCTAATTGATCAGTCAACAACCTGTGTTTCTATCCTTAAATTTGTCTACCAATAGTAGTCTATGAAACTGATGTTTGTGGTACCTGAGTGTGGCTGAGCAGAAAAGCAGTTTGAGCTGTTACATTAGGTATCAGGACTCCCAGCATAGCAGGCTTACACCGCTCCATCACCCACCTCGTCTTAATTTAATCTTAAATTCAAAGTTATAAATGCTGGCCCAGACATTGATACCTCATGCATGGGCTATGGCTGACTGCTGCTGTGCCATTATCAAATTTCGACCATGGGTGAATTAATCAGTCAACTAACTGTGCTACTATCGTTAAATTTTTCTAACATTAGTGGTCTACCAAGCTTATAATTGTGCCACCTGAGTGTGGCTGAGGAAAAAAATAGTTTGAGCTTTTGCATGAGCTATCAGGGCCCCCCGGTCCCTAACCCATCTTGTCTTAATTTAAACTTAAATTCAAAGCTTTAAGTGCTGGCCAAGACCCTGATAGCTCATGCATGGCCCATGGCTGACTGCTGCTGTGTCATTATCAAATTTCTACTGTGGGTAAATTGATGCCACTTTTCTTGGTGTCTGCCCCTAATTTTTGGAAATGTTTGGACTCCATGTTGGTCTCCTATATGTGTGTTGCCTGAGTTTGACAGGCATCTCAGAGCACCAGGACTACAACTGTCACTTATCCACCTGTTACTGATCAATGTTTCAGCTAGAAATGCTGGTCCAAAACCTGTCCCAGGACCTGTCCCATGCATCCATGATGCGCCATTAAACTATTTGTACTCTGGGTCAATTGATGCTACTTTTCCTAGTGTCTGCCCCTAATTTGAGCTGTTTTGGAAGCATTTTGGGCCCCCCATAGGTGTTGTCTATGTGCTTGGTTTTGCCTCTCATTGAATTCAATGGGGTTCAGGTATGTTCGCGAACATGTTCAGCAAACCGAACCGAACCTTGAAATGTTCTCTCATCTCTACCCATAAATGGATAAGAAACACTTTTCTCTTATAAGATCACGAGCTTTCTGATATTTGCTTGTACTACTCATGTATGCAAAGTTTGATGAAACAACAACAAGCCTCTGTGCAATATCTTAACTCATTGTTATGAAGAACTTAGAAGATTTACAATTGATTTAAATGGACATACCAGGAATTATAAAATCTTTTGAAAATCAAATTAATCAGATCCAACAAATGTTTTCTCAAAAATTTGATTTGCAACAAAATCATTTGCTGTGAATTAACAATACTGCTAAGCCTTTAATTGCCCAGAAAAGATGTATAACAGTCGGAGACTGCAAACACAGCTTTGTAAATGTTAAAGTTACCTCACATAATAAACAGAGAAACAAATGGTAACTTGTGTTAGCCAACAGCCAGTGTAACAAGAAACAGCACTAACAGACTTTTTAGGGTTTTTTATTTTAAATTGATCCAAAAATGTTCTATATTTCGAGAACAGAACAAGCAGTTGCTTTTTAAGAAAGAGGGGGCAAAAATTATGAAAAAAAAAAGATGTGACAAGAAAAACTAAGTAAGTACAGGTAAAGCCAGCACCTGAAGCCGGTTAATGTCCACTTGTTGCGTACTGTAGTAATATTGGAATGTAAAAACAAGTGTGCGAAAAACAAACTTTTTTTCAATACTTTAATGACATATTATGTATATACAGTACAGACCAAAAGTTTGGACACACCTTCTCATTCAAAGATTCTTCTGTATTTTCATGGCTATGAAAATTGTAGAATCACACTGAAGGCATCAAAACTATGAATTAACACATGTGGAATTATACATTACACTTTACATAAAAGTGTGAAACAACTGAAAATATGTCTTATATTCTAGGTTCTTCAAAGTAGCCACCTTTTACTTTGATTACTGCTTTGCACGCAGAAAAGGTGAACGGCTGGACTCTACATGCCTGGTTCCCACCGTGAAGCATGGAGGAAGTGGTGTGATGGTGTGGGGGTGCTTTGTTGGTGACACTGTTGGGGATTATTCAAAATTGAAGCGGTGAGCGGTCCAGCTCACCCCAAACCATCTCGATTGGGTTCAGGTCTGGTGACTGTGGAGGCCAGGTCATCTGGCATAGCACCCCAACACTCTCCTTCTTGGTCAAATAGCCCTTACACAGCCTGGAGGTGTGTTTGGGGTCATTGTCCTGTTGAATAATAAATGATGGTCCAACTAAACGCAAACCGGATGGAATAGCATGCTGCTGCAAGATGCTGTGGTAGCCATGCTGGTTCAGTATGCCTTCAATTTTGAATAAATCCCCAACAGTGTCACCAGCAAAGCACCCCCACATCATCACACCACCTCCTCCATGCTTCACAGTGGGAACCAGGCATGTAGAGTCCATCCGTTCACCTTTTCTGCGTGCAAAGCAGTAATCAAAGCAAAAGGTGGCTACTTTGAAGAACCTAGGATATAAGACATATTTTCAGTTGTTTCACACTTTTTTGTAAAGTGTAATGTATAATTCCACATGTGTTAATTCATAGTTTTGATGCCTTCAGTGTGAATTTACAATTTTCATAGCCATGAAAATACAGAAAAATCGTTGAATGAGAAGGTGTGTCCAAACTTTTGGTCTGTACTGTATATGTTATATATGTCATATGTCGTGTCTCCATCTTTTCCGGCACAAGACAGCTGATTTCATCAGCTGACATTTGCCCCTAACAGCCATGGGTGGAATCATGATCCACCCACGGCTGTTAAGATTTTAAATGCCGCTATCAATCTCTGATAGTGGCATTTAACATAACAGCGCCGGAAGCGCGTCACTGGCTTCCCGCCTCCACATCGGCACCTCTGTCGTATGAGAGCAGGGCATCGGTGGGTTAGCATGACAACCTGAGGTCTGCAAGAGACCCCTGTCATTGTCATTGCTGATCTACTATGAGCAAAGCCCTGTGGCCAGCGTTCATAACTGATGATCATTTCTGCTAGAAACGATCAGATGATTGCAACTTCAAGTCTCCTTAGAAAACTATTGAAGCAGGTAAGAAGTGTAAAAGTTTTTTTATAAATATATATCAAAGATCAAATCACCCTCATTTTGCCCCATTCAACATAATAAAAAATACCCATATTTAGCATTGCTGTGTTCAGAAACGCCCAATCTATCAAAGTATAGAAAGAATTAATCTGATCGGTAAACAGTATAACGAGAAAAAAAATTAATATTGCCAGAGTTATGTTTTTTTGGTCGCCGCAACATTGCAATAAGAGGCTATCAAAGCATCATATCTACCCCAAAATGATATTGATAAAAATATCAGCTCAGCGTGCAAAACATAAGCTATCACCCAGCCCCAGATTTTGAAAAATGGAGACGTTACGGGTCTCTGAATATATAACATTGTTTTTTTTTTCCACCACTTAAAAAAGAGCCTAAGAATGTTTGGTTTCTGTGAATTCATAATGATCTGGAGAATCATAATGGCAGGTCAGTTTTAGAATTTAGTGGACATTGTAAAAAAAAATTGTGGACTTTTTTGGCAATTTAACTGCACTTTTTTACCATTTTCCAGTACATTATATGGTAAAATCAATGGTGTCGTTCAAAAGTACAACTGGTCCCGCAAAATACAAGCCCTCACACAGCCATATTGACAGAAAAAAAGAAAAATAATAATGGGAAGAAGGGGAGAAAAAAATCGAAAAAACAAATAAAAACAAAACAGAAAATACCTAGGGATGAATGGGTTAAAACACCCACATTGCGTGAGGTAGAAAATTGCATTTAAAGGGAATCTGTCACCCTATATTGGCGGGATATTTAAATGATGGCAGTCAGGTCAGATGGGCGGTGTTTTGGGTACTTGCCTTAACATGTTGTTTGCCGCTGTCTCCATTATTTCTGGGAATTGTAGTCGTTGCCCTCCATATAACGCGCCTGCGCATTGCAATCTTGAATTGCGCACGCGCAGTATGCTTTGCACGCAGATTGCAATGTGCATGCGCATTATATGGAGGGCAATGACAACAATTCCCAGAAATAATGGAGACAGCGGCGAACAACATGTTAAGGCAAGTACCCAAAACACCGCCCATCTGACCTGACTGCCATCATTTAAATATCCCGCCAATTTAGGGTGACAGATTCCCTTTAAAATATTTTTGCATACAAAAACAAATGCAAAAATATGTTGCTTGTGGCTTGTTCATATAACAGGCCTGGCAGCTTGGTTTCTCTGACGGACAAGCCTTAAGGGTATGCCACACTGAACAATATCGCTAACGGGATCGCTAAAAAACGTCACTATTTAGCGATCCCGTTAGCGATGTTGTTCAGTGCGGCATCTGCCAGCGACGAGCTTCCTGCTGTGATCTCGCTCGTCGCTGGAATCGTTCCGGACCCTATTTTCTCGTCGGCGCTCCCGCTGGGTAAGTATATATCGCTAGTGTGGCACCTTTTCTTAGCGATTTAGCAGTACTTTTGTACCGCTAAAGTCGTTAAGAAGATCGCTAACGGCGATAGCGTCGTTAACTATATCGCTAAATGTGGCCGCACTTAGCGATATAGAAACAATCCCGCTAGCGATCGCATTAGTATGCGTCGTTATCGTGATCGCTAGCGGGATTGTTTAGTGTGGCAGTACCTTTAGGCCTAAATCAGACATTTCTCATAAGGAAAATGGACTGATAATTTGGATCAGATTTTGATCAGACTCTGTTTGATCAGAGTTTGCGCAGATTGTGCTCCGAATGGCATCAGATTTTCTTGTACATGGAGAAACAAAAAAGTTTCTCCATCTTTACCTTTCTAACAGTCCGTGAAAATTGGAAATGTATCCAAGTCCGATGCAATTTTTTCACTGAGCCACTGACTTTCATTGACGATTTTGATCTGACTGTCAGATCAAAATCAGACATGTCTCTAAGGCCGATGTCACATTTGCGAGAAACTCGCACAAGTCTCGCGCCTCAATACCCGGCACTGCCTCTGGCACTCGGACTGGAGCATTCAGCTGCATAGAAATTCATGCAGCCACACACTCCGGTCCCGAGTGCCGGCGGCAGTACCGGGTATTGAGGTGTGAGACTCATGCGAGTTTCTCGCAAGTGTGACCCCGGCCTAATTTTTAATTTGGTCTGCAAAATACCACTGGTATGTGAATGGCCCCACAGACTATCACTGGTACAATTGCTACCCATGATAGCTACAGACAACACTTGTACGAGAAAATCAGACTGAATGAGGCCTCTGTTTCAGTAATTTTTTTCAGTAGAAAAATTAGGAGTGAGGTGACTTAAACTGTGGTCCTCGTTTATAATGTATTGAGACTAAAAAAAAATGAAGTTATTACGGTGAAATACTGCACTTTATTATGATCAGTCAATTCAGTCACACAGACTCTGCAGGTCCAGCACCTCACTATAAGTTGAATTATTACTCACAGGACAAGATTACCACTAATGTTCATCAGCATTGCAGCAGTACACTACGCTCTGCTTTAGGCTTTTCTATCCCCATCACTAATAATGAACTGTGCACACTGGTCTTCTTGCTATAGGTCTTAAAAGGCTCTAAAATGATGACTGTTTTCCATCTTTCATCATTTGTACTGGCTGTTATAGTCCCCGCTGTGTTTGGCAATGTGATGAAATCGTTGCAAGGCATTACGGAGAAGCCCGTGAAGCTGTGACTGACAAAATCTTCAAAAATGTGAGAAATAGCATTGTTTAGTGAAAATAATTACATTTTATCAAATGTATTATATCAAATTATAGAATTATATAAAGTATATTCATAAATAAATAGTAATAACATGTACGTCTCAATATTTGTATAGCATGAGTTTGGTTAGAAGAGAAACAAAACTTTGTCAAAATATTATTATTTTAATTATCATAAAAAATTATGTGACATTTTACAGCCAAAGGTAATAATCACTGAAAAATTGGCTGTGTAGAGGGTGTACATTTTTAAAAATGGCACTGTTACAATGTGAACAATTTTTTTAAGAAAAATTGCAATATTGACTTGTTTGCACTCTTATTCATCAATCAACATTGTAGTCATTGTGTATTTAGCCCTTTACTGATTTTATTCTTTAGAGATTTATTAAAGGCAGTTTGAGCTTGGCTTTCTCTTGCAAAACTATGAGTTATAACAGTTATGTTCCTGTACTCCACATAGTCATGCCCTTTGGGCAAGGAGGGATTTATGGAAAACCCTGATTAATTGATGCCACCTAATAGGTTAATTGCCGGCAAATAATCATTTACCATATCATCAAATGGTATGTCTTTTAAACATCCATTAAAATGCTGCCTAGAAGAATAGAATGCATCATCCATCAGGTTGTGGCCATGGAAAATATTTCAAGATGATGTATGTATTGCGTGGCGTACAGCTGGTAATACAACAGTTGGAATTTTCCATACATTTTCTGCTCTCAAGTGGCCTCAATATTTCATCTTGAACATTATTCTCTACAGGGCATTTGTCCTTGCTGTAGGATATTTTTTTCAGTGAAGAAACACAAATCTTACATGGCTTATAGACTAAGGTCATGATTCCCAACTAGAGTCTGGGGAATTCAGTGGTTCTTTGTAGACTTATTGGGGTTCACCAGAAAAGAGCAACTGCAAGACCTGTCAAACATAAAATAGGGCTAAGCGACCTTGATCAGTGATACCCGGATATCACTCGAATATCTGGGTGCTCGGCACTTGACAATCATTGGCTGATGGTCGGATTTGAAGCTCGAACACCCGCTCCGCACGTTTGGCGCCTGGTAGTGGCATTACTGTGATTGGCATGCTGCATTACCTAATCAGAGGTTCTAAAAGGACTGGAACCTCCGTGCTTGGCTCACCAATGCAATTGGACAGCTAAGGAACAGTTCTGATTGAAGGGAGAACAGTTATCCAGGTCTGTGCGTGTACAGTTTAACTAATCAGAGTCCTCTAGTGTTGATACTGGTGCTGATGCTAAATCATCATTCTAACAGTCCAATCCCATGCTTTGCTGTTTGTATCAGATACATTCTGCATTTATCATAGGAACAGTTGCAGGAGCAGGGAGAGTGGCAGAAACCAGCCTCTAGGCAGGGCTTAGAACTTTGTAGTCCATTGCGAAATATACAACTCTGGCAAAAATTAAGAGACCACCACATCAAAACCCTGTCATGGCCAGCCCAATATCCAGACCTGAACCCCACTGAAAACCTCTGGAATGTAATCAAGAAGATGATGGATAGTCAGAAGCCATCAAACAAAGAACTGTTTAAATTTTTGTGCCAGGAGCAATGTGAAAGACTGGTGGAAAGCATGCCAAGATGCACGAAAGCTGTGATTAAAAATCATGGTTATTCCACAAAATATTGATTTCTGAACTCTTCCTGAGTTAAATCATTAGTATTGTTGTTTCTAAATGATTATGAACTTGTTTTCTTTGCATTATTTGAGGTCTAAAAGCACTGGTTCTTTTATTTAATTTTGACCATTTCTCATTTTTAGAAAAAAAAATACATTTATTGCTTGGAAATTCAGAGACATGTTGTTAATAGGTCATAGAATAAAAGAACAATTTACATTTTACTCAAAAATATACCTATAAAAAGAAAAATAAGACAAACTGAACATTTTGCGGTGGTCTCTTAATTTTTGCCAGAGCTGTATAGCTGCTGAACATGACCACATTCTTTTTTTGGGGGGTGAAAAAATTGACTATATTGTAATACATAGAGTATTATGTGCTTTGTTTTACATGTTGGTGGTATAAAACACTCCAAAAAAGCATTCACAATTTTTTAGGGATTTAATTTGTTATCCATAGAGTATTACTTGCTTTGTGTTACATTACGGTGGTATTAAACTCCAAAAAACTGCTTTGCCTGCTGTGGGTGACTAACTTTTTTTATTAAAATTAAACTTAGTTTCCAGAGACCTAGCAATTAGAAAATGCTAAGGTGTGCAGTAAGGGACAGGAAAGTGGAAGTGCTGAAGATGGTTCATGCAGACGCCAAGAACGTGGGGCAGGTGCGACTAGGCCTGTTGTTGGAGCACAACAAACACGAGCATTGACAACACATAGCTTACTGTCCCACTTTGCAAGGAGGAATGGTGCACCACTTCTGAAGCCATATCAGTGCAAACAGGTGGTCGGTTGGATAGCAAATAATGCTTCCAGCATGATTGCCAGCAACACCCAGTCTTCCAAACGCTCCAGTTTCACCAGGCAATAGTCTGGACCACTTAAATTCTCCTTCCACCTACCATGGTGAGTCCCAGGAGACCAGTGATCCCTAACTAGGACACTCAGAGGCGCTCTTTACAATATAATTTCTTGATTGTGGCCTCTCACTCTGAATATTCAAAGAGGGACAGGAGGAGATGCAGTTTAGTGATGCACAAAACTTGGAGCAGCCAAGTTTTTATCTAAAGAAGTACATGATGATAAGACACAGTTGCCGATAAGTCAGGTTGTTGTTAAGTCACCAAATTCGGATGATCACTGTGCGGTGGTGGAAGACTACATGGTGGCTGACAAAGTCACTGATTGAACCTGAGAAGCTGGCATGCAGAGTGAGGCCAGAAGTGCTGAGGGGGAGAAATTGGCAGCACCAAAAAAGGCAGGCAGAGGCAGTGGGAAGACAACAGGGAGAAGGCAGTCAACTGTTCTGCAGAGCACCGACACTTGTGAGTTCCTCCGTGATCAGCAGGAGCGTGATCATTAGAAGCCTAACCACCATGAGAATGATCAGACTCATGTCATCTAAGCACCTGACTTGGTGAGCAGAATGCCTGGATCCATGATTGGTGCCATCGGTGACATCACTGCCTCTTCCCCTGTGCTAGGTAATTCTCAATCTCCTGTCCGTGACACAGGCACAGATGCCTCCTGCTTTTCACCCATCTTTGCACATTCTGAGGCACCATCATCAATCACTGACAAAAACTTGTCCCAACATAGCATTCAGATGTCCCTACCTCAGGTCTTGGAACAAAGAAGAAAGTTCCGAGACACCCACCCACAAGCCCAAATGCTAAACTGGCACATTTTCAGGCTGCTTGCAGTGGAAATGTTGATGTTTAGGCTCGCAGATAGGGAGGATTTCCACCGACTCATAACAGCAGCCGTCCCTCGGTGTTCGGTCCCCAACTACCACTTTTTCTTCAAGTATGGCATCCACACCATGTATCAGCACGTGTCCAGGAACATCATTCATGCCCTCTCCAACGCAGTTACTGTGATTGTACACTTAAAGATAGACATGAGGATAAGAGCTTGTGGCTAGGCATGGTACATTTCCCTGACGGCACATTAGACGAACATTGTGGATGCCAGGGCCGAGTCACATCCAGCTACAGCACATGTGCTACCAACTCCGAGGATTGCTGGCCCTACTTTGATCAGTGTTTCCTTCTTCTCCTACAGCAGTTACTGCACCTTCTCCTGCTCCTTTTTTATTCTCCTTCTCTGATTTGGTATCTCAGAGCACTTTGTCCACATCAGCAGGAAGCTAGAAGATCTGCAGCACTGCCTCAGCGAAGCGGCAACAGGATTTCCTGAACCTAATTTGTCTGTGAGACAAATCACATACTGCGGTGCGGCAGTGTTATGGAAAGGAATAACAGACCAGACAAATCTATGGCTCTCGCCACTGAACCTCCAACCAAGCATGATCATAGCTGTAACCTGGTGGTGATTGTGAAGCTTGGCAAGCTCACAGGTACCATGTTAGGTCCATATGCTCAATTTGGTGTTTAGTTTCTGAAAACCTACCCAGATTTGCCAGAGCTTCTTGTCAAGGTAGGCCACATCAGCGCTCATTTCCACAAGTTGGCTACAGCTGCCGCCGCTCTGGCTGTACTGCAGAAGAGCATGCAAGTGCCAGCTCACCGACTGGGATGCTATGTAACTACTAGTGTTGAGCATTCCGATACTGCAAATATCGGGTATCAGCCGATATTTGCTGTATCGGAATTCCGATTCTGAGTTCCGATATTTTTGTCATATCGGATACCGGAATCGGAGTTTTCCGACCAAGTCTATTGGAGTTCCTGTGTCACAGAACGAAGTACGTGACACAGGAACTCCCCGAAACTGTCACTGTCAGTGTCGGTCGGGTCTGTCAGGTGTCAGACTCAGCAGAGTCCGCACTTACCTGTCAGAAGATCCCCATCCCTGGCGGTCACGTCCTCCTGGATGGCCGCCATTACCCTGTCCCTGGCGGTCACGTGCAGAATCTCGCGATAACTGCAGTGACTGCCGGGTACTGGGTAATCTCGGCCAGCTGTACTCTCGCGACAGCTGGCCGTATACCAGTCCGGATTACGTCACCGCCGGGGACGCAGCTGTGGTAAGCAGCTCTGCTCTATGTGGATGTCAGGCTCAGCCTGTCATCCAGATGTAGCAGAGCTGGACTCGTCGTGGGACACTCGTGATTTTGGACTGCGTCGGACAGGGAGTATTTGTGTTGGTTTATTATTTTTGTTTTTTTACAGGAGATCGATGGCGTCGAAAGAATGAGAGTGAAATAAAATTAATGAAAACTGTGGTATTTTATTTCATTAAGACTTTTTTCTTGCTGTTTTTTTTTTTAAATTTACAAACTATGATTAATAATGGATCGGTGTCTTATTGACGCCTCTCCATTATTAACCGCGCTTATTGTCACCGATCAATCAAAGGTGACATTAACCCATTATTACCCCGCTTGCCACCGCTACAGGGCAAGTGGGAAGAGCCGGGTAAAGTGCCACACTTGGCGCATCTTTGAATGCGCCAATTGTGGGGCTGCTGCAGCCTGGTAATTTTATGCTGTTGAGGGCCAAAATCCATGGGCCTTGACAGTCTTTTAATACCAGGCCGCAGCAGTCTGCATTTTACTTGGCTGGTTAACAAAAATAGGGGGATCCCCACGCCATTTTTTTTTCGAGGGGATCCCCTTTTTTTTGTTAACCAGCCAAGCTAAGCAGACTGCTGTGGCCTGGTATTATCAGGCTTGCAAGGTCCATGGATATTGGATCCTTACCAGCCTGAAAAACCAGGCCTCAGCAGTCTGCTTCATCTGGCTGGTTAACAAAAATAGGGGGGACCCCACGCCATTTTTTTTCGAGGGGATCCCCTATTTTTGTTAACCAGCCAAGATAAGCAGACTGCTGTGGCCTGGTATTATCAGGCTTGCAAGGTCCATGGATATTGGCTCCTTAACAGCCTGAAAAACCAGGCCTCAGTAGTCTGCTTTATCAGGCTGGTTAACAAAAATAGGGGGGACCCCACGCCATTTTTTTTTTAGAGGGGATCCCCTATTTTTGTTAATCAGTTCACTTCAGGTCTGCCGGGATTCCCTCTGACGTCACTGATGCAGTGCGGTGCCCTGGCTGACCTGAAGTGAAAGTGGGAAGCAATCAATTATGCTAACCACTTCCTCTCCTGTCAGCTGGGAGAGGAAATCATTCATTCGGGGGTTTACTGTGAGACTGTCAGCATTAGCTGCAATCTCTGCAGTATACATTAACCCTTTCAGAAGGATTACATCGGGGGACCTGACTGAACATCGGATAGGTAAGAATAATGTTGCTTTATTATTTTATTTTTATTACAGGTGAACAAGGGCTTCGCAAGGAATGGCAGTAAAATAAAATATTGTCAAAAACTGTGTTTATTTCATTAAAATGATTTTTAATTAAAGTGTGTGCGTTTTATTTTTATTTCATACAATAGGATTAATAATTGATAGTTGTCTAATTGACAGCTCTCAATTATTAACCTGGCTTAAACTCACCTTTCAATAGCAAAGTGGCTTTAACCCCTTTATTAACCCATTCGCCACCGCTACAGGGCAATGGGAACAGACGGGCAAAGTGCCAGAAAGGGCGAATCTAATTATAGATTTGCCTTTTCTGCGGTGTCTAGGGGCAGATGTTAGTATCCAGGGGGGGGCCAAAAATAATGGTCCCTCTCTGGGCTATTATTATCTGCCCCCACTCGCTGGCTTTGTCTGGTTGAGAAATAGGGCGGGAGCCCACACATTTTTTTTCAACAATTTTACACCTCATATATATATGTATATATATATATGTCATTGAATTTGTGACACATATATATATTTATAGTTCATACACTTCTACATAGTATAATAGCCGCTAATTCAATTGCCGGCTTTTGTGAAAATACAGAAGCCGACATGAAATGACACATGGTTTACATAGAGTTAACCATGTAATTTCATGTTGTTTGATATATTGTTTTCACTAACAATTACATGAGTGTATGTGTGCAAAATTTGACACATGTAGGGGTTAATTAAAGGTGTAAATTCGTAGCAAAAAAGTCAGTTTTTTTACAACGAATTTACACCTTTAATTAACCCCTACAGGTGTGAAATTTTGCACACATACACTCATGTAATTGTGAAAACCAGATATCAAACTACATGAAAAGACATGGTTAACTCTATGTAAACCATGTGTCATTTCATGTCGGGTGCTTCTGTATTTTCACAAAAGCTGGCATTACCCGGCAATTGAATCAGAGGCTATTTTACTATGTAGAAGTGTATGAACTATAAATATATGTATGTATTATATATATATATATATATATATATATATATATATATATATGTCACAATGACATGTATATATATATATATATATATGTATTCTATGTGTGTATATTTAGTGTTTACAAGGAAAGAAAGGGTTTTTTTTAGTTCCGATATTTCTGTCCCATTGATTTGCACTGTGTTTCCAGTATCAGATCGGCGATACCCGATACTTTTTGAGTATCGGGCCGATCCAATCAGATCCGATATTTTAGAATATCGGGCAGTATCGCTCAACACTAATAACTACGTGCTGGATCTCCACACTGCACATGCTGGCAAGTCTTTGTGAACAGCAGAGGCCAGTTGTCGAATATCAGCTCCAACACATCCGTCAGTATTTTTTGCAGCCTCCGCATGTAACAACTGAAGAGTGGGAATGGATGTCTGACATTTGTATGGTTCTAAAATTCTTTTAGGACTTCACAAAGATGGTGAGCGGCGATGACGCCATAATCAGAGCAACAATCCCACTTCTGTGCATACTTAAACAGACTCTGAGCACAATTAAAGCTAAATCTATGCATGCATAACAGGTGGACATGTAGGAAGACATGAGACAAGGAGATATTACCTAACCCATCCACATCTCATTTGCTCATTGCAGATTGGGTAACAATGAGGAGGTGGAGGCTGAGGAAAAGGAGGAAGTACAGGAGCTGGTTGCTAGCACAGCAGAGGCTAGTAGCCATACAAGCTTTGTTCCTTTACTCCTACATGGAGGGGCTGAGGAGGGAAATGAAGAGGAAGATATGGAGGAGGAGGAGCTGGAGAGTAGTCATCATGGTGGAGACGGAAGCATTGGCTGTAAGAACTTGGCACATATGTCAGACTTTATGTACCGCTGCCTTTCTTGTGACACTTGCATTACATTCATCTTGGCCAAAAAGAGTTTTGGTTCTTCATCCTGCTAGACACACACTACAAGGAGAACCTTGCATCTCTCCTTCCTCAGGTGGAGAGGTTTACTAAAATGGTGCTGTACCAGAAGGCAATTGTGGAAAATATGTTGAAAAAATTTCCATCAGACAACGCTAGCAACAGGGTGCAAGCTTCCTTGCCCAACCAAGGAGGAGAGGAGAGTGAGACACACACCAGGTACAGCAGAGGCAGGGGTACACTGTCAAAGGCCTGGGCCAATTTCATGACACCCTCTCAGCATCCAGGTCCTGATGATAGGGTAATTTTTACAAGGAGGGAAAAGTTTTTAAAGAGAGTCAAGCAATATCCATCCACTCCCTAATTCCTCTGCGACCATCAACTATTGGGTCTCAAAGCTGGACACCTGGCCTGAGCTGTCCCTATATGCTTTTGTCCCTAAATGCCCTGCCCCTAGCGTCTTGTCTGAGCGGGTTTTTTTTTTGCCACCGAGGGGTTATAGCAGACACACGCTTTCTGTTGACAACAGAAAAAGCTGACAGGCTCACTTTTATAAAAATTAAAAAATCCTAGAATAGCCATGACTTTTGCACACCAGCACATAAAGTGTTTTTAAACTTAATATTTGAATGAGGTCTGCCAATTGTTGCATTCAAGGGTCTATGGATGACTGGATGATACTCATTATATTTTTTTTCTGACTTTACCTTTATGAGTGTAGGGTACATTAACCATACTTTGCTATTTTTTGTGAGGCACTCCACATGGTGCCTTTAAAGGCCCATGGATGACCCTCCTTATAATTTTTTTCTGGCTTTGCACTGTGTACAAAGTCTTTGAGTGTAGAAGGGCCACAACTAGACTTTGTTAATTTCTGTATGAGGCACTACAGTTGGAGCCTTCATGGGTGTATGTGTATTAAGAAGAAGTGAAATCCCTGAAGTGCCCTTGCAGGATGTGCCATTAATGAGGAGAGATTACCATCTGCTGTCCAGTAAAAATCAAGCTGAACCAAATGGTGCTGAAAGATTTGCAGGGGGAGCGACTTCATGTGCTGGACCTGACCAGCTGACTCACATGAAGGACTTCCTGGATATAAAAGCCCTGCATACCAAACCGCAGGCAGATTTGGCACCAGAGAAAATATTGAAGCAGACACACTCCAGGGATGTAGCTGAGGCACAGAAAAGTGTCATTCATCATCTGACAAGGCCCAGAATTCACATAGTAGGACTCAATTTCCACCTGCACTATTCGTGACCAGGATCTTTAATCCACACCAATACAGCTCAAGAAACCAGACATCGCCCATCAAAAGTCGAAGCTTGGTCCACTCCAGTCCAATCCTGAGAGATTTCCAACAACGGTCAAGCTGAAAAGATCCATGAGGAAACTATAACAAGTGGGATACTCCTGTGTTTGCAGAAGGACAATGCATGTGAGCAGGGCTGTCATTTCCAGCTATCCTCTATGCAACCGGGGTCAACAGGGATTAGGGTCTCAGGTTGGGAGGGGTCCAGTTGAGCTGTGTGAGGCTCAACTAGCTTTGATCGACTACATCAGAAACTTGGAGCCTAGCGGGAAAACCTGTTGACCCCCGCAAGGACCAGAACTGCAGAGACAGAACCTACGTGGTGTCTCCCACAACTGGGCACACCAATGTTGTGAACAGAACCTTAATCTTAGATAGAGAAATATTTCCTTTGCATTTCCAAGTTTATTGTTATCTTTGTTTGAATGATAATCTGCCTAGTTACTAACACTAATTATTTACAGTTACTTTAAATCACTGTATATAAATAGAACTATAATCATCCCTGTTTCCGCCTCGTGCCTCTGTGCATTGCATCCAGACACCTACATAACATATGGATGACACTGCTTGTAATCTTTGGCATCCTTTGCACTTAGTGCATAACCTTAATGAGCCTAGGAGTACCACAACATGACAATTTGAACATAATGTGTATGAGGTCCTCCTTTATGTCTAATACAGGGTGTATATGTAACCTTCTTTCATCTAATTTTTGGCAGTTCTTGCTAAAAATTCCAAATGTTTAATTATAATGTATAAACAAAAATAAAAAAAATAAATATTGGCTTGCTTTAATTATTATTTTTATTTCTTTTTTAATTTTTACCTTACATACAAGTCATTATACAGGAAATAATGTTTCTTAACATTTTTTTCTTTTAAATTACAATTTGTCATTGATTTTGAAGGTTTTATTGTCAGTCCTTAAAGTGGATTAAAAGTGTGACATTATTGATCTCAGCAGCGATCTAGAAGTCAGGGATACTTCCAGAAGTCTTTCTGATGCTGTTCACCTTCCATTCACCACTTTTTCTATCCATCTCAACATTTTTCCCATGCTGCTCACCTTCCATTCACCACTTTTTCTATCCATCTCAACATTTTCACTGCCCCCCAGACTTCCTTGTAGGGTCTGCCGGAAAAATGCTCAGATTTCCATTGACTCCCATTATACTTGTTACTCGAAACAAGCATTCGAGTATTAGAAATTTCTAGGTTCGAGTAACGAGCACCTGAGTATTTTAGTGTTTGATCATCCCTAGTAACGAGCATCTGAGCATTTTACTGTTCGCTAATCCCTAGTAACGAGAACCAGAGCATTTTAGTGTTTGCTCATCCCTAATATTAAACTCATTCTACAAATGCAAGAACCCTGCAACCGAGCTTCCTTACTTGCTACTTAAAAAAGGAGTTAACTTGTGTAAATGCTTTTAAACCTGAAATGTTATTTTTTTTGTGAAAATAGGCTTTTAGAGCATCTGTGAATCGCACTGTCAAAAATGATTGACATTTATTTGCACAGATATTTTTTTCTTCTAGACAGATTCTCTGTGGGGTTAAGGTCAGGCCAGTTCTTTTTCTCTTTGGCCCAGGTAAGACGCTTCTGGTGTTGTCTATTGTCATGAGTGGTGGTCATGAATTGCATGACACAAGGAATGCGACACTTGTAGCCAATATCCTGGATAAGTCTGTATGTGGTGGCTATTGAAGCAATGACTCCAACAGCAGTCCACTCCTTGTGAATCTTCCCAAATTTTTTCAAAGCTTTCAAGGCAGTGGTTATATCATTTGCTTGTGCACCTTTTTCTACCACACTTTTTCCTTCCACTCAACTTTACATTAATATGCTTGGATACACCACTCTGTGAACAGCCAGCTTTTTTAGCAATGACCTTTTGTGGCTTACTCTCCTTGTGGAGTGTGTCATTGACTGCCTTCTGGGCATCGGTCACGTCAGCAGTCTTCCCCATGATTGTGGGGCCTACTGAAACAGACTAAGAGACCTTTTAACGTGCTTAGGAAGCCTTTGCAGGTGTTTTTTTGTTAATTACTCTCATTTACGGAGATAATAACTTTTGGGTTTTCATTGGCTGTAAGCCATAATCAACAACATTAACAGAAATAAATACTTGAAATAGATCACTCTGTCTGTAATGACTTTATAAAATATATGAGTTTCACTTTTTATATTGAAGAACTAGATCTAAAATAAATTAACTTTTTGATGATATTCTAATTTTGAGAAGCACCTGTAAGTCATAAGACATACTGTATTCATTTCTAAGCTTTTTCACATCTTTCTGTTACCTAATGTAATGTGTGTTCATTACACACAAAATACTTTGCAGCTGTATTTTTTAAGTTAATTATTTGCTAAAAAACTAAATATGATCAAAATTCTTTTCATATTTTAACCAGAACCGGGAGAAGTACATAAAGAAATATTCAGTATGTGTTCAAGGAGATCAGCCTTTCTCCATTTCTCCTTCTCACGTTCCTGTGAATGACAGTAAAAAACAACTGACTACAGTCCAGGAATGATAAGCTAAACCCAAACTGTCAGATATTTTCCAGCCAAAAATGGAAGAGAATAAGATAAATAGAGTTTTTTTTATAGAAACTAGATTAAAACTGAGAAATTAATTCTAAAAATAAATTAATAATCTTGACTACATTGTTTGTCAGTCAGCAGGAAGTCCTACTTGGTCTTGTAGCCTTCTTGTATTATTCGGCAGACATCACAAGCATAATTTCCTGTTGAACTTTTTCACCTCTAGCAGGTGTGGGAATGAAAGGAATCAGACAGTTTTCCAATCTTTTGTTCTCATGGGTATATCTAGCTGAGATTTACTCAATATCTTCTACTGAGCACACACATACACTCAAAGAAGCAAAGGACCATTTGGCTAAAGGTACTGCCACACTACACGATCCCGCTAACGATCTCGTTAGCGTCGCATACTAATGAGATCGCTAGCGGGATCGTTTACAATATCGCTAGTGTCGGCCACATTTAGCGATGTCGTTAAGGACGCTATCGCGGTTAGCGATCTCCTTAACGACTTTAGCGGTACAAAAGTACTGCTAAATCGCTAACAAAAGGTGCCACACTCAGCGATATATACTTACCCAGCGGGACGCCGATGATCAGAATAGGGTCCGGAACGATCAGGACGACGGACGAGATCACAGCAGGGGCCACGTTGTTGCTGCATGCCGCACACAACAACATCGCTAACGGGATCGCTAAATAGTGGCGTTTTTTAGCGATCCCGTTAGCGATGTTGTTTAGTGTGGCATACCCTTAAGAGTTATTTTATTCATTGACCAGCCTTAACAAAGGAGTGGCTTAACAAAATTTGTTTCCTATTGCAAACAGATAAAGAAGGAAACAGTCTCATTTTGCAGCCCTCTGTCATACATATAATTTTTTTCATATATCTCATTTATTGCGCATAGTATTAAAGGGAATCTGTCAGTGGGATCAACCCTGCTAAGTTGTCTATATAGAAATATAGGTCTTAGGTAGCTGAATAAAATTATACCTTGATAACTGCAATTAGTTTTAATATGTAAATGTACTGTTAAGGTCTGTGGGTGGGACATAGATCTTCCGAAGAGTCTCCTTCCTTATAGAACAATTTTTAACTGAAGGGGTAGTTACCAGTGCGAGACATGTAATGACTAACAGTTTGCTCTCCTGATCTACATGTCTCACACTGGTAAAGCCCCCTTTCATTTAAAATAATCTTTGGAGGCAGATTCTGAGAGATCAGTGTCCGGCCCATAGATCTTAACAGCTCATTTACATATTAAGAAAAATGTGTATTTCTCTGCAATTAGACATCGGATCACAGATATCAATGTATTATTTTATTCAGCTTTCTGTGACCTCCATGCCCATATAGACAACTTTGAGTTGTTCCTACTGAGATTCACTTTAACCCCTTCATGACCTTGCGATTTTCTATTTTTCGTTTTTTGCCTCACTTCCAGTTATAACTTTTTTATTTTTCCATCAATATGGCTGTGTGAGGGCTTGTGTTTTGTAATATGAGATGCACTTTTTGAACGACTCCATTGATTTTATCATATAGTGTACTGTAAAACGGGAAAAAAGTTTGAAAAATAGCAAAATTCCAAAAAAATGCAACATTACAATAGTTTTTTTTTTTTTACCATGTTCACGAAATGCTAAAACTGACCTGCCATTATGATTCTCCAGGTGAATACGAGTATGCAGATACCAAACATGTATAGGTTCTGTTAAATTTAAGTGGTGGAAAAAAAATCAAATTTTGCTAAAAATAAAAAAATGGCGACACTTTTGAGACCTGTAGCGCCTCCATTTTTTGAAATCTGGGGCTGGGTGAGGACTTATTTTTTCCGTGCCGAGCTGAGATTTTATTGGTACAATTCTGGGGTACATATAAGATTTTGATTGCCCTTTACTGCATTTTATTGTAATGTTGAGGAGGCCAAACAAATTTCATTCTGGAGTTTAGATTTTTTTCTCTTTACACTGTTTACTGATCAGAATAATTTACTCAAAATTTTGATAAATTGGACATTTCTTAATGCAGCGATACTTAAAATGTATTTTTTAACTGTTTTATTTTGAATAGAATAGGGCAAAAGGGGGGTGATTTAAATTTTTGTATTTTTTAATTTTTTAATATTTTTTAAAACTTTTTTTTTTTTTTTACTTTTTACTTTCTTCAGTAGTCGGCTTAGGAGTTCAGAAGCTGCGATCGCTTGTGCTAGCATTTATGTAACATAAATCATCATCTCCTATGAACTTCTGCAGACCCCCAGCTGTCATATAAGCCAAGTGGCACGCCACAATCATGAGATGGGAGCCGATGGGCGGGTTTTATGACGCGCTTCCGATGCGCTCGAGTTAAATGCCACTGTCAGTGATTGACAGCGGCTTCTAACATGTTAACAGCCACAGGTGGATCGTGATTCCACCCGTGGCTATTAGAGGCACATGACATCTGATCAAATCAGCTGTTATGTGCCAGGAAAGATGCGGGCTCCGGCACTCCATCTTAGAGGGGAGTAGACGACTTTGGACATACATTCACATTCAAAGTGGTAAAAGAGGATAATGTTGGTCAATAGTGAGAATATAGTGGGAAAATACTGTGCTTTATTTATTGTGTTTCTTTATAGAGCAGGCAAAAAATCCCGCAAGCTGAAAAGCACTTTAGACAATTTCTCTTTTTCTATTCTTATTCATGCGATATTTTTTTGATTTATAAAATTTAATTCTAGTGAAAAAGCAATAACAAGCTATGATAGTAAATTGACAAAAATTAATTTATATAGTTTAATAAGAAAAAAAATAATTACCTCATTGTATATAGCAGTCTTCCATCCTCTATTATTCTTAACAGTTTGTTTGGCATTGTCATGTTGTGAGCCACAGACTTCTTCCATTGTGAAAAAATGTATCTGGAGTCCATATTTTACTAGCCATTAAATTATTTAAGCGAAGAACAGTCATAGGTCCCTTGAATTTTAGTCTTTCATCCTTCCAACCTTGTCGAAAAAATACATCAATTGTATATTCCTGTATACAGACAAACAGAGAATAGAGATTACAGGTAAAATGCCTCATTGTTCTCAATGCTGTATTATTGCTATTTACAATGCAGCTCCATCTGTCTGTAGTATACCAGTCAATAAATGAAAAGATCATGTCTTTGAAATGTAAGCAACGAAGAAAAATGGCAAGAGGGGAAATGTGATATCAATATTAAGATCGATGACCAACAAATACATGTGGCCACATTACACTGACCTCATTGCTCATGTACCATGCTGTACAGCTGCAGTCTGTATTTATGGAGGCTACCTGCTACTATCTGAATTTTGGGGTTAAATAAAACCATCAAACACCTGATTCTTGCATAATGTGAACAAATGTAATGGGCTTGAGGTCTGATATTCATTTGTTAGCCCATATAAGTCTCCTTATGTCAATTTGGCACTTAAACCCATTATCAGAGCCTCTCACCCAGCCAAAACCAGCCCTCCTGCTTTGCGTTGATGAGGGGCAAACATGCCAAAACACTTGTCTGCAAATGCAATTTGTGGCTTAGCTTCTTATACTAAGTCATGTGGCAAAGACCTTTAACAAGTTGCTTGTGAATTCCTGTCCTCAATCTCTCTGAAGAGGATATTTGCATAATTATATCTCCAGAGGAGCATTGCATGGCCTATAAGTCACCTTATGCTGACTTGATATTTTCTACAAAGAAAAACTTTACAACTTATAATTGCTGTTAGAGCCTCTCGCCAGCCAAACCAGTCCTCTTGCTGTGCACTGAGCTCAGGGGCAAATACCCTAAAACAATGACTGCAAATGGAGTTTCAGGTTTAGCTTCTTATACTAAATGTTGCTGCCAGCCATTTAAAAATGTTGATATTGTCTTTTAAGACTACTACCCTCGATAGGTAGCATCAGAGTTCCTAACCTCTTTCTCTTTAAAGAAGCTATTTGCTTATTTATGAGTCTATAAATATGCCTTAAAGACAATTTACAGAATAGAAGCAAATTAATTGCTTTAAATAATTATTTTAAGCTTAGGTGGTAATGAGGTGGCAGGTTGTAGATTTTCTTGAAGAGATGAGTTTTGGTTTTCGGGTTGCATCTAAAAGCTTCAAATGTGAAGACAATCTGATGTGCTGAGGTAGTGAGTTTCAGATTATAGGGGACGCTTGCATGAAATCTTCAAGATGATTTGCGCGAGGAACATACTTCGCAAGGGCAAATGAAAGGAGATCTTGCAAAGGGTACAGATTACATGTACTGTAGGTAGGTATTGGGTGACAAGTTTGGAGACGTATGGATGAGAAAGATTATCTACGGTAGTAAATTAAACTGAATTTACTGGGTATTGGAGAAGCAGCAGGTCCCAGAAGAGAGCCTTGAGGGTCATCATAAGAGAAAGGTTGGGATGCGGAATTAGTGTGGCGTAAATGTGTGGTTAGTGAGGTATGACAATATCTAGGAAAGGGCAAAGTTTGTGATTCCAAGAGATAACATGATTTGTAACTGGACGGAGTGGTCAGCTATCTCAAAGGAAGAGGACAGGACTACAAAAAGTATAGTCTTTGGCAGTTAGCAGGTCGTTTGTCACTTTGGTTAGGGCTGTTTCAGTAATGTGATGGAACAGAAGCCAGAAATTAGTTTCTTGACGAGCGTGGTTGCAGAATAGTTTATGGTAAAAGTATTGTTGTAGGAGTTTTAAGACAAATGGAAGAAGTGATATGAGGATAATACCTTGATGTAAAGGCTGGGTCAAGAAATGGCTTCTTCAGAATGGATGTGATGGTTGCATGTTAGAAAGCAGAAGGAAATATAGCAGCAATTAATGATAAGTTAAAGAGATGAGTTAGAACTAACATAAGTGTAAAACTGTGGAACTGCAAATTTCATGAAATTTGGCTCAAAGTTTATCCTCTGTAGATTGATCAACTCATCTCTATTAATGACCACTGAGGGCAGTTGAGGGGTAAACACTGTGATTTTTCCCTATTACAAAAATTATTTTAATTCCTTCAGTCTTGTGTAGTTTGATGAAATAGTGAGGATGGACCTTTGTAAAGTTGTGCTCTATGAGGACCAACACTGGACAATCACCTTGATTTTATTGGATGCTAAGTTAAACAATGTGATGTTATTCATTGTTTTACAGGTGCTACACCTGCTATATGTATTCATGGTTCTCAGTCAGGTGTCTTTAAGGCTGTAATATATGTATCACGATCCATTTTTGATTTGTGGCAGCTCTGGTTCCACTCAGTTTAAACTTTTTTCTTTTAGGCCAGCGGGGGTTAATGTCAGTTTTTCCCTGCTGGCAGTCTGCCCCCTGTTGTCCTCTCTGGGGAGGAGAACACATTGGTGCAGACAGATGAACCTGCGCAGTTTGGAGGAGTTTCATCACAATCAGGGGTGCCTGAAGTTCACCGTGGTTTGGGTGCATGTTTCGATTGTGTGCAGACTGGTCATTTCATCGGTGTCTGCCCATCTCTCGCCAAAGTATCAACACCACCTCATAAGCCACGTCCCCTTGGTCGTGTGGAGCGAGGCGACCAGGGTGTGTATATTTCCTCCATCTTCTCACCTCAGTGCAACATCCCTGCTGAAGTGGTGGTTGGTGGGGTGACTGAGACTATACCAGTGCTGGTGGACAGTGGAGCTGGATTCAATTTGGTGGATTCTCAATTTGTCCAGACCCATAGTCTGAGGGGTAGGGCACTGGTGAGACCCCTAAGCCTTCAGGCAATTGACTCTGTCCCACTCAGCCAGGGGAGGGTGACCCAAGTCGTAGAAAATATACACCTGCATATAGGGACTCGTCATGAAGAGTCCCTTTCGTGCTACGTCTTGGAGGGTATGCCAACTATCATCGTATTAGGCCTACCTTGGTTGAAAAAACACAACCCAGTCATAGATTGGTGGTCCAGCGAAGTAGTCAGCTGGGACCAGTCATGTAAGGACTGCTGCCATGGAGCTACGATCTCTGCCATCCTTCTGCAATCTACCCCTTCTTCTCCATTGGGTGCAGTAGAGGTGCTGCCAGGGAGAAGGGGCAAGACTCAACACTCACCATAAGTAAACCCTGAGTCTTGGAATCCTCTTTGGAGGAGGGTCAGGGGAGGGTGGTGGTACCATCTGTGGGTAGTGGGGGTATTAGTTTGGTGACACAGGGGGACGCCTCTGTTGTAGGTTCCATTAAGAATTCTCCATCTTGTGGCAGACGCATGAGTGGAAATAAACGTTCAGGTCCGCACGTGTGTGAATGAGTACATGTAGGTGTACACCAAAAACATCAGGTGGAAGTGTACTACTGGGACCTCGAGTTCTAGGGTGATCGGGCCGTATTGGGTGTCGGCCATTCTCAGCTCGGGGACTTTCCAGTATTTCCATAATGCAATTACACAACTCATTCCACAGGTCGGCGCTCTGGAGATTTGTGGCGCCTCCGGAGCCTACGTTATTGTCACCTCCATCAGGCTGTGTTTGCTGTAAACCTGAGGATCAGGTGACTGCAGAGGTGAACTCTGGTGGATCAAGGCGTCCTCACCATATGTCGTTTTCTGGTGAGGTCCGGTGTTGAGGGTCTAAAGGCCCCTCACTGAAAGGAAAGTACTGTCACGATTCATTTTTGATTTGTGGCAGCTTTAGTTCCACTCAGTTAAAAATTTTTCCTTTCAGGCCAGCCTGGGTTAATGTCAGTTTTTCCCCCTGGCAGTCTTTTGTAATTGCAGTGCTGCTGGGTCAGCTGATGTGGGTGGTGACCACTCCGACCATCCTTTAAAAGGTCAGCTGACTGTGGTGATACAGTTTCTTTCTGGAGACCAGTCTAGCAGGATCAACTCTCTGGTGTCAGCCACATCTGGTGTTTGGAGTCCAGTTGCTATTGTTATCTGCAGTGTGGAGCTTAGCAGTGGTGTTCATAAGCTAAGTGTGGTGTTTTTTTGCCTTGTCCCTTTGGTTTTTGTCACTTTCCCCTCTGTGTATTATCTGAAAAGGTGAGGCTGGTGCTCCTTGCCGTCCAGTGCACTAGCCAGGGCAGTAATAGGTGACTACTAGGGACTAGGTTTGTGACGGCGACAGGGGGGAGGACCCGCATAGGGCATTAGGGGAGTGCAGGAACAGGCTCAGGTTTGAGCTCAGGTGGTAACCATCCCTCATTCCCTATTGGTAGGGCCTTCCTCTCACCTTTTCCATCCCATTGTTTGTGAGTTGTGCCGTCCGCTGACCAACCACCCGTTGGGTCGTTTCACACCGTGAAAGTGACTTTGTGATAATATGTGTAGCAGTAGTCACTCAAGTAAGCTGGTTCAAAGGTCACATATAGGGATAATGAGCATTGTGCCACACAGGCTCTGTCTTAGGTAAGGCCCGGTTGTAAAGCATCTTAATGAACCTTATTGTTAGTCATTTAAATACAGTAATTTAGTCAACTGGGCAAATTGGCACATCAAAGGTGCACATGTCCTTAGCTACATTTACCCATGTTTGAACCTCAGCTACCCAACAGAAGGAGGGACCTTGAAATTGAATGGGCAGTTTTCGGACAGCTAACACCACCATCGGCCAAAATCTGAATGTTGATGATATTGGGCATGGTGGAGTTAGCTCTCCATAAATAGAGGTTTCAGCAGCTGTTGCAATTGGATATATTGTAAACCAATTTCAGTGCACAGCCTGTATAGAATGTGTGTATAAGACAAAACACCCTGGTTTAGGAAAATGAACTTAGACAGCGAGGGAGCCATCCTGCTCAGCTATGAAACATCTTGTTGCGAGCTACATTGTGAATTGTGCTATTAGACTATTCCTGTTACTGGAGTTGACTGACAAGCTCTGTAACTCAACTCATGCGGAATTGCCAGGTTTTGTACTTCAACTCGTGTAACTGTCAAGCTCTAAACATTTATTATGTTGTATAACCTCCAACCTTGAGGTCTCAATACTGTCTGAAACTGCTGGGATTCTACCATCATTAAAGTACTACATTCTGCCATTATAAAGATACTACATACGTTAATTGTATCATGCTGGGTAAACATCTGTTCCAATTGAAATTAGTCTGCATGAGTTACTAAAGTGATATAATGAGTTAAAGTCATAGTGTACATGCCAAAGAAAGCATCTTATACCTGGATTAGACTACTTAGTAGGAGGGTTGGTGCTACTACTCTAGAGTGTCCCAGTTTGGACAATTAGGAAAGTAACAATAGGGACCCTGGTGTGATTACTGGAGAAGCAGTATCTTCTGGGTTTACTTGTCAAGGTGTAAGCTTTGATTTGAATTCTGAGGAATTGGGTATGCACTAGAAACTGTAATTGTAGAGGACTATGTTTACTTGAAAAAGAAAAAAAAGCAAAGGCACAGAACACCCTTAACTGCAATTCATTGGCTGGACCATTTTTTAAGTTAATGTGAAGCAGTAGATCTACTACAGGAATTGAACCAAGTTCTGTCTGAGATCTAAGAATCTGTTTACATGAAGCATTCAGCGACATTATTTAACCAACTATTGGTAACCCTTTTCTTTAATTTGACAGTCACTTAATATCCTGTTTAAACAGATGAAACAAAAATAGCAGATTGCATAGTGCACATAGGCTACCATGATTCTTGGCAGTGTGTGTTCTGCTTATACAGTATGATTTGTCGCCGAAAACGATGATCTTTTGAGTTGAACAAAATATCATTGTACCGTTTTTCTCATTCATCAGGTGATCAACACTTTTTATACTGCAAGATAATCGTGAAATAAATATTTTTAACTTGCTTCTTCATGATTATTCATCATTGTGAATTCAGCTTAACCCCTTAGTGACAGAGTCATTTTGCAGCTTAATGACAGGGCCAATTTTTACAATTCTGACCACTGTCACTTTATGAGGTTATAACTCTGGAACACTTTAACGAATCCCGTTGATTTTGAGATTGTTTTTTCGTGACATATTGTACTTCAAGTTAGTGGTAACATTTCTTTGATATGACTTGTGTTTATTTATGAAAAAAATGGAAATATGGCAAAAATTTTGAAAATTTAACAATTTTCAAACTTTAAATTTTTATGCCCTTAAATCAGAGAGATATGTCACACAAATTTCTTAATAAATAACATTTCCCACATGTCTACTTTACATCAGCACAATTTTGGGAACAAAATTTTTTTTGTTACGAAGTTATAAGGGTTAAAAGTTGACCAGCGATTTCTCATTTTTACAACACCATTTTTATTTTAGGGACCACATCACATTTGAAGTCACTTTGAGAGGTCTATACGATAGAAAATACCCAAAAGTGACACCATTCTAAAAACTACACCCCTCAAGGTGCTCAAAACCACATTCAAGAAGTTTATTAACCCTTTACGTGCTTCACAGGAACTGAAGCAATGTGGAAGGAAAAAATTAACATTTAACTTTTTTTGCAAAAACTTACTTCAGAACCTATTTTTTTATTTTCACAACTGTTAAAAGAAAAAATGAACCACAAAATTTGTTGTGCAATTTCTCCTGAATAAGTCGATACCCCATATGTGGGGGTAAACCACTTTTTGGGCGCACAGCAGAGGTCGCAAGGGAAGGAGCGACAATTGACTTTTTCAGCGCAGAATTGGCTGGAAGCCATGTCGCGTTTGTAGAGGCCCTGATGTGTCTAAACAGTGGAAACCCATCACAAGTGACCCCATTTTGGAAACTAGACCCCCTAAGGAACTTAGCTAGATGTGTGGTGAGCACTTTGAACCTCCAAGTGCTTCACAGAAGTTTATAACATAGAACAGTGAAAATAAAAAATCATATTTTTTCCACAAAAACAATCTTTTCACCCCAATTTTTATTTTCCCAAGGGTAACAAGACCCCAAAAGTTTTTGTGCAATTTGTCCTGAGCATGCTGATACCCCATATGTGGGGGTAAACCACTGTTTGGGTGCATGGCAGAGCTTGGAAGGGAAGGAGCGCCGTTTGACTTTTTCAGCGCAGAATTGGCTGGACGTCATGTCGTGTTTGTAGAGGCCCTGATGTGTCTAAACAGTGGAAACCCCCCACAATTGACCCCATTTTGGAAATTAGACCCCCTAAGGAACTTATCTAGATGTGTGGTGAGCACTTTGAACCTCCAAGTGCTTCACAGAAGTTTATAACATAGAACCGTGAAAATAAAAAATCATATTTTTTCCACAAAAACGATCTGTTCACCCCAATTTTTATTTTCCCAAGGGTAACAAGACCCCAAAAGTTTTTGTGCAATTTGTCCTGAGTACGCTGATACCCCATATGTTGGGGTAAACCATTGTTTGGGCGCACGGCAGGGCTCGGAAGGGAGGGAGCGCCATTTAACTTTTTGAAAGCCACGTCGTGTTTGGAGACCCCCTGATGTGTCTAAACAGTGGAAACCCCCCACAAGTGACCCCATTTTGGAAACTAGACACCTTAAGGAACTTATCTAGATGTGTGGTGAGCACTTTGAACCCCCAAGTTTTTTCACAAAAATTTATAAACGCAGAGCTGTGAAAATAAAAAATCATTTTTTTTCTCAAAAATGATTTTTTTAGCCAGCTATTTTTTATTTTCCCAAGGGTAACAGGAGAAATTAGAACCCCAAAATTGGTGTGCAATTTGTCCTGAGTATGCTGATACCCCATATGTAAATCCCAACCCTAATTCCAACCCTAATTGTAACCCTAACCTTAATTGTAACCCTAACTCTAATTGTAACCCTAACCCTAATTTTAACCCTAACCCTAATTGTAAACCTAACCCTAATTATAACCCTAATTATAACCCTAACCCTAAGGCTAGGTTCATTTTGCGTTTTACAAGCCCGTTCAACACATAGCGTTGACGGGCTGGTAACGGTATAGCATAACGCGATCGCGTTATGCTATACCCGCTAGCGCAGAGGAATCAGCAGATGATTCATCTGCGCTAGCGGTGACGGAGCCCAAACGCTGCAGCCTGCGTCCAAGGCTCCGTCACTGAATGATGGCACGTCGCAAACGCATGCCGTTTTACGGCATGCGTAGCGATGCGCCCTCAAATGGGGGTGAATGGCAGCGTTAACGGACTGCGTTACACCGCGTTATACCGCGGTGTAACGTAATCCGTCTAACGGACTGCCATAACGCAGAATGAACCCAGCTTAACCCTAACGCTAATTATAACCCTAACCCTAATGCTAACCATAACCCTATAAACCTAACCCTAATTATAACCCTAACCCTAATTATAACCTAACCCTAAATAACCCTAACAGAAAAATGAAAATAAATATAATTTATATTTTTTATTATATGTCCCTAACTAAGGGGTGATAAATGGGGGGGTTATGTACTGTTTTTTTTATTTTGATCACTGTGATAGTTTATCACAGTGATCAAAATGCACTTTCTGGAGAATGAATGAAAAAAATTTTGAATCTGCCGCCAAGCAGATCGGCGGGCGCACTGCCCATGCGCCCGCCATTTTTTTTTTCCAGGAAGAAGACCGGGTGGATCGGAGGCCAGGGGGACCTGCCAGAGGACACCGGCAGGTACAGGGGGGGTTCAGGGGGACATGGGGACCCTCATTTTCTCCCCTCTGATGTGCGATCACATCAGAGGGGAGAGAAATCTTTTTTTTTTTTTTTTTTTTTGCGATCGCGTCTATGCTTGCATAGCACCGATCGCAACACCGGGATCGGTGAATACCGACCCGGATCATGTTCTCCGGGGGTAGCCGAGACCCCAGAGAATATTTGCCCATCCCCCCGGCACATAGCGGCACATAGCGGCGGGCGCTGCGCCCGCCATTTTCTTCATCGCGCCAGCACGGGGGGACACCGGAGGGCCCTGGGGCCACATGCAGGGGATCGGGGGCCACATGGGGGTCCTGGGGACCCTTTTTCTCTGTCCTCTGATGTCCGATGACATCAGAGGACACAGAAATTAAATGGCACAACTTTTTTTTTTGTTGCGGTCGCTGTTATAGGGTTAATAACGGCGATCGCAACATCGGTGTCGGTAAAAACCGACCCGATTCATGTTCTCCGGGGTCTCGGCTACCCCCAGTAGCCGAGACCCCGGAGAAAATGCGCTTCTGGGGGGCGCTATTCACTTTTTCCACAGCGCCATTAATTAACGGCGCTGTGGTTTAAGTACCCTTAATGACCGCCGTTAAAAGGCGTATCGGCGGTCGTTAAGGGGTTAAAATATGACAAGGTAACATACATGTAAGGTTTCCCCTAAGGCTAAGGCTACATGGCGACATGTGTCACATGACACTGAAACCACAGCGATATTGGATGTAATAATTTCCAATGGTGTATTGATGAGGCTGTAACACAAAGTTGCAAATGTTTCCAAATGTGTTGGATATTCTGTAGCTGGTTGCAAACTGCAACACATTTGCCATAGACTTCAATGCATGTGACATGCTACATGTGATTTGTGCGCACCTTATCTGCAATTTGACTGTTTTACTTACAATAAAATCAAGCGTTAAAAGAGAAAATTAAAAAAATTACTTTGTGCGACAAATGTTGCCGTGTAGCCCTAGCCTTCATTGTGCGATACATGTTGCAGTGCTGCCCTATCCTTAATTGTGCGACACGTTGCCGTGTAGCCCTAGCCTTAATTGTGTGACACATGTTGCCGTGTAGCCCTAGCCTCAATTGTGTGACACTTGTTGCCGTGTAGCCCTAGCCTCAATTGTGCAACACAAGTTTGTTGTGAACGTTCTGAAGACAACTTCTGAGCGCAGGATTCCTCTGGTGGTTGCTGACGGTATTGAAGCTGTATTGAATGACAAGGCTTCCGCACCTGGAAGCGAGGACTGGCAATCAGGAGAGACGGACTGGGCTAAGTGAGCTGCCTTCCCATGATCCTCGCCGGTGATCAATTGTTGTTTCCTGGTTCATTTGGAAGTCAGCTGTTGTCTTGCCTTCGTCTGCTACTTTCAGATAAGTTATTTGCTGCTTGTTTCTATCGTGTTTGCTATTTCCATTTTTTGTCTACTCTTTTGAGGGAAGTTAGCCGGGTTCCCCTCCAGAGGCCTGTGCTACTCCTGTTTATTAGTAGCCACTGTTTATTTGTTCAATTGGTCTGTCCCTGCTATTTGAGTGGCTGCGGGTTAGCTGCTTGTTCACACAAGAAATCTGATTTAGCGGGTGGCGAGATCGTGTGATCTCAGCATTTTTGAAATCAGAAGTGTTGGAAGTTTTTCTAGGATTTTGATGGGTTGAAGATAGTATTCTGTCCTGTCCTGTCCTATCTAGGCAGTGTTTGGCCCCAGCGTTTGCTCACTATTTTCTGCCTGCATTTGTATTTCGTCTTGTCTAACCGCCATTATATGTGTGGGGGCTACCTATTCCTTTGGGGCTCTACTCCGGGGCAGTTAGCTTTCCTGTTTATATCTTTAGGTCTAGCCAGCTCTCCGGCTGTGCCGAGGCGTCTAGGTCACCGTAGGTACATCCCTCGGCTGTTTCTAGTTGTGCGTTAGTTTAGGGATCTGCAACCCATTAGTTCCCAACCTCTCTGGGTGTTCGGCTGCCTTGGCTGTTTTATGCTCCTGTCTTCCTCAGCTATCAAATCATAACAGAATCACCGGCCTTACTGAAAATTCTATGGTACTCAACAGAAGGGAAAAATAGTAAAAAAAAAAAGTTGTCAGAATTTTTTATATATTTTTTCCTCTTTTTCTCTGAGGAGGAGATGCCTGATGTAGAACCTAGGATTCCTACTCCAGATTTGTTTTTCGGGGATCGGTCTAAATCTTTGAATTTTAAAAATAAGTCTAAGTTGTTTTTTACCTTGAAACCTACGTCCTCGGGGAACGCAGCACAGCAGGTTCAAATTGTCATCTCCCTGTTGCACGGCAACCCTCAGGATTGGGCCCTTTCCCTGACACCTGGGGATCCGGTTTTGACTGATGTTGATGTGTCTTTTCAGGCTCTGGGTTGTTGTATGATGAACCTAATGTTACTGATCAAGCTGAGAAAACCTTGTTGGCATTGAATCAGGATCAAGAAGCTGCAGAGCTATTTTGTCAGAAATTCTGAAAGTGAGCAGTCCTTACTAAATGGAATGATGATGCCCTGGCAGCTCTTTTTCGGAAGGGTCTGGCAGAGACTGTAAAGGACGTTATGGTGGGATTTCCTGTTCCCTCTGGTCTCAATGACTCTATGTCATTAGCTATTCAAATTGACAGACGTTTACGTGAGCATAGAAATATGCAAGAGTTGGTGATGCCTTGCGAGCCAGCCCCTGAACCCATGCAGTGTGATGGAGTGGTTTCTGGGGCTCAGTGTCGAGAGTTTCAGAAATCGTAATAAGTTGTGCTTCTATGTCGAGACACTTCTCATACTATTTCCGTCTGCCCTAAGAGGGGAAGACGTTTTGTGCGCTGAGTTGTTTTGGGTAATATTCAGAATAAATTTCTTTTGACTGTTACCTTGATTTGCTCGGTGTCCACATTTTCGGCTCAGGCTTTTGTTGATTCAGAAGCAGCTCTAAACCTGATGGATTTTGATTTTGCCAAACTTTGTGGTTTTCCCATGGTACCCCTGCGGAGGTCTATTCCTTTGCTGGGTATTGATTCTACCCCTTTGGCGGAGAATAAACCCCAGTTTTCGACCCAGGTGATAATGCGGGTTGACCCGGACCACCAAGAGAATTGCAAATTTTTGGTGTTACATAATTTACATGACATTATTGTACTGGGTTTTCCTTGGTTACAGACTCATAATCCTGTTTTGGATTGGAAGTCTGTGTCTGTGGTCAGTTGAGGTTGTCAATGTGTTCGTAGTGACACTCCTGTTTTTTCTACCTCTCCCCAGTCTCAAGATGTCCCTGACTATTTGGCTGATTTTTCTGATGTGCTTAGTGAGAGTAAGTCTGCGTCCTTACCTCCTCATAGAAGTTATGATTGCACGATTGAGTTAGTACCCGGTTGTAAATTTCCCAAGTGTCGGCTCTTCAATTTATCGGTACCCGAGCATGATGCTATGCGATCTTATATCAAAGAATCTTTGGAGAAGGGTCATATCAGACCATCCTCTTCACCCTTGGGTGCCGGCTTTTTCTTTGTGGCCAAAAAGGATGGTTCATTGAGGCCATGTATTGACTATCGTCTCCTTAAATGGAATCTGTCACCCCATTTTTGCCCTATATGCTGCGGTCACCGCCATCAGGGGCTTATCTACAGCATTCTGTAATGCTGTAGATAAGCCCCCGATGTCACCTGAAAGTGAAGAAAAACGAGTTAGATTATAGTCACCCAAGGGCATTCCGCCGTCCGGTCGGGTACGGAGGGAGTTGCGGTCCGGTTCGGCGCCTCCCATCTTTTAGCGAAGTCAGCCTCTTCTTTCCATCCTGTCGTGGCTCCTAGCAGGCGCACTGCTCTGCCCTGGTGAGGGCAGAGCAGAGTACTACAGTGCTCAGGACCTCTCTGACCTTTACCGGCGCCTGCGCACTGCAGTACTCTGCTCTGCCCTCACCAGGGCAGAGCAGTGCGCCTGCGCAGGAGCCACAACGGGACAGAAAGAAGAGGTCAGCTTCTCTACAAGATGGGAGGCGCCGAACCGGACCGCGACTCCCTCTGGACACAACCGGATGGCGGAACACCCCTGGGTGAGTGTAATCTAACTCGTTTTTATTCACTTTTAGGTGACATCGGGGGCTTATCTACAGCATTACAGAATGCTGTAGATAAGCCCCTGATAGCGGTGGCCGCAGCTTATAGGGCAAAAATGGGGTGACAGATTACCTTTAATAAGATCACTGTTAAATATCAGTATCCATTACCCCTGATTTCTGATTTATTCTCCAGAGTGAAAGGTGCCAGTTGGTTTACCAAGCTTGACCTTAGGGGGGCGTATAATCTTATTCGCATCAAGCACGGAGATGAATGGAAGATGGCGTTTAATACCCCTGAGGAGCATTTTGAGTACCTAGTGATGCCTTTTGGGCTCACTAATGCCCCTTCCGTCTTCCAGGCTTTCATGAACGATATTTTCCGGGATTTGGTGGATAAATTTCTGATCGTTTATTTGGACGATATTTTGATATTTTCCAATGACTGGAATTCTCATGTGGAACATGTTCGGACGGTATTCCGGATTTTGAGAGAGAATGCTTTGTAAGTTAAGGGATCGAAATGTCTCTTTGGCGTACAGAAGGTTTCGTTTTTGGGATTCATTTTGTCTCCGTCTGCTATTGAAATGGACCCGGTCAAGGTTCAGGCCATTTGTGATTGGGTTCAGCCCACTTCATTGACGGCTCTTCAGAGATTTTTGGGTTTTGCTAATTTCTACCGTAAATTTATAAGTAATTTCTCTGGTATTGTGAAATCACTGACTGATTTGACCAAAAAGGGTTCTGATGTGGTGAATTGGTCTCCTGAGGCAGTTTCTGCGTTTCAGGAGCTCAAGCGGAGATGCACTTCTGCTCCTGTTCTACGGCAACCTGATGTTTCTCTACCATTTCAGGTGGAGATAGATGCTTCTGAGATTGGTGCAGGAGCTGTTTTGTCCCAAAGGGATCCTGTAACCTCTAAGATTAACCCTTGTGCCTTCTTCTCCGAAAGTTTTCCCCAGCTGAACGTAATTATGATGTGGAGAATCGGGAATTATTGGCTTTGAAGTGGGCGTTTGAAGAGTGGAGACATCGGTTGGAGGGAGCCAAACATCAAGTTGTGGTCCTCACTGACCACAAAAATTTGAACTATCTCGAATCAGCCAAGCGACTGAATCCCAGACAGGCCAGGTGGGCCTTGTTTTCACGCGTTTTAACTTTGTGGTCTCCTTCCTCCCGGGTACTAAGAATGTTAAGACGGATGCCCTCTCTAGGAGTTTCCTTGCGGATTCTATTGATGTGACTGAGCCTACGGCCATTCTGAAGGAGGGTGTCATTCTTTCCGCTATCTCACCCGATTTGAGACTGGCCCTGGAACAATTTCAGGGGGATAAACCTGAGCGTTGCCCTGCAGGGAAATTGTATGTCCCAGACCAATGGAGAGAAAAAGTTATGTCTGAAGTCCATTGCTCTGCATTGGCTGGTCATCCCGGTATTTTTGGTACTAGAGATATGGTGAGTCGTCCTTTTGGTGGCCTACTTTATCTCGTGAGTGTTGTCAGGAACTTTGTGCAGTCCTGTGGGACTTGTTCTCGGTCCAAAACTTGCTCTCGCACTAGTGGATTGTTAATGCCATTGCCTGTGCCCAAGAGGCCATGGACCCATATCTCTTTGGATTTTATTTCCGACCTCCGTCTTTCAGAGAATGACCGTTATCTGGGTGATCTGTGATAGGTTTTCCAAGATGATCCATCTTGTGCCACTGTCGAAGTTGCCATCCTCCTCCGAGTTGGTGCCCTTGTTTTTTCAGCAGGTGGTTCGGTTGCACAGCATACCAGAGAACATTGTGTCTGACAGTGGAGTTCAATTTGTTTCCAGATTTTGGAGGACATTTTGTTCTAAACTGGGAGTTCAGCTGTCTTTCTCCTCTGCGTTTCACCCTCAGACCAATGGGCAGACGGAGAGAACAAACCAGACCTTGGAGACTTATTTGAGATGTTTTGTGTCTGCTCATCAGGATGACTGGGTCTCTTTTTTGCCTTTGGCTGAATTTGCTCTGAATAATAGGGCTAGTTCTACCACCTTGATGTCTTCTTTTTTCTGCAATTTCGGGTTTCATCCTCGGCTTTCTTCGGGGCAGGTGGAGGCTTCTGTCTGTCCGGGTGTTGACTCTATGGTGGAGAGAATGCAGCAGATTTGGGATCAAGTAGTGGATAAATTGTCTCTCTATCAGGAGAGGGCCCAGCGGTTTGCCAACCGGCATAGGACTGATGGTCCTCGGTTTAAAGTGGATGACTTGGTTTGGTTGTCCTCAAAGAATATACCTATGAAGGTTGCATCTCCAAAGTTTAAGCCAAGGTTCATTGGACCTTATAGGATCTTGGAAGTCCTTAATCAAGTTTCTTTTTGTTTGGCTCTTCCAGGAACGTTTAAGATTCATAAAGTCATCCACAAATCTTTATTGAAAAATGTTTGTCGAGCCAGTGGTTCTTATGGCTGCGCTTCCTGAGCCTGTTTTGGTTGAGGGCAATCTGGAGTATGAAGTGGAGAAGATATTGGATTCTCATTTGGCTAGACGGAGACTCCAGTACTTGGTTAAGTGGAAAGGTTATGGTCTGGAGGACAATTCTTGGGTGTTTGCTTCTGACATTCATGCAGAGAGACTGGTTCGTGCCTATCATCGAGCTCATCCTGATCAGCCTGGTGGCGCAGGTGAGGGTTCCGTGACCCTCCTCAAGGGGGAGGTACTATTGTGAACGTTCTGGAGATGACTTCAGAGCGGAGGCTCCCTCTGGTGGTTGCTGACGGTATTGAAGCTGTACTGAATGACAAGGCTTCCGCACCTGGAAGCGAGGACTGGCAATCAGGAGAGACGGACTGGGCTGATATCAGTGAGCTGCCTTCCCATGATCCTCGTTGGTGATGAATTGTTGTTTCCTGGTTCATTTGGAAGTCAGCTGGTGTCTTGCCTTCATCTGCTACTTTCAGATACGTTAATTGCTGCTTGTTTCTATCGTGTTTGCTATTTCCATTTTTTGTCTGCACTTTTGTGGGAGGTTAGCCGGGTTCCCCTCCAGAGGCCTGTGCTACTCTGTTTTTCAGTAGCCACTGTTTATTTATTCAATTGCTCTGTTCCTGCTATTTGAGTGGCTGCGGGTTAGCCGCTTGTTCACACCAGAGATATGATTTAGCGAGTGATCTCAGCATTTTTTAAATCAGAAGTGTTGGAAGTTTTTCTAGGGTTTTGCTGGGTTGCAGATAGTATTCTGTCCTGTCCTGTCCTCTCCTATCTAGGCAGTGTTTGGCCCCAGCGTTTGCTCACTCTATTTTCTGCCTGCATTTGTATTTTGTCTTGTCTAACCACCATTATATGTGTGGGGGCTACATATTCCTTTGGGGCTCTACTCCGGGGCAGTTAGCTTTCCTGTTTATATCTTTAGGTCTAGCCAGCTCTCCGGCTGTGCTGAGGCGTCTAGGTCACCGTAGGTACATCCCACGGCTGCTTCTAGTTGTGCGGTTAGTTTAGGGATCTGCAACCCATTAGTTCCCAACCTCTCTGGGTGGATGCCTTGGCTGTTTTTTGCTCTTGTCCTCCTCAGCTACCAAATCATAACGCATGTTGCAGTGTAGCCCTAGCCTCAATTGTACGACACATGTTGCCGTGTTGTCCTAGCCTTAATTGAGCCACACATTGCCGTGTAGCACTAGCCGTAATTGTGCGACACATGTTGCCGTGTATCCCTAGCCTCAATTATGCGATTCATGTTGCCGTGTAGCCCTAGCCTTAATTGTGTGACACATGAGGCCGTGTAGCCCTAGCCTCAATTGTGCAACACCTGTTGCCGTGTAGCCCTTGCCTTAATTGAGCGACACATATTGCCGTGTAGCCCTAGCCTTAATTGTGTGACACATGAGGCGGTGTAGCCCTAGCCTTAATTGTGAGACACATGTTGCCGTGTAGCCCTATCCTCAATTGTGCAACACCTGTTGCCATGTAGCCCTAGCCTTAATTGTGCGACACATGTTGCCGTGTAGCCTTAGCTTCAATTGTGACACATGTTGCCGTGTAGCCCTGGCCTTAATTGTGTGACACATGTTGCCGTGTAGCCCTAGCCCTAATTGTGCAACACCTGTTGCCGTGTAGCCCTTGTCTTAATTGTACGACACATATTGCCATGTAGCCCTAGCCTTAAGTGTGCGACACATGTTGCCGTGTAGCCCTAGCCTCAATTGTGCGACACATGAAGCCATGTAGCCCTAGCCTCATTTGTGACACATGTTGCCGTGTTGTTGCCACATGCCATGTAGCCCTAGCTTCAATTGTGCGACACATGTTGCAATTTAGCCCTAGCTTTAATTGTGCGACACATGTTGCTGTGTAGCCCTAGCCTTAATTGTGCGACACATGTTGCCGTGTAGCCCTAGCCTCATTTGTGCGACACATGTTGCCGTGTAGTACTAGCCTTAATTGTGCGACACATGTTGCTGTATAGCCCTAGCCTTAATTGTGTGACACATGTTGCCGTGTGTCTCTTGCTTTAATTGTGCGACACTTGTTGCCGTATAGCCCTAGCTTTAACCCCTTAATGACCGCCGATACGCCTTTCAATGGCGGTAGTTAAGGATATTTAAAACACACAGCGCCGTTAATTAATGGTGCTGTGGAAAAAGTGCATAGCGCCCACCAGACTTGGATTTTCCCCAGGGTCTCAGTTGCCGGAGTCAGCCCAGACCCCAGAGTACATGATTCGGGTCGGTTTTTATATTTATTTTCATTTTTCCATTAGGGTTAATGTTAGAATTAGGGTTGGAATTAGGGTTAGAGTTAGAATTAGGGTTAGGGTTGAAATTAGGGTTAGGATTAGGGTTAGGGTTTAGGGTTAGGGTTGTGATTAGGGTTAGGGGTATGTTGGGGTTAGAGTTGGAGCTAGAATTGAGGGGTTTCCACTGTTTAGTCACATCAGGGGGTCTCCAAACGCAACATGACAGAACATTCCTTCAAAGTCTGCATTCAAAAATGGCGCTCCTTCCCTTCCAAGCTCTCCCATGCGCCCAAACAGTGGTTTCCCCCCACATATTGGGTATCGGTGTACTCAGGACAAAATTGCACAACAACTGTTAGCCTTGTGTTCTCCTGTTAGCCTTGTGAAAATAAAAAAGCGGGCTAAAAAAATAATTTTGGAGACAAAAAAAGATTTTATATTTTCACTGCTCTGCGTTATAAACTTCTGTGAAGCACTTGGGGGTTCAAAGTGCTCACCACACATCTAGATAAGTTCATTAAGGGGTCTAGTTTCCAAAATGATGTCACTTGTGGGGGATTTCACTGTTTAGGCACATCAGGGGCTCTCCAAACGCAACATGGCATCTGATCTCAATTCCAGCCAATTCTGCATTGAAAAAGTCAAACAGTGCTCCTTCCCTTGCGAGCTCTGCCATGCGCCCAAAAAGTGGTTTACCCCCACATGTGGGGTATCAGCGTATTCAGGAGAAATTGCACAACAAATTTTGTGGTTCATTTTTCTTTTAACACTTGTGAAAATAAAAAAAAAATTGGTTCTGAAGTAAATTTTTTGCAAAAAAAAGGTAAATGTTAATTTTTCCCTTCCACATTGCCTCAGTTCCTGTGAAGCACATAAAGGAATAATAAACGTCTTGAATGTGGTTTTTAGCACCTTGAGGGGTCCAGTATTTAGACTGGTGTCACTTTTGGGTATTTTCTGTCATGTACACATGTACACATGATGTGTACACCCATCAAAGTGACTTTAAATATGATGTGGTCCCTAAAAAAAATGGTTTTGTAAATTTTGTTGTAAAAATGAGAAATCGCTGGTCAATTTTTAACCCTTATAAACTAAATAAACAAAATTGTGCTGATGTAAAGTAGACATGTGAAAAATGTTAATTATTAAGAAATTTGTGTGACATATCTCTCTGATTTAAGGGCATAAAAATTTAAAGTTTGAAAATTGCAACATTTTCAAAATTTTTGCCATATTTCCATTTCTTTCATAAATAAGCACAAGTCATATCGAAGAAATTTTACCACTACCATGAAGTAAAATATGTCATGAAAAAACACTCTCAAAATCAGTGGAATCCGTTAAAGCGTTCCAGAGTTATAACCTCATAAATTGACAGTGGTCAGAATTGTAAAAATTGGTCTGGTCTTTAAGATGCAAAATGGCCCCGTCACTAAGGAGTTAACATTATGGCATAATAAAGTATCATCTAAATATCATTTAAGTGCATCAATTTAAAATGATAAAATAATGATATTTTGACTTGAAGGTCATTTTAGTCTTGCAGGTAACATGCTCAGAATACTTAAGGTATTGTCAAATTCTATAGTACAGATCAAATATTGGTCAGCCATGACACATGAAACAAAAAACGACTGAGATGTTCATTACCATATGCAAATATAATTCATCTTTTTCTATTCCCTTTGTGCACAGACCTTGAAGTCAAACTCCATGAGCATAGAATGTAATATAGGAAAATTCATGCATCTTACCATATCGTGATCAGAAACTGGTCCAAAGCTGGTGACGAAGATGTCTGTGTTCACTTCAGTTACACGCTCTGTTGAAGCAGGAAATGAGGATGTTCAATGTCTACTAACAATCTTCATTAGATCTAAAATAGGTATTTTTCATCACCCCTAACTGGAAGCATTGATTTTATATGACATTTATAGTAAAAATAAAGATTCCTCAATGTTATTTTATAAGCAGCTCAAATCTATCTACCTATCAGTTATGAAACCAATTGCCTACTTTTGTGCAGGCTCCTTCAGGCCACCAATGCAGCTCTGACCCATCGAGGCATGGATTTGTGGGTTTTGGGACCAAGATGTTAGCAGGAGATGATTTAAGACCTGCAATTTGTGACTCCTAGTCTCCATGAATAACATTTGTTTTTCCAACACATGCAACAGATGATTGATTACCGATCTAGAAAACTTAGAGGCGAAGCTGACATCTTGAACTCTGTCATATTCCTCAAACCACTCATTCCTGTACATTTTTTGGAATGTGACAGGCCATATTATTCTGATGCTCATTTGTCCAGTTTAGGCTATTTTGGCGGTGGACAAGGAGTCGGAATGGGCACTTTGGCAGGTCTGAGGCTATTCAGTTGTATGCATAGCAGACTGTTCTGCATTATGTGTTCTGACATCTTTCTATCATAGCCACCATTAAATGAAGTCTGTCAGCCTAAACTGTCAGTATACGCTAAGCACATAGCCTTATATAGGATAAGGAACTTCTAAAGAGTGCAACTTTAGTGTTCTAGTTACTGCCTCCGCTCGGCAGAAACTGAAGTCTAATCAAACATGCTTATGTATTGCGCCAGAACTTGGGATTAAATTAATGTTTTATAATGTGGAGTATATTTGATATATGCCTTTGTATACTTGAACTGTTGCACTGTTTTCATACGCAATATGCAGTACACCAAAGAGTTAATCCAACCATTTACATGTTAGACTGGAAATAGATATGTGCGTGGAGTTTCGGTGTATAAAATATGGTAACTGGGTTACTAGCCAGAGAAAACCAGAGTCGTAGATGAGCAGGCACCAGCAAAAATTTAAGGAGATTGATCTCTCCTTTTTCCAGAAGACTCAAATTGAAAGAAACTGTAGAGGAGACAAAACGCAAACAGGGTCTTCTCTAGGTAACAATATAGATGGATATGCACGATTGCATTCACCTTGAAGGGTTGTGTGCACACAAACACTTATAAGGCTTAAGGCTGCTGCTGACCCACAAGGAGACAAACGCATAGAACTGGAGAAACAAATGGGTTTTTTCGGCGCTGCCATGGAGACAAAATGAAGGATGCCAGTCCAATTTCAGGTGATTTTATTTGTCAATGAATTTTGAACTATGTAACCTCTTCATCAAGACAAACCATGATCGTGGTTTGTCCTGATGAAGCAGGTATGTACTTTGAAAAGCGTTGACAAATGAATCTACCTGAAATTGTATTGGCATCCTTCATTTTTTCTCCATGGCAGCGCCAAAAAACCCATTTGATTCTCCATCTCTATGTTCCTGAAGGCTGACAGATCAGACTCATACGATGAAAACCTAGGTTGGCACAAAGAAAAGTTCAAATGGAAAAGGAGAAATGCCCTGGTTCCCCAGAAAGCACGGCTTACATATACAGTATACCGTAGATGCAGGAGGAATACTCAAAACTCATGATGAGCGAAGATGGTAAGAACTATTACCTATGTACAATGACAATCAGTGGGAACTGAAATAATGAGGCCTGCTCGGGGACACGGCCCTAGTGAGGTTGAAGAAATCCATAGTGTCCATATTGGACTTCAGCATAAGTTCTGCGTGGAATAAGCATTGTATAAAAAGAAAACTCAAGCAAGTACTGTTAACAATCACTGAAAATGGCAGGACTGGTCAAAAGAACTGAGTGGAAAGGAACACAGAGCTTTCTAGGCACGTCAAGGGTGCATTGAAGAGCAATCCTTCATTCCCCACAGAGATTGATAAGAAGCTCCTATGGCCCTGCCACCATCTCACTACTTGTCCTTATTTTGACCCTTTCATCTAGCCACTAAAATTTGGTCCTTGCCAAAAATCAAGCAAATCCTTATGCATGTCAATATATTTCCAGCTTACAACACAACAGCTTCCAGAACTTACTGATCACAGTTTTTAGTCCTCAAATGTGTTGTCATATAAAAAAAATAATATAATGTTGTTACATACAACATGAATAACCTATAAAATACTTTGATGTCATGATCTTTTTCCTGTATTTCAATTGTGGCATCTTTATGAATTAGCTAGCAACAGGAGAAGGAGAACATTGAACTAATAGAGCATCTGTCAACACTAATTGCATAGTCATCAATATGCTAATCAATGCACTGGGCAGACCGGAGCATCTCTACAACTGTGATCCCCTGATGTACATCACTGCTCTAAGCAGAGATCATTGTGATGTGCTGAGAGCGGAGACAACAGCATTGTTCATTGAGTCATTGCACGTAGGATCTTAGTTACTGTTGTTCAAAATCACCATAATAAGCCGATTTCTAGTTGAGATTGAATATATTTCAGTATACAGACAAGTAACAGTGAGCAAAAAAGGCTATCTAACTATAAAGCTACTTTCAAGACTCTGGGGATCAGTATTGAACCTCATTGTGCTGATAGTTACAAATCTGTACATGCAACTGTGACATTTTCCACTGTTCAGCTCCATTTACCTCCTTTGTAGAAGAGGTCGGACCTCACTAATCAAATATTGATGGATTTTCCTAAGTATCAACTATGCCTTAGAAAATTTGCAAATTTGAAAGCCTTTTTTAGGAATTTTACGGAATTATGTTTTTGAACCGTTCCCGTTTTTGACTTACAAATACTGAAGAACATTGACTAAATTACTGCCATGCTATATTCTCATTAAAGTGGTTTCCCACTACTAAAAAAATGTTCAAGAATGGGTCTATGGTGATGCTAACATAAAAACTCATACTCACCTATTACATTATAGCTACTCCCTGATGTCCCGAGCCACCTTTGTCATCTGCTAGGGAATGGGAGGTGCCCAATCTTTGTCCAGTAGAAGAAACCAACTTTTCAGTAGGTTTTTTTTTAGGTCTTTTAGTAATGGGCAATGCATTTAAAGGGAAATTTTATGCTTTGCAATTTTTAGGTAGGTGCCACTGAAGCATTAATTTGGTGTTTCTCCTTAAAAATATTGCGTATGAAACCACTCTCAAATTATTAAAAAACACTAGGACTCAGATATCAATTTATTTATGGCAAAAAAAGAGCCATGTCAAGAAAAACTGGATCACGTTTATCAATGCTTTATGCCAATATTTCAGTAGGCGGAAAAGTTGCTACAGTATTGTGGCATATATACAGTAAGAATTTATTTACACCAGATGGCATTAAAACATTAAACACATATACGTACAATATGGTAGGCTGATTTCATAGACGTGATACTACTCCCTTCTGTTACAAACATTTCTGAAGGGAAAAGCAACATTCTAAAAACACAACACAGAAGCTGAAATTTCACAATTTAGACAGTTTTACTCATTCTTCATATCTAAACTTAATTTGTGGGAAAATTAATTAAAAAAAATCTGTTTATATTTTTCCACACACAAGGTTACATAACAAAGGGCACATTCCGTTACTGCCATTTAAAGAGGTTTTCGAACATCAATGTCTGATCCGCTGGGGACGGACACCCGCATCCTCAACGATCATCGGTTATCGCTGTCTGCGCCAGTGGTCGCCTTGCATGGAATACTCACTTGCCGAGCTGCACTGTCTACTTTTAGTGGACGACGCAGAGTATTACCCACCTGCCTCCTATTCAAATCACTACAAGCAGACAGAGCAGCTCTACAAGTGAATCTTTCCTGCTGGCGACTGCTGCCATGGCCGAAACCTGTAACAGCAGGGGTGCCAGTTGTCTGACCCCTGCCAAACAGACATTGATGACCTATTCTAAGGATAGGCCATTAATGTAAAAGGAGTGAATAACCTCTAAATTAGACTGAGTGGCAATTCCAAGCCCAGCCAATGAACAGGAACAGGAACAGGACTTTACAACTTGTATACAAATTTGCTCTCCTCCAGAAGAAAACTGTTTTTATAGGTAGGTACACTGTAATTTACTGCTCAATTTATTAAAGAGCCTTACATTAGGATTAAAGATGGTAGCTTTAAAGAAAAGAATAATTATCCTTACTGGGATTTTTTTTTTGTTTTTGAGATTATAATTATACCAGAGTCTCCAGAAAGAAAAATCACCCATCTGTATACAACTGTTTTGAGGTTATAGGTGACACTAAAGCGGGCCTGTCACCAGAGATATGAATATAATCTGTATATGCAATTAGGGCATTACTGCCCTTACTGCTGTATGGGGATGGTGAAAACAAGTAAAGAGCGGGGAACCAGACTAAGTCCAGGGCCCCAGGGTTTCGTGTGACAGCGCACGACCAGTGGCTTGCGTATTGGTGCAGAGAGGATTGGAGCTATATGACCATCAAAACGGCCATGCAGCTCCAAGGGAATCTTTCCACCTCCTCTTTGATGTGCTACTGATGGCACCTACAAGATGACATCATTGCGTATGTGTCGTCATGTAAGAGCGCCAGGGTGCCAGTCCAGAAGTGGAGCTGCAGGGGATTGTATGAGAGGTAATTAAGTGGTCAGTGATGAATTGGTAGTGGGGGTAGGGAGAGCAAATGACAAATTGTGAGTAGAAGGGAGATCAAATGATGAATTTGGAATTGGGGTTGGGAGAGCAAATGATGAATTGTGAGTGGAGAGAAAATCACGAATTATGAGTGGAAGGGCAAATGACAAATTGGGAATGTAGGTGGGGAGAGCAAATGCATGATTAGGGTGTTGGAATTAGGGAGAGAAAATGATGAAGTGGGGTTGGGGAGAGCAAATGAAAAATTGGGAATGGGGCATGGGGAGGCCAAATGATGAATTGGGAGTGGGGGTGGGGAGGCCAAATGATGAATTGGGAGTGTGCGGAGGCGAAATGATGACTTGAGAGTGTGGGGTGGGGAAAGCAAATGACAAATTGGGAGTGGAGGTATGAGCAAATCACAAATTGGGAGTGGGAGGAGCAAATGACGAATTGGGAGTAGGTGAGAGAAAATGACGAATTGAGAGTGGGGGAGCAAATGATGAATTGGGAGTGGGGGAAGCAAATGACGAATTAGGAGTGGGGGCTAGAGCAAATGATGAATTATGAGTGGGGGTGGGGAGACAAAATGTTGAATTGAAGGTGGGGAGAGCAAATTATAAACTAATGGTTGGCGGCAGCAAATGATGAATTGAGAGTGGAGGGAAGAGCAAATGATAATGAATTAAGGGTAGGGGAGAGCAAATAATGAAATGCGGGTGGAGGACCACAAATGATGAATTGGGGATAGGGTAGACTAAATGATGATGAATAGAGGGTAGGGAGCAATTGTGGTGGAGGTGTGCATGTAAATAAAATGAACTGGGGGAGCAGGAGGTACACAGCAGGAGATGTTGAGGTTGATGGAGTGTTATTGGTAAAAAATTGGGGGAAAGAGTACAGGGGCTAATAAATTTACATATTTATTGGTTGGGGAAAGTGGCTATGTATAGTTAGTAGAGGTACAGTGGTGGAATACAATTTATATTTGGAATGGTGGGTTGCATAATAGCTAATTATCTATTAACGGCCGGAGCTCATCTGTATTCAGTTGCGAAGTGTAGAAGTTGGGGAATGTACTCTGGAAACTGTGCTCTAGATAATTGTGTGTTTTTTATGTAGAGATGAGTCCTGGCTGGAAGAAGTGATGGCAGTCTGCACTGGATGAAGTAAAAGTGAAGATGAATAACTTCAACTAGAGATGTCACCGATGAGTCGGTGTGTTATCTGTATACTATAAACTATATAGTATATACAGAGCTTCTGTGTATAATGTCACTTGTGATTCCTGCATTACCTGTACACATACATTATATACTGAACTTCTGTGTATAATGTCACTGGTGATCGCTGTATTACCTGTACACTGACACTATATACAGAGCTGCTGTGTATAAGGTCACTGGTGATCACTGCATTACCTGTACACTATACACTATATACAGAACTCCTGTGTATAATGTCACTGGTGATCACTGTATTATCTGTACACTGACACTATATACAGAACTTCTGTGTATAATATTACTGTGATCACTGTATTACCTGTACACTTACACTATGCACTGTATACTATGTACAGAGCTCCTGTGTATAATGACACTTATGGCAATATTAGTATTGTGTTTTTTTTTATTAATGTCAGTATTGTAGTATTCGGTCACAATGTGGTAGTAATATGTGGTCTGGTCACGGTGTGGCTGTATTTGCTCCTTGTATGTGGTATTATTCAGTAACTATGTGATGGTAATATGTGGTCTGGACATGGTGTGGTTGTATTTGTTCCTTGTATGTGGTATTATTCAGTCGCTATGTGGTGGTAATATGTGGTCTGATCATGACGTGGCAGTATTTGTCCCTTGCATGTGGAATTATACGGTCACTATATGGTGGTAATGTGGTAAGGCCATGATGTGATGGTATTTGTCCCTTGTATGTGGTATTATTGTTCATTTTAAAAAAAGTATGTGACACATTTCCATAAAGAAAAATAAATAAAAATATACTGTTTAATAGAATAGGGCTCTGACAAAAGAGTTTTCCTTGCCGTGGTGGTGGCTTAAAAAATCTTTTGGCCAAAACAAAAGCTGTTGGCTATGTATGTCATCTGGTGTTCAATTGGAACTCTTAATGTGTGATTGGTGAGAATGTGGTGAGAAGAGGAGTTTTTCTAAGAGAAGGTGGTGGGTCTGTGGGAGGTTTGAGGGGTCGGGTGGCACCTGGGCAGAGTTTTAAGGGGGCCCAAAACTGTTGCCAGTATGGGTCCCTGAAATTCGTAGTGGCAGCCCTGTATGCAATAAATTGCCTCGCACTAATGAGGTGTTGCATCCTTGAATGGACCTGTTCCAGGGATGTCTGCCTTTCTTGCCAGGTGCTGCCATATTTATCCTGAAGTTGGCAAAGAAGATATTACAGTCAATATCACTCAGAGGCACAGGAGTTGTACAGCTAGGGAAACTGGTGTGGCGCTGACCAGTGGTGCCACTCACCCAAGGAAAATAAATGTGTCTGCTGTCTATCTGTCAGGAGTAATCAGCCCGTAGTCAATGAGGCATTACCATACCCTGCTTAAAGGGACTCTGTCAGCATGGAATGACTGTTCAAACCAAGTACAGTCATTAGGTGTATTATGGCTGGACCAATCAAGTTCACCTTCCCATCTGCTTGTTTTGACTCTATACCCCCCTTCTTTGATTGACAACTCTGACTTTATAGAAAAAGAAGGGCAGAGTTAGATGGAAAACAAGTAGGTGGGAAGTTGCTCTTAAATGTTTGGCAATGTCATGATGTATCAAGTGCATTTACTTGGTTTGAACAGTCATTCTGTGCTGACAGAATCCCTTCAAACTCCCAGAAGTATGCCAGTCATTGTGCTTGGATTACTTTGGTGTTTTTTCCAGCTCTGTTTATCCTGATCTTTGCCCGAATTGTTATCCTGATTAAGTCTGTATCAGTAAGATGTTTTGCCTTTGACCCTGGGCAATCTGACTTAACATTTACATGACCTTCTGGTTTCTGACCCCAGCTATTTCTTAGATTATGGTTTTGCCTTCTGTTTCTGTCCCTGTTTCTGCCCTTCCAATTACCGACCCAGCTTAGTTCTGACAACCTTTGCATCAGGGTTGCTTCTTTGCCATCTCTAGAGGGCCACATTGTAAATCAAGATCTCTGGGGATGAAGGCCATGATTTCTCTAGGACCTGCTAGACTGAGTAGCTAGCCCGGGTAGCTAGCTAACTATCTGACGTAACAGCTTTGAACTGATGGCCTCTGACAGATTTTACATATGGATGGTGTACTTACTTTATAAACCCATCCGAAAATGGCTCTTTAATCTTTTATGAACATTCAGCATTCCATGACTCAAACTCTACACTACCAGATTTTTTTGAGTCCAAGTATTCAGACTGCAAACTCTATCTTTGGCCACCTTGCTTAATCGACAAGCTGTCCTTTCAATTTCATCCTCTCCTGCTCGTGAAATCAAGGTCAGAGGGAGTTGCATTCTCCATACCACTAGAATGTGAAAAAACTGCCCCAAAACACACTTTCCAGGGTGTAATAACATGTGCTTCAACAAATATGTTCACCAAGGGCAGGTCTGCAGAGTTATACATTATATCTAGAACATAGTCAAGATGTTGCTAAGATCTGGGCAAATCTACTGTCAATTACAGTGCTGGGGGCAGGATGGTGGAGATGAAACTGAATATTGATGAAGCAAAAAGCTGCTGAACCACCCCTGAACATGATTTACATGGAATTAGGAATAAAAATTTTTCAAAGGGCAGAGGGAGTCTAGAAACATTCGAACACACACTATGAATAGTGTTTAATGAACTTGGCCTTGTGGTGACATGTGATTGGCACGTCTATTCTAGTGACAGATCTGTTTTAAATAGACAGCTTCTTCTTTCGGTAGGAGCACTAATTTGCATATTCTTTTTTCCAATGACAACTGCCTAACCTCTAAGACTACATGCACTAGCTGGTGGTCTCCACAAGGAGAAACAATACTTCCAAATGCTTCTCAGACAGCCTGAGCAGCCTGTTAAGAAAGTTTTAGATGCAACAAAGATATCTCAACTATAAATGAAGGACATATACTGTTCCATATTTTTTTTACTATAAGTAACAACTTTTAGCAAAAAAAACTTGCTAAAAATGTATACACCTTATAATCCGGAAGCAGCTTCTTCTAATCAATGATACAGTGTCCTTCTTGGCCAGTGTGAGAATGATGCAGGGGTGCAGATTTTTTTCCTTCTGCTTGAAAATAATCAATATGCTTGGTGCGGGGTGGACGAAAATCTATATCTATCTAAATCTATCTAAATGCTGCAGGTTCTAGCTATCTGTCATATGACTGGAACTAACTTCAAAATGTGTGCTGTGTATGTGTTTATGTAGCTGAGCTGTGTGTGATGATGTTAGCTGAGCTGCAGGGTGTTGATTAGTGATGAGCGAGTATACTCGTTGCACGGGTTTCCCCGAGCATGCTCGGGTGGTCTCCGAGTATTTTGGCGTGCTCGGAGATTTAGCTTTTGTCGTCTCAGCTGCATGATTTATGACTGCTAGACAGGATGATTACATGTGTGGAATGCCTATTTGTTAGGAAATTCCCACATGTGTTCAGCTTGTCTAGCAGCCGCAAATCATGCAGCTGAGATGACGAAAACTAAATCTTCGAGCATGCCAAAATACTCGTAGATCACTGAGCATGCTCGGGGAGACCCGAGCAACGATGCTACTCGCCCATCACCAGTGTTGATGTAGCTGATCTGCATGTGCATTAATGCAGCTGAGCTGTTTGTTGCTGTATCTGAGCTTTGTGTATGCTGATGTAGCAAATTTGTGAGCGTAGTTGAGCTGTGTGTATGCTGCAAATCTCTGCATGTGTAGCAGAGCTGTGTGTATGTTGCAGATCTCTGTCTGTGTAGCAGAGCTGTGTGTATGTTGCATATCTCCATCTGTGTAGCAGAGCTGTGTGTATGTTGCAGATCTCCGTCTGTGTAGCAGAGCTGTGTGAATGTTGCAGATCTCCGTGTGTGTAGCAGAGCTGTGTGTATGTTGCAGATCTCCGCGTGTGTAGCAGAGCTGTGTGTATACTGCAGATCTCAGTGTGTGTAGCAGAGCTGTGTGTATGTTGCAGATCTCTGTATGTGTAGCAGAGCTGTGTGTATGTTGCAGATCTCCGTGTGTGTAGCAGAGTTGTGTGTATGCTGCAGATCTCTGTATGTGTAGCAGAGCTGTGTGTATGTTGTAGATCTCCGTGTGTAGCAGAGCTGTGTGTATACTGCAGATCTCAGTGTGTGTAGCAGAGCTGTGTGTATGTTGCAGATCTCCGTGTGTGTAGCAGAGCTGTGTGTATGCTGCAGATCTCCGTGTGTGTAGCAGAGCTGCGTATATGCTGCAGATCTCCGTGTGTGTAGCAGAGCTGTGTGTATGCTGCAGATCTCCGTGTGTGTAGCAGAGCTGCGTGTATGTTGCAGATGTCTATGCATGTAACAGAGCTGGGTGCATTTCAGAGTGTACATAATGTTCGTGCTATTAAGCTATACATATGCATCACTGAAAGGCTAACAACTCACTAGTCAACCCTAGTGCAATACAATTAGTGATATTGACCCATCAACTTCTTAACATCATCGGGGAAGCTTCAATTTGTCGAAAAATATGTTTTTGCTATTTTCCTCTATCTAAGACTGGGGAACGTCTTATGTGTTTTATACATCTTGGTTTTTGGTTTATTAAGCTGCATCAAAATGCATGTGTGATTCTAGATCCAAAAAGCATTTCCCTGCTCTATGTAGAAGTTTTCTGTAGATAAAGTTTTGCAAACCCTATTCAGATGAATAAGAAAGTCATTGAAATGTCTTCAGCAAATCTTCCATGTTTCATCAAACCCCTATGGTATTGTACTGGCATAAAGTTACTGTACATAAGATGTTTGCATGCATAATGTATATATCCATATATATATTTAGCATTCTGTGTCATGAATTCAGGACATGATGTGGTTTAAGACAATTGCATAGTTAATAATAATTACCAACCTCCTAGTCCTGGTCTTAAGCGGTTATCATATCCATCTAGCAGACGATCAAGGATCCTCGTGAACACTGTGGTATTGTCTCTAATCTCATCCTGTGTGCTTTGTCCGCAACTGAAATTACAGGACATTGAAAAAATATATTATTAAGCATTGAGATGAATACAATCCTGCCATCAGTAATTCTAAAATCTACTTATCCGTACTTATGCTGATTCAGAGCCACAAAATCTCTTCTATTCAGCCAGATTGTCATTCCAAAGCAATTACAGCTAAAGATGGGCCCCAACTCGCTCAGCTTTTTCCTATTTTTAATCAATGTATCACTCAATCCTTAATACTGTGAATCACATGGAAAGGATGCGACTGCTAGTCCAGATAAGGCGTATTCATGCCGTATGGCAGGATCACATGTGCACTCCTGGACAGTCCTATATGATACCTAAGGAGGACGAGAGGGTTACAATTGCTGAGAGCCTGCACTATTTAGATTCATTTTTTTCACCGACCGCCTGTTGGAGAGCTTATTAACTCTATACTTTTCACATGCTGTACATTACATTGATATCTTTAGCTGTAACACGCTGTCACATTTTCCACCTTATTATATGCACTGAATTGTGCTCACTGTAAAGAGGCAGAAAATTGCTAACCTGTAGCAAAATAATATAATCTAACAATATATTACACCATTATATTGTCTGTAGAGCTAGAATGTTCTGCTCAATGGTACAATAAAGATCTGTGCAAAATACTTTACGTACATTATCTCTATTAACAAAAAAGTATTTTTCCAGAAATAGTACCATTGTTAGAAAATTAGAAATTTTGGACATTTTTATTCAGTTGAAGTTTAACGTTTCTCCTTGTGGAGAGTGACATACCAGCTCTGGCATGCCAAAGTAAGAAGGGTTATTTGTAGTGTTGAGCGATACGATAATGCATATATCGGCTATCGGCCGATATTAGCTCTATCGGCCTTTCGATAATTAGTTTCGATATTTTCGTCATATCGGATACCGGAATCGGATTTGTCACTGTCACTGTCAGTGTCCGTCGGTCGGGTCTGTCACTGTCAGTGTCCGTCGGTCGGGTCTGTCAGGAGTCAGCGGCACTTACCTGGCAGAAGATCTCCGGCGGTCACATCCCGGACTGCTTAATGGCCGCCATCCTCTTCTCCCCGGCGGTCACATGCAGTTTCTCGCGATAACTGCAGTGACTGCTGGGTAATCCCGGCCGTAAAGCAGTCAGTCCGATGACGTCACCGCCGGGGAACCAGGTAATCAGCTGTGCTGCGTCACGATGACAGGCTCTGCCTGTCATTGCGATGTAGCAGAGCTGGATCGTCGTGGGACAGTCGTTACTATGGACTGCGTCGGACAGGTGGTATACTGTTGGTTTGTTTTTTTTCTTTTTTTACAGGAGATCGATGGCGTCGCAGGAATGAGAGTACAATAAAAGAAATGAAAACTGTGTTGTCTCTTTTATTTCATTAAAATACTTTTTTCTTGCTGTGTCTTTTTTTTATGCATTTAATAACTTTGGGATTAATAATGGATCGGTGTCTTATTGACGCCTCTCCATTAATAACCGGGCTTATTGTCACCGTGCAATCAACAGTGACATTAACCCCTTATTACCCCGCTTGCCACCGCTACAGGGCAAGTGGGAAGAGCCGGGTAAAGTGCCACAATTGGCACATCTTTTGATGCGCCAAATGTGGGGCTGCTGTAGCCTGGTATTATCAGGCTGTTGAGGGCCAAAATCCATGGGCCTTGACAGTCTTTTAATACCAGGCCGCAGCAGTCTGCATTTTACTTGGCTGGTTAACAAAAATAGGGGGACCCCTACGCCGTTTTTTTTTGAGGGGATCCCCTATTTTTGTTAACCAGCCAAGCTAAGCAGACTGCTGTGTCCTGGCATTATCAGGCTTGCAAGGTCCATGGATCTTGGCTCCTTAACAGCCTGAAAATCCAGGCCTCAGCGGTCTGCTTCATCTGGCTGGTTAACAAAAATAGGGGGGACCCCACGCCATTTTTTTTTCAAAGGGAACCCTATTTTTGTTAACCAGTTCCCTCTGACGTCACTGATTGTGTCCCTGGCTGACCTGAAGTGAAAGTGGAAAGCAATCAATTAAGCTTTCCACTTCCTCTCCTGTCAGCCAGGAGAGGAACTCATTCATTTGGGGGTTTACTGTGAGGCTGCAGCATTAGCTGCGGTCCCTGCAGTAAACATTAACCCTTTCTGAAGGATTACACCGTGGGACCTGACTGTGCATCGGATTGGTAAGAATAATTTTGCTTTATTATTTTATTTTTATTACAGGAAATGGTTTTAGCAGGAAAATATAATATGGTCAAAAACTGTGTGATTATTTCATTAAACTTCTTTTTTATTAAAGTGTGTGTGTTTGATTTTTCTTTCATACAATAGGATTAATAATTGATAGTTGTCTGATTGACAGCTCTCAATTATTAACCTGGCTTAAAGTGACCTTTCAATTGCAAGGTCATTTTAACCCCTTATTAACCCATTCGCCACCGCTACAGGGCAATGGGAATAGACGGGCAAAGTGCCAGAAAGGGCAAATCTAATTAGAGATTTGCCCTTTCTGGGGTGTCTGGGGGCAGATGTTAGTAGCCGGGGGGGGGCCAAAAATAATGGTCCCTCTCTGGGCTATTATTATCTGCCCCCACTCACTGGCTTTGTCTGTCTGGTTGCGAAAATAGGGCGGGAGCCCACGCATTTTTTTTCAGCAATTTTACACCTCATATATATATATACACGTCATTAAATTTGTGACACATATATATATATATTTATTTTATAGTTCATACACTTCTACATAGTATAATAGCCGCTAATTCAATTGCCGGCTTTTGTGAAAATGCAGAACCCGACATGAAATGACACTTGGTTTACATAGAGTTAACCATGTCTTTTCATGTAGTTTGATATCTGATTTGCACAAACAATTACATGAGTGTAAGTGTGCAAAATTTCACACCTGTAGGGATTAATTAAAGGTGTAAATTCGTAGCAAAAAAGTCCGTTTTTTTTACAACGAATTTACACCTTTAATTAACCCCTACAGGTGTGAAATTTTGCACACATAGACTGATGTAATTGTTTGTGCAAATCAGATTGCAAACGACATGAAAAGACATGGTTAACCCTATGTACACCAAGTGTCATTTCATGTCGGGTGCTTCTGTCTTTTCACAGAAGCCGGCTTTACCCGGCAATTGAATCAGAGGATATTTTACTATGTAGAAGTGTATAAACTATACATATATGTATATATATATATGTCACAATGACATGTATATATATATATATATATATATATATATATAATATATGTATTCTATGTGTGTATATTTAGTGTTTACAAGGAAATAAAGGTTTTTTTTAGTTTCGATATTTTGTTCCCATAGACTTACATTGGACTTCCGGTATCGGAATCGGATATCGCCGATATTTAGTGATATCGGCGATACAATTTCGATACGATATTTTTAGATATCGAGCAATATCGCTCAACACTAGTTATTTGTGGTGCAATGCTCCTCTGGGAAATTTAATATGCAAATTGCTTCTTCAGATTGGAAGAGGACTAGAATTCTATAGTGCCACCTGTTGGAAGCAGCAATCCTACAAGTTACAATAACCCATTGATGAGTCTTGCAATATAACTTAGGATAAAAGCCAAATCAGAATATCAGTTTGCAGACACGGTGTTCAGGCTGTTGGCCCTAGTCAGTGCAAACAATGGGAACCGATTTGGCTAGGAGAGAGGCTCTGGACTGAGGTCTAAGGGATAAATTATATCAATAATGTTGTTTTTGGAAAAGACCTTTTTTCTTATTCAAATATATAAATATACTCTACTGGACAAAAGTTTGGACAAATCTGTTCATGCAATGGTTTACTTGTTCTTAATGGAATGTGCTGTAGATTCATTACTAGTGATGGGCGAACTCCTGATTTTCTGGTCCGGAGTGTTTGGCCGAACAGTTAAAAAAAAGTTTATTTCAGGTACCAGGACAGTACCCAAACCCAGTCCCCATTCAGATGAATGGAGGGCCCGAACATCCATTGTTTGCCACGCTGTTATCTGCATGACAACACCATGAGAAATTTCTTGTGGTGAACTGTGGTGAACTAATTGAGCTAAGCGCTGAACCATGAGACTTTTTCTCATGGTGCTAGCAGTAATCTCAATGTGGTCACTGTAGTTCATCGGCCTAGCTCACAGCGAAGTGTGGGAATACAGCCTCAGTGACCTGCGGTAACCTTAATGATGTCACCGCTAGTCACTGATGCTGTGCTCGTAGCAGCTCATTCTTCCATGGTTTTCACTATGGATGGTCACATTTGGACACTGTCCAAGTTGAAAACCACTTATCGCAGACATTTATAATGCCATGTTAGTGTATAGCAGACAGATGAGGGAAATGGTTGCTTCTTGTTTACAAGAGACCAGGATTTCAATGATATGGGCAGTAGGTGAATATTATTGTTGATTATTTTCAGTTTTTTACAGGGAATTGAGTACCTCAATGGAATGGGCATTAGGTGAGTATAACTTTGTTTATTATTTTAAATAAAGAAGTAAAACGGTGTGTATTTATATTTAAAATAAAGGACTTTATTCTGGCTGAGTGTTTATTCACAATATGACAATGGGGTTAGTAATGGAAAGGCATCTTATAGATGCCTTTCCATTACTAATCCTTGAGCTTGATGTCACCTGACAATACAAAGGTGACATCAACCCCACAAATGAACCCCGCTTGCCACTGCCACAGGAAAAGTGGGAAGTGGGAAAAGTGGGAAGTGATGTCACAAATGTGACATCAACCCCACAAATATGAACCCCGCTTGCTACTGCCACAGGAAAAGTGAGACGAGATGGGCAAATTGCCAAAATATCCATGGCCCCTTACCAGCCTAAGAATACCAGCTCCCAGCTGTCTGTGCTAGCTGGCCGGCTTGTCAAGACAGGGGGGGGTCCTCAAATTGTTTTTTTTAATTATTTATTTAACCAATTTAAAAAAACAGCATGAGGATCCCTCTATTCTTGATAACCAGCCATGATAAACTGACAGCTGAGAGTTTCAGCCTGCAGCTGTCTTTTTTGCCATGATGGTTATCAAAAATAGAGGGGAACTCACAACATTTTTTAAATTTATTTACTTATAACGCAAGTGCCGACTGGGGGATACTCCCATCAGCGGTGCCTGCTCTCGCTTTTCTTAGCGGCAGCAGGCATATGCTGATGGGAGTAGTACTCTCTCATCAGCCGACGCCTCTGTGACCGGAGGTAAACTTATTTACTGGATTTTTTAGGATGCAACATTTATATCAGAACTAAAAATGTCAATAGATGTACTATACAATTGCAATCAGATAGTGAAAAAAAGGTTTCCAGAAGACCCTATGAATACAAATTCACACTAGGCACAATTTTAGTGGTCAGAATTCACATAAACTTCAGCAACAAAGTATGGATCGTGTGGAAACCATGGGTATATTAATATCTACTTGGATCTAAAAAACTGACAGCCAAAATCCAAGATTGTAATGAATAAATACGGAAATAAAAAGTGTTTTGAAAAATAGAACAAAAAAAGAAAAAAAATAGTCTTTTATCCAAAGTCCTTATTTTTTTAAATAAAACAAAAATAGAAAAAGATCTGTACATACTTAATTGGTATAAACATGCTACTCTAAATACAATCAATAGATTCTGACATCCAAAGTTGAGCAAAAGAAAAATCACAGTATAATTTACATTCAAACAAGTCTACATTCTTAACCTGTTCATTTCTCCTATCAGGATATATAGACAAATCCTCTATGACATGATCTGTAATAGCTAGAGATGAGCGAACTCGACATCTAGTGTCTGGTGCTGAACTCCGAACACGGACTTCTCCTGGAAGTCCGTCCATTTGAGTGTTCGGAGTTCCGGGAGAACTGTGTGTGAGAGGGGCTTTAGCAGACCCCAAGCCCTTACTATGACCATTTTACAGCAGCAAAGATGGGGTCATCATTGTCTTATATGGTATTCAGGTTGGGATTCAAGTTCGGGTACAGTTCTGGTACCCGAATCGAACATTGGATGAACCCAAACATCAACCGGTCAGCTCATCCCTAGTACTAAATTTATATAATGCTTTTTTATACATTCAGTAGACAAGAAAATGAATAGAGAAATAGAGAATTTATGTAAAGTGGGAAAATTAAAATTTGAATGCAGTGTTGGACTGGGATGCCAAGGGTCCACTAGTAACATGGATGTTGGATGCCCTCTGTCTAGTTTCATGCAAATTGTCCCTTGAGACACACCTGCTTGTATTAGTTTCATGCAAATACTAAATTCTAATGTACCTATGCTTCTACATATTTAAAAACTTGGTAGCCTGTTAAATTATGGTGATATAATGCTTTTATTTTGACAAATATTGATCACAAATGCAGTGGGGGCCCACTACTGAGCAGGGGCCCACTGTGGGATTAACCTGTTCTCCTGTTGACCAATCTTTGTCTGGTTGTATGGTTTTGTTTGGATTGAGAAATATTGTGAAGGACCTTGAAGGATAGTTTATATGGAGACCACTATGGTGAAGTAAGAAAGTAAAGCTCACAGACCAAAATAGAACTTTTTGGTATCAACTCCACTCGCCATGTTTGGGGGAAAACAAAGAATAAGTACAACCCCAAGAACACCATCCCAACCGTGAAGCATAGTGGGGAAAATATCATACTTTAGGGGTGCTTTTCTGCAAAGGGGACAGGACGACTGCACCGTATTGAAGGTAAGAATGGCATCATGTATCGCAAGATTTTGGCCAACAATCTCCTTCCCTCAGTAAGATTATTGAAGATGAGTTGTGGTTAGGTCTCCCAGCATGACAATGACCCAAAATACACAGGCAGGGCAATTAAGAAATGGCTCCGTAAAAAGCATTTGAAGGTCCTGGAGTGGCCTAGCCAGTCTCCAGACCTGAACCCAATAGAAACTCTTTTTAGGGAGCTGAAACTCAATGTTGCCCCAGCCCCGAAACCTGAAAGATCTGGAAAAGATCTGTCTGGAGGAGTGGGCCAAAATCTCTGCTGCAGTGTGTGCAAAATTGGTCAAGAACTACAGGAAAATTCTGACCTTTCATGTAATAAAATATAAATTAATTATGTAAAAATCATAAAATAGGATTTTCTGGTTTTATTTTTAGATTCTTTCGAATTTTGAAAGATAAAAACTTGAGGCTAAAACAACAATTTACTGGTAAAAATGGAATTATTTTTTCTTTCCCTGCCCGTCACACCTGTGGTGTCAATATGCTAACTACACCCCTAGATGAATTCATTGAAGGGTTTAATTTGTAAAATGAGGTCAATTATGGAGGTTTCTGCTGTGCTAGCACCTCAGAGGCTCTGCCAATGTGACATGGCACTCACAAAACATTCCAGCAAAATCTGAACTTCAATATGGCGCTTCTTCCCTTCTGAGCTTTGCCCTGTGCCTCAAAAGTTGTTTCCAACCACCTATAGGATATTGGTGAACTCAGAAGGGATTGCACAATAAATGGTCCATTTTCTCCTGTTACATATGTGAATATGAACAATTTGGGGTTAAAACAATATTTTTGTGAGGAAAATGTGATTTTTTTTTATTTTCACGGCTCAACTTAATATACTTCTGTGAATCACCTGCAGGTTCAAAGTGTTTTCACTGTTTAGGCACATCAGAGCCTCTGCAAACACGATGTCACTCGCTGTCGATTCCAGCCAATTTTGTACTCCAAAAATCTAATGGCGCTCATTCCCTTCCAAGCTCTGCTGTGCAACAAAGCAGTAATTTACCATCAAGTATGGGGTATTGGCATACTCAGGAGAAACAGCATAACAAATTGTATGGTCCATTTTCTCCTGTTACCCTTGTGAAAATGGAAAATTTGGTGGGAAAAATTATAATGTTTAGTTTTTCCTTCCATATTGCTTTAAATAATGTGAAGTACCTAAAGGATTGATAAGCTTCTTGAATGCGGTTTTGAGGGGTGCACTTTTTTTTAAAATGGAGTCACTTTTGGGTATTTTCTCTCACATAGGCCTTTTAATTTTACTTCAAATGTGATGTGATCTCTAAAAAAATGATTTTGTTGGAAAAATGAGAAATTGCTGATAAAATTTTAACCTTTCTAACTTCATAACATTTACAAAATGATGCTGATGTAAAGTAGACGTATGGGAAGTGTATGTATTAATTATTTTATACAGAATAACTGGTTTAAGGATATAAAAATTAGAAAATTTGAAAATTTCTACATTTTTGCCAGAATTCTGATATTTTCAGAAATAAAAGCAAAACGTTATGAATATATTATCTCAGAATCAGTGGAACAAGTTGACGTGTTCCAGAGTTATTACCATAAAAGGTGACACTGGTCAAAATTGTAAAATTTGACCTGGTCAGGAAAGTGAAAACAGGCTGAAGGTATGGTCATGTGGGTATACAGTCATGGACAAAAGTTTTGAGAATGACACAAATATTAATTTTTACAAAGTCTACTGCTTCACTTTTTCTAATGGCAATTTGCATATACTCCAGAATGTTATAAAGAGTGATCAGCTTAACAGCAATTACTTGCAAAGTCAATATTTGGCTAGAAAATGAACTTTATCCCCAAAACACATTTCAACATCATTGCAGCCCTGCCTTAAAAGGACCAGCTAACCTCTTTTCAGTGATTGCTCCATTAACACAGGTGTGGGTGTTGATGAGGACATGGCTGGAGATCAATCTGTCATGATTAAGTAAGAATGACACCACTGGACACTTTAAAAGGAGGCTGGTGCTTGGCATCATTGTTTCTCTTCTGTTAACCATGGTTATCTCTAAAGAAACACGTGCAGTCATCATTGCAATGCACAAAAATGGCCTAACAGGGAAGAGTATCGCAGCTAGAAAGATTGCACCTCAGTCAACAATCTATCGCATCATCAAGAACTTCAAGAAGAGAGGTTCCATTGTTGCCAAAAAGGCTCCAGGGCGTCCAAGAAAGACCAGCAAGCGCCAGGACCGTCTCTTAAAAGTGTTTCAGCTGCGGGATCGGGCTACCAGCAGTGCAGAGCTTGCTCAGGAATGGCAGCAGGCAGGTGTGAGTGCATCTGCACGCACTTTGAGGCGGAGACTCTTGGAGCAAGGCCTGGTCTCAAGGAGGGCAGCAAAGAAGCCACTTCTCTCCAGAAAAAACATCATGGACAGACTGATATTCTGCAAAAGGTACAGGCAGTGGACTGCTGAGGACTGGGGTAAAGTTATTTTCTCTGATGAATCCCCTTTTCGATTCTTTGGGACATCAGGAAAACGCCTCATTCGGAGAAGACAAGGTGAGCGCTACCACCAGTCTTGTTTCATGCCAACTGTTAAGCATCCTGAAACCATTCATGTGTGGGGTTGCTTCTCAGCCAAGGGAATCGGCTCTCTCACAGTCTTGCCTAAAAACACAGCCATGAATAAAGAATGGTACCAGAATGTCCTCCAAGAGCAACTTCTCCCAACCCTCCAAGAGCAGTTTGACGATCAACAATGCCTTTTCCAGCATGTTGGAGCACCTTGCCATAAAGCAAAGGTGATAACTAAATGGCTCAGGGAACAAAACATAGAGATTTTGGGTCCATGGCCTGGAAACTCCCCAGATCTTAATCCCATTGAGAACTTGTGGTCAATCATCAAGAGACAAACAAAAACCTAAAAATTCTGACAAAATGAAAGCATTGATTGTGCAAGAATGGACTGCTATCAGTCAGATTTGGTCCAGAAGTTGATTGAGAGCATGCCAGGGAGAATTGCAGAGGTCCTGAAGAAGAAGGGTCAACACTGCAAATATTGACTTGCTGCATTAACTCATTCTTACTGTCAATATAAGCTTTTGTTACTCATATGTTTGCAATTATATTTCTGTCTGTGATAAAAACATCTGTCGTCAAACACACATAAAAACCAGAGGGCAGCAGATCATGTGAAAATATAATATTTGTGTCATTCTCAAAACTTTTGGCCATGACTGTAGATGCTAGACACATGTATGCAATTCTGGGGGAACATATGAGAGAATTTCCTACTGGATAATGTACGTTTACTTCATTTATTTTAGGAGATTAAAGAACTGTAAAGGAAAAATCGCTACAATGTTTGGGATGAAAAGAACATTCTGATACTCTATCCAAGAATTCTACTTTTTCCTAATTTACATGATATTAGTACATCAAAGTCTCAGTTTTCTCAATTGTATTCAATTGTATTCCCAATGCTATGACTATTAATTGACTACTTAGTTACGTTATCAAATTGACTCTGTGTAATTATATTAGTATATTTGCAAGATGGGCTTGATCATTGTCTGTGGAAGTCACCTGAGAAAACACAGTGCAAAATCCTCCTCGTTCTCTAGCTCACAACAGTTGATAGACAAAAATATTTTTCTTAGAATATAATAAAACATTATAGACAAAGCATAATACCATTAGTCTAAAAAGAAGTCTTCCAAAATGCATAATTTTAATATTTGCAATGTAGAAAACTGTGCCATCACAATTTCCAATTAAAAAAATGCTACATAATTGCAAAATAATGCCATCCCTAAAGGGGATGTCCCAGGTACACTTTAATTACTAGATCTTACAACAAAATGTAAAAATTAATTACGGTAATCCAAATGAAACAGTACATGCCATAAAGCAAAAAAACAAAAACAGAATTTTACCTAAAAACACACAAAAACATGTATAAATCCTTGTATAAAAACTATAGCTCTCAATTGATTAAAAAAAACGCTCTCAGATGACTTCATTGATGAAAAAAAAATAAAGTAGCTACAAATCCCAGAAAAATAGCAAGATTTTTCAAATTTCAGAATGCTTTTCTCCAGTAAATTCAAACTAAAAAAAAAGAATTATTCTTACCGTTAATTCGGTTTCTAGTAGCATTCCACGACAGCATAGGAGGATGTCTTCTTGTCCTATTGGGGACAGGAATACAGAGAGGTTAAAAACCCCTCCCACCTCCCATTAACCAGTGTTTTACCACACATTTAGAAACGGTTACCTTTAGTATTCTCAGAACTTAATCCAAGAATTTCAGGAGGGAATTGGCGCTGTCGTGGAATGCTACTAGAAACCGAATTAACGGTAAGAATAATTATTTTTTCTCTAGTAGCCTTCCACGACAGCATAGGAGGTATACCAACCAATTCAATTTTAAGGGGGGGTTATGGCCTGGAGAACTTTCTGGCCAAAGACTAAGTCCCGATTGGACCAAAAGTCCAATCTGTAATGCTTCGTGAAAGTATGCAAGGAAGACCATGTTGCAGCCCTGCAAATCTGCTCAGACGAAGCTCCAGCTATTTCAGCCCAGGATGCTGCTACGGATCTTGTTGAGTGGGCCTTCAGGCCCGCTGGTGGAGCTATATTCTGGGCCAAGTAAGCTTCAGATATGGTTTTCTTTATCCAAGTGGCAATTGTGTTTTTTGCCACTTTTTTACCTTTATTTTTACCGTATAGGTGAACAAAGAGATTCTGGTCAACTCTAAAAGATGATGAAAAATTAAGGTAGTGAAGAACAATTCTTCTAACGTCCAGGGTATGGAACTGTTGTTCTTTAAGGTTTGCCGGATTATTGCAAAATGAAGGTAAAACTATGTCCTGTGATCGGTGAAAATCTGATACAACCTTGGGAAGAAAAGATGGATCAGGACGAAATATAATAGTGTCATCTCTAATGAGCAAATATGGTTCTCGAATTGAGAGGCCTTGTAATTCCCCTATTCTTCTTGCTGTGGAAATGGCGATCAAAAAGGCTGTTTTACACGCTAGTAATTGAGGGGAACATGTCATCAAAGGTTCAAAGGGGGGTCCTGTAAGGCCTTTGAGAACTGTGTTTAAGTCCCATGGTGGGACAATAATTTGCTTCCTAGGGTTCAGTCTGAGTGCTGACACCATGAATCTTTTAATCCATTTATGGCCCGCTAAATTTTGGTCATACACCGAACTTAGAGCTGACACCTGGACTTTTAATGTGTTTGGTCTGAGACCAAGCTCCAATCCTTTCTGTAAAAAGTCTAGTATTTTAGATATATCAGGACGCAATGGGTCTGGAATATCAGGGTGACACCAGGAGGAGAACTTTTTCCAGACCTTATTGTAAATAGAATTAGTTACTGGTTTCCTGGATTTTTGAAGAGTGGCGATCACAGGTCCCGAAAGTCCTTTTTCCCTGAGGACCCGGGCTTCAACAGCCAAGCTGCTAGGTTCAGTTTCCGGGGATCCGGATGATGGAGATGACCTTGTTGGAGGAGATCGACCTCCGATTGCAACTGAATTGGTCCGTCTGTCCGCAACTCCAGAATGAGATGGAACCAACTTCTCTTTGGCCAGGCTGGTGCTACTAGTATGACTGGGACTTGATCGTCTTGGATTTTTCGCAGAGTTTTTGCCAGGAGAGGTATCGAGGGAAAAACGTAGGCCAATCGGAAACTCCAAGGATGACTGAACGCATCTACCCCTAGGCATCCATCTCCTGGATTTAGGGAAAAAAATGTTTCTACCTGGGCATTCTGCCTTGAGGCCATCAAATCCACATCGGGAAGGCCCCCACATCTCTGTAAGTGACCTGAAGACTTTTCTCTTTAGGCTCCATTCTCCTGGTTGCAGGTCTTGACGGCTCAGGAAGTCTGCCTGGGAGTTCTCTGAGCCTTTCAGGTGAACTGCTGATAAGGAAAGGAGATTGGCTTTGGCCCATTGGAGAATATGATTTGAAACGTTCCTCAGACTGTTGAATTTGGGACTCCCTTGGTGCTTGAGATGAGCCACTGTAGTCATGTTGTCCGAAAGAACTCTGACATGATAACCTGAGATTAGAGAACCGGCTGCCTGGAAGGCTTTTAGTACTGCCTTTAGTTCCCTGTAGTTGGAGGATTTGGCGCTGTCCTGCTGACACCATAGGCCTTGAAAGGGAGTCTGTAGCACCACTGCTCCCCAGCCTCTCAAACTTGCGTCGGTGGTCACTGTCAACAAGGGAACTTGAGACCAGGCTATTCCCTTGCGTAGGTTTGAAAGATTTAGCCACCAAGACAGGGAGGCTTTGACTCTTCCTGGAGTTCGTATCTTTTTGTTCAGCAAGGCAGGATTTGCATTCCAATTTTCTAGAATGTGTGCCTGAAGAACTCTGGAATGGGCCTGAGCCCAAGCCATCGGATTGTATACAGGCCGTCATTGAGCCTAGCAGGGACATAGCTACTCTCAGCGATGGAGATCTTTGACTTCTGAAGGCTAGAGTCTTGGATATCAGGTCTTGGCGGTGGTCGTCGCAGATAAGAAGTCTGATTCTCTGCGTCCAAGAGAACTCCTAGAAACCTTATTACTTTTGAAGGTTGGAGATGAGACTTTTTTGTATTGACGATCCAACCTAAACTCTGAAGGATGTCTCGAGTCTGGTGTACCCTTGTCTCGAGGATTCTGGCTGAAGGACCGATGATTAGAAGGTCGTCTAGATAGGGAACTATAGCCACCCCTTGTTTCCGAATGTGAGCTATCGTTTCCGACATGATCCTTGAGAAAACCCTTGGGGCTGATGAAATGCCAAAGGGGAGTACTTTGAACTGGAAATGTACTATCTTGTGATCTAGACGGACCGCGAATCTCAGATACTTCCGATGAAGAGGATGTATTGGAATGTGAAAATAGGTGTCTTTGAGATCTATGGTCGCCATAAACGAGTAACGGGTTATCAAGGGAATGGCCGACTTTACAGATTCCATTTTGAATCTCTGGTAGGAAACTGACTGGTTGAGGGTTTTTAGATTTATTATAACCCGAGATTTCCCCGACGGTTTTTTTACTATGAAAATGCGGGAGTAATGGCCTTTCCCTTGCTCGTCTCGTGGGACCACGGATATTGCACCTGAAGCTACCAGATTTTGAATTTCTGCAGCGATAATGGATTGACTCTCTTGAGATGATAGAGAGGTTACTCTGAATAGCAGAGGAGGGGGAGACTCGAAGTCTATTAAGAGACCGTCTCTTATTACATTCAACACCCAGCGGCAGCTGGAAATTTTTTGCCAGTTGTTTAGAAACTTCGAGAGTCTCCCTCCTACCTGCTGGGAGTCATTGCTTCTCCTGTTGTGTCTGCTGGGGAACGAGGATATTTTTAGGTTTTCCTTTTGCATGACTCCATCTTCCCATCTTCCCTTTACCTCTATACTGAGTAGGTTGAGCCGGGAGGGTTGAAAAACTCGCTTCTTGGGAGGCCTTTGTTCTGGAAGAGCTTTCTTCCTATCCGTGGCCTTTTCCAGGATGTCATCCAGGGCTGGCCCGAATACATAGTCTCCTTTAAAAGGAATGGAGCACAATTTAATTTTGGAAGTAACATCCCCGCTCCACATTTTAAGCCAGAGGGCTCTATGGGCCGAATTCGTTTGGACCAGATTTCTAGCCGCAATGCGTATGGACTCCAAAGAAGAATCAGCCAAAAAAAACGCTGCTTTATGCAGGATGGGTAGAGAGTCTAGCATGTCATCTCTTGGAGTGCCCTGGGAGATATGAGTTTCCAGTTCCTGGAGCCAGCGATGAAGAGATCTGGCAACGCAGGTGGACGCTATATTGCTCTTGAGGGCCGAAGAGGAGGTCTCCCAAGATTTTTTAAGAAGACTTTCGACTTTCCTGTCCATGGGATCCTTCAGTTGGGAGGAATCCTCAAATGGCAGTGCCGTTTTCTTCGCTACCCTCGCCACCTGTACATCCACTTTAGGGATATCCCACTTGATAGGATTTTCATCCAGAGGAAATCTATTTTTAAACTCTGAAGGGATCGCGAGGCGTTTCTCTGGAAGCTCCCACTCCCGATTTATCATGTCCGATATACTCTTATGGACTGGAAACCGACCATCTGCTCCATCTGAGCCCCGCCAAAAAATTCATCCTGAACGGAATGAGGGACCGGTAGGTCCTCCAACCCCATAGTGTTACGTACCGCACTTACTAGCTCCTCAATATATTCTGAGGAGAAAAGGAATTTCCTTAATTCCGCGGTTTTATGAACTAAGGGATTTTCCCACTTGGATGATGATGACCCCTGGGATATGTCGGACTCAAAATCCGAATGTTCCGCCTGGATCTTTCTCTTTTTTGGGAGAGATGGACCAGGTGAGGGTGGTGGAGGCGGGGGTGGGGGAGTTAATGCGGCTAGTGAAGATTGCACTTCTTGTTTCACCAGGGTACGGATCTCATCTAGCCACGATGGATGCTCTGCACTGATCACTTTATCTGTGCACTTTTGGCAGAGTTTTTTCTCCCATTTGGGAGGTAATTTCAGGGAACAAATAGCGCATTTGCTCCTTTTAACTGAGGGTCTCTGGGATGAACCTTCTCCCTGTAATAGAGGGAGAGAGGAGTAAAATAAAATGGGGTTCCAGGAGCCTCTTAACAAGGGAGGGGGCCTTTCAGTACTCACTGAGGCCAGAGAAGCGCTGGGCTCTGCAGTCGCAGGGCTGGACGTCTCCATAGCAGGTATTTCGGCCCATAGGCGCTTACCTGCTGACGTCTTCTGGCAGTTTTTATACCCTCGGTATAAGCGCTGCCCAGCGCTTGGATTCCCCCTCCCCCTCCGGTCCCAGCACAGGTGGATTCCGTGCGCCCGCGGTATCAGAAGCTCACAGGAGCCCTGCGTTCCACAGTGGAACGCGAGACCCGGAAGTGATGTCAGCTGCACTTCCGGGTTCCGCACGTGGAGGGGAAGATGCCGGAGAGCTCCAGGAGGCCTCCGGCGGGGAGAGAGCGGACCGCTTTATCCCCTCATGGGAACGCAGGGAGACTGTCTCAATGTGGTCCGAGCGTCGGGAGCAGCCACGGAGGAGGGAGACCGAGGACCCGACCACCGCTGCCCGGCAAGACGTATCGCACGTGGAGTGCGCCAGGTAATACTGCACAGCCGGCCACCAGCATACCCGGATCTCTCCGTGCCCCAAGGGGGACAGGAAAACACTGGTTAATGGGAGGTGGGAGGGGTTTTTAACCTCTCTGTATTCCTGTCCCCCAATAGGACAAGGAGACATCCTCCTATGCTGTCGTGGAAGGCTACTAGAGAAATAAAACATTGGAAGTTTGCTATTGATATAATTTTGCTGATCTGGAGAAAATTGCCAGGTAATTTTTACCACTCAATGAATGCTTTAAAAACCAATCCCCAAAAATAATGGTGTGGAATTTTTTCCACTATTTCATAAAAGTTGGATTTTCCAGTACCCTTTATGGCAAAATTATTGGTTTAATTTAAAACTATTACTCATCCTGCAAAAATAAGTCCTCAAATAGTTATATCTACGGAAAACTAAAAAAGTTAGGACTCTTAAGGAAAGGAGAGGAAAAAGTACAAAAATGAAAATTGAGAAAGGCAGGAAGGTGGTTAAAAATGCAATATTATATATTTATATCGAAGTGGCAGCAATTTGTAAACTACTGTTGCATAATGAGTTACATTAAAATTGCATTGCATGTTCCGATCCTGTTTCTGGTATACAAAAATAGGCTATTATTTATGAATGAAAACAAAATTAAAACAAGTGCCTACACCAGCTATAGGCTACAATTAAAATGAAGTGCATCACTGGGGATTTATTTTGTCTCAACATTCTATAAAACATCAACAATTCTAAACAATTAATGTTACAAGGTATAATAGTAAAACCCTGTCCTGTCCACCAAATATCAGTATGACTGACATGAAATTAGATTTCGATTTATGAGATCCAATATACAATACAGTACTCAGCTTCTTTAGCCTTTTAACGACAGTCATTAAGGATCCTTATTCCTAAGCGCTGGCTCTTAACAGCGCTGAGGAATAAGGGAATTGCACCGCCTGGCGATGGCAATTCCCACGGGTGTCAGATGTACATGACAGCTGAAATCCTGCTGTACTGGTCCCATCCGGTTTTGGAGCCGATCAGGGCTGATTATCCCTTACTTACCGCTGTCAATCGTGACGGCGATAATTAATTAGTTGCAAGGGGGTTGAAAATCTTCTTTTAGTGTGTAAAAATAGCAAAGCATAATAAAAACAATATGGCATCGCTGTAATTGTACCGACTCAAAGAACAAATCAGCATTAACACTTTTACCACATGATGAATGGCTCAAACAATAAAAACAATAACTGAGTGGTGTTTTTTGTTCATTCTGTGTTTGAAAAATCTGAAAAAAAGCAATCAAAAAATATTATGTGCCCCAAAATAGTACCAAAAAAACTTGCAACTCATCCCACAAAAAATAAACCTTCTTGCCGCTCTGTTCTCCAAAAAATAAAAAAGTTACAACTCTCAGAATGTGGCAATGGAAAAAAACTACTTTTCATAAAACAGCATTTTTACTGTGAGATAGCAGCAAAACCTTAAAAAAATCCTATATAGATGTGGTACTGCTGTAATCTCACCAACCCGAAAAATAAATCCGCCCTGTCAATTATACCACATGGTGAACTGCACAAAATTAAAAATAAGGACTATTCTTGTACTGCTATTTGTTCATTGTACCTCCCAAAAATCAGATCAAGGCTCGTCTCACATTTATCCTGCGCTCTCCTCTGAGTGCTTACATCAGGGTTTCCATGTAAATTCCCCACGACCACGATTCAGGCTAAACCCCGGTGGAACCATTCACTTATGAGGCATATGGAGTCACTTTTGGACTGGTCTATGTTTCAGTGGTGTTCCATCATTTTAGGCGTCTTTTTAACGCACCAGTGTGTGCGACAACAGACCTTAAAAGATGAATACCACCCAAGCAGACGCCAAATGGAGTCCAAAGTGCCTCTATCTGCCTTATTATAGTGGGTGGTTCCGTCGGGAGTTATGTCTGAATCGCATTTTTGTGGGATTTACATGGAAGCCCAAACGTAAGTGCTCAGCATACAACGCAAGAATGTGATCCCAGCCTTATACTGAAAGCGATCAAAAAATATTATGTACCCCAAAATGTTACCAATAGAAACCTTACTTTATCTTGCATAAAACCAGCCCCCACTCAGGACTGTCATATGTGAGTGGAATTATAGGAGATCCCATGTTACTGATGGACCAAAATTCTGGAAAAGTGACATGGCTCCCATCCATTCAAAAAAAATCCAGTCAATTCTGCACTCCCAAATTCAAATGCCTACCATCCTTCTGAGACTCACTGTGCCTATGCCACAGTAAGTGGCCACATGTTTGGCATTATTGTGTACAATTTGCAGGGTGAAAATCACAAGAAGCACAAACTGGGCACAATGTATGTGGACGCTACAATATGTGGGGACTCTACAATGTATGGAGCACAATGTATAGGTAAACTGGCATATTTGCAAATCGCCAGAAAAAAAGCCTGGCATGGATGTTACAAAATAGTCTCTGCAGCTGCAGCCATAGATTAATTCATTGAGATGTGCAATTTCTTCAATGAGGTTGCTTTGGGGCGCTTTATGCTGTTCTGGCACCTTCGGGGCTCTTCAAATGTGGCCCGCAAACTACTCCAGCAAAGGTTGTGCTCCAAAAGCCAAATAGCACTCCTTTCATTTCAGCCATAACATGTGGCCTAACAGTTATTTCTGATAACATATGGGGCAGCACTGCATTCAGGAGAAATTGTGCAATAAACTGTGGGGTCTAGTTTCACCTATTGACCCTTGTGTACCTGACACATTTGCAGCAAATACAAAAATTACATTTTTACCACTAAAATGTCATATTTCCACGTCTCAAGGTTATAAAATTCTGTGACGTACCTATTGGTTTAAAATATGCCCATCATTCTTCTTCAGTCGGTGTCGTTGAATGACTTCAATATTGTCGATCACGTTCCTTTAATGGCCTCAACTCAGAGCATATAAATACAACCAAAATGTTTTTGTGTGGTGGTGCCATATGTGAGCATTTGGGACCCCACTTTAAAGTTTTGCCCAGTACCCCACTTTGTCCAAAACCGACCTTGTGGACAGGTGTCTTTTATATAGGTAACGAGTTCAAACAGGTGCAATTAATACAGGTAATGAGTGCAGAGTAGAAGGGCTTCTTAAAGAAAAACTAACAGATCTGTGAGAGACAGAATTCTTGCTGGTTGGTAGGTGATCAAATACTTATTTCATGCAATAAAATGCAATTTAAGTATTTAAAAATCATACAATGTGATTTTCTGTTTTTTATTTTTAGATTCTGTCTCTCACAGTTAAAGTTTACCTATGATAAAAATTACAGACCTCTCCATTCTTTGTAGGTGGGAATATTTGCAAAATCAACAGGGTATCAAATACTTTTTTTCCCCACTGTATGTCAATCAATATTTGGTATTCAGGGCATATTGGTTTGGCTTATAGAATCTTTTATATGAGTGTTTTATATCAAATCATTACTTGGCTAAAGGACTGAAAAAAAATCAACTGCCTGAATAATTAATTATTATGTATATTGAATATACATGATTCTCCATGTTCATATAAATATGCAATTAGGTCACTTGCAATTTGCATAATTACAAAATGATTGATTGCACAGTTTTCACCTTGAAAACAAATGACAAGAATGTGAAAATTAAAATACTGTACGAAAATCATGTAATTGATATAAATTGTCCAATGCTAATAGAATTTGTATCAATCTATAAATGTGTACTGTAGGGATTTGCTCTGGTAGGCAGTGGCAGGGCCGCAGTAATGAGGCAACACACAGGCTTCGAGTCCAACTACTGTGGTTTAACCCCTTCACCCCCAAGGGTGGTTTGCACGTTAATGACCGGGCCAATTTTTACAATTCTGACCACTGTCTCTTTATGAGGTTATAACTCTGGAACGCTTCAACGGATCTTCGCGATTCTGAGATTGTTTTCTCGGGACATATTGTAATTCATGTTAGTGGTAAAATTTCTTCGATATAACTTGCGTTTATTTTTGAAAAAAACGCAAATATTGCGAAAATTTTAAAAATTTTGCAATTTTCAAACTTTGAATTTTTTTTCCCTTAAAACAGAGAAATATGTCACAGAAAATAGTTAAGAAATAACATTTCCCAATGTCTACTTTACATCAGCACAATTTTGGAACCAAAATTTTTCTTTGTTAGGAAAAGGAAATTAGAAGGGTTAAAAGTTGACCAGTGATTTCTCATTTTTACAACAAAATTTACAAAGCCATTTTTTTAGGGACCACCTCACATTTGAAGTCACTTTGACAGGTCTATATGGCAGAAAATACCCAAAAGTGACACCATTATAAAAACTGCACCCCTCAAGGTACTCAAAACTACATTCAAGAAGTTTATTAACCCTTCAGGTGCTTCACAGGAGCTGAAGCAACGTGGATGGAAAAAATTAATATTTAACTTTTTAGCCACAAAAATGATCTTTTACAAACTTTTTTTATTTTCACAAGGGTAAAAGGAGAAAATGGACAGATAAAGTTGTTGTGCAATTTCTCCTGAGTACGCCAATACCCCATATGTGGGGGAAAACCACTGTTTGGGCACACGGCAGAGCTCGTAAGGGAAGGAGCGCCGTTTGACTTTTTCAAACTAAAATTGGCTGGAATTGAGATTGGACGCCATGTCGTGTTTGGAGAGCCCCTGATACGCCTAAACAGTGGAAACCCCCCACAAATGACACCATTTTGGAAACTAGAACCCCTAAGGAAATTATCTAGATCTGTTGTGAGCACTTTGAACCCCAAAGTGTTTCACAAAAGTTTATAATGCCTGGGTGTGAAAAAAAAAAAAAACAATTTTCCACAAAAATGATTTTTTAGTCCCAAATTTTTGATTTTCACAAGGAAATTGGACCTCAAAACTTGTTGTCCAATTTGTCCTGAGTACGCTGATACCCATATGTGGGGGGGGGAAACTGTTTGGGCGCACGGCAGGGCTTGGAAAAGAAGCAGTAACGTTTTGGAATGCAAACATTGATGGGGGTCATGTTCCGTTTGTAGTGCCCCATATGAGCCTAAACAGTGGAAACCCCCCACAAGTGACCCCATTTTGGAAGCTAGACCCCCTAAGGAACTTATCTAGATCTTTGGTGAGCACTTTGAACCCCCAAGTGCTTCACACAAGTTTATAATGCCTGGGCATGAAAATAAAAAATCCTATTTTTTTCCCACAAAAATTATCTCTTAGTCACTAATTTTTTATTTTCCCATCGGTAACAGGAGAAATTGGACCACAAAATTTGTTGTCCAATTTGTCCTGAGTACGCTGATACCCCATATGTGGGGGGGAACCACTGTTTGGGCGCATGGCAGAGCTCGGAATGGAAGGAGCACTATTTGACTTTTTCCAACCAAAATTGGCTGGAATTGAGATTGGATGCCATGTTGCATTTGGAGAGCCCCTGATGTGCCTAAACAGTGGAAACCCCCCACAAGTGACCCCATTTGGGAAACTAGACCCCCTAAGGAACTTATCTAGATCTTTGGTGAGCAATTTGAACCCCCAAGTGCTTCACACAAGTTTATAACGTAGAGCCGTAAAATTAAAAAAATTATATTTTTTGCACAAAATTGATCTTTTCACCCCAATTTTTATTTTCCCAAGGGAAACAAGACTCCAAAAGTTATTATGCAATTTGTCCTGAGTGCGCTGATACCCCATATGTGGGGGTAAACCACTGTTTGGGTGCATGGCAGAGTTTGGAAGGGAAGGAGTGCCGTTTGACTTTTTCAACGCAGAATTGGCTGGATGCCATGTCGTGTTTGGAGAGCTCCTGATCTGCCTAAACAGTGGAAACCCCCCACAAATGACACCATTTTGGAAACTAGACCCCTCAAGGAACTTATCTAGATGTGTGGTGAGCACTTTGAACCCCAAAGTGCTTCACAGACGTTTATAACGTACAGCCGTAAAATAAAAAAATTCTTTTTTTTTTTTACAAAAATGATTTTTTAGCCCCCAATATTTTATTTTCACAAGGGTAGCAGGAGAAATTGGACCCCAAAAGTTGTTGTCCAATTTGTCTTGAGTACGCTGATACCCAATATGAGGGAGTAAACTACTGTATGGGCGCACGTCGGGGCTCGGAAGGGAAGTAGTGACGTTTTGGATTGCAGACTTTGATGGAATGGTCTGGGGGAGTCATGTCGCATTTGGAGAGCCCCTGATGCGCCTAAACAGTGGAAACCCCCACAAGTGACCCCATTTTGGAAAATAGACCCCACAAGGAACTTATCTAGATGTGTGGTGAGCACTTTGAACCCCGAAGTGCTTCACAGAAGTTTATAACGTACAGCCGTAAAAATAAAAAATCCTTTTTTTTTTTTCCAAAAATGATTTTTTCGCCCCCAATATTTTATTTTCACAAGGGTAACAGGAGAAATTGGACCCCAAAAGTTGTTGTCCAATTTGTCTTGAGTACGCTGATACCCAATATGTGGGAGTAAACTTCTGTATGGGCGCACGTCGGGGCTCGGAAGGGAAGTAGTGACGTTTTGGATTGCAGACTTTGATGGAATGGTCTGGGGGAGTCATGTCGCATTTGGAGAACCCTGATGCGCCTAAACAGTGGAAACCCCCCACAAGTGACCCCATTTTGGAAAATAGACCCCACAAGGAACTTATCTAGAAGTGTGGTGAGCGCTATGAAGCCCCAAGTACTTCACAGAAGTTTTATAACATACAGCCGTAAAAACAAAAAAATCATTTTTTTTTTTTACAAAAATGATTTTGTCGCCCCCAGTTTTTTATTTTCCCAAGGGTAACAGGAGAAATAGGCCAAATTGCACAATAACTCTTGGGGTCCAGAGTATGCTGATACCCCATATGTGGGGTAAACTACTGTTTGGGCGCATGTCAGAGCTCAGAAGTGAAGGAGCACCGTTTGACTTTTTCAACGCAGAATTGGCTGGAATTGAGATCAGACGCCATGTCACATTTCGAGAGCTCCTGATGTGCCTAAACAGCGGAAACCCCCCAATTCTAACTCCAACCCTAACCCCAACACACCCCTAACCCTAGTCCCAACCCTAACCACAAACCTAACCCTAACACACCCATAACCCTAATCCCAACCCTAATCCTAACGTTAGCGCCAACCCTAACCCTAATACTAACGATAGCGCCAACCCTAACCCTAACTTTAGCCGCAACCCTAACCCTAACGGGAAAATGGAAATAAATACATTTTTTTAATTTTATTATTTTTCCCTAACTAAGGGGGTGATAAAGGGGGTTTGATTTACTATTTATAGCGGGTTTTTGTGATTGGCAGCTGTCACGCTAAAAGACGCTTTTTATTGCAAAAAATAGTTTTTTGCATCACCACATTTTGAGAGCTATAATTTTTACATATTTTGGCCCACAGAGTCATGTGAGGTCTTATTTTTTGCGGGACGAGTTGACGTTTTTATTTGTACCATTTTTGAGCACGTGACATTTTTTGATCGCTTTTTATTTCGATTTTTGGGTGGTTAGAATGAACAAAAATCAGCAATTCATGAATTTCTTTTGGGGGAGGCGTTTATACCGTTCCGCGTGTGGTAAAATTGATAAAGCAGTTTTATTCTTCGGGTCAGTACGATTATGGCGATACCTCATTTAAATAATTTTTTTAGGTTTTGGCGCTTTTATAGAATGAAAACAATTTTATATAAAAAATCATTATTTTTGCATCGCTTTATTCTGCGAGCTATAACTTTTTTATTTTTTCGCTCATGATGCTGTGTGACAGCTCGTTTTTTGCGGGACAAGATGTCGTTTTCAGTGGTACCATGTTTATTTATATCGGTCTTTTTGATCGCGTGTTATTTCACTTTTTGTTCAGCGGTATGATGATAAAGCATTGATTTTTTGCTTCGTTTTTTTTTTTTTTTTTTAAGGGGTTCACTAAAGGGGTTAACTAGTGGGACAGTTTTATAGGGGGGGTCGTTACGGACGCGGCGATACCAAATATGTGTACTTTTATTGTTTTGTTTTTTTTATTTACAGGAAAAAATGAATTTATTGGGGAATATTTTTTTTTTTTTTTTATGATTTTTTTTTACACTTTTTATTTTTACTTTTTTTTACTTTTTTACTTTGTCCCAGGGTGGGACATCACAGTATTTTATCAGATCGCTGGTGTGACAGTGTGCACAGCACTCTGTCACACCAGCGATCGCTCTTGCATCGCTGCAGGCTTCCCCAGCGCCTGCTCTCAGCAGGCACTGAGGAAGCCGCCTCCCTGCAGGACCCCGGCGCCATCTTGGATCCGGGGACCTGGAGGGAGGATGGACCCTCGGAACAGCGTGACACATCGCGCTGCTCTGAGGGTCTCAGGGGAGCGCGCAGGGAGCCCCCTGCCTGCGCGATCCTCCTCTGTGCCCCGGGTACACCGCGATCATGTTTGATCGCGGTGTGCCAAGGGTTAATGTGCCGGGAGCGGTCCGTGACCGCTCCTGACACACAAAAATAGGAACAGCATCCAATCCAGGTGAAGTATAACAAGTCTTTATTCAGCTACCATAAAATACGACGTTTCGGCCATTTTCAGGCCTTTATCAAGTATACAAAAACAGGCAAAATGGTGTCCTTAAATGGTGTGGAGGAGCCAATCACCATCCAGGAACCGCCCATAATACAAATAGACATATATACAGAATATACAACGATAATCCATTTAAAACAGTGATCAAAGCTCAGAATAGTGACATCATAGAAAAATACAGCAGTGTTATAATTGTGCATATAATATGCCATAGATTACTCCATATAAACAATATCACCATTTAGTCTGCCAATCGATGATCTGTTACTGCACACTCCCATTCTGGTGCTGCACCAATCATGTACTCACTAGCAGCAGCGTCCTCCATATCCAATCAGTGTCAGTTCAGCAGCGCTTAGTCAGAGCACTTATCCAATAGCCCACAGGATAACAAATCGGTAGGCACACCTAACTCACTCCCCACTGTGTGGTAAACAAAGGCACATGTTCAGAAGTCATCATAGCAAACGCCCAGTGGATCATGTGAACACCAGCGTCATCAGACACCCAGTCACATGACCGCAAGCATCATCCGAGGTCTAATCACATGATAGTCCCATCATAAACCTCTATTCTAAGCTGAAAACACTAAAATAGCGCGCGATCACCGGCATCATCCGACACCTGAAAAAAGAACACGCATGCACAATAAACTCTATCATTATTTATATTACTCCAGCTATGTCATCAGGAAACCTGCAGGTCACATGACCGTCAGTATTGGCATAATGTAAGCAAGAGACCGCACATGGGGATCTATATAGAATGGAAGATTAACAATATAGCAGACACCTAAAGAAATATATATATAATATCTACAAAATAAATGATGTCATCAGGAACCATTAAGTCACCACTCCGATCACTCCAGATAATAATCCTACGAAAACAACAAACATAAGTAAAATATATATCTAAAAACAAACACAGAATATAGATGCAAAAATTACCTAGCACAAATATGCAAATTATATTCGATATTCAACCCCTTTGGTTGCAATGTCTCCAAAACGGAGATCCACCGGAGTTCTTTCTGTTTAAGCAACTTAGTCCTGTCACCACCTCTCCTGAGGGGTGGAACCCCGTCAATAACTCTAAATCTCAGCTGACTGACCAAGTGTCCACATTCTACAAAGTGCTTAGATACCGGCAGTTCCATCATCTTCGTCCTGATAGTACTTTTGTGTTTACTTATCCTAGCCTTAACTTTCATCGTTGTCTCGCCTATATACATGAGTCCACACGGACACACGAGCATATAGATTACAAAGCTAGATGTACAAGAGTACCGTTCCTGGATCCGAAAGCGTTGACCCGTGCGTGAGTGGCCAAAACTGTCACCCTTGATCATATTGCCACAGCATGCACAATTCAAACATGGAAAATTTCCATTTTTTGGAGGGCCCAAAGTTAACTGTCTGGATATTTTGTAGGATCCAATGTCAGATTTGACCAACTTATCTTTCAAATTACGCCCTCGCCTATAAGAAAGCAATGGCTTGTGCGCAAATTCAGCTACTTCCGGTAAACCTCTATGTAGTAGACCCCAATGCTTATTCAAGATATTCCCTATTTTACCACTAACAGGGCAATAGGTAGAAACAAAAGGGACTCTTTTAGGGGAAATCTTAATACGTTTGTTTCTCACATCTTCCAATGTTGTCTTCAAGGCTTTCTCCTTGAATTTTCTAAGATCCTTCTCAGGATACCCCCTTCTGATGAACTTCTCACACATCTGATCAAGCCTCCTGTCCAATACAGTCTCGTCCTTTACTATCCTACGTACTCTCAGCATCTGACTCCAAGGCAGAGACTCTATAATTTTCCTTGGATGATTACTATCAAAAACCAGGAGACTATTCCTGTCTGTGTCCTTTATAAAAAAATCAGTGCATAACAATCCACTGTGCTTGTACACTAAAGTATCCAAACCTGACATGGCCCCAGGTGGTACACAGCTGGTCCTGGCACTGTTGGAGTTTGTCCTCAAGAAGAATTTTTTTCTTTTTGGGGATGAGTTTTTCCTGCAGTTGCGTGGTACCGCCATGGGGTCCAATGTGGCGCCCACTTATGCAAACATCTACATGGCGGTACTCAAGGACCAGCATGTGTACAATTCCATCCACTGGCGCCATGTCAGAGCCTGGTGGCGCTACATTGATGATATCTTTTGTGTTTGGGAGGGGAACATGAATGATCTGGTATCTTTCCATAGTCATCTTAACATGATATTTCCCGAGCTGAAGTTTACAATGACACACTCCTTTGACCAGATTCAATTTTTGGATACTTTAGTGTACAAGCACAGTGGATTGTTATGCACTGATTTGTTTATAAAGGACACAAACAGGAATAGTCTCCTGGTTTTTGATAGTAATCATCCAAGGAAAATGATAGAGTCTCTGCCTTGGAGTCAGATGCTGAGAGTACGTAGGATAGTAAAGGACGAGACTGTATTGGACAGGAGGCTTGATCAGATGTGTGAGAAGTTCATCAGAAGGGGGTATCCTGAGAAGGATCTTAGAAATTCAAGGAGAAAGCCTTGAAGACAACATTGGAAGATGTGAGAAACAAACGTATTAAGATTTCCCCTAAAAGAGTCCCTTTTGTTTCTACCTATTGCCCTGTTAGTGGTAAAATAGGGAATATCTTGAATAAGCATTGGGGTCTATTACATAGAGGTTTACCGGAAGTAGCTGAATTTGCGCACAAGCCATTGCTTTCTTATAGGCGAGGGCGTAATTTGAAAGATAAGTTGGTCAAATCTGACATTGGATCCTCCAAAATATCCAGACAGTTAACTTTGGGCCCTCCAAAAAAATGGAAATTTTCCATGTTTGAATTGTGCATGCTGTGGCAATATGATCAAGGGTGACAGTTTTGGCCACTCACGCACGGGTCAACGCTTTCGGATCCAGGAACGGTACTCTTGTACATCTAGCTTTGTAATCTATATGCTCGTGTGTCCGTGTGGACTCATGTATATAGGCGAGACAACGATGGAAGTTAAGGCTAGGATAAGTAAACACAAAAGTACTATCAGGACGAAGATGATGGAACTGCCGGTATCTAAGCACTTTGTAGAATGTGGACACTTGGTCAGTCAGCTGAGATTTAGAGTTATTGACGGGGTTCCACCCCTCAGGAGAGGTGGTGACAGGACTAAGTTGCTTAAACAGAAAGAACTCCGGTGGATCTCCGTTTTGGAGACATTGCAACCAAAGGGGTTGAATATCGAATATAATTTGCATATTTGTGCTAGGTAATTTTTGCATCTATATTCTGTGTTTGTTTTTAGATATATATTTTACTTATGTTTGTTGTTTTCGTAGGATTATTATCTGGAGTGATCGGAGTGGTGACTTAATGGTTCCTGATGACATCATTTATTTTGTAGATATTATATATATATTTCTTTAGGTGTCTGCTATATTGTTAATCTTCCATTCTATATAGATCCGCATGTGCGGTCTCTTGCTTACATTATGCCAATACTGACGGTCATGTGACCTGCAGGTTTCCTGATGACATAGCTGGAGTAATATAAATAATGATAGAGTTTATTGTGCATGCGTGTTCTTTTTTCAGGTGTCGGATGATGCCGGTGATCGCGCGCTATTTTAGTGTTTTCAGCCTGGAATAGAGGCTTATGATGGGACTATCATGTGATTAGACCTCGGATGATGCTTGCGGTCATGTGACTGGGTGTCTGATGACGCTGGTGTTCACATGATCCACTGGGCGTTTGCTATGATGACTTCTGAATATGTGCCTTTGTTTACCACACAGTGGGGAGTGAGTTAGGTGTGCCTCCCGATTTGTTATCCTGTGGGCTATTGGATAAGTGCTCTGACTAAGCACTGCTGAACTGACACTGATTGGATATGGAGGACGCTGCTGCTAGTGAGTACATGATTGGTGCAGCACCAGAATGGGAGTGTCCAGTAACAGATCATCGATTGGCAGACTAAATGGTGATATTGTTTATATGGAGTAATCTATGGCATATTATATGCACAATTATAACACTGCTGTATTTTTCTATGATGTCACTATTCTGAGCTTTGATCACTGTTTTAAATTGATTATCGTTGTATATTCTGTATATATGTCTATTTGTATTATGGGCGGTTCCTGGATGGTGATTGGCTCCTCCACACCATTTAAGGACACCATTTTGCCTGTTTTTGTATACTTGATAAAGGCCTGAAAATGGCCGAAACGTCGTATTTTATGGTGGCTGAATAAAGACTTGTTATACTTCACCTGGATTGGATGCTGTTCCTATTTTTTCGTTGGACTGTTGTTCATTTGGATCCTTGAACGCCTGAACGTGCATCCGTGCTAACTCCCGAGTGCTGTCAGCTGCTTGAATACTTGTCGCTCCTGACACACAGTCACGGGTGTCAGCTGTGATAATCAGCTGACACCCGGCGGCGATCAGCTGCGCTCCCACCGGGAGCGCAGCTGATCGCCCATGACGTACTATTCCGTCCATGGGAATTAGGTCCAGGGTCACATGGACGGAATAGTACGTCTGATGGCAGAGAGGGGTTAATGTCACTTTAAACACCAGGATAACAGAAACATAACAAAAAACACAAATATACTCCAGCTTGGAGAACCACTGGTCCCAGACTCACCCTTGCTGGGACGGGCTAACTAAGCGGCTGCCAGGTCAGCAGCGACCGCCAGGTGCCATTCCCCGGGTTGTCTGGAGTCTAGCTGCTAGAGCTTTTTAGCATGGGTAGTCCAGTAAACAGATACAGGCTGGCTCCAGCCAAGCTCCTCCTCTTCCACCCCTCATTCACTCACACTCCCCATTGCATAGCCCCTAACCACACCCACAGGTGAGGTACACATCACCTGGGCTAATCAAGTGACCATGACACCATCATAGGTCCTTGTTTTTAGGAAAAATACCGGCCAAACTTTAACCTGCTGGAAGAAATGTATCTCCCATCCAGCAAAACACCCTTTGCTGTACCACAGTACTTAGAGAACAAGTGTGTTATGATGAAATCTTACGAAACCAGAGTGTCTTAGCTGGATTCACCCACAGATTCATGTTTTGTGTGTTTTTTGGGGGAATTTTCTTTTTCCTTCATTGGATTTTTTAGTTCAGAAGGGATTGTCCTAAACTAATAGTGAATTTCAAACAAGATGTCTAACTTTTCTAATGTACCTCAGTTAAAAATTCCCTACTATTTTCTCTCTAGTCTAACTTCCTGTGTTTCTTTTTTCTTAGGGTCCCATCACACTCTTCAATGTCCCAGCGATCCCACCAACGATCTGACCTGGATGGGATCGCTGGGACATCGTTAGCTGATCGCTGGTGAGCTGTCACATGGGCAGACTCACCAGCGATCAGGACCAGCGAGCATGCTGGTATCCAGGGTACACATCGGGTAACTAAGGACTGCGCGGAGCCTAGTTACCCGATATGATCACTGGATACCGGCTCCCAGCTTCTGCTGTAGAGTGCTGGGAGCCGGTATCCAGGGTACATATCGGGTGACTAGGCTCCGTGCAGCCCTTAGTTACCCGATGTGTACATTGGATACTGGCTCCCAGCGCTCTACAGCAGAAGTTGGGAGCCGGTATCTAGGGTACATATCGGGTAACTAAGGGCTACGCAGCGCCTAGTTACCTGATATGTACCCTGGATACCAGCTTGCTGATCGTTGGTCTCCCGCTGTCACACGCAGCAATGCGCGCTGGCTAGTGGGAGACCAACGACAAAAAAATGGTCCAGGACATTCGACAACGATCAGCGATACCCAGCAGGGGGGCTGGTCGTCACTGCGTGTCACACTAAGCGAGATCACTGGCTAGGTCGCTGTTGCATCACAAAATTGGTGACGCTTCAGCAATCTCGCTAGCGATCTCGCTTAGTGTGATGGGGGCTTTCCTTTCTATGATGATTTGTTTGACTCTCCCAGCATGTACTGGGTATTCTCAAATAAGTAATCAGTGAGCTGGTGCTGCAGTCATTCCCACTTCTTTCCTTTCCCACCCTGAAACAAAGCATCTTCAGGGGGCAGTGCTGTATTCACTTAAATAGCTTCTTTCACTGGCGTTCTCCGATGATGTCAGGTTTCAGTAAAGGTGATGGAGAAGTTACTGTAGTTTTATCACATCACCTTTAGGAATGAGCAAACAAGCTCGGCGATACTCGGATATCAGTCAAGTATCTGGGTGCTTGTATGAGCTTGGCACTCAACAAACATTGGCTGGTGCTCGAACTTGAAGCTTAAATCTCCACCCTGCATGTTTGGTGCCTGTTACACAGCCAATGAACAGCCAATCACTGTAATGCTGTAGCCATTTTAGTAGTGGCATTACTGCGACTGGCTGACCACATTACCTTATCAGAGGTTATAAAAAACAGGCGCAGCCACGCTCGGCTCACTAATGCAATTGCACAGCTCAGGGACAGTTGTGATTGGAGGGATATAGCAGTTATAACAGGCCTGTGTGCACAATTTAGCTAAAAAAAGTACTCTAGTGTTGATACTGGTACTGATGCTGAACCATTATACTAACAGTCCTTCTAAGGGCTAATCTTGTGGTTTGCTGTTTGTATCTGATGCATTCTGCATTTAGCCTAGAGACAGTTGCAGTAGCAGAGAGAGTGCCAGAAAAAAGTCACTAGGCTGGGCTTAGGGCTTTGCAGTACGTTGCTAAATATAAAGACGCTGCACGTGATCACATTCTTTTGTTGGGGGTGAAAAATTGACTATATTGTCATTCATACAGTTAACCCCTTTATTCCATCAGACGTACTATTCCGTCCATGTGACCCTGGACCTAATTCCCATGGACGGAATAGTACGTCGTGGGCGATCAGCTGCGCTCCCGGAGGTAGCGCAGCTGATCGCCGCCGGGTGTCAGCTGATTATCACAGCTGACACCCGTGACTGTGTGTCAGGAGCGGTCACGGACCACTCCCGGCACATTAACCCTTGGCACACCGCGATCAAACATGATCGCAGTGTACCCGGGGCACAGGGGAGGATCGCGCAGGGTGGGGGCTCCCTGCGCGCTCCCCTGAGACCCTCAGAGCAGCGCGATGTGTCACGCTGTTCCGAGGGTCCATCCTCCCTCCAGGTCCCCGGATCCAAGATGGCGCCGGGGTCCTGCAGGGAGGCGGCTTCCTCAGTGTCTGCTGAGAGCAGGCACTGAGAAGCCTGCAGCGATTCCAGAGCGATCGCTGGTGTAACAGAGTGCTGTGCACACTGTCACACCAGCGGTCTGCTAAAATACAGTGATGTCCCACCCTGAGACACAGTAAAAAAGTTAAAAAAATAAAAATAAAAAGTGGTAAAAAAAATCATAAAAAAAATAAAAATAAAAATATATTCCCCAATAAATTCATTCTTTCCTGTAAATAAAAAAACAAAAACAATAAAAGTACACATATTTGGTATTGCCGCGTCCGTAACAACCCCCTCTAAAACTGTCCCACTAGTTAACCCCTTTAGTGAACCCCTTAAAAAAAAAAAAGAAAACGAAGCAAAAAATCAATGCTTTATCATCCTACCGCTGAACAAAAAGTGGAATAACACGCGATCAAAAAGACTGAGATAAATAAACATGGTACCGCTGAAAACGTCATCTTGTCCCGCAAAAAACGAGCCACATACAGCATCATCAGCGAAAAATTAAAAAAGTTATAGCTCGCAGAATAAAGCGATGCAAAAATAATAATTTTTTATATAAAATTGTTTTCATTCTATAAAAGCGCCAAAACATAAAAAAAATGATATAAATGAGATATCGCTGTAATCGTACTGACCCGAAGAATAAAACTGCTTTATCAATTTTACCACATGCGGAACGGTACAAACGCCTCCCCCAAAAGAAATTCATGAATTGCTGATTTTTGTTCATTCTAACCTCCCAAAAATCAAAATAAAAAGCGATCAAAAAATGTCACGTGCTCAAAAATGGTACAAATAAAAACGTCACCTCGTCCCGCAAAAAATAAGACTCACATGACTCTGTGGGCCAAAACATGCAAAAATTATAGCTCTCAAAATGTGGTGATGCAAAAAACTATTTTTGCAATAAAAAGCGTCTTTTAGCGTGACAGCTGCCAATCATAAAAACCCGCTATAAATAGTAAATCAAACCCCCCTTTATCACCCCCTTAGTTAGGGAAAAATAATAAAATTAAAAAAATGTATTTATTTCCATTTTCCCGTTAGGGTTAGGGTTGCGGCTAAAGTTAGGGTTAGGGTTGGCGCTAACGTTAGGATTAGGATTAGGGTTGGGATTACGGTTAGGGGTGTGTTAGGGTTAGGTTTGTGGTTAGGGTTGGGACTAGGGTTAGGGGTGTGTTGGGGTTAGGGTTGGAGTTAGAATTGGAGTGTTTTTGCTGTTTAGGCACATCAGGGCTCTCCAAATGTGACATGGCGTGTGATCTCAATTCCAGCCAATTCTGCGTTGAAAAAGTCAAACGGTGCTCCTTCACTTCTGAGCTCTGCCATGCGTCCAAACAGTAGTTTACTCCTGCATATGGGGTATCAGCGTACTCTGGCCACAAGAGTTATTGTGCAATTTGTCCTATTTCTTCTGTTACCCTTGGGAAAATAAAAAACTGGGGGCGACAAAATCATTTTTGTAAAAAAAAAATGATTTTTTTGTTTTTACGGCTGTATGTTATAAAACTTCTGTGAAGCACTTGGGGCTTCATAGCGCTCACACTTCTAGATAAGTTCCCTGTGGGGTCTATTTTCCAAAATGGGGTCACTTGTGGGGGGTTTCCACTGTTTAGGTGCATCAGGGGCTCTCCAAATGCGACATGACGCCCCAGACCATTCCATCAAAGTCTGCAATCCAAAACGTCACTACTTCCCTTCCGAGCCCCGACGTGCGCCCATACAGTAGTTTACTCCCACATATTGGGTATCAGCGTACTCAGGACAAATTGGACAACAACTTTTGGGTCCAATTTCTCCTGTTACCCTTGTGAAAATAAAATATTGGGGGCAAAAAAAAATCATTTTTGTAAAAAAAAAAGGATTTTTGATTTTTACGGCTGTACGTTATAAACTTCTGTGAAGTACTTTGGGGTTCAAAGTGCTCACCACACATCTAGATAAGTTCCTTGTGGGGTCTACTTTCCAAAATGGGGTCACTTGTGGGGGGTTTCCACTGTTTAGACGCATCAGGGGCTCTCCAAATGCGACATGACTCCCCCAGACCATTCCATCAAAGTCTGCAATCCAAAACGTCACTACTTCCCTTCCAAGCCCTGACGTGCGCCCATACAGTAGTTTACTCCCACATATTGGGTATCAGCATACTCAGGACAAATTGGACAACAACTTTTGGGTCCAATTTCTCCTGTTACCCTTGTGAAAATAAAATTTTGGGGGCGAAAAAATCATTTTTGTAAAAAAAAAAAAAGATTTTTTATTTTACGGCTGTACGTTATAAACTTCTGTGAAGCACTTTGGGGTTCAAAGTGCTCACCACACATCTAGATAAGTTCCTTGAGGGGTCTAGTTTCCAAAATGGTGTCATTTGTGGGGGGTTTCCACTGTTTAGGCAGATCAGGAGCTCTCCAAACACGACAGGGCATCCAGCCAATTCTGCGTTGAAAAAGTCAAACGGCGCTCCTTCCCTTCCAAACTCTGCCATGCACCCAAACAGTGGTTTACTCCCACATATGGGGTATCAGCGCACTCAGGACAAATTGCACAATAACTGTTGGAGTCTTGTTACCCTTGGGAAAATAAAAATTGGGGTGAAAAGATCAATTTTGTGGAAAAAATATGATTTTTTAAATTTACGGCTCTACGTTATAAACTTGTGTGAAGCACTTGGGGGATCAAATTGCTCACCAAAGATCTAGATAAGTTCCTTAGGGGGTCTAGTTTCCCAAATGGGGTCACTTGTGGGGGGTTTCCACTGTTTAGGCACAGCAGGGGCTCTCCAAATGCAACATGACGTCCAATCTCAATTCCAGCCAATTTTGGTTGGAAAAGTCAAATGGTGCTCCTTCCATTCCGAGCTCTGCCATGCGCCCAAACAGTGGTTCCCCCCCACATATGGGGTATCAGCGTACTCAGGACAAATTGGACAACAAATTTTGTGGTCCAATTTCTCCTGTTATCCTTGGAAAATAAAAAATTAGTGACTAAGAGATAATTTTTGTGGGAAAAAAATAGGATTTTTTATTTTCATGCCCGGGCATTATAAACTTGTGTGAAGCACTTGGGGGTTCAAAGTGCTCACC